>LR812528.1:52874184-53231684 GCA_903798195.1 Danio kyathit | reverse complement strand
ACCGCCGGAAGTGCAGGAATAACCGACCAATTGGCAAGGGCGAGTGGGCCTGACGTCATGCGCACGGTCGAGAGAGCGACGTCAAGAGGCCATTCATGGGGGCTGTTGCTAAAAGGGATACAGCTGCGGTCGGAAGTTAACGAGAATTATTTATTAAATTGCCAATTAATTGTATTTCATTAACATCTACCTCTGTCTCCAAATATCACAGTAACGTAGAACTGTAATTATAACCGAGTATTATTCATTAATCACCCATTAAATTGTATTTTATTCACGTCTACCCCAACCTTCAGAGAAATGTAAAAACAGTTATTATACCGAGTATTATTCATATTATTCATTAAATTACCAATTAAATTGTATTTTATTTACATCTACCCCCACTCCAACCCTTACAGTAATGTAAAAATATTACTTATTGTTGTACAGTGTCACAAAATCACGCTATTATAATGTGAGTATCCGCAGCTGTATCCCTTCTAAACTTTAACCATTCACGCTGAAGGATTTCGGAAATAATGTTAATTTATTTATTTATTCCGCTAAACATGTTCATTAATATCACTGTTATTTTCGTACGGTGACCATTTGATTTTATACCTATTAGTAAATGTAAAGAAATGCAACAAATATTAATTCACATTGAGGGATTTGTGGAGTATTTATTCGTTTTTTATGACCTTAGTTAAAAACTGTCCTTTAATAAACATTAATATCTTAATAATAATTCATATCTTGCGATTGTTCAAAACCATCCGTTTATTGAAAAATCAAAAATAGATGAATAATTTAGCTGGTCTTCATTTTTAAAAGTCTATTAGATTCATGTATTAGTATACACTCACCGGCCACTTTATTAGGTACACTTCACTAGTACCGGGTTGGACCCCTTTTACCTTCAGATCTGCCTTAATCCTTGGTGGCAGAGATTCAACAAGCTACTGGAAATATTCCTCAGAGATTTTGCTCCATATTGTCATGATAGCATCACACAGTTGCTGCAGATTTGTCGGCTGCACATCAATGATGCCAATCTCCCGTTCCACCACATCCCAAAGGTGCTCTATTGGATTGAGCTCTGGTGACTGTGGAGGCCATTTGAGTACAGTGAACTCATTGTCATGTTCAAGATACCAGTCTAAGATGATTGGCGCTTTATGACATTTATCCTGCTGGAAGTAGCCATCAGAAGATGGAGACACTGTGGTCATTAGGGATGGACATGGTCAGCAACAATACTCAGGTAGGCTGTGGCGTTGATGCTCAATTGCTACTAATGAACCCAAAGTGTGCCAAGAAAATCTCCCCCACACCATTACACCACCACCACCAGCCTGAACCGCTGATACAAGACAGGGTGGATCCATGCTTTCATGTTGTTGAGGCCAAATTCTGAGCCGACCATCCGAATGTGGCAGCAGAAATGGAGACTCATCAGACCAGGCAACGTTTCTCCAATCTTCTCTTGTCCAGTTTTGGTGAGCCTGTGTGAATTGTAGCCTCAGTTTCCTGTTCTTAGCTGACAGGAGTGGCACCCGGTGTGGTCTTCTGCTGCTGTAGCCCATCCGCCTCAAGGTTGGACGTGTTGTGTGTTCAGAGATGCTCTTCTGCAGACCTCAGTTGTAACGAGTGCTTATTTGAGTTACTGTTGCCTTTCTATCAGCTGGAACCAGTCTGGCCATTCTCCTCTGACGTCAACAAGGCATTTGTGCCCACAGAACTGCCGCTCACTGGATGTTTCCTCTTTGTCGGACCATTCTCTGTAAACCCTAGAGATGGTTGTGCGTGAAAATCCCAGTAGATCAGCAGTTTCTGAAATACTCAGAGCAGCCCGTCTGGCACCAACAATCATGCCACGTTCAGAGTCACTTAAATCCCCTTTCTTCCCCATTCTGATGCTCGCTTTGAACTGCAGCAGATCGTCTTGACCATGTCTACATGCCTAAGAGCTGCTGCCATGTGATTGGCTGATTAGAAATTTTGCTTAACGAGCAGTTGGACAGATGTACCTAATAAAGCGGCCAATGAGTGTATTATATAATTGACATTTTGAATGTAAAGCAACTATATTTATATAACTATATCAGAATATTTTAAGTTTGGGTTTGATTAAAATCTTAATATTTGTTGGAATAAGATTTTTTTATTATCTTCTAAATTGTCAAATAGAAATAATGTTATCATTTGTTATATAAACTTATGTCAGTCTGATGATCATGTATTTTGCCTGAATATGAGATCATCATCTAAAATATTTGAGTAATCGTTAGTAGATTTTTCTCCAAGGAAGCTCAGATAATAAAAAAAAATAATAAAAAATTAATTATCAGTATCTAAGAAAGCAAAGTATTAAAAAGGACAATATAACCATTTCCAGCCTTATTCCATTTGACTTTATTTGAAGAAAGCACAAATTAATAAATGAACAAAAGCTGTCTGAAAATATCTCAACAGGACTCACATTTCTGATTTTTAAATATAAAACACTAAATTATGAACTCAAAATCTAGATCACTCTCTCTCTATATATATATTTATATGCTTTATTTCTAATGCACCTGAAATCTAAATCAATACAGTGTTTATCTAACTATAATTCAGTTTATTTGTGCTCAAGTTTTACTAGACGCTATCAAAACCATATTTAATATCATACAGCTCAAATATATTCAAGTTTACTCGTATAGTGCTGTTCACAATAATTATTGTTCCAAATTCTGTATTTATGCAATATGATAATTATTATTACACGGCTGTCTGGAATACTGGATTCTGATTGGTCAGTCACAACATCCCAAGGTATGTTATTATCCAATAGCAACTGATTAAACCAATAACACAGACTTATCATGACTATATAAGGGGCAATTTCTAGAATTGCGGGTACATTTTGCATCTCCAAAGATAAATGTTATATTTAAAAATAAAAATAAAAAAAGTCTAGTGAAACAGTTTTGAATAATAACACAAATTAAATCACACTTAAAATAATCTAATGTTGTTAATTGTGTTTCGTAAATATTAACTTATTATTACCCACTATTATTATTTTTGCCTTCTGAATCATGCATTTAAATAGTAGAATAATTATGTCAACTCTGTTACTGTGATATTTCAGTTAATTCACTTTTTTAAAACAATAATATGATGAAAACATAAAATTGTGTTTTAGACACGCCATGTGGAGTCTGGTGTGAGGTTAGCATCTTGAGCTGAAGCACTAAATTCTGGAAAAATGTCAACTCTATTAGTGTCAGCTTTGATTTCGTCAACTCTGTTATCGTTAAACTCTGATTTCATCAACTCGGTGACTGTCATCTCTGTAATTATTAACTTGGTCACTGTCATCTCTGTAATTATCAACTCTGTTATCATCAACTCAGGTATCGTCAGCTCTGTTACTATCAACTGTGCTTTCATCCACTCTAATTTCGTCAACTCTGATTTCATGAACTCGGCTACTGTCATCTCTGTTATCAACTCTGTTATCGTCATCTCTGTTATCAACTCTGTTATCGTCAACTTTGTCATCGTCAACTCTGATTTAGTCAACTGATTTAGTCAACTCTGATTTAGTCAACTGATTTCGTCAACTCCGATTTAGTCAACTGATTTCATCAACTCTGATTTAGTCAACTGATTTCATCAACTCTGATTTAGTCAACTCTGATTTTGTCAACTGTTATCGTCAACTCTGATTTCGTCAATTGTTATTGTCAACTCTGTTATCGTCAACTTTGATTTCCTCAACTCTGTTATCGTCAACTTTTATTGTCAACTTATTGTCAACTCTGATTTCGTCAACTGTTATCATCAACTCTGATTTCGTCAACTGTTACCATCAACTCTGTTATCGTCAACTTTGATTTCCTCAACTCTGTTATCATCCACTCTGATTTCGTCAACTGTTATCATCAACTCTGTTATCGTAAACTCTGATTTCGTCAACTTTTATCGTCAACTCTGATTTCGTCAACTTTTATTGTCAACTGTTATCATCAACTCTAACTTCGTCAACTGTTACCATCAACTCTGTTATCGTCAACTTTGATTTCCTCAACTCTGTTATCGTCAACTCTAATTTAGTCAACTGATTTAGTCAACTCTGATTTAGTCAACTGATTTTGTCAATTTTGATTTAGTCAATTAATATCGTCAACTCTGATTTCGTCAACAGTTATTGTCAACTATGATTTCGTCAACTCTGATTTAGTCAACTCTGATTTAGTCAACTGTTATCGTCAACTCTGATTTAGTCAACTGATTTTGTCAACTCTGATTTAGTCAACTGTTATTGTTAACTGTTATCATCAACTCTGATTTCGTCAACTGTTATCGTCAACTCTGTTATCGTCCACTCTGATTTCGTCAACTTTTATTGTCAACTGTTTTCGTCAACTCTGATTTCGTCAACTTTTATTATCAACTGTTATCATCAACTCTAATTTCGTCAACTGTTACCATCAACTCTGTTATCGTCAACTTTGATTTCCTCAACTCTGTTATCGTCAACTCTAATTTAGTCAACTGTTACCATCAACTCTGTTATCGTCAACTTTGATTTCCTCAACTCTGTTATCGTCAACTCTAATTTCGTCAACTGTTACCATCAACTCTGTTATCGTCAACTTTGATTTCCTCAACTCTGTTATCATCAACTCTAATTTCGTCAACTGTTACCATCAACTCTGTTATCGTCAACTTTGATTTCCTCAACTCTGTTATCATCAACTCTAATTTCGTCAACTGTTACCATCAACTCTGTTATCGTCAACTTTGATTTCCTCAACTCTGTTATCGTCAACTCTAATTTAGTCAACTGTTACCATCAACTCTGTTATCGTCAACTTTGATTTCCTCAACTCTGTTATCGTCAACTCTAATTTAGTCAACTGTTACCATCAACTCTGTTATCGTCAACTTTGATTTCCTCAACTCTGTTATCGTCAACTGATTTAGTCAACTCTGATTTAGTCAACTCTGATTTAGTCAACTGATTTTGTCAATTTTGATTTAGTCAATTAATTTCGTCAACTCTGATTTCGTCAACAGTTATTGTCAACTATGATTTCATCAACTCTGATTTAGTCAACTCTGATTTAGTCAACTGTTATTGTCAACTGTTATCGTCAACTCTGATTTAGTCAATTTTGATTTAGCCAATTAATTTCGTCAACTCTGATTTCGTCAACAGTTATTGTCAACTGCTATCGTCAACTATGATTTTGTCAACTGATTTTGTCAACTTTGATTTAGTCAACTGTTATTGTCAACTGTTATCGTCAACTCTGATTTAGTCAACTGATTTTGTCAACTCTGATTTAGTCAACTGATTTTGTCAACTCTGATTTAGTCAACTGATTTTGTCAACTCTGATTTAGTCAATTAATTTCGTCAACTCTGATTTCGTCAACAGTTATTGTCAACTGCTATCGTCAACTATGATTTCGTCAACTGATTTCGTCAACTGTTATCAACTCTGCTTTCGTCAATTGTTATCGTCAACTCTGTTATCGTCAACTTTGATTTCCTCAACTCTGTTATCGTCAACTTTGATTTCCTCAACTCTGTTATCGTCAGCTCTGATTTCATCAACTCTCTTATCGTCAACTCTGATTTTGTCAACTGTTATCGTCAACTATGATTTTGTCAACTATGATTTTGTGAACTGTTATCGTCAACTCTGATTTCGTCAATTGTTACCGTCAACTCTGTTATTGTCAACTTTGATTTCCTCAACTCTGTTATCGTCAGCTCTGATTTCATCAACTCTCTTATCGTCAACTCTGGTACTGTTAATTCTATTATCATCAACTCTGATTTTGTCAACTCTGACTTAGTCAACACTGTTACTGTCAAATCTGATTTTATCAACTCTGATTTCATAAACTCTGTTACTATCAACTCTGTTTTCGTCTATTTTGATTTTGTCAGCTTTGTAATCGTCAACTCTCAAAAATGCGTGAAAAATGTACCCACAATTCTGTCTCTCTCTCTCACACACACTGTCAGTCTACTGTTCTTGAATAATAATAATCCTAATAATAGAAACATTATGTTAGTGTAACTGCATTCAGTCATTTTTCTTTCTGCTAGCTTTACAATTAATTAGAGTTATTCAAATATTAAAGCTCAGATCAATGTTTAGTTTAGTGGCCAGTAGCCGTGTAATAATCAGCATAATGTACATCCAGCCGGTGGTTATCCCAGAATCAACCCCTCAGTCTTCTACAGCAGCTGCTGATAAACCTGTCAGGCTTTAATCTGCTGGATGTACTTTATCACTTTAACTTCATTGCATCATTTCTTATTTTTGTCTTTGCTCTTCATCTAAATGACAGTGCATGAGCTCAGCAGTGCAGCCGTCTGTGGTGTGGTTTATTTCAGTGTAGTTTGTCAGCATTAATCATGAACCGGCATCTGCTTAGTCAGTGTTTGCGTCACTGAAAAATATCTGGCATCCGTGAGACTGTTGTGTTTGCAGACGTGCGTCACTGAGGAATATCTGGCATCCGTGACTCTCGTGTGTTTGGGAAAGAGCCAGAGATGAAGATCAGATCAGATCCGGCCCAAAGCAGCAGCACAAATGGGGATTAAAGAGACAGTTCAGACACAAACGAGTTTCTTTCTTCTGTTGAACACTAATGAAGATAAACTGGAGAATTCTGGGGAAAAAACAGCCATTGAGTAACATTAATATATATCTTTTTAAATGTATATTAATAGCAATAGTATTTTAGGATGTCTTTTTACAATATTGTCTTTAGACAATATTACTTTTTAATAATATTTGCACAATTATTGTAAATGTGCCTGCCAATATCTCCCAAGTGCTTTTAAACTGAGCAAGGACATTTTTCAAAGTATTTGCTATCTATACAACCCAGGCTTATTCGGAATACGTACCTCTGTATACATTTCTGGAGAGCGTCAAATTTCGAATCTCAAATTTCTCTCGCAAGTGCCATTCACACCTGCTGTTCTCATGTAAATTCACCAGAGGCTGCTGTGTATGCTGTTCAGATCTCAAATTTCTCTCGCAAGTGCCATTCACACCTGTTTTCACGTAAATCCACCAGAGGCTGCTGTAGACTGACTGACCAATCGCCCCTTCCCCAAACCCAACCGATAATGTTTTCAAAATCACAGATTGATCCAATCATCGCCTTCCCCAAACCCAACCGACAGTGTTTTCAAAAGCACTGGTTGACCCGCCCATCGCCTTCCCCAAACCCAACCGACAGTGTTTTCAAAAGCACTGGTTGACCCGCCCACCGCCTTCCCTAAACTCAACTGACAATGTTTTCCAAAGCACAGATTGACCCAATCATCACCTTCCCTAAACCCAACCGATAGTGTTTTCAAAAGCACCGATTGACCTGTCCACCGGCTTCCCTAAACCCAACCGATAGTGTTTTCAAACCCAATCCAGAAAAAAAAGCCCTCGTGGCTGTCTGCTTTTTTTATCACGTTTTCAGATTTTACCACATTCTCAGCCTGTTATTTACTTGTTTATTTTATTTTTTGGCTTCTGTGTTTGTCTTACCTGCTTTCTGGAACCGTTCTTCGCTGGACTCGAACCCCGTTGACCCGACCAACTCTTTTCTGTGTTTCAAGTCCACTGACGAACATGACGAGCTACTGGACAAACTGGTAACATGGGAAAGCCGTCCATAAGGGAGTAAGCTGGTAGCGCAAAAAGGAACGACGTCATAATGCCCTGTAGAGTTTGTTTTAAAGACGAAAAGCAGCCATACGTAGCTCTGGGTACATAATTCGTGACCTCCTGAAAGGTACGTTTTCAGAATGAGCCTGTGTTGCAACTATATATATATATTATTTCTTATTTTTCCTATAATCTTATGTCTTTTAGTTGGCCCAGGATAAAACGAATGTTACTCCCACTTTATATGAAGAGGCCTTAATTACTTGATACTTTCATTTAAATGAATCATTTATCAGTGTTTCTCAACCACGTTCCTGGAGGAGCACCAGCTCAGCACATTTTCCAAGCGTCCTTAATCAAACACACCTGACTCAGATCATCAGCAGAGACTGAAAGGCCAGTAGTAAGTGTGACAGACAAAGGAGACATCCAAAACATGCAGTGCTGGTGCTCCTCCAGGAACGTGGCTGAGACACACTGATTTAGCACAATGCACTTAATATGTACATGCATGTTTTAATTGTACTATTATTTAAAAATTATCCACTTGTAATTAATTTCTGTAATTAGTGGGGTTTGCCATATATATATATATAAATTATGTAATTTATATTTACACTGTTGACCCAAACCTTACTTTAACCCAACCTTAAACTTTACCATACCACCATACCTGTCCCTAACTCTACCTTTCAGGAGCACCAGAAATGTTAATTAATTTATCTTCGGCTTAGTCCCTTTATTCATCATTGGTCGCCACAGCGGAATGAACCGCCAACTATTCCAGCATATGTTTTACACAGTGGATACCCTTCCAGCTGCAACCCAGTACTGGGAAACACCCATACACACTCATTCACACACACACACACACACACACACACACACACACACACACACACACACACACACACACACACACACACTATGGCCAATTTAGTTCATCAATTCCCCTATAGCGCATGTGTTTTGACTGTGGGGGAAACCGGAGCACCCGGAGGAAACCCACACCAACATGGGGAGAACATGCAAACTCCACACAGAAACACCAACTGACCCAGCCGGGACTCGAACCAGTGACCTTCTTGCTGTGAGCCCACAGTGCTAACCACTGAGCTACCGTGCCACCTACCACCAGAAGTGTTGTCCAGTACTATATGAACACAGTAAGTACACTGTACCTGTTTTATGATGTAAGTTTAATAATACTATGTAAGTCAATGGCTGTTTTGCTCCAGCATTCTTCAGAATATCTTCCTTTGTGTTCAACAGAAACTCAAATGGGTCTGTAGGAAGAGAGTAAATAATGAGAAGATGCTGATTTGAGTGTGAACTGCCCCTTTAAGTGTTCAGCTGATGGAGACGGTCACTGGTGTGTGTTCTGCTCCGACTGTAAGAGAATAAAGGCGACACTTCTGCTCAAACACACACATGTATATATATATATAAGAGGTGACACTTTTGTTAAAACAAACACACACACACACACACACACACACACACACACACACACACACACACATATATATATAAAAGAGGAGGAATAAATACATACGGGTGTGTGTGAAGCAGGAGCAGGGTTTGATGAAGGGTTGAGAAGCTCCAGAGGAATCTTCAGGGAGGAGGAGGAGTCTACAGCACACACACACTGACAGAACACACACATGCATACACACACATAGAGAGACAGACACAAACACAGAGGCACACAAAGAGACATACACACACAGACGCATAGACACAAACACAGATACATACACCGAAACAGAGAGAGAGACACACACACAGACATGTACACACACACAAACAGAAACACATACAGTGAGACAGGCAGATACACACACACAGAGACAAACAAAACAGAGACAGACACACACACAGACAGTCATACACACGAGTAAACACACACACACACACACACACACACACACACACACACACACACACACACACACACACACCACACACACACACACACACACACACACACACACACACACACACACACACACACACACAGACAGATACACTAGGGTTTCTGTTCAGCAAGACAACCTTTAGTTGATTACAAATGATTTCTTTAAAGACACACACACATGATACTGACTTCATGCGTTTGAACGGTGTAGAGCAGGGCTATTCAATTGGCGGCCCGCGGGCCAAACCCGGCCCCCGAGGCAATTTGTTCCGGCCCTCCAAATAGTGTGACCAAGACATCAAGAATAAATTTAGTTCAGTCAAAAAAACGGCCGCTATATTTATGAAGTGACGTGCGTCTGTTCAATACAGCACGAGCTGCGCAGAGCGTGAGTCACCTGACAGTGGTGAGAGCAGCCGAATACATTTGAATATGTTTGTAGAAAAGGTCTTTTGTACAATGCACTGATATCTTTATTAGGGATGCAACGATTAACCGATTTCACTATTAACTGCGCTTTAATTCGTCACGGTTAATTAATCGTAAAGGCTTCTCTAAGCCGCATTTCTGCATTTCTGTTCTGCCGCACGAAACGAAACTGCTGAACAAAGTTACGCCAAGTTGCCAACTGTGCGCTGGTTTAAAGTTCCGAGCTTGTCCACCGAAGCTAATACGCACGCACACTGTAATAACTATAGCCGCGGGCCGTTCCCATATCACGTCTTTCCCGCGCGCAAGTTTGTTATGTCGTAAGAATATATGCCAATATGCGGGCGCAAGCGGAGCAACGCGCTCGCGGCTGTCTGGGCGCACGCAGTAGAAAACATCTCATGCTGTAGCGGTGAGAGTTGTGCTTAGCTTTCAGTGCAATGTAAACAAAAGACATGTTAGATGAACTATTATTAAAATGATTATGTATGTATGAACGCAGATGATAACAACAGTTAATCTAAATATTGGCGCCGACCTTCATAACAATTATTATTATATTATTTTCTCCCGTTCCTCTCTA
This sequence comes from Danio kyathit, assembly GCA_903798195.1. NCBI lineage: Eukaryota > Metazoa > Chordata > Actinopteri > Cypriniformes > Danionidae > Danio > Danio kyathit. The sequence goes on along the minus strand of LR812528.1, from coordinate 53,221,085 downwards.
TAAACACACACATAATTAAATTGTGTAGCCCCATAAGCACAGAAAAACCTTCAGCATAAAAACTATTACTAATGAAAATGCCTTTTAAAGGTTTTTTAATATTAGTTAGGGATGTCCAGATCTAAATCTAGCTAATATAAAGCTTAAACTTACATTAGACGTGATAAATGTGAAACACTGATTATTCTTCACACTATATAATCGTACAACCAAAATCTATAATTGCTGCATCCATAATTGTTATGCAGTTCAAAACAGAACATATGAACGTATCTGAGTGTAGAAGAAGCCTACTTCAGCAATACACTGATTTTGTTGTGCTGTGAAATACAACATTTGAATGTTTGTTAAAAAAACTTATTGTACAATGCAGTGATATTATATAGTTTCAAAATACAATATATTAACATTTTAATGTAGACAAATACAACGTGGGTGTCTAAAGGAGCAAAAATACATCATTGGCTCTTATATGCAGTTGTGTCATCACTTATATTGCAAGTCATGTCTCTCCGGCCCTTCGATTGGGATGCTTTTCATGAACTGGCCCCCGTGACAAACTAATTGAATAGCCCTGGTGTAGAGTATAAAGTTACAAACACTTCATTTCAGATAAATGCTGATCTCTGGATCTCTCTAATCACCAGACAATCCTGGAAAACATGACTTAGGAAATATTGATGATGATAATAATAATAAATTACAGTCATGCAGAGAGCACATGAGGAGAAACACACACACACTCACACACACTGATATAGCAGAATAAATATAATACAGTGCCTGTTCAGCAACACTGTGGAATTAAAGAAGAAGAGATGACAGGTGAAATGAGAGCACAGAAGCTCAGGTGATGATCAGGGGCGTATTAGAGAAACTTTCTTATCTTAATTCTTAACTTATGATACGTTAAATCGGACTTCTTTTAGCCACAAATTCAAATTACAGCAGCAAATCTTAATATCATTTTTATTTTTATATTAAAGAGCCCCTATTTTGCATTATTAAAGGTCTTATTTTGGGTTTGTGGGTCTCCAACAACATGCTGATATGCATGCAAGGTCAAATAACACTTGGATTGTCTTATAATGTGATGACCCAGTCTGTTGTGATTGGTCGGCTGTGTTCAGAGAAACGCTCAGCATGGCTATGAAGTAGCACAGAGTATATGTGAGCCCAATGCGGGAGTGCAGTAAAGCAATGCAGTTAAACACCAGCATATAAATCTACTCATAACCCTAACCCCAAGTAATAACGACGACACACATTCAGTATTGATCCACACAGAGGCAAAAGCTGAACTATTTTGAAAATTGTGTGAGGAACAGCTGATGGTGGCCATAGCAAAGACACAGCAGAGGATCACTAGCTCAGAAACCATGTGTCTCACGCCTGCTTTTGAGTGAAGGTCCCAGCCGTTAGATCGCCCCCTGGGGGCTGGCTGCAGTACAAGTCATAAAGCCCGCCTCCTCCGTGTTAATGAAGGAGACGTGAGCACAAATAAAGAAATGAATTACACTTGCAATGTCCTGAAAGATGGTTCTGGTCAGTTAAGTCTCCGGTTATCAGTGGACACAGGTGCAGATCTTCATTTCTGTAAACAGTGTGTTTCTAGCAGTAGTTTAATGCTATAATAACGGGGCGTGTCATCATGATTGACAGCTGTGATTGACAGCTTCTCTAAACAGACTGTCAGAGCTTCAGGAGGAGATTGAAGTGTTATTATTCCATTTCTGTGTTATTTTACCATGATAAATGAGTTGTTCAGCAGTAAACTATACTGTTTGACCTACAGGATCTGGTGGAACACTGTTTATTTGATAAAGTGAGCGCTTTATTATTAGTTTGCTGATACGCCTAGCCATGACGGGGAAATACAGGTGATCGCTATCTAGCAGTAATTCTCTTTATGGATCTGAAATAATAATTAGGAAAACAACACTAATGTTAGCCGATCTCCACATCGATCTCCTGTAAGGTTATTTAAACTTGATTTACAGGACGTCTCTGCATTTTGAGTTTGGGCATGTTATTGAGTTAATCTACTGAATTTGCGCTTATAAAATATGAATGTTCTAGAAGCAGAATCTTATATAACTAATAGCTGTAAATGTGAGATATTATTTATATACATCATTTACTGTTGGCTTTTTATTGGAAAACTCCTAATCAACATTCAAATGAATGTAAACTCCTCTTTGTCAGATATAATGAAGGCATCGAATAAACCAAATGAAAACGGAGGAAAAAAATGACACAGAAGCGATGTTCAGCAGCTGATAGACGTCTTGTCTTAAAGAGCCCCTATTATGGGTTTTTGAAAATGACCTTCTATGTAGTGTGTAGCACAGCTCTAAGTGAAGTGAAATATCCAGCTAAAGCTTAAATCTGAAAGTGGACAGTGTTTAAAACTATCGACTCATCTATAAAAGAGTCGCCTCATAGTGGCTCGAATGAATCGTCTTGATAACGAGTCTTTAGCTGTTTCGGCGTGACGTGGATACGAAATATAATGGTTGCGTGCGCAGACCCGCGAATTTAAACCTGCGGCCCCGCCCACTAACACAGCAGGAGAGGAAGGTAAACAGATCCTGAAGTCATGAGTCATGAAGACGATGTGCTCAGCTGGATATTATTGGAAGTTTGAGGGAAAGTTCGTGTTATATTCTCTACCCAAAGATGAAGCTGTGAAGAGTCAGTGGTTGAGGTTTATTTTTGCAAAATAGGAAGGATCAGAAAAGGCTACTGATGTATGAGACTTTGACAGAGCTCCACAGGAACTATCAGTACACAGCTCATGGATTATTCCTCCATTTTGTAATGAGGGTTGGTGATCGTTGGGAAAAGCAGAGTACAGGTAAGCCATGAGAACATATAACACTTATACATATCGCGACTAAAACCACGCTAAAAACGCGACGCGTGCCGCTTTCTTTGCGGATTTAAACGTGTTTGTGAGCTTCCAATCCTGTCGTTTGTCATGGCTATGGCTACCGTCAGCTGTTCTTACACACGTGCGGCGGTCAAGGTTCAGAATATTTCAGCTTTTGCCACTGTGTGGATTAATACTGAATGTGTGTTATTGTTAATAACAGAGCAATATGCTGGTGTTTAACTGCACTGCTTTAATGCTCTCATGCACACACAAAAAATGTATTCTGTTTTTAAGTGTTTCTGTTAAGGACTTTTATTTTTGTTGTGTCCTCTGAGGAGGAGGGTAATGTGTGTGTGTGTGTGTGTCTGTGTGTGTGTAAAAAAAGAGCAGGTAGAGCAGAGTTGCCAGATTGTTCGGTTTCCCGCTCAATTGGACTGTTTTTAACTCGATTGTGCGGGTATAAACACTTGTCGTGTTTTTCGCGACTGTCACAACCGTGTTTTCCAGATGAGTGGGCGGGTTTTTTTTTTTTTTTTGCATTTTGGTGGGTTTTGGATAGTTTTTGGGCTGGAATCAGTCAGCTACATCTGGCAACACTGAGGTAGAGTGTGACAGGCTAGGAGACTCGTGTTGATCTCCTCTCCAGTTCTTCCTCCAGTTTTTGCTCAATAAAATAGTGTTGTCAGTATTTTCAAGTCCATCGTCTGTATTTACATTCACCCACTGCCGAAATCCACGTCTTACACTAATATGAAGCCTGTATGCACTCTGACTACTTCTATATTGTTGATAAGCTGTGCTGGGCATTTCACTCTGTCTCGTGCTGAAGGCTGTCAGTGTCGACCAATCGCAACAGGCTGTCATCAGTCCAATCAGTGCAGATTAGCTTTGCGCTAAGGAGCGGTTTGGGAACAAATGAATCACTAAACGATTCATATGGGAGTCGCTGGGATAATTAGGTAAAAATAAATGCAGATTATAAAACTATGAAAGTGTTTTTTGACCTGTCTCAGCAGGGTGTTTTCACACCTCTGTTTTGAAAAAAGTCAGGAAAGTTGGGCGTGTCCAGCTCTGGGAGTGTGGGAGTGTCGGGGGAGGGAAAGAGGGTAAGATATGATTAGAAGGGCGTTTCCATTTGGGCACGCGCAGAGTTTCACAGGCAAAACAAACAGAGAGAGGCTGATTTGATACGCATGGCGAATGAGAGAAAAAAATCCTCCGCATTTCTCTGTAACTTATGTACTCGGTAGGTAGCGTCAGAAAGCCGTGTGTGTATAGGCTATCCTGTCACAAAATGCGTTGAAAATCCTGCACGACGGGAATAGCTTGTGTTTATATGTTTACACTCAGAGAGCAGCATTTACAGCGGATCTTTCAGTCTATATTATTGTACTATAATATTGCAATGATATTAACATGCTGTAAACTCAGTAACTAAATCATTTTGACTGAGGTCTGTCTTTAACACTGAAAGAGCACTAGCTGAAGATACGACAAACTTTGTAATCTGGGTTAAACAAAGAGCACTGATCGCACACACTTACCTAATCTGTAGCGACAGGACAAAAAGGAGACGAGCGGCAAATCCGGATTTCATCATTTCCAGATGCGAAAAGCTCTGGGGTAAAAAAATGTTTCTTACAAACGCGTTTCTGTCGCGTGCACTGTAATCCACACGTGAGTCCAGCTGCTCTCTCATAGAGGGAAAATGAAAACAAAACCTTGTTGCAGCACACTAATAAACGCAAAACCGATGACTCGTGTCTCCAAATTCTTGTTCTTTCACTTGTTTTGGCAACACAACGTGTAAACTGGTAAACAGTCTCCGGAGCTATCATGCATATTAATGAAGTTTCGCGTCATACACAATAGAGCGCGCTGATTGGTTTGAAGCACGTCTTTGTCATGAATTAATGCCGCACACTCACATACGTCAGAATGTTCTGGAAAAGACAGACAGCCATTCTCCACTCTGGATTTACACCTATGTATCTCATGGTCGTGACGCAGCTTCAAAAATTTGTTTCAAACCGGAAGAACGAATTTGCTCAAAATAACGCAAAAACAACCAATTTTCACTTTTTAGTGCAGTATATGTGTCCTTATAGTGTTTATAGCAGCGTGGGACACAGATATGACTGTCAACAGCTCAACACATGTGTTCTGGTGTTTCGTGACCCTTTAAGGTATAATAGAGGCTCTTTAATACTGTGAATTTATTGACGAGGATTATTTTCTATAGTGCAGTGATGTGTAAATATCCTGTTGATGTTTAGAAATCTCGCTGTATTTATCGTTTAAATGCACGTTTTTTTTTTCCCGCATGGTAGATCGTTATCTATGGTGTGTATATTTTGGGTCCTGTTGATTTAATTAAAAATAAAAAGCTTTCTAAAATGTCTGTGTTGTTTCTGTGTTATTGTTCATATTTTATAAGTGATATTTCCACCCCTATGAAGATAACAAATACCAACAGCCCTGTTATAAGAGAATTATGTTTTGGTGCTCATAGCTGAGTCTTGAGTGTATGAAAGATGGTTTATTTCTGCAGTCCAACATATATTGTTTATATTAAATTATAACAGCTTACATCACACAGTTTTTAATCAATTGTGTATTATTACGTGTTTTTAAATGTAAGTGCTTCTATTTATATTAGCGAGCCTTTATTATAGTGCAGACACCGGTCTGTGAGAAGTTCAGGGGGCGTGGTTGATCTGACCTACAAGCGTTTGGTTGGAAGCTTGATTCCGCGGCTCCGCCTCTGACTCCATCAGGCAGTCCCTTCTGCGCATGCCCAGGCTCCAATTTCAGCAGTTTTTTGCAGCAGTTTGTGCCCGTTTTGCCTTCAAAGCATTCAATGGGAAAAGGCGCTGTTGCATCGTCCATATTTTTTACAGTCATTGTCATAAATACATTTAAATTGGTATAGGAAAAAGCAGGTGTCGCGTTTTCAATGTGGGTTTGGATGCAATATGTGAAAATGGCCCATACAGGTTTAACCTGAGAGATTCAGTACAAGCACTGATCTGTTATAGATAAGTATTTACAAGCCGTGCAGGGGTGCGTTTCCCAAACAACGACGTAACTCGCGGCTGAACTATCATAGTGCGATGCATCGTTTGGGGAAAGAACGATGTAGTGACGAGTGTTTCCCAAAACCCGTAGTTTCTCTCTCGCAGATCCATCGCTTGAACCACGTTAGTTATAGCGTAAAACGCCCATAATGATGCTCTAAACGGGGTGGAGTAACTTCTTTAGAGAACAACCCCATCATTTCTTTGTGCAAATTATATTGTTTTACACAAACACGCATTTAAAATAAAATCCAATATTAGTTTTGGTACAAACATGCACTCGCTTTCCATATTAAATAAAATAAATGTAAATGGCACATATAGAGCTGTGTTTGCTTTACTAATATTATTAAGAAGTTGAACATTACATATTCTATTCTAAAACATAAAATCACTTACAAAAGCTAACACTATTCTAATATCATATATAAATCATATAAATAAATAAATAAATAAAAAAATAATGAGGTGATTTATTATAAATATATTTACTTTAATAATAATATTAATGATGATGATGATGATTATTATTATTTAGGATATTGTTTATTTATTTTTTAAAAATTACAATTTGACATGCAAACCACAGCAGAAAGTTCTAACCAGCAGGCCCATGTCATATACAGCAGAGAAACTTAATAAATAACCCACTATAAAATAAAAGAATTAACGTATGCTGTGTTTTTTATTTTCACAAGCTTTGGAGACGTAACATAATTTCCGCTTTTAAATATACCTATAGCTTTCGCCATGAGGCTGTGTTCAAAATGATATCAATGTTTTCAAAGTGCACTGCGAAGGGAGCACAATTGTAAACATGAAGATCGCTAAAACTGAACTGTAAAAATACTTTGAAAGCAAATTACACCTAAGAGAGATTAACTTAATGCTTTTTTATTATTAATAATTTCAACTTTGAATGTTAGAATGTTCTAAATGAATAGGGCATAGGGGGGATAAGTGGGAATAGAACACAGCCAGGAACTATGCTTCTAACTACAGCTCCAGAGGTGTCGTTTCAAGTGCTCAAGTTTGCGACGCAGTTTGCGAATGTTCGTTGAAGCGATGGATTTGGGAAACAGCAAATCAAAGAACTATGTTTGTAACGACGGAACTTGTGACCTTAGTTGGCTAACGATGGTTTTGGGAAACGCACCCCAGAGCGATTACAAGTTACAACACACAATTATATTTGGCAAACTACACAAAACGAGGCAACAATTTTAATCACATTTACATGTTATGATCCAGAGGAAGAAGAAACTGGTCTATATGAACTGTAAGAGTTACTGACAAAGTCCCTGTCAAAGTCGCACACATAATAGTCTCTACTGCTCCTTTCTTTAATAACAAATGGCCGGCGAGTCCCGCGCTGCAGCGTAGGTTATAGTATTAATCCTCAGAAAAATGATAGGAACAAACACAGCACACGGTTGGCTATACTGTGGTGTTGTTGTGAAAATGAACTTTACCCCTTTATTCCCCGCAGCCGAATCTCCACCTGTCAGTGATGGTCATCTTCAAATAATGATCAGTCTCATGATCCCCTGCACTTCGCTAGCATCTAAAGGAAAAGGCGCGTTCACGTTTTACCGGAACTGGCACTACATATTGTGATGTGCCGTGTCGATGTCTCCACGTTCAGGCAAAAGATCGAACCCAACATGATTCATTTATTCGACTCTGAGTTGACTATTTTGTTAAAGAATCAATAGTTTTAAACACGCCGCATTTTCAGATTTAACCAGTGCTTAATTTGTGAATTGTGAGGTCCTGGAACAGATCGGGGTAACAGATCCAGCATGTTAACCGAGGATGGAGAGGTATGTCACGCACGAAAGTGGGGAGCATGGGGGGGTGTTGGTGCGGTGGATGGCGGAGGGGTGTCGCGGACAAAAGTGAGTGGGGCGGGGGTGTCGCGGACGACAGTGAGAAGAGTTGGGGAGTCGCGGAAGAAAGCGAAAGTGAACAGCGGACGGGGGAGAAAGGCAGTTGAGGAGGGGGATCGTTAAAATGAGGTGCCGGATCAGATTTTAGAGGTGCCGGATCCGGAGTGTTACGGCACAAATTAAGCCTTGGATTTAACCCATAATAGGGGCTCTTTAAAAAAATCAGATCTTATTTCAAGGTTAGAAATCTTGGTAACATTTTAACATAATGGTCCATTAGTTAATGTTAGTTATGGTATTTACTAACACAAGCAAACAATTAGTATTTACAAATACTAAACAAATATTTGTTTGTAAATATTACAAACAAACAAATTTATTTTTTATTCCATGGTCTGTTGAGATTCTTGATTATGATTGGCTGGAGGGTGTGTATTATTTTCGTTGAAACGCACAGGTAGTTCCAGTCAGTTTTGATCACAGTTTGAAATAAATGCGCTTCTCTCAGACGTTTATAATTACCATAGCAACTCGCATGTGCTGCACAGGAAACCGAGAAGGACTGGAATCCGCGAAATTAGGAAAATACTCACAAAATCAAGTTTTAAGAGTTTTTCAAGTGAGAATATAGTTATTTTAAAGTCAAATCGGCAGTTTATGTATAAGGATAGCGCGTGTTAAAAAATGTTGGACGCTCCAGGCGGTCAACGGCAGCTCCGCGAACAGCTCCCCCCCGAGCAAAGCTTTAAATCGGCCAGACCATCTCAGGACCTGCCGCTGGATCTAATCTCTTGCATCTCTGCTGTTAAAACGTGATATATATAATAAATCTTTGGTGTATCTAACGGCCAGTCTTTGCACTTTTGAACCTGTAATTTGTTCTCAGGTGTATTTTTTGGCAGATCGCAGAGATAAGTTTCATAATTAATTTATGACCGTAATAATGTAATATTACACTGATCCTGCGTGTTTGGCTGATTGCTTTAGTAGAAGATAAATAAAGCAGAATGTTCTCTTACCTGTCCCGAAATGTTTTTTCTTTTGCTAAATTTCCCTACATATTTAACAGCAAAGATTTCAGAAATGGGCTTTGGCTGCTTTCTCTTCAAAATCCATCTTATGTGCCCTTCAACTGGCGTTTCAAACTGGCTTTGTGAATGTTTTATTTCATGTGTATAGACTTGTATAGATTAATGTGTTTTAATAATCGTAACATTATTCTACTTTCTTTTGTTAGATCAATTCCATGAGATCAGTTTGCCTAACCTAATACTTTGATTCGAAAGAGGCATAATAACATGATGTGTTTACTTTAGACATTCAAAAATATTTGTTAAAGGGATTTTTATAAAAACAGCATCAGGTGTGACAGGGAATGTCTTATTTGTCCATTTGTGATTGGATTGATGAAATCGCATCTTAATATTAGCAGGTATAAACAGCACGCACATGCTCTCTCTCTCTCTCTCTCTCTCTCTGTCTGTCAGCCTGTCACAGCTGATTCAGTGGAGGGACTGAAAAATCGAATATGTAAAAACTGACAAAAATTTGGACAAATATTGCGTTGCATAGAGCAAAACTATTTTAAACTTACGCCTATTTTGGCAAATGACCATGGAATAAGCGGGATAATCGACAGCTTGTCGTGCGTTAAAGGATTTTAATGCACTTCACAGAGGCGCTGCGCAGTGCGTGGTCCTTCGCCTCCATGTCGTGCCTTAAAATCCTTTAACGCACGACAAGCCGTTGATTATCCCTTACTTAAATGTTTTTAATGTTATTTTTGGTCACACTTTATTTGAATGTACAATTCACGCTATTAACAAACCATTAGCTAAGACTTTAAGCTCAATATACTGCTAATTAGCTGCTTATTAATAGTTAGTAAGGCAGAAGTTGGGTTTAGGTATTGGGTAGGATTAGGGATGTAAAATAAGATCATATGTTATAACTACTAATAAACAGTTCATATTGTAATAATAGGCAGGTAATAAGCCAGTAGTAAAGTGTTATTGAACTTTTGGTCAAGTTAGGATGCTTCTATGTGTGTACCACCTTCCCATCATAGTTATAATAGTATTTACACTTATGAAATGCTGATGTGTAAAAGCTTTTGTCCTAACTGAGATGTTTAAAAGTGTATTATCCTTCTGTAATACGCCCCCTGATCTACAGATGTGCAGTCTGTACCTCCTCATCGCTGTTGTTGTGCTCATCCTTCTTGCTTTTCTTCTTCTTCTTCTCGTCCTCTTTCTTCTTCTTGTCTTTATCGGGCAGAATGTCGTCCAGCCAGGCCAGGTCATGCTGAGAGAAGATCAGATCCAGAGCTTTCCTCACCACCATCAGACCCAGGATCTGACCAGATTAACACACACGATTGCAGGACTGATATTCTGACACTCAACGATGGGTCATCCTATATTAAACAAAATACTATGGTACTTTATAGTAAATATACTGTAGGGTTTTTAAACCATGCTATTGTAAAGTACTTGAATTAATCTGTTGTGGAGATTCTACAGTTGCTATGGTAACACAACAACTATAGTAATTAATCTGTTGTGGTGATTCTATAGTTGCTATGGTAACACAACAACTATAGTAATTAATCTGTTGTGGTGATTCTACAGTTGCTATGGTAACAACAACTATAGTAATTGATCTTTTGTGGTGATACTACGGTTGCTATGGTAACACAACAACTATAGTAATCAGTCTGTTGTGGTGATTCTGTAGTTGCTATAGTAACAACATCTACAGTAATTGATCTATTGTGGAGATTCTATAGTTGCTATGGTAACAACAACTATAGTAATTAATCTGTTGTGGAGATTCTACAGTTGCTATGGTAACACAACAACTATAGTAATTAATCTGTTGTGGTGATTCTACAGTTGCTATGGTAACAACAACTATAGTAATTGATCTTTTGTAGTGATTCTACAGTTGCTATGGTAACACAACAACTATAGTAATCAGTCTGTTGTGGTGATTCTGTAGTTGCTATAGTAACAACATCTATAGTAATTGATCTGTTGTGGTGATTCTATAGTTGCTATGGTAACAACAACTATAGTAATTGATCTGTTGTGGTCATTCTACAGTTGGTATGGTAACACAACAACTACAGTAACTGATCTGTTGTGATGATTCTACAGTTGCTATGGTAACAACAACTATAGTAATTAATCTGTTGTGGTGATTCTACAGTTGCTATGGTAACAACAACTATAGTAATTGATCTATTGTGGTGATTCTATAGTTGTCATGGTAACAACAACTATAGTAATTAATCTGTTGTGGTGATTCTGCAGTTGCTATGGTAACAACAACTATAGTAATTAATCTGTTGTGGTGATTCTACGGTTGCTATAGTAACAACAACTATAGTAATTGATCTTTTGTGGTGATTCTACAGTTGCTATGGTAACAACAACTACAGTAATTAATTTGTTGTGGTGATTCTATAGTTTCTATGGTAACAACAACTATAGTAATTGATCTATTGTGGTGATTCTACAGTTGCTATGGTAACAACAACTACAGTAATTAATCTGTTGTGGTGATTCTATAGTTTCTATGGTAACAACAACTATAGTAATTGATCTATTGTGGTGATTCTACGGTTGATATGGTAACACAGCAACTAATGTCATCAATCTACTCTGGCGATTCTATAGTTGCTATGGTAACACAACAACTATAGTAATCAGTCTGTTGTGGTGATTCTGTAGTTGCTATGGTAACACAGCAACATTAGTAATTAATCTACTCTTGCGATTCTACAGTTGCTATGGTAACACAATGACTATAGTAATTCATCTACTGTGGCGATTCTATAGTTGCAACCACTGTAGCAAATAATATATCCGGATATCCATATATTCTCACCATGACGGGGAAGACGATGGCGGCGACGGTGGACTTGAGTATCCAGAGCACAGCCAGACAGGTGATCTGCAGCAGGGTGAACAGGTGAACGCGCCGCAGCGGGACGTGGCGCAGAAACACAAAATCTGGCTGGTGTTTGGCAGGCATCAGGTACAGCTTTATCCTCTCCCAAAACTGAAGACACAGAGAATACACGTGCTCAGATCTAGCTGAATGAGGGCCAGTTCACACCAAGCAGGATGACAACAGGTATAAATATAAGCATAAATATATTAGTGTCCACACACACACATGAGTTTGTTTGTAGATTCAGCTTTGAATTGGTCATTATCTCTTGTGACCAGTAGGTGTCCTCAGTGCGCATCTGAACACACTGTTGACTGGGATCATTCTAATCATACAGTCCATTTAACAACAGCAGTCACTTCGCCAGCATTTCACACACAAACTAGCACTAGATTACTGCGTTACTTTCATTTTTACACTTCAATTATCCAGCATGACTTTCAGAACATCCATACGTTGTTTTAATCATCATTCCCCATGGTATAACCAATAGTCTCCAGGATAGTCTTTAATTAATCTTTTAAGCGAGGGCTGAACATCATCAGTGTGCTTCTCCACAGTGTGGATTCTGATTGGCTGTCAGTGTTTTATCATACACCTGACAATATGGTTCCTTTGTATCTTTATCGCTGTAGTTGTGCTGTGAACTCTGCTGTTCTTTAACACTGGCAACCATTTACCAACTAGATCTTTATTGTTATAGTTACCGTGCTGATATAGCCAACGACACGTGCGCTCTCACCTTTATTTTTAACATTTTGGGAGGAGTAAAATTGACATACAGTATGTGTTTTCAACAACCAGATCCAATTAGACCATTAGATTTTAGATGGTTTTATATCCATCTCGAATGCATTTCGGAGGGTATTTACACCTGCCCATACCACGATCAGAATAAACACATAAAGTGACCAGCTGTAAACAGCCTCTAGCTGCTTTCACACATACAGACCTTTCCGGAAAATTACCAGAAATTTTCTGGTAACTTTCTGGACCCTTGTTCGTTCTGGCAATTTTCCGGAAAGAGAAGTTGTAACATTACCGTTAATTTGCCGGTCTGTGTGAACGCAGAAGGAAGATTGCCGGAAAGAGCACGCTCACGTCTAGAACACGCTGACATGAGACGTTTACTTTAGCCAATCAGAACACTCAGACGAATTCACATCGCGCTGTTTATGAAATTAAAACCCTTTGAATATTTTTCCAGACACATTTAGCTGCTACATGTTATTCAGATAACGTTTCTATGTTCATTCTGAATGCCAACCGAGCGCCAGCACACACACATATTATGCACATTTTGACATGTGAAAGTGTTCCTCCATATGTTTTCATCAAAGTTGTTCACAATCCTGATCCATCCACAGAATTTGTAATGTCGTCAAAAGCGTAAACATTTAGCTGCGGTTAGCGTTTCTGCCTTTAGACGTCTCTGGATCAAATGCAGCTGCATGAATGCTAAAGCATTAAATAAAAGTGAAACCATCAACGAACGCTCGACCACTTCTGTGTTTACAAATACAAGCGCATCCGTTTAGAGCTCATTTCTGGATAATGATGTCAGAATTTGCCGGTATTTTGGAAAGAAAGTGTCCAGAACGTCCTTGGCTGTGTGAACAGCGCTGTTTTGAATTTACCGGTAAAGTCGTTCCTGAAATCTTCCGGATATTTACCAGTTTTACTGTGTGAAAGGGGCTAAAGTCAAGGTCTGAGGCAAGGTTTTTTAGTAAATGAAAACTAAAACTAACTCTGTGTCCCAACTACATGCGCTGCAATGCCACGATACGTGGTAAAAGTGATGCTGGGCAAAAGTTTATCCTTAAAGTTTATATATATTTATATGATACAAATTATATATAAATGTAATTATCTGTGTAACAAAACTATTAACAAATAAAATTTAAAATTCACATAACATGAAACTAACAGAAAAACGCACTGAAATAAAAGTGTAATTAGCAAAAATAATAATCGTTTTCAGAAATAATAAGCACTCATCTGAGGTGTAAAACCTGCCCTGCGACTGATCAGACTAGGGGTGCCCAAACTTTTTTTGCATGAAGAGCCAAAAACCAAATATCAGTAGCTGTGTTTCCATCCAAAAATGCGAATGAACTTTATGTGCAAAACTGGATTATTGCATAAAAGACATGCGAATAAAGCTGCGTTTCCATCCAACGAGTCAAAGCGAACAAAATCGTCACTTCCTGATTAACTGGCGCCAAATATCAACAGTAAAAACTGAATTTGCTGCAGTAGGAGAAGCTGCGTCAATCTTTTCTTCATCTAATAAATGACTTGCGCCTCAGAAGACAATCCTGACACACAGTGAACACGCGGTGGAGTTTGAAGGTGTCAGACGCGGAGCACAGACTCTTGATTCTGGAGGTCTTTAATACAGGGAGTGCAGAATTATTAGGCAAGTTGTATTTTTGAGGATTAATTTTATTATTGAACAACAACCATGTTCTCAATGAACCCAAAAAACTCATTAATATCAAAGCTGAATATTTGTGGAAGTAGTTTTTAGTTTGTTTTTAGTTTGAGCTATTTGAGGAGGATATCTGTGTGTGCAGGTGACTATTACTGTGCAGAATTATTAGGCAACTTAACAAAAAACAAATATATCCCCATTTCAATGATTTATTTTCACCAGTGAAACCAATATAACATCTCAACATTCACAAATATACATTTCTGACATTCAAAAACAAAACAAAAACAAATCAGTGACCAATATAGCCACCTTTCTTTGCAAGGACACTCAAAAGCCTGCCATCCATGGATTCTGTCAGTGTTTTGATCTGTTCACCATCAACATTGCGTGCAGCAGCAACCACAGCCTCCCAGACACTGTTCAGAGAGGTGTACTGTTTTCCCTCCTTGTAAATCTCACATTTGATGATGGACCACAGGTTCTATATGGGGTTCAGCTCAGGTGAACAAGGAGGCCATGTCATTAGTTTTTCTTCTTTTAGACCCTTTCTTGCCAGCCACGCTGTGGAGTACTTGGACGCGTGTGATGGAGCATTGTCCTGCATGAAATCATGTTTTTCTTGAAGGATGCAGACTTCTTCCTGTACCACTGCTTGAAGGTGTCTTCCAGAAACTGGCAGTAGGACTGGGAGTTGAGCTTGACTCCATCTTCAACCCGAAAAGGCCCCACAAGCTCATCTTTGATGATACCAGCCCAAACCAGTACTCCACCTCCACCTTGCTGGCGTCTGAGTCGGACTGGAGCTCTCTGCCCTTTACCGATCCAGCCACGGGCCCATCAAGACTCACTCTCATTTCATCAGTCCATAAAACCTTAGAAAAATCAGTCTTGAGATATTTCTTGGCCCAGTCTTGACGTTTCAGCTTGTGTGTCTTGTTCAGTGGTGGTGGTTTTTCAGCCTTTCTTACCTTGGCCATGTCTCTGAGTATTGCACACCTTGTGCTTTTGGGCACTCCAGTGATGTTGCAGCTCTGAAATATGGCAAAACTGGTGGCAAGTGGCATCTTGGCAGCTGCACGCTTGACTTTTCTCAGTTCATGGGCAGTTTATTTTGCGCCTTGGTTTTTCCAGACGCTTCTTGCGACCCTGTTGACTATTTTGAATGAAACGCTTGATTGTTGGATGATCACGCTTCAGAAGCTTGGCAATTTTAAGAGTGCTGCATCCCTCTGCAAGATATCTCACTATTTTTGACTTTTCGGAGCCTGTCAAGTCCTTCTTTTGACCCATTTTGCCAAAGGAAAGGAAGTTGCCTAATAATTATGCACACCTGATATAGGGTGTTGATGTCATTAGACCACACCCCTTCTCATTACAGAGATGCACATCACCTAATATGCTTAATTGGTAGTAGCTTTCGAGCCTATACAGCTTGGAGTAAGACAACATGCATAAAGAGGATGATGTGCTCAAAATACTCAATTGCCTAATAATTCTGCACTGCCTGTAATGCTTAAATGGTAAGGCATTTTAGAATGACCGAAACAACATTTCAGATGGTTTACAGTGTGCTGGTTTGTCCATTTACACACATTTTTATCATCACATGATCTCTTACAACAAAATCACATGACCTTTTTTTAATGCACACACTGGAATTTGTGCGGTAAAAGTGTTTCCATCATAGTTTTTCCGCATCTTTTCTTTTCGAATAAAAAGTTTATCCTACTCAATTATGCGCATGTTTTTTATGCGCATTTTCAAAATTTATGTGCATCATGGCGTTTCCATCAACCAGTTTTTTTATGCGCATTTTGGACATAAAAATAGGTGGATGGAAACATAGCTATTGATAGCCGTGGGCCAAAGATAAATATACCAAACTATTTGCCATTCCTAATTCATTTCATAATATTAAAAAATAAATAGAATCTATTACTTTGAATCGTAGTAACTAATGCAGTATAACTTTTTAAATGATAACGTGTTGGAATAAAAACATGAACAATCGCATTATAACACAGTGGATTTTTTAATACACCAGTCAAGCAGGATCTGCCTTTGACTTGATTCGCTCACCAAAGTTTCTGCACTGTCCTCTCCTCGTCGTATGTATATTTTAAACTAAATCTAATTAATTTACATCATTTACATTGAAACTGTTAAATTTCAGATTGTTTTTTTTGTAGCTTAACAATAAAACAAACAAATATAAGGTTACAAAAAATTTGAAATGACAATCTCTAACCTATTCTCAGATGGCATGGCGGGCCAAATCAAAGGTTACCATGGGCCAACTTTGGCTCACGGGCCCTAGTTTGGGCATCTCTGGTTCAGACCAACACCTGTAAACGCACTTTTACAGATAAATACATTTTCTTTATTTGCCAATAAATGTGAACTAGGCATTTTTATTTTTATTTGTTTAAGTTGCATATGTTGTTTTGGGGTGACGCGGTGGCGCAGTAGGTAGTGCTGTCACCTTACAGCAAGAAGGTCGCTGGTTTGAGCCTCGGATGGGTCAGTTGGTGTTTTTGTGTGGAGTTTGCATGTTCTCCCCCTGTTGGCGTGGGTTTCCTCCGGGTGCTCCGGTTTCCCCCACAAGTCCAAAGACATGCGGTACAGGTATATTAGGTAAGCTAAAATTGTCCATAGTGTATGTGTGTGAATGACAGTGTGTGAGTGTTTCCCAGTGATGAGTTGCGGTTGGAAGGGCATCCACTGCATAAAACATGTGCTGGATAAATTGGTGGTTCATTCCGCTGTGGCGACCCCAGATTAATAAAGGGACTAAGCCGAAAAAAAAATGAATGAATGAATGTTGTTTTGGGTTCAGTGTTTATTCAATCTATTATTTTATTTGATCACTACAGGAGTTTTGCACAAGAGTGAATGTAAGCTGTGCAAACACTAAACAAGGGCAAACACTCTGATCAACCACAATTACTAAAACTAAAACTGAATATATATTAACGAAATATAAATGTGTCCGGAAAATAAAAACTAAATACAAAAAAACAAACAATGGCTGCGTCCGAAACCTCCTACTACTCAGTAGGTACTGCGTTTGAATTTAAACGTACTACTCGGCCGTTAGAAAAGTACGTTCTATACAGTATGAATGTGAGCAGTATGAATGAAATTCGGACGTACTACATCCGCCATTTTGTCATGGTAACGTGACCTACCTGCGTCAGTTGCGTCGCTTCACTCCCATTCATGAATTCTCTCGCGGGGCATCATGGGATAGCGCAGCGTGCATGGGATGCGCACTTCAGAATCTCGCCGGAAGTAGTAAGTCATCCGGGTACTTCTCGCATACTGATTTTCGAATTCTATGAATTCGGACATACTACTCGGCTCGCATACTGATTTTAGCGTACTGTATAGTATGGAAGTATGCGGTTTCGGACGCAGCCAATGACTGAAACTAAACTGTCATTTACAGCTAAATTAAAAACAGCATCAAAATAAAAACGGCAAACTGTAACAGCCTTGGAGAAAGTTTCTGCATGCCTGTACCTGAATGCCATGAAGAGAAGCAACGCCCATGTAGAGGAAAACTCCATACAGCACCGGCATCGGGATGAACTGCGCACACACACACACACACACACACACACACACACACACACACACACACACACACACACACACACACACACACACACACACAACATTACATCTGATTCTCAAGGGCACGACAAAAATACATACGAGATATACTAGATTACTGAAATATTTCATAACATGGCAACTGATTCACTACAGCAGTGCTCACTAACCTAGAATACACATTAACACACACAAACACAAAATGACATTAAACCAATTACAAAATTTATTTACTAAATATATCTAAATAATGTATATGTGATAATTATAATATTGCTGAAGGGGGCTAATAATATTGACCTTAAAATGGGTTTAAAACAATTAAAAACGGCTTTTATTCTAGCCGAAATAAAACAAATAAGACTTTCTCCAGAAGAAAAAATATTAGAGGAAATACTGTGAAAAATTCCTGAATCTGTTCAACATCATTTGGGAAATATTTAAAGAAAAAACGAAATTCACAGGAGGGCGAATCATTCTGACTTCAGCTGTCTGACTTAAGATCAAAATACTATCCAATCAGGACTCAAGATAGAGTGAGTGTTAGATTGATCTAGTTTTGATCTATTATTGTTATAAAAATAAGCGAGTGAGATTTGACCACCTGCAGAATGGGCGCCATGAAGACGGAGACTCCGGTGAGGACGAACACGAGAGTTCCTGTGAGTCTCTGTTCACTGTCAGATAAACACAAACATCAGCAGAAAAACACAAGAGATTTCAAAAGCCTGAAAACTGTGCTGCATATTTTTTTTCTTGTCAAAACAACAGCATAACACTGAAATAAATCAATGCAAAAATGTTACAAATATGCTAAAACATTGAAAAAAATACTAAACTTAATAAATAACTTGTATATAATTTAATATACTCTAATATGATTATAAACTTAATTATAAATAGAAAATATACATATTAAAACTAAATCAAATACAATCAAGTTTAAATGCAATAAGAATAATAGCATGAATATTGTTAAGTATCTCCCAGAATATTAGCATAATAATAATATTAATAATAATTCCTTACATTTACAGTATATGTATGAGGCGACGGCAGCCATATTGCGTCAGACTGCACACCAGCTGATTGGTGGAGAGGAGACAGAGTAATGAAGCTAATTATGATATGGGGATGGTTAAGAGGCCATGATGGACAGAGGCCAGCGGGCAAATTTGGGGTTAAACCCCTACTCTTCACCAGAAGTGCCATGGGATTATTAATGAGCACAGAGAGCCAGGACCTCGGTTTAACGTCTCATCTGAAAGACGGCGCTCACTGACAGTGTAGTGTCCCCTTAACTATACTGGGGCATTAAGACCCACACAGACCACAGGTTGAGCGCCCCCTGCTGGTCTCATTAACACCACTTTCGAGAGCAACCTAGCTTTCCCATGTCGTCTCCCATCCAGACACTGACCAGGGGGAGCCCTGCTTAGCTTCAGTGGGCGACCATATTGCGCAGCATGTGTTTTGTGCAATTGATTCTTATTTTAGAAGTTTTATTTTGGTATATATATACCAAAAAAAACTTCTAAAATAAAAATTAGCTTGTACAAAAAGCAAATACTCTGGGAGAGTCACATACAAAAATAAAATTATAAAAATATTTAGCATGAAGAAAACTGTTCAAAATTTGAGATTTTCTCCCCAATTTTGTGCATTATGGCTTCATTTTTTTAATGAACATGAGGGGAACATATTGGAGGGGAGACTTTTATCAGATCCACCCAAAGTAATGTCAGTGCAGAGGCATAATAAAACATGCATTTTTGTCTTGATGCAAAATGTTTGTATTTAATTCCTTTTAATTAATTTATTTATTTATTTATTTTTCATTATTTTTATATTTATCTTATTTATTTTTTTATATAAATCATTTTTCAGGCGACGCGGTGGCGCAGTAGGTAGTGCTGTCGCCTCACAGCAAGAAGGTTGCTGGTTCGAGCCTCGGCTGGGTCAGTTGGTGTTTCTGTGTGGAGTTTGCATGTTCTCCCTGTGTTGGCGTGGGTTTCCTCCGGGTGCTCCGGTTTCCCACACAGTCCAAAGACATGCGGTACAGGTGAATTGCTAAATTGCTAAATTGTCCGTAGTGTATGAGTGTGGTTGCAGCTGGAAGTGCATCTGCTGCGTAAAACATATGCTGGATAAGTTGGCGGTTCATTCCGCTGTGGCGACCCCTGATTAATAAAGGGACTAAGCCGAAAAAAAAATGAATAAATGAATTTACATTTTTCCATGGAATTCACCCATATGCAGTGTTGGGCACGTTCCTTTAAAAGAGTAATTAGTTATAGTTACTTCTCACAAATAGTAACTGAGGTACATCCTGGACTATCATCATTGATCACGCTGGCGCCGACGACGATGGCCGCCTCTGTGTCGTGCTCTGCAGTTTGTGTTTTTGTTAGTTCGTCCTGTCTTCAGTCATATTCCTACAATTAGTTTCACCAGAGACGAACTGTTGGACATTCGGACACATACACCACCAAATATTTCTCCAGATTTGGACTTATGTGATGTTTTGTCATTGTAGTCAGTGGAGCCACTGTGCTGCTCAAACACTTTCAGGTGCGCAGACAAGGGAGCCGTGCAGGCTCAGAGTGAAACTCAGACAGCGCGGGTTTCGAACAGCGTTGCCTAGCATCCATCTGGCAAATCTCCGCTCTCTACCCAACAAAATAGACGAACTCATTCTGCTCTCCCAGACAAACAGGGATTTTCTGCATTCAGCTGCTCTGTGCTTCACAGAAACCTGGCTGAACGACACCATACTGGACAACGCGCTTCACCTACCGGGCTATCAGCTGTTCAGAGCGGATCACGATGAAGAATCGACGCGAAAATCGCGCGGTGGTGGGACGTGCTTTTACATCAACGAAAGGTGGTGTACAGATGTAACAGTTTTAAAGAAGATGTGCTGTGCAGATCTAGAAGCACTGTTTATTAACTGTAAGCCTTTCTACTGCCCGCGTGAGTTCTGCTCGTTCATCCTCATCAGTGTTTACATTCCTCCGCACGCGCATGCACGCCTGGCGAAACAGAAACTAGCTGATCAGATCACAGTGATAGAGCAACAACACCCGGACTCTGTTTTAATCATTCTCGGGGATTTTAACAAAGCAAAACTATCCCGTGAACTGCCAAAATATAGACAGCATGTTACATGTCCCACAAGAGACAGTAACATATTGGATCACTGCTATACCACAATAAAGGATGCATACCGCTCTGTCCAACGAGCAGCTTTGGGGCACTCTGACCACTGTTTGATTCATCTCATACCAACCTACAGGCAGAAACTGAAAACAGCCAAACCTGTATTAAGATCTGTGAAAAGATGAACTAACCAAACAAAGCGGGATCTACAAGCCTGTTTCCATCTCACAGATTGGGGTGTCTTTGAAGCTGCTGCAAACGATCTGGATGAGCTCACAGAGACTGTAACATCTTATATCAGTTTCTGTGAAGATGTGTGCATTCCTACCAGGACTCAACTCACATACAACAATGACAAACCATGGTTCACTGTAAAACTCAGACAGCTACGTCAGGCCAAAGAGGTTGCTTACAGGAATGGGGAGAGGGCCTTGTATAAACAGGCCAAATACACACTGGAAAAGGAGATCAGAGTCGCAAAAAGGAACTATTCTGAGAAACTAAGGAGTCAGTTCTCTTCCAGCGACTCAGCATCTGTGTTTGAAAAATATCACAAACTACAAGACACCATCCCCCAGCACTGTAGACCAGGGGTTTTCAAACTGTGGGGCGCGACCCACCAGAATTTGAGGCGTGCACTTGAGTAAATTATGATGAGGATTTGTATGCGTCCACTAGAGTGAATCTGATTAATGTTAGCTCCACAGCTAACTATCAGGCACCTGTAGAGTTTATGCGTTCAAGTAAAATATATGCAAATAAAATGGAGCGGGAGCTTTTTAAAATGAATGACGGTGAATGAAAGTCAATCTGGTGAGCGTCTGACAAACAAGTGCCCTTCTGAATCAAATCAGCAGGATGCTGGATCTTTCACTTTCTTTTGAAGACATACGACATGAAGACATGCAGACTATCTTTACATGGACATCAGTAATAGTTATTTGCCTCAATCTGAATTAGACAATAATATAATTAAGGTGTGACGTGAAGTGCTTTTGAATGTTGCGTCACCAGGATATCCACGTTTCCTGAAGAGTCTCATGTCATTTCGGGTGTTTCATCTTTAATTTTTCAACTTTAACTGCAGTTCGGCACTTTCACTCATGAATATTTCATTCATGCCCCATGACAAACTGGGGTATTAGACGTGAATATTTAGTAAGGACTGGTGGAAGATGTTTTAATTGGATTTGATAGCGCACACCAAATAGAAAGAACAAAACTTCCGCATTTGGTGATCAGTGTTGCCAGATGTAGCTGACTGATTCCAGCCCAAAAGCTGTCAAAAACCCGCCGAAATGCAAATTCAAACTGCCCAATCTGGCAACACTGTTCGTGATGTGTGTGTGTGTGTGTGTGTGCGGTCCTTTACTGACAGCCTTGTCTGTGCATCTTGTCGCAAAATGCAGTGAAAAGTCCTACATGGCGGTAATAGTTTGATTGCAGTGATTACTTCAATAATGCCACTAATATGCAAGCAATATGTGAATGATGTTTGCACATGGATTATATAATTTCGGCTCGAGGGAGGGGGGCACGGGTAAAATTGGACAAACTTGGGGCAGGTCCTAAAAGTTTGAAAACCCCTGCACTAATCTAAACTATTTTAATGTTGTTGTGGGACAATGTGAGAGAGCATGTCCTCAACTATACATCTAGATATTATTGTTTAATTCTGTCTGAGTAAGAAGTGTTTGTGCTGGAGAAATATTAAGATTTATTTGCTTTGGCGTCATGGCTAAAGAGCTCTCGTTATAACCTGCATAGCCACTAATGCTGTGGCAGCATGTGACGATGTGAGGCACTTCATTAGATTAAAATTACTCATCACCAGGGCCAGACGGAATCTGCGGACGTTTTTTGCTATTTCTGCGGAGAATTTTGGTAAAAATCTGCGGATTTCTGCGGAATTATTTTGGGAGTCTCACAACTAAAACCTTAATATGTTAAATAAAAAATAATATCTTTTTATCTTGTATTTAATGTTTAAAATGCAAATCCAATTAGATTAACTGTAAATGGTTAACTTTAAGTAAATAAACAGAATTAATGATGGGCTAAAAATCTGCGGAAATCTGCGGAAAATCTGCAGGAAATCTGCGGAATTCTGCGCGCGCAGATTCCGTGTGGGCCTACTCATCACCGATGCAGAGAGACTCTTTTTTCCGGGGCATGATCTGCACCATACAGAAACATTCGTGCCTTTCACCTCAACGAGGGAAAAACAGTGCTTATATTTCCAGGTTGCAGACGCTACCTTTGAACTTATTGGATTGCATTTTATTGTCAGTAACGCTAACAGTGTTGTAACAGTAATTCATTTGATTACTCGTTACAAAAAAAAAGTAACGAGTTTAAGCCGTTTATTTATAGCGCCGTTATTCCCGTCACTGCCCATATGTGACTCTCCCAGGACATTACATTTGTACTTATTATTATTATTCAGAATAACTGTTGAAAATATAGCCAGTAATTAGCTTCTGTCTGGACTCACCGCACACCCAGGAACTGTGGCTGTTCCCCTGGAGCGCTGGACTCGCTCTCCATCTTCAGAGAGTCGATGTGTGCAATGGAAATCACTGTTGCTGCCACGTACCATGGTAAACCCATGAAGGAGCAGACGGCCATGAGGACGCCAACCCAGAACAGATCCAGATGATAACCACAGCCCTTCTGCTCCGCAAACATGCAGGAATAATAACATCACCAGTTTACAGATCACAATACAGACTTTACGTTTCGCAATTCTGACTTTACGTTTCGCAATTCTGACTTTACGTTTCACAATTCTGACTCTACGTTTCACAATTCTGACTTTACGTTTTGCAATTCAGACTTTACGTTTCGCAATTCTGACTTTCCATCTCGCAATTCTGACTTTACGTTTCGCAATTCTGACTTTACGTTTCGCAATTCTGACTTTACATCTCGCAATTCTGACTTTACGTTTCGCAATTCTGACTTTACGTTTCGCAATTCTGACTTTACGTTTCGCAATTCTGACTTTACATCTCGCAATTCTGACTTTACGTTTCGCAATTCTTACTTTACATCTCGCAATTCTGACTTTACGTTTTGCAATTCTGACTTTACGTTTTGCAATTCTGACTTTACGTTTTGCAATTCTGACTTTACGTTTTGCAATTCTGACTTTGCATCTCGCAATTCTGACTTTACGTTTTGCAATTCTGACTTTACGTTTTGCAGTTCTGACTTTACATCTCGCAATTCTGACTTTACATCTCGCAATTCTGACTTTACATCTCGCAATTCTGACTTTACGTTTCGCAATTCTGACTTTACGTTTCGCAATTCTGACTTTAGATCTCGCAATTCTGACTTTAGATCTCGCAATTCTGACTTTACGTTTCGCAATTCTGACTTTACGTCTCGCAATTCTGACTTTCCGTTTCGCAATTCTGACTTTACATCTCGCAATTCTGACTTTCCGTTTCGCAATTCTGACTTTCCGTTTCGCAATTCTGACTTTACGTTTCGCAATTCTGACCCTACGTTTCGCAAATCTGACTTTACGTTTCGCAATTCTGACTTTACGTTTCGCAATTCTGACTTTACGTTTCGCAATTCTGACTTTACGTTTCGCAATTCTGACTTTACGTTTCGCAATTCTGACTTTACGTTTCGCAATTCTGACTTTACATCTTGCAATTCTGACTTTACGTTTCGCAATTCTGACTTTACGTTTCGCAATTCTGACTTTACATCTTGCAATTCTGACTTTACGTTTCACAATTCTGACTTTACATTTCGCAATTCTGACTTTACATCTTGCAATTCTGACTTTACGTTTCGAAATTCTGACTTTACGTTTCGCAATTCTGACTTTTTACATCTCGCAATTCTGACTTTACGTTTCGCAATTCTGACTTTACATCTTGCAATTCTGACTTTACGTTTCGCAATTCTGACTTTACGTTTCGCAATTCTGACTTTTTACATCTCGCAATTCTGACTTTACGTTTCGCAATTCTGACTTTAGGTTTCGCAATTCTGACTTTACATCTCGCAATTCAGACTTTAAGTTTCGCAATTCTGACTTTACGTCTCGCAATTCTGACTTTACGTCTCGCAATTCTGACTTTACGTCTCGCAATTCTGACTTTACGTTTCGCAAATCTGACTTTACGTTTCGCAATTCTGCCTTTACGTTTCGCAATTCTGAGTTTACGTTTCGCAATTCTGACTTTCCGTTTTGCAATTCAGACTTTACGTTTCGCAATTCTGACTTTACGTTTCGCAATTCTGACTTTACATCTCGCAATTCTGACTTTACGTTTCGCAATTCTGACTTTACGTTTCGCAATTCTGACTTTACATCTCGCAATTCTGACTTTACGTTTCGCAATTCTGACTTTACATCTCGCAATTCTGACTTTACATCTCGCAATTCTGACTTTACGTTTTGCAATTCTGACTTTACGTTTCGCAATTCTGACTTTACGTTTTGCAATTCTGACTTTGCATCTCGCAATTCTGACTTTACGTTTTGCAATTCTGACTTTACGTTTTGCAGTTCTGACTTTAGATCTCGCAATTCTGACTTTACATCTCGCAATTCTGACTTTACATCTCGCAATTCTGACTTTACATCTCGCAATTCTGACTTTACGTTTCGCAATTCTGACTTTAGATCTCGCAATTCTGACTTTAGATCTCGCAATTCTGACTTTACGTCTCGCAGTTCTGACTTTACGTTTCGCAATTCTGACTTTACATCTCGCAATTCTGACTTTCCGTTTCGCAATTCTGACTTTCCGTTTCGCAATTCTGACTTTACGTTTCGCAATTCTGACCCTACGTTTCACAAATCTGACTTTACGTTTCGCAATTCTGACTTTACGTTTCGCAATTCTGACTTTACGTTTCGCAATTCTGACTTTACGTTTCGCAATTCTGACTTTACGTTTCGCAATTCTGACTTTACGTTTCGCAATTCTGACTTTACATCTTGCAATTCTGACTTTACGTTTCGCAATTCTGACTTTACGTTTCGCAATTCTGACTTTACATCTCGCAATTCTGACTTTACGTTTCACAATTCTGACTTTACGTTTCGCAATTCTGACTTTACATCTTGCAATTCTGACTTTACGTTTCGCAATTCTGACTTTACGTTTCGCAATTCTGACTTTACGTTTCGCAATTCTGACTTTAGATCTCGCAATTCTGACTTTACGTTTTGCAATTCTGACTTTACGTTTCGCAATTTTGACTTTACGTTTCACAATTCTGACTTTAGGTTTCGCAATTCTGACTTTACATCTCGCAATTCTGACTTTACGTTTTGCAATTCTGACTTTAGGTTTCGCAATTCTGACTTTACATCTCGCAATTCAGACTTTACGTTTCGCAATTCTGACTTTACGTCTCGCAATTCTGACTTTACGTTTCGCAATTCTGACTTTACATCTCGCAATTCTGACTTTACGTCTCGCAATTCTGACTTTACGTTTCGCAAATCTGACTTTACATCTCGCAATTCTGACTTTACGTTTCGCAATTCTGACTTTACATCTCGCAATTCTGACTTTACGTTTCGCAATTCTGACTTTAGATCTCGTAATTCTGACTTTACGTTTCGCAATTCTGACTTTAGGTTTCGCAATTCAGACTTTACATCTCGTAATTCAGACTTTACGTTTCGCAATTCTGACTTTAGATCTCGCAATTCTGACTTTACGTTTCGCAATTCTGACTTTACGTTTCGCAATTCTGACTTTACGTTTCGCAATTCTGACTTTACATTTCGCAATTCTGACTTTACGTCTCGCAATTCTGACTTTACGTTTAGCATTTCTGACTTTACATTTCACAATTCTGACTATTATGTTTCGCAATTCTGACTTTACGTTTCACAATTCTGACTTTACGTTTCGCAATTCTGACTTTACGTTTCGCAATTCTGACTTTACATCTTGCAATTCTGACTTTACGTTTCGCAATTCTGACTTTACGTTTCGCAATTCTGACTTTACATCTCGCAATTCTGACTTTACATCTTGCAATTCTGACTTTACGTTTCGCAATTCTGACTTTACGTTTCGCAATTCTGACTTTACGTTTTGCAATTCTGACTTTACGTTTCGCAATTCTGACTTTACGTTTCACAATTCTGACTTTAGGTTTTGCAATTCTGACTTTACATCTCGCAATTCTGACTTTACGTTTCGCAATTCTGACTTTAGGTTTCGCAATTCTGACTTTACATCTCGCAATTCAGACTTTACGTTTCGCAATTCTGACTTTACGTCTCGCAATTCTGACTTTACGTTTCGCAATTCTGACTTTACATCTCGCAATTCTGACTTTACGTCTCGCAATTCTGACTTTACGTTTCGCAAATCTGACTTTACATCTCGCAATTCTGACTTTACGTTTCGCAATTCTGACTTTACATCTCGCAATTCTGACTTTACGTTTCGCAATTCTGACTTTAGATCTCGTAATTCTGACTTTACGTTTCGCAATTCTGACTTTAGGTTTCGCAATTCAGACTTTACATCTCGTAATTCAGACTTTATGTTTCGCAATTCTGACTTTAGATCTCGCAATTCTGACTTTACGTTTCGCAATTCTGACTTTACGTTTCGCAATTCTGACTTTACATTTCGCAATTCTGACTTTACGTCTCGCAATTCTGACTTTACGTTTAGCATTTCTGACTTTACATTTCACAATTCTGACTATTATGTTTCGCAATTCTGACTTTACGTTTCACAATTCTGACTTTACGTTTCGCAATTCTGACTTTACGTTTCGCAATTCTGAGTTTTTACGTTTCGCAACTCTGACTTAACGCTTTGCAATTCTGACTTTACTTTTTGCAATTCTGATTTTACGTTTCGCAATTTTGACTTTTTGTTTCGCAACTCTGACTTTACGTTTCGTAACTTTAAGTCTTGCAATTCTGAGTTTACATTTCCCAATTCTGAATTTATGTTTTGCAAATCTGACTTTCATTCATTCATTCATTTATTTTCTTTTCGGATTAGTCCCTTTATTAATCCGGGGTCGCTACAGTGGAATGAACCGCCAACTTATCCAGCGCGTTTTTTACGCAGGGGATGCCCTTCCAGCCGCAACCCATCCCTGGGAAACATCCACACACACTCATACACTACGGACAATTTAGCTTACCCAATTCCCCTATAGCGCATGTGTTTGGACTGTGGGGGAAACCGGAGCACCCAGAGGAAACCCACACGAACGCTGGGAGAACATGCAAACTCCACACAGAAATGCCAACTGACCCAGCTGAGGCTCGAACCAGCAACCTTCTTGCTGTGAGGTGACAGCACTACCTACTGCACCACTGCGTTGCCCAATTCTGACTTTACGTTTCGCAATTCTTAATTTATGTCTCGCAATTCAGACTTCATGTTTCACAATTCTTATTTTACATTTCACAATTCTAAGTTTGCGTTTCACACTTCTGTATATATCTAATATATATCTATCTATATATATATATGTATATAATGTTAACAGAATCAAACAGCAGCTGTGTGACTGAGCACCTTGAGTTTGTTCTCCTTGCGGTTGACGATGACAGCGGTGATCTGCTGATCCATGAAGATGAGGATGGTGACCAGCAGAGCAGGAACAAAACTGGCCAAACACATCCACCACGGGTTCCTGCCCATCGGCATCACGATCCAGCCACGGTCAGGCCGTGTCGGCTGAACACACACACATACACACAAATACATGACACACAAACACAGACATTTACACACGACATACAAACGCATGACACATAAACATACGCACACCATACACAAATGCATGACACAAACACACACACACATACAGACATTTACACACAACACACAAATGCATGACACAAACAGAAATGCATGACACACATTTACACACGACATACAAATGCATGACACATAAACATACGCACACCACACACAAATGCATGACACAAACACACACACACATACAGACATTTACACACAACACACAAATGCATGACACAAACACACACACACACACACACACACATACAGACATTTACACACAACACACAAATGTATGACACAAACAGAAATGCATGACACACATTTACACACAACATACAAATGCATGACACACAAACACACACAACACAATTGCATGACACACACACACACACACACACACAAATAACACACAACACACAAATGCATGTCACACAAACACACACACAACACAAATGCATGACACAAACACACACAGACACACACACACACAGACACACACACACACACACACACAGAGATATATACACAATATGTACAAATGCATGGCATACACAAATAACACACAACACACAAATGCATGACACACAACATACAAACACACACACACACACACACATATAGATATATATATAGACAAATAAACACAACATTCACGCAGATACACACACACACACACACACACACACACAGATATATACACAATATGTACAAATGCATGGCATACACAAATAACACACAACACACAAATGCATGACACACAACATACAAACACACACACACACACACACACACATATATATATATATATATATAGACAAATAAACACAACATTCACGCAGATACACACACACACACACACACACACACACACACACACACACACACACACACACACACACACGTCAGTACAGCAATATCCAGTGGTAGTCACATGTATAAAACACACAGTTCATTATCCAGCAGTGTGTATGAATGTGATGATTGTGTAATGTTAGTACAGAATCAGATCAGATCAGGGTTACAGCAGCACGTACCTTAAACTCGGTCGGCACAATCAGTTTGGGTGTTTTAAGTCCCATAAACATATCGAGACCAACAAAAGTCATGATGGATGTGAAGATTGCAAAATCACTGATGAGTTTCCGAAGCTGCACGATTATAGAGAACAGAAAGACAGAGATGCAGAAAAACACACTAATAAACCAGAGAAGAGGAAACGACACCACTGATGCCTTCAAGTCCTTCTGGGAACGTTTACATGAGTTCTGTGGGTCAAAATATGACTTGGTGAGTGTGTTTTCAAATATATTCTTGAGGTAGTCTTATGTTTTTTGCTTAAAGTCTGCATGAAAGCCAAATGTGTAATGTTTACTTTATTAGCGCATATTTTTAGTCTTAAGCCAAACAACTTATCAAGTTAATCCACTGATATAAACAGTTCAATCTGGTCATCTTTCCAAAACCTGAGCAGCTGCTCCTGCTCAGGAATGGCAGTCCTTCTCTGATTGGGTGAAATATATTTAGCCACGCCCCTTTTGTTATTTTGCTGAGATTTACATTTTAGAGGAGAGGCTTAAAATAAACCCCTCCCCCTACACAATATTAAGTTTAAGTAGGAAGTGCGTCATCATACAGAAATAAAAGTCTGCAGCAACTTACTTGTTCATTCATTTTCTTTTCGGCTTAGTCCCTTTATTAACCAGGGGTCGCCACAGCGGAATGAACCACCAACTTATCCAGCATATGTTTTAGGCAGCGGATGCCCTTTCAGCTGCAACCCATCACTAGGAAATTACTTGTTCATGTGGACTTGAAATATAACTATTATGTTGTTAAAACTGAGTTTCATGTGTTTAATATAATACAATAATTATTTATTTTTATATGATTTGTGTATTTTATGTGCTGTGAAAATACTGCTAGAAACGTGTTAAATATTTAATAATAAGGATACAAAATTTAACACTTCATATTGATCAAATATTATTATTTTTATTCACACATAGCAATGTTTTTGACATTTTTTGTCAAATATTTATAATTTACAATACAGATTTACAGTTGTATCTTATGATTAAAATAAATAAATAATAAAAAATAAAATAAATTTGCACCACATTATGGTAGTCAGAGTTTTTAAAATTACAATAATATAATAATATTAATAATAATAATAATAATAATAATTTTATATATATATATATATATATATATATATATATATATATATATATATATATATATATATATATATATATATATATATATAATAATTATAAATAAATAAATTATATATACTAAATATAATAAAAGATTGTGCAGTGGGTAGCACAATCGCCTCACAGCAAGAAGGTCGCTGGTTCGAGCCTCGGCTGGGTCAGTTGGTGTTTCTGTGTGGAGTTTGCATGTTCTCCCCGTGTTGGTGTGGGTTTCCTCCGGGTGCTCCGGTTTCCCCCACAGTCCAAACACATGCACTATAGGGGAATTGAATAAGTTAAATTGGTCGTAGTGTGAATGCAAGAGTGTATGGGTGTTTCCCAGTGTTTGGTTGTGGTTGATTCTGCTGTGGCGACCCCTGATTAATAAACTAAGCTGAAAAAAAAGAATGAATGAATTACTAAATCTTAGTAGTCAGAGTTTTTACGATTATAATAAACAAATAAATATAGAATATATAAACTATAATATATAATATACTATTAATATACCACACTATTAATATATAAACTTATTATCTATCATTATTATTATTTTATTAATAAGTAGTATTATTATATAAATATAATAATAAATAATGATAAAAATATTTATTAATATTTCATTATTACCACAACTTGGTGTTCAGAGTTTTTACAGTTTTAATAAATAAATAAATAAATTATTTTTGATAAAATATATATTTAAACTTATTATCTATCATCATCATTATTCTTATTATTTTATAATTAGTAGTGGTATTATTCCTTTCGGGGCAGCACGGTGGCGCAGTAGGTAGCGCTCTCGCCTCACAGCAAGAAGGTCGCTGGTTCGAGCCTCGGCTGGGTCAGTTGGCATTTCTGTGTGGAGTTTGCATGTTCTCTCCGAGTTGGCGTGGGTTTCCTCCGGGTGCTCCAGTTTCCCCCCACAAGTCTAAAGACATGTGGTACAGGTGAATTGGGTAAGCTAAATTGTCCGTAGTGTATGAGTGTGAATGAGAGTTTATGGGTGTTTCTGAGTGATGGGTTGCAGCTGGAAGGGCCTCTGCCACGTAAAACATATGCTGGATAAGTTGGCGGTTCATTCCGCTGTGGCGACCCCAGATTAATAAAGGGATTAAGCCGAGAAGAAAATGCATTAATGAATAATTCCTTTTGCTTCATTCATTTTCTTTTCGGCTTAGTCCCTTATTTATCAGGGGTCGCCACAGCGGAATGAACCGCCAACTATTCCATCATATGTTTTACACAACGGATGTCCTTCCAGCTCCAACCCAGTACTGGGAAACACCCATACACACTCATTCACACACACACACTCATACACTACGGCCAGTTTAGTTGATCAATTCCCCGATAGCGCATGTGTTTGGACTGTGGGGGAAACCGGAGCATCCGGAGGAAACCCACGCCAACACGGGGAGAACATGCAAACTCCACACAGAAACACAAACTGACCCAGTTTATCACAGTCAGTACTTTTGATTAAAATATTACATATTAACACGTTAACACATGTTTCGTTATTATTATGACTGTTGAATTCAATCATTTTCAAACACAGATTAGCATGGGATGTGTGTTTAGCATGACTGTCCTAATGTGTGCTGTTGACTTGAAGGCAGCGTTTAATGTTGTAACAGTGGATGATCAGCGCAGGTTTGCAGTGTTTCAGACAGACGGAGGACTCGAGGCTGCAGACCTTGATCTGGGTGGGAACATGCAGTTTGGGCGTATCCAGCGCCATCCCATAATCCACTGCACAGAACACCAGGATGGAGATGATGATGGAAAAATCTGCTATCAGTGCACGACACTTGGGGGAGAAAAACACCACAATGGAGGAAAACACAACATGCATGAGGACAGGACAGGACAGGACAGGGCTCCAGACCCACACTCAAGTGACTGTACAGATATTATATGGAATATTACACTGCAGTACATGGGTTTCTTACTTAGAGTTTGTGTCTTGTTTCTAGTCCAAATATCTTAAAGTTCTTAAATCAAGAAGCATTTTCTAGACAAGCAAAAAATATGGTCTTGTTTTCAGAAATAATGAGTCAAAATTAAGTGAGTTTTACCTTAGTTTTACCTAAAAGATGCAGTATGTAAGTTTGACACCCAGTGGTTGAAGTAGGTATTGCACGACTGGTTTAAAACACACGCAAGAGCATGTTGCCAGATTGACGACATGAGCAGCAGTGTGCCTGACTATCGAGCCTAAAGGCTGATTTAAGGCTAATTTAAATCGTATTCTAAATAAAGTGGCACACAATAGATGGAATATTCTCTGTATTAAACAGAGTTTTTGTCTTAACCAACACCTTAAATTGATATATTTGAAACGGCTTTTATTTCTCTCTAAATGCTAATAATGTGAGTCTGAATGCCGTTTCACATGACGTTTATTGTCATACTACTGAAAGCAGCAGCAGATAGTTCAGCTCAGATCTGGAGAATAAAATAAAGCGTCTGAAACTGAACTTCAGAACTGAGACTCAGTGCAAACCAACACATATCAGTGATTCAGCATCTACATTTAATACTGTTAAAGAGGTTTAATGTGTATTCATTAGATTATAAACCTCACCATTTCACTGGAGTGCAGTGAGTGCATATTCTGTGCTTCTGAATGGCTGGATTTACATTTCTGTCGTGTTTCGTCTGGTGCAAACAGCCAAATTGCTCATCACTGCAAATCTCCTCATGTAGCGTGTTGTTAGGACACCGGGTTATGATGTAACCTGCTCACCTAATGTTTACGCTCATAATATTTATATTATTTGCTAATTAATCACCTCATGTGAAACTCTGCATCTGCGTTTCATTTCAGAGTCTGCTACTGTCCACCAGAGGTCGCATTTCAGTCATGGACGCATGCTTTGAGAGCCTTCTTGACTGACTGAATGAAATGCGCTGTTTTCCACCATCTGGCAAC
This sequence comes from Danio kyathit, assembly GCA_903798195.1. NCBI lineage: Eukaryota > Metazoa > Chordata > Actinopteri > Cypriniformes > Danionidae > Danio > Danio kyathit. The sequence goes on along the minus strand of LR812528.1, from coordinate 53,187,171 downwards.
CCGGGTGCTGAAATATAATTGGCTAAACTGGCATTGGGCGGGTTAAAGAGACCAAAACAAAAACAGCCGTTCCAGCACGTAACGCACATGTTCACAGCAGAATATCTGACTTCAGCAGTGTGTTTCAGATAAACAAGAATGTTCACTGAGCATGTTTCTGAATATCTGCACACATATTATGATGTTTTTATGCTTTAGAAGAGTCAAACACTTACATACAGCACCTTTAAACAAGCAAAATAATCTGCAATGGGGTGAGAGAGGTAATCTTGTTTCAATGCAAAAACAAGATTATTTTAAGACTTCTTAAAAATTCAAACCAAAAACAAGATTTTTTTGATTGCATTAGGTTGGAAAAGTTTTGTTTTCAGAAATAATATGCCAAAATTAAGTGAGTTTTTCCTTAAAACAAGCAAAATAATCTGATAATGGGGAAGCAAAATAAAACAAGATTACTTTGCTTAACCCATTGGCAGATGATTTTTTTTATAAGTAAATAAATGAAATGAATGAAATAAGTAAACACGTTAAATAAAATTGAAATGTTTCTGTCTGTCTTAGTTAGGACATAGCAGCAGTGTTTCCATCCAAAGATGCAAATTAGATTTGCGAACAAAACTGGAATATCTCATGAATCATTTGGGAATAAAGCAGCGTTTCCAGTCAATGAGTGAACTCATTTTTGAGAACTATTTGTTTTTTTGTGTGTTTTTTGGTTGGTGTTACGTATTTCCTAAACTGAATAATAAGAACAAAAAAACTCCCTACCTAAGATATGTGTATATATATATATATCAATTCAATTCAATTCAATTTAAACCGGACTGGAACGTCGTTCAGAGAGTCTCCTCTCTCCCGGCTTGTGTTGTTTGTTTTGTGAAGTAAAAGCTGTGTTGTATTTTACTCTGCGAAATTGTTGAACGTGAACGCTGAGTGTTGACTTTGAGATCTGTGCTGAGGAGGGTGCCTTTTTGTTTTATTACGTTTTCTCATGTTTTGTGGTTAGTAGAGAGGTAAGTGAATGTTATTTTATTTGTTTCATTTCATGCGCAGGTAAGAGAGTTAAACTTAGTTGTTGAGTTTTTTGTTTGTTACTTTAGCATTTACCTCCGCAAGCTTTTTATTGTCTCCTTTTGAAGTTTAAACGTCAAATAAATTTGACTTTACCTTAATTCTTTGGTCATTCGTCTTTGTTTTTCCTTTTGAACCGGAGATGAGACTCCGGGCTCCTCATTAATTTAGAGGAGTTCTAATTATTTTACTTTTAATATTATTTATTGTTACGGGTCTGGCTTGCTGTGTGGCGCCATGCAAGATTAGATTTCGTAACAGTTGGTGTTGGGCATCCCACGCCGGGTAGTGAACCCATTCCGGGTCCACTACACAGTTATTCACGGCGGCACGGGAACCATTCTGACAAACACTACACTCTGTAGTGAACCGCTCGGAGCTCATAGGGCACCACAGCAGGTGGCAGTGGTGGGCTTGTGGGCTGCGGGCCATCGCAATGAGAAACAAAAGAGAATAAAATCATCACTTCCTGAAAAAGTGTGACAAATATCACTGAGAGAAGTGTAGTTTGCTGAAGTGTTGGGATTCTCCACTGTGGTGTTTGTTCTTCTCTAATAAATGAGTTGCGCCTTAGAAGACGAAGACCAAACGCAATGAATGTTTCTTAAAGATTAAAAAGTGTTTTTATGCACTAATAAGTGCAGTTAATGTTACAGAGAAATGGTTCTCTTCAATCCAGGCCATTTCTCACAAGCTAAAAGTCATCACGGGCTTCTCTCAGCTCTTTTCTACACACCAGATGCTCAGATGCTCTGATTGGGTCAGAAATTGGTGCGTTCATGGGTGAGAGTCAGAGTGTGTGTGTAAGTTGCTTACTTTAAGTGTATTCAGATGTGTTTCCAAATTAGGTAAAGAAAAAGATGCGTGCGTAAGTTTACACCCCCTATAGAATAAGCCGAATTTAGTCATTTAAAGGGGAAATTGTCCTGTTGTTCTTATTTTGTTGTGTTATATGCTATACTTCCATCCTAAAGATGTGAATTAATAATGCATAAAGGTGACTAGTAGGCATATGGCATAAAACATTAGTGAATAAAGCAGCGTTTCAGTCTAATGAGAAATGAGAACAAAATGTTCAGTTCCTGCTAAAGACAATATCACTGAGAGAAGTGTAGTTTGCTGAACTGTTGGGATTCTCCACTGTGGTGTTTGTTGTACTCTAATAAATGAGCTGCACTTCAGAAGACGAAACGCAATGAACGCGGTGAATGCGGTGGTTTTTTACAATCAGCACAACAACATTTCACATCTGCAACAATGGAAAGCTGGAAACATGGAGAGCTGCAGACCAACATTAATGCAAAGTCCCTGAAACACACATTTATATTGGTCAAATCATCTGGCAGAAAACTACATCACTAAAGCCACAGCCATATCACCCTGCAGCCCAAGAGCGGTTCCTCACTGAAGCTAAGCAGGGCTGAGCCTGGTTAGTACCTGGATGGGAAACCACATGGGAAAGCTAGGTTGCTGTTGGAAGTGGTGTTAGAGAGGCCAGCAGGGGGCGCTCAACCTGTGGTCTGTGTGAGTCCTAATGCCCCTGAAAAGTGAAGGGGACACTACACTGTCAGTGGGCACCGCCTTTCGGATGAGACGTTAAAAGGTCCTGACTTTCTGTGGTCATTAAAAATCACATGGCAATTCTCGTAAAGAGTAGGGGTGGAACCGCAGTGTCCTGGCCAAAGTCCCTCAATCGGCACTTACCCATCATGGCCTCCTAATCATCCCCATCCACCGAATTGGCTCTATCATTGCCACTCCACTCCACCAATAGCTGGTGTGTGGTGAGCGCACTGGCGCCGTTGTCCTGTGGCTGCCGTCGCATCATCCAAGTGGATGCTACACACTGGTGGTGGTGTGGAGAGACTCCCCTCATGATTGTGAAGCGCTTTGGGCGTATGGCCATACACAATAAATGCGCTATATAAATACACATTACATTACATTTACATTATATAAAGCGCAGATTGATGAAGCACAAGCGGAGAGTTTCGTTTCGGCACAATACGACACAAAAAAATGTCCGCAGCTTCCGGTTTATCCACATTTCTTTATGCAATATTCCAAAATGTGTATGGATGGAAATCCAGCTAGTGTTACTCTGCCTGTGTAATGTGTGTATCAGCTGGAGCCCTGGTTTTGGGAACAGGAGCGTCTGCACACTCCACACATACACACACACACACACACACACACACACACACACACTGCTGACCTTTGTAGGGAAATATCTGCTAGACTTGAACTTCTTGAGCGAGATGGTCATGGAGTAAGTGCCGAAGAACAGGATGAAGGACAGCATGGCCAGATCCGGCACATATTTGCAGGATTTGCCCACCAGCGAGCCGCCGAGCCTCAGACACTCCTTCTTACTGATCTGGGTCCAGTCCAGAGCCGAGAAGTTGAACTAAAAAACAGAGAGTAAATTTGATTGTAGTGCAGTAATGTGCAACTTTTGTGAAGCAGTTTTGAAACAATAATTATTGCGAAAAAGCTATACAAATGAACTTGAATTGCATTGAATCCTATGAAAACTTTAAACATAAGAAACATAAGCAAGTATAAATCAGCACACTGCCACAATTGCTCTCAAAAGACAATTCATTAAGACTTATATGGTCTTCATCAGGTCACACTGGCAATACAACCAAACCTTATGCATGATAAGAAACCAATCACTTCATGATTTTAGCCCTAATTGAGTGTGTGACAGAAACATAGACGCAGGTTTAAACTCACCATCGAGTAGTCCGAGATGTTCTCTAGAGCGAGCGGAGACGTGCTGTTTAGTGGAGAAACTGCAAAAACACAAACATAAACACAATAAACGCCAATGCCATTATGAGACATTATAATACATAAGCCCATAGTGCAGTGTTTCTCAACCATGTTCCTGGAGGACCACCAGCACTGCATGTTCGGGATGTCTCCTTTGTCTTTCACAACCATTACAGGTCTTTCAGTCCCTGCTAATGAGCTGATGATCTGAATTAGGTGTGTTTGGTTAAGGAGACATAAAAAATGTGCAGAGCTGGTGCTCCTCTAGGAACGTGGTTGAGAAACACTGCTGTAGATGATTCTGCTCACTTTAATGAAACTTTGATTTTGAATAATAACACAAATTAATTTATCTCTAAATATAATCTTTACATGTGTATTTAAAGATTTTTGTTTTGTAAATATTAACTTAAAGTCCTATTATACATATTTTTGACTGTCTCCGCCCCCTGAATCATACATTCAGCATCAGTAATCATCAAATAATTGAGTCTAAGTTTGATCTTTTTTAGTGTTTACTCTAATAAGTTTAATAAACATTTGCATTGAAACATCTATTTTCTGTATTATTTGTAATTTCAGTTGTAAAAAAAAAGTCTTTTGTGTCTGTTTGGACGTTGTGATGTCACTTCCTGTGGCGGGAAACTCTGGAAAGCATTTACGCGTGTCATTCATTTGTGTTAAATGTTTAGGATTCACCAATAGTAAATTAATTATGTGTCAACTGTGTGATATTTCAGTCAATTTCTCAGTTTATAAACGATAATATGATGAAAATACATAAAATTGTGTTTTAGACACACCATGTGGAGTCTGGTTTGAGATACGTTTAACCCTGCAACTGTCAACTCTGTTACTGTCAACTCTGATACGGTGAACTCCGTTACCGTCAACTCTGTTACCGTCAACTCCGCTACCGTCAACTCTGAAACCGGCAACTCTGAACCGGCAACTCTGAAACCGGCAACTCTGAAACCGGCAACTCTGAAACCGGCAACTCTGAACCGGCAACTCTGAAACCGGCAACTCTGAAACCGGCAACTCTGAAACCGGCAACTCTGAAACCGTCAACTCCGTTACCGTCATCTCCGCTACCGTCAACTCTGAAACCGTCAACTCCGTTACCGTCAACTCCGTTACCGGCAACTCCGCTACCGGCAACTCTGAAACCGGCAACTCCGTTACCATCAACTTTGAAACCGTCAACTCTGTTACCGTCAACTCCGCTACCGTCAACTCTGAAACCGGCAACTCCGCTACCGTCAACTCTGAAACCGGCAACTCTGTTACCGGCAACTCCGCTACCGGCAACTCTGAAACCGGCAACTCCGTTACCGCCAACTCTGAAACCGTCAACTCTGAAACCGTCAACTCTGTTATCGTCAACTCCGCTACCGTCAACTCTGAAACCGGCAACTCTGTTACCGTCAGCTCTGATACGTCAACTCTGATACGTCAACTCTGATACGTCAACTCTGATACGTCAACTCTGCTACCGTCAACTCTGCTACCGTCAACTCTGATACCGTCAACTCTGATACTGTCAACTCTGCTACCCTCAACTCTGCTACCCTCAACTCCGCTACCCTTAACTCTGTTACCGTCAACTCAGATACGTCAACTCTGATACCGTCAACTCTGCTACCCTCAACTCTGCTACCGTCAACTCTGATACTGTCAACTCTGCTACCCTCAACTCTGCTACCCTCAACTCCGCTACCCTTAACTCTGTTACCGTCAACTCAGATACGTCAACTCTGCTACCCTCAACTCTGCTTCCCTCAACTCTGTTACCGCCAACTCTGATACCGTCAACTCTGATACCGTCAACTCTGTTACCGTCAACTCTGATACGGTGAACTCCGTTACCGTCAACTCTGAAACCGGCAACTCTGTTACCGTCAACTCTGATACGGTGAACTCCGTTACCGTCAACTCTGAAACTGGCAACTCTGAAACGGCAACTCTGTTACCATAAACTCTGATACGTCAACTCTGATACCGTCAACTCTGATACGTCAACTCTGATACCGTCAACTCTCTTAACGTCAACTCTGCTGCCGTCAACTCTGCTGCCGTCAACTCTGCTGCCGTCAACTCTGCTATCGTCAACTCTGCTATCGTCAACTCTGCTACCCTCAACTCTGCTACCCTCAACTCTGCTACCCTCAACTCTGCTACCCTCAACTGTGATACCATCAACTCTGATACGTCAACTCTGATACGTCAACTCTGATACCGTCAACTCTGATACCGTCAACTCTGATACCGTCAACTCTGATACCGTCAACTCTGATACTCTCAACTCTGTTATCGTCAACTCTGTTATCGTCAACTCTGATACCGTCAACTCTGATACCGTCAACTGTTATCGTCAACTCTGTTATCGTCAACTCTGATACCGTCAACTCTATTATCATCAACTGTTATCGTCAACTCTGATACCGTCAACTCTGTTATCATCAACTGTTATCGTCAACTCTGATATTGTCAACTCTGTTATCGTCAACTCTGATACCGTCAACTCTATTATCATCAACTGTTATCGTCAACTCTGATACCGTCAACTCTGTTATCATCAACTCTGATACTGTCAACTCTATTATCATCAACTGTTATCGTCAACTCTCATACCGTCAACTCTGTTATCATCAACTGTTATCGTCAACTCTGATACCGTCAACTCTGTTATCGTCAACTCTCATACCGTCAACTCTGTTATCATCAACTGTTATCGTCAACTCTCATACCGTCAACTCTGTTATCATCAACTGTTATCGTCAACTCTGATACTGTCAACTCTGTTATCGTCAACTCTGATACCGTCAACTCTGATACCGTCAACTCTATTATCATCAACTGTTATCGTCAACTCTCATACCGTCAACTCTGTTATCATCAACTGTTATCATCAACTCTGATACCGTCAACTCTGTTATCGTCAACTCTGACACCGTCAACTCTGACACCGTCAACTCTGATACCGTCAACTCTGATACAGTCAACTCTGATACCGTCAACTCTGATACTCTCAACTCTGTTATCGTCAACTCTGTTATCGTCAACTCTGATACCGTCAACTCTGTTATCATCAACTGTTATCATAAACTGTTATCGTCAACTCTGATACTGTCAACTCTGTTATCGTCAACTCTGATACCGTCAACTCTATTATCATCAACTGTTATCGTCAACTCTGATACCGTCAACTCTGTTATCATCAACTGTTATCGTCAACTCTGATACTGTCAACTCTGTTATCGTCAACTCTGATACCGTCAACTCTATTATCATCAACTGTTATCGTCAACTCTGATACCGTCAACTCTGTTATCATCAACTCTGATACCGTCAACTCTATTATCATCAACTGTTATCGTCAACTCTCATACCGTCAATTCTGTTATCATCAACTGTTATCGTCAACTCTGATACTGTCAACTCTGTTATCGTCAACTCTGATACCGTCAACTCTATTATCATCAACTGTTATCGTCAACTCTCATACCGTCAACTCTGTTATCATCAACTGTTATCGTCAACTCTGATACCGTCAACTCTGTTATTGTCAACTCTGACACCGTCAACTCTGACACCGTCAACTCTGATACAGTCAACTCTGATACCCTCAACTCTGATACCCTCAACTCTGATACCCTCAACTCTGTTATCTTCAACTCTAATACCCTCAACTCTGATACCGTCAACTCTGCTACAGTCAACTCTAATACCCTCAACTCTGATACCGTCAACTCTGCTACAGTCAACTCTAATACCCTCAACTCTGATACCGTCAACTCTGCTACAGTCAACTCTGATACCCTCAACTCTGTTATTGTCAACTCTGTTATCGTCAATTCTGATACGACAACTCTGATATTGTGGCCGTGTGTTTTGCCTCACCCTGGTCCGGAAGCTGGCAGTCACACCTGTAGCTGATAATGAGGTCGGGCTTGAAGTCTGGGCTGATCGGGTAATAGCTGAAGGTGCTCATCATCTTCTTGAGGGCGTCAGAGATGAAGATGAAGGAGATGAGGCTGGAGAAGCCTTCTTCTGTGAAGCGCGTCATGTATTTGATGATATAACTCGCATCCGTGGCCACTAGAAGCAGACACTGCAGGCAGGAGTGCAGACCGATCCACAGACGGATCTCCATGTAGTCGATGTTGTTGTTTCTGAACACAAATGAAAACAGACTGAATTTTAAAACTATACTCTAATTTTCTGATAGAAGCTAGAGATAAAGTAGATCAAGTAGGTTGTTATCTCAGAATAAAGCCTGACAGGTTTATCGGCAGCAACTGTCGTATAAGACTGAAGGGTAAACAACAAACAATTGTCCTGGATGTTCTTTATCTTGATTATTACATGGCTACTGGCCACAAAACATAACTATTAGATAAAAATCTATTTTCTGAGTCATAATAGTTCATTAATACTTTAATTAAATGCTAAGCTGACAGAAACGAAAATAGCTCATGGAGTATACACTAACCTGCACATTATTCAGACACACGATGGTTTTGATTGTGGATGTAAGTATATAGATATGAACATATTCACTTATGATCAAGTTGAAGTTCCTGAATGAGCTACACATCATTTGAAATATTGCAAAAAATACATATAATCATATATTTTGTTTAACCATTGGAATTATAAATATGTACATATATGTTCAAATATATTGGATATAATCATATGGCCATATATGAACACATATTTAACATTATAGTCAATATGTTTGCAAATATATGTACATATTTATAATTCCAATGGTTGAAAATAAAATATATGAAATGGCCATTTTTGCAATATTTCAAAATATATGTTGCTTGATTGAAATATTTTTGTGTTTTGACACAATTAGGTTAACTGACCAATAAGGGTGTAACGATACGCGTATTCGTATTGAACCGTTCGGTACGAGGCTTTCGGTTCGGTACACATTACAAACCAAACGATTCAGACAAATTTATAAAAAGATCAAAGAGAATAAGTGTACAGAATATAATGTTTTCAGCGCAACAACGCTCAACAAGGCATCCCAAATGACGTGACCCTGGACGTGACAGGCAACATGCTGCCTTCCCCGCCCACCTCCACACTACTCCAGTCAGGCAGACACTGCAGTAGCTAGCTAAATGGCTAACATTAATGTAATCCTCCTATAACCAACAGCGAGTCTGGCGTTTGGGGACACTTTGGTTTCCCTGTTTTGAGGGTGATGGCAAGAAAGTGGTAGATAAAAAAAATACTATGTTGTTGGATTATTGCATAAAAAACGCGCGAATAAAGCTGCGTTTCCATCCAACGAGTCAAAGCGAACAAAACCGTCACTTCCTGGATAACTAGCGCAAAATATCAACAGTAACAACTAAATTTACAGCATTAGGAGAAGTTGCGTCAATCTTCTCTTCATCTAATGACTTGGCAATCCTGACACACAGTGAGCGCGCGGTGGCGTTTGAAGGTGTCAGATGCGGAGCACAGTTGCTCTTAATTCTGGATGTCATTAATAATATAACACATATTTAAACGGTAAGGCGTTTTAGAATGACCAAAAGAACATTTCAGATGCTTTATTATGTGCAGCTTGCTGATTTGTCCATTTACACATTTTTATCATCACATGATCTCTTATAACAAAATCACATGATCTTTTTTTAATGCGCATACTGGAATTTGTGAGTTTATGCGCATCTTTTTTTATCAAATAAAAAGTTTATCCTACTCAGTTATGTGCATATGTTTTTTTATGCGCATTTTCAAAATTTATGCGCATCATGTCGTTTCCATCAACCGGTTTTTTATGCACATCTCCAAAATGCACATAAAAATAGGTGGATGGAAACATAGCTACTGTCATCACGAAATCACTAACTGGAATTAGACGAAAACTAGACACGCCCACTACATGCAACGATCCCCGCAGCATTCAGACAGGCAATTTCTCCAGATTGGAACAGGGCAAAACAAATCACCGAGGCGATCGGTATATTTATAGCTGTGGATATGAGACCTTAATCACTAGTGGAAATTTCGGGTTTTAAGAAAGTGTTAAATGTAATAGAGCCCCGTTACATTATTCCTTCATAAGCCCATTTCAGTCAGATAATAATTCCTGCTTTCAGATCCACTGAAATGGCAGGTGACAGTCAAATCAAGCAGATCTGTGCTGTCTGAAGAAAAGGTGGACACTTTCTGAAAATAAAAAATTACTTAAATTGATTGAAACGGAGTTCCATATAAAAACTAAACTGTTCTTTTCTTTATATTTGTTTCACTACAAAAATATTACATTTATTTTTATAAGCAGCTTTTTGGTTTTGAGTATAAAGGATTTGTTTTATTTGCTGCTAAGCAGAAACCCCAGAAGTATAGCTTTATATCACTGTTCAAAGACAAAATAAAAAAAGAAGAGAGATCATGCTTTTATGATGTTAGTTTTAATACATTAAAAAGATTTCAATCAGAGAAATCCTCTGGGTTTTTTCTTTTTTTTGCTGTATCGAAAACATACCGAACCGTGACACCACTGTGTCGTATCGAACCGAACCGTGATTTTTGTGAACCGTTACACCCCTACTGACCAATCAATATAACATTCCGTGACAAGATTTTTTTTCGCTACTTGCAACTAAGAGACTTTGTAAAAACAGACACTACAATACTTGAAAATCAGGACATTTCAGATTCAGTTCACTTTTTTCATGCAGGGACAATTCCACAAGCTGTTTCTACAAAGTCCTCAAAGGATTGTAATTCTTCAAATACGAGCTCCTTGAAAGAGACTTGGGAAAGGACCCTTGATATACAAATCACAGATGATCAATGGGAGGAAGCTTGAAAAAATGCAACGTCCCTAAGTGTATATAACAGAGTAAAAGCAATGCAGCTGAAAATTCTACATCGAGCTCAAATCTCTCCCTCATGAAGGCACAAGTTTAAAGAGGAGTTGTCACCAATGGACAGAGGAAGGAGACCTTGTTCACTGTTTCTGGCTTTGCAGGGAAATTCAAAAGATCAGGGCCATGACTGAACAAGAAATTAATGGTATTTTATTTATTAATATTGGTTGTGACACAAAGCATATGCTGCTTGGGATATACGACGAGATTAATATGAGCAAACATAAAAAAACGCAAGAAAATGTATTCTCCTGAACTGGATAATGGACAAAACTCCTACAAAGTCTTTATGGCACAGGGTAATACTTGAATATGTACCACTGGACTACTTAACTTGTGTTTTACATTGCAAAGACGTTTTCTTTCATGAGAGGTGGGATACATTTTTGTTGCATATGGGTTTAAACATAACCTCCATACTCATCAGAGGGTTGATTTAATGAGGTCAGATCTTGTGAAGATTTGTGGTGCATGAATACGCAATATCTCCATTTTATTGATCCTTTTTTTTATTTTAGTTTATTTTTTTATTTAACTATTATTATCACATTTGTTTCTCCCCCCTGTTCTGTTCACTTGTTTGTTGTTGTATCTGTATTGCCTGATAATTTTATAAATACATTAATTAAAAAAATATATATAAATAATATATATATAAATAATATATATATATATATATATATATATATATATATATATATATATATATATATATATATATATATATATATATATATATATATATAGTTGAAGTCTGAATTATTATCCCCCTTGTTTATTTTTTCCCCAATTTCTGTTTAACGGAGAGAAGATTGTTTCAACACATTTCTAATCATAATACTTTAATAACTCATCTCTAATAACTGATTTATTTTCTCTTTGTCATGATGACAGTAAATAATATTAGACTAGATATTCTTCAAGACACTTCTATACAGCTTAAAGTGACATTTAAAGGCTTCACTAGGGTAATTAGGTTAAGTAGGCAGGTTAGGGGAATTAGGCAAGTTATTGTATAATGATGGTTTGTTCTGTAGACTATCAAAAATATAGCTTAAAGGGGCTAATAATATTGACCTTAAAATGGTTCTTATAAAATTAAAAACTGATTTTATTCTAGCCGAAATAAAACAAATAAGACTTTCTCCAGAAGAAAAAATATTATCAGACATACTGTGAAAATTTCCTGAATCTGTTCAACATCATTTGGGAAATATTTGAAGAAGAGAAAAAAATCAACAGGAGGGCGAATAATTCTGACTTCAACTGTACTGTATATATTGTCATTCCTCAGCTTTCAGTGTGTGAGTCCAGCTTAAGTTGCTCTGTGTAAAAGCATCTGCTAAATGCATAAATGTGCATGCAGTACATGACGAATGCTCACATGCTAAACTCATACAGCAGTTTCTCAAATATAAGGATGGGTCCTGTAGAGCTGAGGATGATGAGCGGCTGCCCACCGAACATGCAGAAAACAGCACCAGCCAATGCCGTGCCCAGAAAACTCTCCATCACACCCTGAAGAACAAACACACTTATTATAGACCACAAACACACACAATACAAAGAGGATGAAAATTAACCCTTGTGTATTGGTCAAATTAACTACACTTTTCATTATGTTCGGGATGACATTGAAGCAGATTTTGTTAAAAATCCAAACAATCCAAACATAAAACAAAACAAAATATTCGGAGATGTGTAATAAGAATGAAAATGACAGAAGGAGAAAGTGCTGAACTACTGAAATCTGTTTAACACTTTATATAAAAGACTTTTATTGGTGCTGCAGCTTAAAGACGCCTCTCATATGGAGAATGAAGCCTCATGCATTGCTCAGATGTGAGTTTCTCAGAGACTTGTCAAAATCTGGATGCTTCTGTGGGTCTCGTCAATCAAATCTGAGCTGTATTCTGTATTTTCTATTGGATTGGGGTCAGGTGATTGGCTGGGCCATTCCACAGCTTTATCTTCTTTCTCTGAAAGCATCTGAGAGTCTCCTCGGCTGTGTTTTGTATCAGTGTCTTGCTGAAATGTCCACACTGGTTTGATCTTCATCCTCCTGCTAATGTAGACGTTAAACTGAAGCAGCTGATCTTCATTTACACTGAGGAAGGGCAGAGGGTTGCTGAAGAACTACTGCGAGATTTCAGCTGCTGTCTGGGCTTTCACTGCCGAACTACACCTTCCTTTCTTCATGTGTTCAATATTTTTTTCCATTTAATTTCATTACACATAACTTCATTTGTGAACTAATTAGTTTAGTATTCTTTGCATTTATGGATTTCTTTAGTTGTTACCAACTTTCAGTAAATATTTCAAGTCAACAGCACCTTTAGAAATTAATATTTTCTGAGAAAAATGTTGACGTATTCAGTACTTATTTACTCTACTGTATAATATGCACAAACATATTACTGTAAAGCAGGGCTATTCAATTAGTTTGTCACGGGGGCCAGTTCATGAAAAGCATCCCAAACGAAGGGCCTGAGAGATATGACTTGCAATATAAGTGATGACACAACTGCATATAAGAGCCAATTATGTATTTTTGCTCCTTTAGACACCCACGTTGTATTTGTCTACATTAAAATGTTCATATATTGTATTTTGAAACTATATAATATCACTGTATGTACAATAAGTTTTTTTAACAAACATTCAAATGTTGTATTTCACAGCACAACAAAATCAGTGTATTGCTGAAGTAGGCTTCTTCTACATTCAGATACGTTCATATGTTGTGTTTTGAACTGTATAACAATTATGGATGCAACAATTATAGATTTTGGTTGTACGATTATATAGTGTGAAGAATAATCAGTGTTTCACAGTTATCACGTCTAATGTAAATTTAAGCTTTATATTAGCTAGATTTAGATCTGGACATCCCTAACTAATATTAAAAACCTTTAAAAGGCATTTTCATTAGTAATAGTTTTTATGCTGAAGGTTTTTCTGTGCTTATAAGGCTACACAATTTAATTATGTGTGTGTTTATAGAGAGGAACGGGAGAAAATAATTTAATAATAATTGTTATGAAGGTCGGCGCCAGTATTTAGATTAACTGTTGTTATCATCTGCGTTCATACATACATAATCATTTTAATAATAGTTCGTCTAACATGTCTTTTGTTTACATTGCACTGAAAGCTAAGCACAACTCTCACCGTTACAGCATGAGATGCTTTCTACTGCGTGCGCCCAGACAGCCGCGAGCGCGTTTCTCCGCTTGCGCCCGCATATTGGCATATATTCTTACGACATAACAAACTTGCGCGCGGGAAAGACGTGATATGGGAACGGCCCGCGGCTATAGTTATTACAGTGTGCATGCGTATTAGCTTCGGTGGACAAGCTCGGAACTTTAAACTAGCGCACAGTTGGCAACTTGGCGTAACTTTGTTCAGCAGTTTCGTTTCGTGCGGCAGAACAGAAATGCAGAAATGCTGCTTAGAGAAGCCTTTACGATTAATTAACGTGGCGAATTAAAGCGCAGTTAATAGTGAAATCGGTTAATCGTTGCATCCCTAAAAAGATATCAGTGCATTGTACAAAAGACCTTTTCTACAAACATATTCAAATGTATTCGGCTGCTCTCGTCACTCGCTTAATGTCAGGTGACTCACGCTCTGCGCAGCTCGTGCTGTATTGAACAGGCGCACCTCACTTCATAACTATAGCGGCTGTTTTTTGACTGAACTAAATTTATTCTTGATGTCTTGGTCACACTATTTGGAGGGCCAGAACAAATTGCCTCGGGGGCCGGGTTCGGCCCGCGGGCCGCCAATTGAATAGCCCTGCTGTAAAGCATGGAGAAAATATTAATTTAAAAGAGAGAACTTTGAGATGTGTGTATTCGTTAATGCTGAACACTGTTTATGACAAAAGAATGAAAACAGCACCTGGTAGTTGTCAGTGGCGTCCCCCAGCAGTCCCCCAAAGGTGATGGCGTTGGTGATGCAGCCCAGGTAGATGAAGAGCACCGCGGACACCGACTGGATGTGGAAACCCTCGTAGAAATCGCTGAAAAACCAGGGCGCTTTCCGCTTGATGTCCAGCCAGAGTCCTCCACAGAACCTGCTCAAACACAGAGCGTCAGACATAAGGGCCTATCATACACCTGAAGCAATACGGCACGGCGCAAATGATGTTTTGCTATTCTCAGACCGGCGCAGCTGTCATTTTCACATTTTGCGCCACGTTGTTTAAATACTCTACAAATAAAAATCAGTAGGTGTATTGTTGATGTACCGGCCGGTGAACTTCAGCTCCTCTCCCAGCTCATGCGGAGCCGGCATCTCCTCATCTTCTGCAGACGCTGATCCTCCGCCGGCGTTTCCGTTCGGCTGCCCGAGCTCATTCAGAGAAAACACAGACTTCCTGCAGAAAACAACACGACAAACAGCAGCTCATCAAACATCAAACGCTCTCTGAGGGTTAATAAACTGTGCATCTGTTGTGCTTTTAAAGTGCTTTTTCACTTTTTGAATGTTCACAATAACGATATAGTTCTGAATGTAAAACAGCAGCAGAGTTCAGACCACAGATGTAACCATAAAGATGTAGACAAACAATACTGCTAGGATCACTAGTGGGCGGGGCTTTCCCCTCTGATGACACGTATAAAGGGAGAATGTCAATCAAAGTGTTTCTGCAGACTTAATTAATACATGTTTACTATTAGAGGCTGCTGGAGATACTCACACACTGCTGACACACAACTGTGTTTAAACACCGCATAAATGTGATTTTTGCACAATACGTCCCCTTTAAATCTTAAAAACATGGAAAGATAAAAATTAACATGACATGAAAGCTTTTTGCAATGTTATACATTCATTAATTTTCCTTCGGTTTAGTCCCTTATTTATCAGAAGTTGCCACAGTGAAATGAACCGCCAACTATTCCAGCATATGTTTTACACAGCGGATGCCCTTCCAGCCGCAACCCGGTACTGGGAAACACCCATACACACTCATTCACACACACACTCATACACTACGGCCAATTTAGTTTTTTTTTTTTTTAAACTTTATTTTTATACAGTAAAACATTTTACAGAACAAAACATTCAGTGACAGCAGCGATTATTAAAAAAAAAGGACAGAGAAAAAAACTACAAGTAACCCTAGATGTAAATAAAAACAAATTTCAGTTTCAAAGGAGCTGGAAATACTATGTCTTGTTCAGATATAAAGTAACAGGTGCCCATCTTTGTTTAAATATATCCAGTTTCAATTGAAGTTGAGCAGTCATATACTCCATTCTGTATATAGATTCAAGTTTTTCTATCCATTGTACTATTGTTGGAGGGTGTGGCTTCATCCAATTTATTGTTATAGTCTTTCTTGCACTTAGTAAAAGTATATGGAGTATATATCTCTGATTTTTATTATACTGTATATATCCTGGGGTATCCCTTCAAGCAAGAAAATCATGGGAGTAAAAGGTATATCTAACTGCATCATTTTCATTATCTCAATCTTTACCCCTTGCCAAAATGCAAGTATCTTCGGACATTCCCAAAATATATGTGCGTGATCACCCACATTCCCACAACCCCTCCAGCATTCCTCTGACTGTGGACTGTTAGCATATTTTGAAACCATCAATGGTGTTGTAAAAAGCCTAACTTTTGTTTTCCAGTCAAACTCTTTCCAATTATGGCTATTGATCCCCTTATGACATTCTGAACATATGTTTTCCCAAATATCATCCTCAATTTTTTCATTAAGTTCGAATTCCCATTTTGCCTTAATATGAAGGGTGTTATCTGTTGAATCCAGAATTAGTCTATTGTATATGTGTGATATGTGTCTATTATGTAATCCTTTTTGTTTTTTTATATCAATAAAATATTGTTCCACATTAGTTGGGACTTTTTTGAATATTTCCTTTTCTTTATGATTTGCCAAATTAGTTGATCAATTCCCCTATAGCGCATGTGTTTGGACTTTGGGGGAAACCGGAGCAGCCGGAGGAAACCCACGCCAACACGGGGAGAACATGCAAACTCCACACAGAAACACCAACTGACCCAGCCGAGGCTCAAACCAGCGACCTTCTTGCTGTGAGGCCACAGTGCTAACCTTTAAAGGGCACCTATGGTGAAAAATCTACTTTTCAAGCAGTTTGGACAGACATATGTGTAGGTATAGTGTATAGACCGTCATATTACGGTGATATAAACACACTCAGTCCTTTTATTTTCAATTTAACAACATAAAAACGGTGGACCAATTGGAGCGGTTTTGAGATCGACCGCACTTGACGTAGGAGTGCGGTCCCCCCGCCAACCGATTTGATTGACAGCTGTGTATTAACATGTCTCCGTAGTAACATGTATAATCATATCAACAAGACAGGACGTGCGCAAAGCAACCGGGAATAAAAGGTCTGTTCAGTTCGCTAGGATCATCAATCATCATCAAATGTGATCAAGAGAGAGTTTGACAAGTTTAAAATGTTTTAAAACAGAGCATGTTAATGATTTACAGCGATTTACTTCAGATTTACTTCATCACCACAGCCGCATGTCAGAACAATTATACAAGAAGACGCTTCAATCCCAGTTTGTGGACGTTAAATCAGGTTTATTTCGTACATTAATGTAACAGATATCCATACAGCAGTGGAGATTAACCTGTATCCTGACACATTTGCACAGAAAAACAGTGCAAAGGTAAACGTGCACGCTGTCTGTGTGTGTGTCCGCGCTGTGTGTGTGTATTTGTGTGTGTGCGTGAACTTTGTAACGACATTGTGTGTGACTCGTCGTTGCAGCTCCACAACAAATGCATCAAATAATCATTGGTAAAGGTCTTACTGTAGTATTTCTCACACACGTTACATGAGATCTGCTCGCTTCATGTCTGTCTGTTGTCTGACGCAGCTGAGGAAGGAGATTAAGGCACACTGACAGGCACGTGGGAACGGTGGGCGGGGAGGACTAGCCTTAAAGGCGCAGTACACAAAAACCGCTACCTGATGGTCAGAGCTATAAAACAGAAACTTCTGAAAGCTATAATCAATAATCTGATGGGTGTTTTGAGCTGAAACTTTACAGACACATTCTGGAGACACAAAAGACTTATATTAAATCTGGAAAAAGGGGTAAACTAGGTGCCCTTTAATGCATTCTTGATGAATAAAATAATCGATTCTTAAAAGTAAAACAGCTTGTATCTTGTATCATCTACTATTATTATACTATAGTTTTGATACTTTTAGGGTGCTTTCACACCTGCCTTATTTAGTTCGGTTGAATCGCACTAGAGTTCGTTTTCTCTCTTGGTACGGTTCGTTTGGGCAGGTGTGAACGTAGCAATCGTACTCGAGTGCGCACCAAAAGCGGACCAAAAAAGCGTACCGAGACCTCCTTGAAGAGGTGGTCTCGGTACGCTTTCAAACGAACCCTGGAGCGGATCGTTTGTGGTGAGAACATGATCCGTACTAAAACAGACCCAACCGCAAAAAGTACTGCGCCTTTTTGGACTAATCCAGCTGCCGTAGGCCGATGCGCTGTGCATTATGGAATGTGGAGGAAAAGTATTTGTTGACAGCGCTTTACCAAAAGAGAGAGAGAGAGGGGGAAAACATTACCTGATGGATCGTTGGTAATATTTCCGGAAGATGACCATGTTGCAGTTTAGCTAAATTAATTTACGCCTCCTCCTGAAGTGACGTACGATGCACCTTCGCCGTTTGCAATGCCTTAAAACATTGTTTTCCACCCACAGCCGCGCTTTATCCTCGAAATGTATAGTTTGTTTAACATGATGTATACAAACTATATAGTGTACTATAAGCAGGGATACAATCAGCTAGCGCAGTCGTCCCTCCATAGTGTAAAGCCACATTTTGTATCTGCTGGTTTGTTTATTTGCGGGAGTTCCATTGGCATTTTCCTGCACGTGAATTCGGACCAATCGATAAGCAGTTTAGGAAATATATTCAACAACATCTGGCCAATGAGTGATGTGGATTTTGTCACATGAATGCATTTTGGTTCTTTTCAACTGGTTCGGACCAAAGCAATCAGTGTGGTGTGAAAGCGGCCCAAAGACGGCAGAAAATGCAACAATGTATCATTTATTGCCCTTGGTCCGGACCAAATAAAACGAACTACAGATGTGAAAGCACCCTTATATTGTATGTGTATATTCTTGCATTTATTTATTTATTTATATACTTGTAATTTGTATTTATTATTATTTCATAATTTTGTATGTTTTGTTTTCTTTAGAACATGTTAAAAGTTCCTAAAAAGCAATAAAGAGAGTGCTGAAAAAACAAACCAAACCAAAATAAAACCCCCACTTTGGGCTCAGTCTCATGGGCATTATCACACGCACACACAGACACACACACACACACACGCTGCTCTGGTACCTCATCTCTGCTGAAGGCAGTTTTTTGGGGGGTTCGATGCGGATCTTGGGGTCCCATTCGCCTGGAGGAAGAACGATCACCTCATCCAGAAACTCATCGATCCCTGCGATCAAATCCTCTCGATCTCTGGCTTTATAAGCCACGTCACTGAACAGCTGAAGATCAACAGAAAGAGAAAGAGAGAGAGAGAGAGAGAGAGAGAGAGAGAGAGAGAGAGAGAGAGAGAAAGAGAGGTGTTATTTACAGTGCATTCAAAGAAGTATTGACAGCGCTTCACTTTTTCCATATGTGTTTATGTTCCAGCCTTATTCCACAATGAATTAAATTGATTTATTTCCTCAAAATTCTACACACAATCCCCCATAATGACAATGTGAAAAAATGTAGTTCTGGGCTCTGGCTGGGCCACTCAAGGACATTCACAGAGCTGTTGTGAAGCCATTCCATTGATATTTGGGTGGTGCTCAGACAGAGTGACCATCAGGTTATTGATCACCTCCCTGACTAAGGCTCTTCTCCCCCGATCACTCAGCTTAGATGGCCGGCCAGCTCTAGGACGAGTCCTGGTGGTTCTCCATCTTCCACTTACGGACGATGGAGGCCGCTGTGCTCACTGGAGCTTTCAGAGCAGAAGAAATGTTTCTGTAACCTTCCCCAGCCTTGTGCCTCCAGACAATCCTGTCTCGGAGGTCTACAGACAATTCCTTTGTCTTCATGCTTGGTTTGTGCTTTGACATGCACTGTCAACCCTGGGCCCTTATATAGACAGGTGTATGCCTTTTCAAATCATGTCCAATCAGCTGAATTGACCACAGGTGAACTCCAATGAAGCTGCTGAAACATCTCCAGAGTGATCAGTGGAGACAGAATGAACCTGAGCTCAATGTAGAGCTTCACGCCAAAGGCTGTGAATACTGATGTACATGTGATTTATCAGCTCTTTATCTTTAATTAATCTGCAACAATTTCTAAAACTCTTTGTCCACATTGTCATTATGGGGGATTGTGTGTAGAATGTTGAGGAAATCAATCAATTTAATCCATTATGGAATAAGGCGGTAACATAAACAAATGTGGAAAAAGTGAAGCGCTGTCAATACTATCCAGATGCTCTGTATACCTCACTTAAACAATCTTAGATCCTGGATCTTTGTTATGGTCCAGTATTTATTATTTTTATTATTATTATTTGTGGTTGTTGTTTGGGAGTGTTGTTCTTGATATTAATTGGTATTGCTTTTTCTTTGAGGCTAACTTCGCCTTGCTAATTCCCTGGTGTCGGCTTTATAAGCAGAAGCTGAATGTGCTGAATGTGAATGTGTGTGCTGAATGTGAATGTGTGTGCTGAATGTGGCTGATCCTCCATGACCAGTACTTGTTGAGAATCTCTATGTATCTTGCTGTCCTGATGAAGGTTTGAGAATTCTGTGTGCGTCTTGTACAGCTGCTGCTGAGGAGCCATGCTGGTGTTGTTGCTGTTTGTTTCATTCTTTGTTGATCTCTGTTTTATGTTTGCTTGTTTGTTTAATTCATTATTTTGATTGAGATAATATTGCTAAATTAATTATATATAGTTTTGCTGCCATTATACTTTGGGAAAAGACACATATTTTTGTCTCTGATTAAATAGAGAATTGTATTTCTTGAGTTGCGTGTCCTTTTTATGTTGCTGACCCCTCCCTAGACGAGCATTATAAATTGAGGTTCGTAACAATCTTTAATTCACAATATCTGATCTCTGGCATATTTGATTCCTCCAATCAAATCAACCCCATAATTGTCCACCACAGATTTCAGCTTAAATGATTGCCCATCTTCATAGCTTTTGTGCTGCTGTTTTCTCTTACGTCGTCCACCATGAGCGTAGCCATCGCCCGACCGATCTCATTGTAGGACTTGGTTTTGCCACTGGGACCGAGAAGCACAAAGAGAAACCTGGAAAATACACCACAACACAAAAATAGGCATTATATTTTATTCAAAGTAAAAACAATTTGCTGAAACAAATTACAAAGAATAAAGTATGTAGTACTGAATTATGCGCATTTTATGGCCGGAGCTAAATGTGACTTCATTGTAGCTCCGCCCCTAACATTATAATAACTACTGTGTATTAAAGGGGAGCTCTTATGCAAGAATGACTTGTATTAGGCATTTAAACCCAGTCGTGTGTCAGCAGTGTGTGAATATAACCAGCCTCTAATGGTCAAAATTTAATTATTGTATTTGTTCTAATCAGGCTTGAAAAAAACAGTCTGCAGAAACACTTTGATTGACATTCTCCCTTTGTACGTGTCATCAGAGGGGGAAAGCCCCACCCACTAGTGCCCATCTCTCCCACATTAACATAAACAGCAGCCCTGAGTGAGAAGCAGCCGTCCACCATTAGAGTTTTGAATTGCCACTATGCTGACACACAGCCATTTGTAGCTCCGCCCTTTTCTGAAAAGAGCACAATCTCATTTGCATTTAAAGCGACAGTCACCAAAACACCACAATTAGGATCAAAGTCTAAAAGTGGCAGTTTCAGAGAGCTAGAAAACATTATCTTGGGGTATTTTGAGTCTGGAATAACATTAAAAAAACAAAACAAACCAACACAAACTAAATCCAGAAGAACTTTGGCAACATCTGAAAGATGCTTCAAAAAACCGACCCGATAAACTCCAGGTAAGTGTACCAAATGGTTTAAATGCAGTGTGCTCATACCAAATGTTGCTTTGACTTAGTTAAAATAAGTGTATTTATCAATCAAATTTAGTTCTGCATAAAACCTCTATAATGATGCTCTAAACGGAGTGGAGTAACAACTTTAGAGAAAAACCCCATAATTTATTTGAGCAAATTATATTGTTTTACATGCACACACAAAACTATATCAAAAAACAATACTAGTTTTGGTAAAAACAGGCACTCGTTTTGGTATATTTATAGACATATATGTAAATGGCACATATAGAGCCTGTGTTTCCTTTACAAATATTATTGAGAATATTCCATATTATATCATTCTAACATATAAAACCACTCAGCTAACAGCAATCTAATTTCACATATAAATCGTTAATGGTTATAATTTACAGTATTAAGAAAAGAAAAATCCTACGTTATAATAATACTAATAATAATAATAATTATTATTATTAAGTAGAATATTGTTTATTTATTTATTTTTTTAAGTCTACTTTTATAATTTGACACATGCAAACAACTGCAGAAATGTTCTAACCAGCAGGCCCATGTCATATACAGTACAGATATTTAAATTTACCTACTATAAAATAAAAGCATTAACATATGCTGTGTTCTGTTTTCACAAGCTTTGGAGACGTAACATAAACTCCGCTTTTAAATAATAGCTCACCTATAGCTTTCGGCATGAGGCTGTGTTCAAAATGACATCAGTGTTTTCAAAGTGCACTACGAAGGGAGCGCAATTGACAATACGAAGAATTGAACTGTAAAAATACAGGGAGTGCAGAATTATTAGGCAAGTTGTATTTTTGAGATTAATTTTATTATTGAACAACAACCATGTTCTCAATGAACCCAAAAAACTCATTAATATCAAAGCTGAATATTTTTGGTAGTTTTTAGTTTGTTTTTAGTTTGAGCTATTTTAGGAGGATATCTGTGTGTGCAGGTGACTATTACTGTGCAGAATTATTAGGCAACTTAACAAAAAACAAATATATCCCCATTTCAATGATTTATTTTCACCAGTGAAACCAATATAACATCTCAACATTCACAAATATACATTTCTGACATTCAAAAACAAAACAAAAACAAATCAGTGACCAATATAGCCACCTTTCTTTGCAAGGACACTCAAAAGCCTGCCATCCATGGATTCTGTCAGTGTTTTGATCTGTTCACCATCAACATTGCGTGCAGCAGCAACCACAGCCTCGCAGACACTGTTCAGAGAGGTGTACTGTTTTCCCTCCTTGTAAATCTCACATTTGATGATGGACCACAGGTTCTCTATGGGGTTCAGTCAGGTGAACAAGGAGGCCATGTCATTAGTTTTTCTTCTTTTAGACCCTTTCTTGCCAGCCACGCTGTGGAGTACTTGGACGCGTGTGATGGAGCATTGTCCTGCATGAAAATCATGTATTTCTTGAAGGATGCAGACTTCTTCCTGTACCACTGCTTGAAGGTGTCTTCCAGAAACTGGCAGTAGGACTGGGAGTTGAGCTTGACTCCATCCTCAACCCGAAAAGGCCCCACAAGCTCATCTTTGATGATACTAGCCCAAACCAGTACTCCACCTCCACCTTGCTGGCGTCTGAGTCGGACTGGAGCTCTCTGCCCTTTACCGATCCAGCCACGGGCCCATCCTTGAAACACTTGATTGTTGGATGATCACGCTTCAGAAGCTTGGCAGTTTTAAGAGTGCTGCATCCCTCTGCAAGATATCTCACTATTTTTGACTTTTCAGAGCCTGTCAAGTCCTTCTTTTGACCCATTTTGCCAAAGGAAAGGAAGTTGCCTAATAATTATGCACACCTGATATAGGGTGTTGATGTCATTAGACCACACCCCTTCTCATTACAGAGATGCACATCACCTAATATGCTTAATTGGTAGTAGGCTTTCGAGCCTATACAGCTTGGAGTAAGACAACATGCATAAAGAGGATGATGTGCTCAAAATACTCATTTGCCTAATAATTCTGCACTCCCTGTACTTTGAGAGCAAATTACACCTATAGAGATGACTTTAATGCTTTATTTTTAATCCTTCCGAGTTTAAATGTTGGGATGTTCTAAATGAATATGGCTTAGGGGAGATAACAGGCAAAAGAACACAGCCAGGAACTATGCTTCTAAGTATAGCTCTAGTGATGTGGGTGCAAGCGCACAAGTTTGTGATGCAGTTTGCAAATGTTCGTTGGAACAACGGATTTGAGAAATGCCAAATCAACAAATGATGTTTGCAACGACGCAACTTGCGACCTTAGATGGCTAACGATGATTTTCGGAAACGCACCCCTAGTTGGTTTTTTTAAAGCATCTTCGAGATGTTCCCAAAGTTTTTCTGGATTGAGTTTGTCTCAGATGTTTTTTTGATGTCATTCCAGACAAAAACCTCACTGTAGAATTACAATTAATCACAAAAATAATATTTGGAAATGTAAATTGATATTTCAAACTGAACTACTACAGAAAAATATAGAAATAACTGACTAAACCTTTTTGGTGAAAATACCAGTAGTCAAAACTTTTGCACAGTACTGCATACGCTCAGGGCCGGCGCGTCCATTGAGGCGACCTAGGGCGGCATAATAATGAGGGCGGCAAATGCGCCCCGCCCCCCAACCCAACTGACTTTCATCCGCAACATCATCAACACAACACTGGCATAATAGGGGTCTGGCACAATAGTGAGGGCGGCAAACGCGCTCCGCCGCCCAACCCAACGTACTGACTCTCATCTGAAAAAAACTGAGTGGGAGAAAAAAAAAAAACAGTGATAGGAAAAAAAAAATATACATATATTTTTTTAAAGTTTTTGCGTTCCCTCGCAAAAATGTTTTTCCACAAACACTTCCTGTTCACTTCATACATGTCAACCCTCCCGTTTTTGCCTGGATTATCCCGTATTTTACAATTCTATCCTGCTATCATCACATCATTCAGTATCAGCAAATGGATGTATGAGCCAGAGCCAATGACTGATATAAGTGCTGACTGACAGAAGCGCTCCGTATGATAAACTGATCCCAGATCAGCTTCTAAAAACAGTGAAAACACCATTTAAAGTGACACCTCTGTTATTATACAAGTGAAGAGCTGCAAATGAATCTCTCGTTTTGTATTTGATAACAGTGGTGTCACTGTAAGAATGCACAGATCTATAATGAAAGAATTCCATTGCTTTCGTAACTGTTTGTGCATTAGTTTGTCATTAGGTGTGTTAATAAAACACGCAGTACGGACATGTTTACATATTATTAAGAGTATTTGTCTTGTTTAAACATACACCCGAATATCCCCAAACGACCTGCACTTTCGCTCCTCTTTAAATGCCGTGTACAGAAGCTGATCTGGGATCAGTTTATCATACGGAGCGCTTCTCTCAGTCAGCGCTTATATACCAGTCATTGGCTCATACATGCATTCGCTGATTCAGAGGTTGCATATGAAGGGTGATGATCGATGCACAACTTTAATGGAAAGAAAGTGAATGAAGACATTTTTATATTCATTTCAGCATGCATTCAAGATTAAAATACATTAGAAATATGGGAAAATACTGAATGATGTGATGATAGCAGAATAGAATTGTAAAATACGGGATAATCCAGACAAAAACGGGAGGGTTGACATGTATGAAGTGAACAGGAAGTGTTTGTGGAAAAACAGTCTTGCGAGGGAACGCAAAAACTTTAAAAAAATTTTCCTATCACTGTTTTTTTTTTTCTCCCACTCAGTTTTTTCCACCATCACGTCCCTTCCGGGTCTCCTTAAGTTTTCACTTTCGGGTTGAGGGCGGCGTGATAGTCCTTTGCCTAGAGCGGCAGTTCGGCTTGCTCCGGCCCTGCATACGCTTCAATTTAGATTATACAGTATTACTAGAAGTTTATTATGTAATTTGTAATTAAAAAATATCTACCCTGTTCTGCTTACATATCGTCACCTTAGAATTATAAGGTTCTATCTGACATTTTTGTAAAAATGGAGTTATTGACATATTCTTATTAAATGACAACTTATTTACATTATGTGATGAAGTTGTTTACATTTTAAGACTTTTTATTTAAAAAAACAAATGTCACACACATACTGTTTACTATGGAATGCAAAAACTTTGAAGCTCAATATCTCAAAATCATTCAGAACGCAGACAGAACCTTATAATTCCAAGGTGACGACATGGTTTAAATGTTCACCTGGTTGGCACTGGCACTTCAGTAAGGCCTCCAAGTGTAGCGGCTTGAGCCAGACGAACAAACGCCACAAAGGGCTTGTCTAGGAAATCCACCTCTCCGATGAGCACATTGGAGGCCTCTGCATCTCTGGGGATCTTCTTCATGAACTTATTCTTAAGCTGGTGGGAGCAATAACAGTTGAGTCACATATGCCGTTTCAGTTTCATTTTATTGATTTATATTCATTAATTCCATCATTTTCCCTAGGCTTAGTCCCCCATTTAACAGAGGTCGCCACAATAGAACGAACCACCTACTTATTTGTATATATTTGTATATCTATTTATTGCCCAAACAACATAATTATCTGAAATTTCATGGTCAAACCAAAACGGTGAGGTTCAGGGTTTCCCCACGTTCATGTCATGCCATGTGCTGTTGTCATCATCACATGATTGCTTTGTTCTGTTTTCCCGTCGTTTATCAGAGTTCATTATTTCCACCTGTGTTCTCACCCCTGTTTGTCAATTAGTTAAGCTGCGGTCACACTGGACTTTCCTCCCCATAGACTTCCATTCATACGCACGCGAATGCATCAGACCGAAAACACAGGGTCATGCGTCGGAGTTTCGCAGGTTGCTACGGTGCAAAGTTCAAGCTTGGTGAACTCTGACCTGCGAAATCGCATCACTTGACTGCGTGAGACCAATGCAGGATCACAACATGACCTCTGTGAACTGAAATTTAAAATATGGACCAATTGCTCGCTTCTTTAATGTCTAATAATCTTGTTTAATCCCGCCCCTTTTCGCAGCGACGTACGACAGAATTTCGCAAGCTCAAACTCTAGTGTGACTTCGACTTTAACCGTGTCCTTTGTATTTACGCTGTGCACTAGAGCATGTGAAATTCTGTCGTACAGGGCTGCGAAAAGGGGCGGGATTAAACAAGATGATTAGACATTAAAAAAAGTGAGCGATTGCTCCATATTTGTCATTTCTGTACACTGAGGTCATGTTTTGATCTTCTGTTGGTCTCACACAATCACATGCGATTTCTATGGTCTATGGGGAGAAAAATGGAGTGTGACCATGGCTTAATAGTCCAGTTTTGCTTATATAGAAATAAGGGAAACCCTTATGTGCAATTGGATTGACTATGTATGTGATCTCGCATGAAAATTCATTTGGTATTTAATTAAATTCAAGGTTATTTGTTTAACATGTTTTACAATAATTATTGTTTCAAAGCAGCTTTACAAAAGGTGGACATTATTGCATTACAATCAAATTAAGTTATTATACACTCAAGGCCACTTCATTAGGTACAACTTACTGGTACCTTTTGTCTTCAGAACTGCTTTAATCCTTCATGGCAGAGATTCAACAAGCTACTGGAAATATTCCTCAGAGATTTTGCTCCATATTGTCATGATAGCATCACACAGTTGCTGCAGATTTGTCGGCTGCACATCCATGATGCCAATCTCCCATTCCACCACATCCCAAAGGTGCTCTATTGGATTGAGCTCTGGTGACTGTGGAGGCCATTTGAGTACAGTGAACTCATTGTCATGTTAAAGAAACCAGTCTGAGATGATTGGCGCTTTATGACATGGTGCGTTATCCTGCTGGAAGTAGCCATCAGAAGATGGAGACACTGTGGTCATAAAGGGATGGACATGGTCAGCAACAATACTCAGGTAGGCTGTGGCGTTGACACGATGCTCAATTGGTACTAATGGACCCAAAGTGAGCCAAGAAAATCTCCCCCACACCATTACACCACCACCAGCAGCCTGAACCGCTGAAACAAGGCAGGATGGATCCATGCTTTCATGTTGTTGAGGCCAAATTCTGAGTCGACCATCCGAATGTGGCAGCAGAAATGGAGACTCATCAGACCAGGCAACGTTTCTCCAATCTTCTATTGTCCAGTTTTGGTGAGCCTGTGTGAATTGTAGCCTCAGTTTCCTGTTCTTAGCTGACAGGAGTGGCACCCGGTGTGGTTTTGCATTTGCGCCCACAGAACTGCCGCTCACTGGATATTTCCTCTTTGTAGGACCATTCTCTGTAAACCCTAGAGATGGTTGTGCGTGAAAATCCCAGTAGATCAGCAGTTTCTGAAATACTCAGAGCAGCCCGTCTGGCAGCAACAACCATGCCACGTTCAAAGTCACTTAAATCCCCTTTCTGCCCCATTCTGATGCTCGCTTTGACCTGCAGCAGATCGTCTTGACCATGTCTACATGCCTAAGAGCTGCTGCCATGTGATTGGCTGACTATAAATTTGTGTTAACGAGCAGCTGGATGGGTGTACCTAATAAAGTGGCCAGTGAGTGTATACAGACATAGTTAACCTGCAATTTTATAGCATATAGGTGATGTCTATGTGTACAAGTTTAATGAAGTGTATGAACCCACATTACATGTACACTTCTGCTACACATATATTAAATGTCATGTGTTGCGTCAACAAAGATCCTAATGAAAGTGTGAATTCGGTCACCACCAAAACACAAATACACCTGAGGGTGTATGGGTTAGTTTTACGACAAATCTAACCACTTTAGATGCTTCAAAATAAAAGTCAGCACTCAACACCATTATACAGAGCCAGGATAAAATGTAAAACTACTATGATTGTGTTTGTTTGGCAGAAAAAAAGTCATATAGACCGATAAAATGCACAGCTCATGAAGTTTCCAGCCCCTCTCATGACACCAACATCAACTCTATGATCAATCTCTGACGTGTGATGGAAACGTCTCATTTTTTCCAATGGCGGATCGATAAAGTTACGCAAACACACAGCTACGAGGCTTCAGAAAACACGTGGATATGGAGTGGTCTGTGCTTATGCTCAGAATCACTGTTTAATCTTTTAATGCCGCTTTCAGAGTCAACTCCCTTTCTGCCACCGATAAACAAGCTGCTTTCTCGTGTCCTGAACCTGTTCGGCTTTTCTTTTTTAGATCAATTATTTATAACCAAACAGCCTTAATGATGTATTCAGACACGGTCTCTTTCAGAAGCAGATTTGTTTTGTATTTAATGCTAAAGCCTTTTCTTAAAAAAATGTTGATTTGTTCATTCAACTTCATTTCAAAGACAAAACAAATGTCTTTTTGCTTAAAATATGCTTTCCACAGAAATATCTGCTACTTGGTTTGATGATGTAATCTAATGCAATTAAATGAATACTTTTTAATTATCCATATTTTAAAAAGTGTTGTTTATCCAATTTAGTTTCAAGGCATTATTCTTACATTAAATAATTTATTAATGCATTCAATCATTTACTCATTCATTCATTTACTCATTCACTCATTCATTCATTCATTCAATCATTTACTCATTCATTCATTCATTCGTTCATTCATTCAATCATTTACTCATATATTCATTCATTCATTCATTCGTTCATTCATTCATTCATTCAATCATTTACTCATTCATTTAATAATTTACTCATTTATTCATTCATTCATACATTCAATAATTCAATAATTTACTCATTCATTCGTTCAATCATTTATTTATTCATTCAATAATTTACTAATTTATTCAATAATTAATTCAGTCATCTACTCAATTATTCATTCAATAATTTACTAATTAATTAATTCAATAATTTACTCAGTTATCTGCTCAATTATAAATTCAGTAATTTACTCATTCTTTCATTCAACAATTTACTAATTAGTTAATCCAACAAGTTACCCATTCATTCATTCATTCATTTATTCATTCATTCATTCATTCATTCATTCATTCATTCAATCAATCATTTATTCATTAATTCAATAATTTACTCATTCATTTATTCAATCATTTGTTCATTCAATAATTTACTCATTTATTCATTCATTCAATCATTTATTTATTCAGTCATCTACTCAATTATTCATTCAGTCATCTACTTAATTATTCATTCAATATTTTGCTAATTCATTAATTCAGTAATTTACTCATCTATTCATTCAAATATTTATTTATTAATTCGATAATTTACTCATTCAATCATTCAATAATTTACTCATTTACTCATTCATTCAATAATTTATTCATTTAGTCATCTGCTCAATTATTCATTCAATAATTTACTAATCCATTAATTCAATAATCTGCTAATTCATTCAATCATTTATTTATTTATTCAGTCATCTACTTAATTATTAAATCAATAATTTCTCATTTATTAAAAAATTTACTAATTCAATAAT
Source organism: Danio kyathit (assembly GCA_903798195.1). Classification (NCBI taxonomy): domain Eukaryota; kingdom Metazoa; phylum Chordata; class Actinopteri; order Cypriniformes; family Danionidae; genus Danio; species Danio kyathit. The sequence continues at coordinate 53,156,913 of LR812528.1, read as the reverse complement.
TTACTCATTTATTCATTCAATCATTTATTTATTAATTCAATAATTTACTCATTTAATCATTCAATCATTTATTCATTATTCATTTAGTCATCTACTCATTCATTCATTCATTCATTCATTCAATAATTTACTCATTCATTCATTCATTCATTCAATCAATAATTTATTAATTAATTCGATAATTTACTCATTCATTCATTCATTCAATCAATCATTTATTAATTAATTCGATAATTTACTCATTCATTCATCTAATAATTTTTGTTCATTAATTTAATTATGTATTAAGTCATTCATTATTTTTTTCATTTATAAATTAATTAATTCATATTAAATAAATAAATTTGTAAATAAATAAATAAATAAAATTAATACATTTTATAAAAAGTATTGATTATCCAATTTAGTTTTAAGGTATCATTCATTCATATACTCATTCATTCATTCATTCATTCATTCATTCATTCATTCATTCATTCATTCATTCATTCATTCACTCTCATTAATTAATTCATTAATTCAATCAATAAATTACTCATTTATTCGTTCAGTCATTCATCTATTAATTTTTTCATTAATGTCATGTTTTGTCATTTTTTTCATTTACTAATATATTAATTTATTTTAAATAAGTAAATTAGTAAATAAATAAATAAATAAATAAAACTTACAATTTTTACATTTACTGCCATGAATATCATTTTAGCAAAAATAGTGTTTTATTTTATTATTTTTATAGGTCAGCATAACTTTAACTCATCATCTCTGATATTTTATTTTACTTCAATTTTATTAAATTTATAATTTTAATGTCAAAATTGTTAAAAGTATAAATTTTTTATTAGTTCATAATATTTTGGGACCAAACTTTAAGAGTATTTTATGCCGTCATCAAATAATCTTGTTTTTAGACATAGCAATTATTGCTAAACTCTGACATTTTAGTGGAGAAAACTATTATTTTCAAAAAAAAAAAAAAAAAAAAAAAGGTACGCTGCATTACTCTTTCATTGTTTTTCTTTCTGTCTTTGACCCATATGTTTGTGAATATCACTTAACCAAACTATATTAATTAACTGGTTGACACGATTTTGACTCCTATCAGCTATAATTTAGCATCCTGTAGGTGTAGGGTATAACTGAAGTGAGCTCCTGAAAATGAGCCCAGGATGTCATTTAAGCAGAAAAACTCATTAAAGTGGACTCAGAATTGGGTCACTTTGAAGTCTAGTGAGCTCCAGCGCCTGCACTAAAGCCCCTCAATCGCCTCTAAATACCTCTGCAAAATAACAGCTTTATTGTGCATTTCATGTTTTGGTTCATGTTGGTTCATTGATCCACAATAACTCGGCTAAAGAAAACATGCGAGTAACCTAGAGAATTTACACCTGAATAATAGTAATAATATGGCTCCTAGTGTGAAGAAACACATTTATAAATGCATTTACGTATTTCAGTGTGTTCATGTGACAAAAAACTATTAAATTAAATATATATAATTGTACAAAATTAAAATAAATAAAAACTATATATACAATAAAAAATAAAAATAAACAAATAAAAAATATAAAACAAAAACAAATAAACAAAAATATATATAATTTATAAAATGTAATTAAAATTAAATAAATAACAATTACATTGATGTTTCAGTGTGTTCATATGAAAAAAGTATAAAAATTAATACATAAATTAAAAAAGTATGAATTTACAAAATTAAAATAAACTAAAAAACATAAAAATGAAAAAATAAAAATAAATATAATCATAAATATAAAATAAATTAAATGTATAAATAAATAAACAAAAAACTATAAATAAATAAATATGTAAATTTATAAAATGTAATTAAAATTAAATAAATAAAAATACATTAAATTAAAATTTAAAATACAAATAAATTAAAAAATAAAATACAAATTAAAATATAAAAATTAAATAAAAATAATCAAAAATAAAGAATATAAATAAATTAAATGTATAAATAAATAAAAACATAGTTTTATAAAATGTAAATAAAACGAAATAAATAAAAAATACATGTATTTCATTGTTCATGTGAAAGAAAATAAATTATTTTAAAAACTTAATTTAATATATATGTAAATAAATTTACAAAATTTAAATAAATTAAAAATATTAAAAAAATGGAGAAATAAAAATTTAATATAATCAAATATAATGAAATATATAATTTTATAAAATGTCATTAAAATTAAATAAATAAGAATTCATTAAATTAAAGTTTTAAATATAAATAAATGAAAAATACAACTTAAAAAATAAAAATTAATAAATATAATAAAAAAATATAATAAATTAAATGGATCAATAAATAAAAAATTTATAGTTTTATAAAATGTAATTAAAATTAAATAAATAAAAAAAATCCCAGTGATGGGTTGCAGCTGGAAGGGCATCCGCTGCGTAAAACATATGATGGATAAGTTGGCAGTTCATTCCGCTGTGGCAACCCCAAATTAATAAAGTGACTAAGTCGAAAAGAAAATGAATAAATAAAAAATACATGTATTTCAGTATTTATGTTAAAGAAATTAATAAATTTAATTTAAAATATATGTAAATAAATTTACAAAATTGAAATAAATTCAAATATACAAAATAAATATAATAAAAATATAAAAACATATAATTTTATAAAATGTCATTAAAATTAAATAAATAAAAAATATTGATGTTAAACTTTACCTGGTCACTGCTGGGTGTGACGGAAATATCATTCATACTGCGGCACTGAGAAGGATCTGGAAAACACACATGAAACACACTGATCATTCACTGAATTAAACTGTTCATAGAGCTGGAATAAAGTCAAAGTCAAATATCTGATGCACGATTTTAAGTACTACCTTAAAGCTAACTTAAATCAATATACGTAATAAAGGTACCTAACAAAAACAAATAACGATAAAACTAAGAAGAAACATAAAAAAATGCCTGAGTGCAACAAAGCATGTGGATGACACGGTCAACGTTTTGCTAGCCTGACACGTTTAATGTTGCACGTGTTGCTAAAATACTTCAGGCATGGTTAGAATGTTGTATACAATTATATCCTGGAGGCCTGTGTATATATTAGGGGTGTAACGGTACACTGGAGTCACGGTGTGTATAGGTGTTTCTCAGCACTGGGTTGCAGCTGAAAGGGCATCCACTACTTAAAACATATGCTGGAATAGTTGGCGGTTCATTCTGCTGTGTCGAAAATGAATGAATTAGAGGATGTATTAAACTTTCAAAGGTTGAACCCGACCCCCCTCCTAACAGAAAATGAGTAATTATGCATGAATTCAGTAAACTTCTAAACTCAAATCTCTTTCATGAAAATGCAGCAGTGACTGGAGGTCCATCATAATGTGTGTGTGTGTGTGTGTGTTTAGAGAAAATGACTCATTTGCTTTTCTACGTAAATGAGGTTGACAGACATGCGTGACCCTTCACATCTTCTGCAGCTCCTCACACATGAGTGGCGCACATTATTGTCAGTCCCACAGCAGTGGACCAATCAGAAGAGCTCGGGGGCGGGGCAAGAGATGCTTGCAAGCTTCTGTGTATCAAATTGGTGAACCCTTTTCACTGTTATGACGTGTTTAACACTCATCAGCATCCTAAATTTCATGCTAGCCTTAAAAAACTATATAAACAATCCATGACAAGCATCTCAGTGAGCAACTTAACATGAAAACACTTCAGAGTTCAATGTGTTTCTATTATTTCAGAATATTAGTGTTGCTTATTATTGCAACCTTTAGGCTTTAGGTAGCTTCTTCAAAGACAAGAAAAAAGGTGTTGTTTTTCTGGCCTAAAGTACCCAGATTCCAGAAGCAAATCATAGCGAGCAGGAACGGAAAACCAAAGTCAAGAGCTTTCTGATAATCTCTAATCCTCAGAACAATGGCAGAAATGCTGCTCAGCTGCTTGTGCAACTACGACTGCATCAAACAACCACTGGGAAACTTCCTGATTCAGTTTTACTGTGGTATTTGTGCCATCTGCCCGAAGAGTGGGCGGGGAGAAGCAGCTCATTTGCATTTAAAGGCACAGGCGCAAAACAGCTACAATTCCCTCAGAAAACCTACTTAGAGTGGGCGGGGAGAAGCAGCTCATTTGCATTTAAAGGCACAGGCGCAAAACAGCTACAATTCCCTTTGAAAACCTACTTAGAGTGGGCGGGGAGAAGCAGCTCATTTGCATTTAAAGGCACAGGCGCAAAACAGATACAATTCCCTCAGAAAACCTACTTAGAGTGTGCGGGGAGAACCAGCTCATTTGCATTTAAAGGCACAGGCGCAAAACAGCTACAATTCCCTTTGAAAAACTACTTGGAGTGGGAGGGGAGAACCAGCTCATTTGCATTTAAAGGCACAGGCGCAAAACAGCTACAATTCCCTCTGACCCAGACAAATTCTGGAGACACAAAAAACTTCTTTACATCTGGTAAAAAGGGGAAAATAAGCTCCCTTTAAATTTTGCTCAAATTATTTGTATTTAATTCTATATTTACATTCTCTTGTAGTGTTGTTGTTGTTATCTGTATGCACCTGAGGTCTGAGACTAACGTAATTTCGATCCTCCGTATGCCTGTACATGTGGCAGAATTGACAATAAAGCTGACTTTGACTTAGATGTGGGTAAATCGTGGAAGTTGAAGCGCAGACTCACGCAGTTTCCCGAGGCCGGCGCTCTGGCGCGCCCGCAGGTCCTCTGTGGAGCGGTGAAAACCCGACCCAGAGCGGGCACTTGGGCTCGGACTCGGACTGCGGTCTGATGCAGACCCACAGCACAGCAGAGAAACACATCAGAGAGACAGAAAACAGAACAGAGCAGATACTAGGGCTGAGCGATGTCCATCACACAGTGTTGGGTGTAATTATCACCAAACTAACTAGTTACTGTAATTAGATGACTTTTCCAAAGAAAAAGTTACCTTTTCATATTCAGGTCATTTAATTACAGTTAGTTGTAATGCACTTGCTTAAATACATATAATGACCAGTTCTGAATCAATCAGTTAGGAGAAGCAGAGTAGTTCATTAATCACGTAGATCGAATAAGCTTGAGACACAATGAATGAGTCAGAAACTCATGTCAATATTTGCTATGTATGAAAGATTGTGTCATTGCTTTGAAATGTTTTGTGTTTTGATAGATATAATGTTTATTTTCTTAAAGTGTTGCGTTTTTAATAAAGCTAAAATGTCCTGTTTGGCTCTGATTCGTCATTGTTGAGTTTAATTTCTATCGTCTATGCGGAGTTGAGATTTTTATGCAGTGCATTTATGCGCTGACTTAAGTTGCCGAGTTACTTTTCAAACATAATAATTAAAAGTGTCATTTAAATGTTTTAAGAATATTAATAATCTAATTAGTAATTCATTACTTTTTTGAGGTAACTTTCCCAACACTGGCACTATATAATGCCACAATACAATAGACTGTCACAATAAATTAAAATATTTTGTGTTTAAAGTCTGCATGAAGTCACAAATTTACATTTCTTTAGTTTAGCATTAAAGTACACATCAAAACAAAACAAACCATATTGGTTTTGTTAGCTCACATTGCTAGTTTTGCGGTGAACAATTCATCTGAGCGTGTCATTAAGAAAAAACAAACACATTTGTTTGTTAACCCTAACAACATTTTAAATATGTAATCATCTGTAATAATTCTCTTAGTCAATTTTATTAAATGCTAATAATTATATTGAGATTTATAGTTATTTTATCGCCCAGCCCCTAAGAAAACTCCATACAAAGAAATGCATGAGAAATGATTAGAAAAGGCAAGTGTCAGAAAGAGACAATAAAGAGGGAATTGTGGGAATGTTGAGGTTTTTCCTGCAGAGACTCACTGGATGGACTGGGCTTCCCGATGTCCGCCAGCGAGCGATGGATCGGCTTCTTGGTTTGGTGACGATGTTTCCGCAAAAGCACGAAACTGACCTTCTCCCGAATCTCTGGAGCGATGAGACCCTCCTGAACCTGCTTCTCAATAATGTCGTCTAATAACCAGACATAAACACAAAATATATTACAATAATCCAGAGGAATCAGAGTGCTTCTCTTTATGTTTAGACTTTATTCTCCTAATATTTTGGCTTAATTCTCAAAATATTTAGACCGGATTCTCACAATATTTAGATTTTATTTTCGGTAAATTTTAACTTGATTCTCGTAATATTTAGACTTTATTTTCATAATATTTTGATTTTATTCTCATAATATTTCTACTTTATTCTCATATTCAGATTTTAATTTCATAATATTTAGACTTTATATTCACAATACTAAGATTTTATTATAATATTTTGACTGGATTCTCGCAATATTTAGATTTTATTCTTGTAATATTTTGATTTTATTCTCGTAATATTTCGCTTTTATTCTCGTAATATTTTCAAATTTATTCTCATAATATTTCAACTTTATTCTTGTAATATATTGTCTTTATTTTCGTAATATTTCGATTTCATTCTCGTAATATTTTCAACTTAAATTTTGTAATATTTCAATTCCATTCTCATAATATATGAACTTTGTTCTCGTATTATTTCAACTTTCTTCTCGTAATATTTGATATTATTCTTGTATTATTTCAACTTTATTCTCGTAATATTTCGACTTTATTCTTGTAATTTTTCAACTTTATTCTCTTATTATTTCGACTTTATTCTCGTAATATTTCAACTTATTCTTGTGATATATTGTCTTTATCCTCGTATTATTTCAACTTTATTCTCGTAATATTCGACTTTATTCTCGTAATATTTCGACTTTATTCTCATAATATTTCGACATTATTCTCATAGTATTTTAACTTTAATCTGATCTGGTAATCTCATATATTAATAATTTTTTTATGTAGCACTAATACACTGTCGAACTTTACTAACTTCAGTAAACTTATTTCTTCTTAAAAAATATTTCTGATAAGTGTATAATGTGTAGTGTGTGTGCTGACCGACGATCTGTGGCAGTGAGTATCCGTCCAGGTCCAGCAGGATGCAGCCGGTCTGCAGGCAGGTGCGCAGCTCAAACAGGCTGTGCAGAGACAGTGTGGAGACGTGCGGCTTACTCCAGCGCTCTCCACCCTCCTCCACCTTCTCCTCAAACTTCACCCACCTGAAGATAACACACAACACGCACACAACATATATTATACACCAGAACACACAACACACACACACACACACACACACACACACACACACACACACACCATATATTACACATCTCACCTGGACAGCACACATAACAAAACCTCACTCTCTCTAAAACTAGACTAAAGAGCTATCTTTATAGTAAAGCATACACACAGTGCATCACATAACGGTATGATGCACAAATGTGCTCCATGCAGGTGAGTTGGCCAGACTATGTTTGTTTATATAACTCCTATATTCATTTATATTTACTTTATTTTCACATTGACATTTAATATCTCTTGTTTAAATACACTATGAACAGCAGCTACGCTAATTATGTTCTTTGTTCTCCATTTCCCCCTGGGGATGCCCATCCCAAGGCCTCTAGAGATTGTGCAGCGCCATCAAGACAGCAAGCGTGTGTGATGATCAAGAGCCACAGGGTCAATATGCATGGCCAGCTGCTGTAACCAAACCTTTGCTCACCCCTGCCAATGCCAAACACCAGTTTCAGTGGTGCAGCAGTGAAAATCTTGTGTTGTGGACAATGTGGAACATGTATTGTTCTCTGATGAGTCCACCTTCACTGTCTTTCCCACATCCAGGAGAGTTACAGTGTGTAGAAGCCCCAAAGAAGCGTCCCACCCAGACTGCTGATGCCCAGAGTGAAGTATGGGGGGATCAGTGGTGGTTTGGACTCAATATCATGGCATTCCTGAGGCCCAATACTTGTACTAGATGGGTGCTAGGTCACTGCCAAGGACTACCCAACTACTCTGGAGGTCCAAGTTACCCAACGGGTCAAACACTGTATCCTGAAGGTGGTGCCATGTGTTAGGATGATAACACCAATACACACAGCAAGACTAGAGAGAGTGGTTTGATAAACATGAAAGTCAAGTTGAACATTTTGAAGTGTGTATTTGTGTGTGTGTGAGTGTGTGTGTGTGTGACCTGGCAGACTCTTTCCACTCCATCTCTCCTCCCTCGTGCTGCAGTGTGTCCATCTCAGTGAAGAGCGTCGGTGTGGGTTCGTCATCTTCCCTGAGGATGTGCCGCAGTCGCTCTGCAGCAGGAGATACTGACACACACACACACAAACATACACACGTACAAACAAACAAACAAACAAACAAACACAGACACACACACACACACATATACATACACGTTAGGTTTTTGTGAACAGTGGCGGCGCTTCCATCTAATCTATTGTTTTTATAATGACCAACCCCTAAACTTGTTCTATAAATAAATTAATAAATATTAGAACTATATTATTATAACACTGATGCTAAAAAAATGCTTATTTTTACTGATTCAAAAAACTAAAGCAATTTTTTTAAACAAAACATAAAAATGAACAAACCAACAAAGTTTGCTACTGACCAAATCCACAAAACTTTGTCAAATCATTTTTGTTCAATGAAATTAAAAACACATGGTTAATTATTATAGTTAACTAGTTACTAAAACCACAAGTATAAAACATGTGTTATTTGAAATATTATAGACGTTAACGAAAATAAACAATGGTTAATTATTATAGTTAACTAGAAGCTAGAACTACAAAACTAAAACTTGAAACCAGTATAAAGGTGTATAAAAACGATATAATAATACTAACTAAATAACTAATAACACTGACTTCCTGGAGAAAAACAATAAACTGAAGATTACAAAAGTGTACCATTACTTGTATCTCGCTGATACATAAGTAATAATGTTTTTGTAAATATTTTAAACTAAAGTCACAAATCTAAAACATTAACTAGAATAAAAAAATGTAGCTCTATAAATAAATATAACATTTCAAAATGTGAGTTAATTTAAGCATTAACTAGAACAAAAAATAGTTAATTATTATAGTTAAGTAGTGACGAAAACCACAAAACTAAAACATTTTTGTTTATTGAAGAATTATAAGCATTAACTAAAACAAACAATGGTTCATTATTATAGTTTAGTTACTGAAACCACAAATATAAAAAATGTGTTACTTGAAATATTTTAAACATTAACTAAAATAAAACACGGGTTAATTATTATGGTTAAAAAGTAACTAAAACCACAAATCCAAAAACGTTTGTTACTTGTAAGTTGTACCCAGTAGTACCGGGTTGGACCCCCTTTTGCTACTGCTGCCTATCAGCTGGAACCAGTCTGGCCATTCTCCTCTAACCTCTGGCATCAACAAGGCATTTGCGCCCACAGAACTGCCGCTCACTGTATATTTCCTCTTTGTCGGACCATTCTCTGTAAACCCTAGAGATGGTTGTGCGTGAAAATCCCAGTAGATCAGCAGTTTCTGAAATACTCAGAGCAGCCCGTCTGGCACCAACAACCATGCCACGCTCAAAGTCTCTTAAATCCCCTTTCCTCCCCATTCTGATGCTCAGTTTGAACTGCAGCAGATCGTCTTGACCATGTCTACATGCCTAAATGCATTGAGCTGCTGCCATGCGATTGGCTGATTAGAAATTTGAGTTAACGAGCAGTTGGACAGGTGTACCTAATAAAGTGGCTGGTGAGTGTATATAACAATACTACAAATTAATTAATAAAATTACTAAAGCACGACATTTCTGAAAAAATGCAAAACAATTGCCCAATGAACTGAGTCTGATATTTAATAAGTATAATAGTTCTGTATCTCACAGTAATTATTTCACACTAGAAGCACAAAACAAAAGCTTTACTGGAAACAAACACAGAGTTAAAGACAGAATTATTGACCCTGCACGAGGTTGTTTTTCTGCATGTAATCCTGCTAATCCTCCAGTTAAAATCACAAATATGTGTGGTTGTAGAATGTGGAGTACAAAACAGCAGATTATTTATAGCTCACGCACTTCAGCTCTCTCTGAGAGTCACCATATTCAGTGTTGGGGAGAATACTTTGTAAATGTATTTAGTTACAGAATACAGAATGCCTGCTTTAAAATATATTTTGTAATGTATTCCGTTACTTTGCTTAATCCTGGTTCTGTATTCTAAATACTTGGAATACTTGCCCTTAAAAATAGTCTTCAAGTCTATTAAATGTCACACTATGTGTTGGTAGCAATTTCTGCAGGAAAACAGAGGGCCTCTAATGCTAAACATTATTAACTGACAGGGAAAAATAAATAAAACAATATAATTATGTTTATTAAATAATGTTTATTTATCAAAGTGTCAACAAATTCAATTTCTGTTTCTGTAATAAAGATAAAAAGTGCTTGGAACATAGACAGCATTACTGTCTGTAATATACAGTATATGTATATAATATGCATTTTGCTTACCCTTTGTATTTCACAGTCTGCACAGAAAAATATCAGGTATACAAGAAAAGAAAAACTTCAAAATAGTTTATGTAAAATCAAGGTAATGTAACAGGCTCTATCCAACATTTTAATTTCTATTATGAAAACTTCTCACTTAAGAACAATATTGCAAATATTAGAAGAATGCAAAATGTGTTCGCTTTAAAAATGTAAACATCAAAATGAACAAGTTTTGTCAAACATATTAGCCAGTAGCCCCCTATCTACTGTCAGTACCTACTGTAACTACCTGCTTTCCTAATCAACAGACAAGTAAAGGCGGTTGTAGTGCAGCAATATGAGACATTTCGAAGTGCTTATCTGCATTTCTGTTGCGATGAGGAGTAAAAATGAGTCCTCCCTGGCTGAAGAGTCGCTCTACAGGATGTAGTATTGTACTTTATGAAGAGGGCTTTGAGCGTAAACGAAACCTCTGAAAGCGCAAACTAACATCAAGCAGCGAATTCACGAACAATGACGGCAAGAAAAGCAGTTTATTTGAAAATCATGGCTGTTGTCCGGTTGTTCGCTGTTTGCGATCGTCCTTTGTGTTGCGTGAGAAAATGGAGGTGTGGCGTGAGAGCGTGAGAACAGGGTCATTTGCGTGAGTCTCACTGAGTTAACGCTGGTGATTGCAGTCGGGAGTGTAGCTTCTGTTTCTATGGTTTCGGCGGCAATTTAGTAATATTATTATGGGCCAGACACGCATCGCCCGAAGTATTCCAATAGTATTAGGAAAGTAACTGTATTCTAAATACCCTGTTTAAAAGTAGTAACTGTAACGGAATACAGTTACTCATGAATAGTATTCTAAATACGTACCGCCGGTACATGTATTCCGTTACTCCCCAACACTGACCATATTACTGCATGGATGAACATATACCTGAATAAGAACTATCACAGCATAAAGCACACTGACAGAGAGATTCTGATTTCAGTCAAAGTGTCTAAACTACAGAAACCTCAATTAAAAAATGAATACATTCATCTTCCTTCAGCTTAGTCCCTTATTTATCACAGATTGCCACAACAGAATGAACTGCCAACTCTTCCGGCATATGTTTTATGCAGAAGATGCCCTTTCAGCCACAAGTTGTTGGTGCTAGACAGGCTCCACTAGGATTTTCACACACAACCATCTCTAGGGTTTACAGAGAATGGTCCGACAAAGAGGAAATATCAAATTGCCTTGTTGATGTCAGAGGAGAATGGCCAGACTGGTTCCAGCTGATAGAAAGGCAACAATAACTCAAATAACCTTTTTCCAAGATTGGAGAAACGTTGCCTGGTCTGATGAGTCTCCATTTCTGCTGCCACATTCGGATGGTCGGGTCAGAATTTGGCGTCAACAACATGAAAGCATGGATCATCCTGCCTTGTATCAGCGGTTCAGGCTGGTGGTGGTGGTGTAATGGTGTGGGGGAGATTTTCTTGGCACACTTTGGGTCCATTAGTACCAATTGAGCATGGTGTCAACGCCACAGCCTACCTGAGTATTGTTGCTGACCATGTCCATCCCTTTATGACCACAGTGTCTCCATCTTCTGATGGCTACTTCCAGCAGGATAACACATGTCATAAAGCACCAATCATCTTAGACTGGTTTCTTGAACATGACAATGAGTTCACTGTACTCAAATGGCCTCCACAGTCACCAGAGCTCAATCCAATAGAGCACCTTTGGGATGTGGTGGAACGGGAGATTGGCATCATGGATGTGCAGCCGACAAATCTGCAGCAACTGTGTGATGCTATCATGTCAATATGGAGCAAAATCTCTGAGGAATATTTCCAGTAGCTTGTTGAATCTCTGACACCAAGGATTAAGGCAGTTCTGAAGGCAAAAGGGGTCCAACCATTTACTAGTGTGGCGTACCTAATAAAATGACCAGTATATATATATATACACACACACAAACACAAATTATCATTATTAATATATATTACTGCTTATTCTCAATTATTGCATACTGTTTTACTTTATTTATTTGGGAGCAGGAATTATTAAATATATATATATCAGTAAACAAAAATATTATGCATAATACAAATTAATTGTTTATATTATGTATTACAATATACTTTTAATAAATCCATGCTTTAAACAGTTTTTTTTACCAAAAGAAGTATCAAAAGTTAAATGTTTGAAAGTCATTAAAATAAGGTTATAATTGAAAAACTCCTGTTTGTCTCTAAAGGGTTCAACGATTTTGAGATGTTTGTTCGGCAAAAACACTTGCTAATAGACTAATAAACTGGACTAAACTCCAGCAGGTCGTGATCTAAAAGTGTCAAACTCCAAACCAAATGTGCTGTGACCACGATAACACTAGAATATATACACCTTTCCAAGAAGTCAATAAAACAAAGACGACCGGGGATTCACCAAGAAAATACTGACTTACTTATTTACTAATTTAATGTTTAGTTTAGTGTCATTTCTTATTAACTGTTTGTGAAAAATACTAGCGATTGATGACTGAAAAAATTGTTATAATTAGACAGAAAGACAAAATGGGTTAAAGGGTTTAAATAAACCTACTAATGCCACAAAAACATCTCCTGATTGTCCTAAAAGGGTTCAAAGGTTTTAATTAAAAACTAAACTGCAATCATCAACTAACCCTCGTGACTTCAGTGTGTTTGATCAGCAAACACCAGCTAATGAACTAATGAACTCGCCACAGCAACAGCGGGTTCATTAAGGTGAACTTTAAAGAGAGTTTTAAGACCGAGGCTGTTTCTCAAAGTACCTGAAGTTCAGACTCAGACTGGTCAAGTTCAGACTTGGAGGAACGAACTCCCGAGGACACAACTTCATCAAATGGAGCGGCAGTGTACTTTATAACGTTGCTCACCATGGATTCATCAGTTTCACTGTACATTAACAATAAAATGATTTAATTATATAAAGCATGGCCTTATAATTAATATTATATTGATGTTATAAATCTATGTTTGAAATGTAAACATAAATCACTATAAATGTGAAGTCAAATGCGCTATCATGCACAGACTCGTGTCTTTATCAGATTTAATAAACTATGGACATTATACACGTATAAAGTACAAGATGTAAACAATAGAAAATAAAGATAACGTTAAGCAATTTGGTAAACAAACACAGTAACATTTAAGTGTGGTTTATTTATTAACTAATTTCGAGAGGATCACGTGCTTATGATCAACACGGCTGGCACCTTATCAGCTCCGTAATCTGCCCTATTAGATGATTACAGACACACTATAAATAACCAGAGATTTCACTCCAGTTATCTTCGTCTCGAAGTTCCCCCCCCTTCCACCCTTTTTCCTGACACGGTGGCCCAGTGACTAGCACTGTTGCCTCACAGCAAGAACGCCGCCGGTTCAACCTCCTATTGGGCCGGTTAGCGTTTCTGTGCGGAGTTTACATATTTTCCCCGTGTTCGCGTGGGTTTCCCCCGGGTTCCCCGGTTTCCTCCCACCGTCCAAAAACATACACCATAGCCAATCGACTAAACCAAATTATTACCTAAGACAACCTTAGTTTACACTTCACACGGCGATAAGCGGGGGAGTTCTCGAGACCTTCCTGAGCTCGAACTCCCCTCTCGCCCTTTTAACGGGAGGGAGCCCCGGGCTCGAGGATATACGAGCTTAGGGCTCTCTCCTGGAACAGCATGTCAATTACGCTTTATTGATCATCAGCTAAGTGTGAACTCTTGAAAACAATTATAAAAACATAACAAAATAACACTGCTAAAATAATGCACCTCAGAACAAACAATAGATTTAAAAGACCAAAAACTGTGCGTTAGATATGCACAAGATTTATTAAATATTAGGTTTTAACTAGATGCAGTGGTGTAAAGTAACTAATTACAAATACTCAAATGACTGTAATGGAGTAGTTTTTCTCAGGAATTGTAATTTACTGAGTAGTTTTATAAATGTGTACTTTTACATTTCCTTGAGTACATTTTTAGTGCTGCATCTGTACTTTTACTCCACTACTTTCCTTCAGCCTGCAGTCACTACTTTATTTTTCTTGTTTATGGGGATTAGAAAAATCAGTCCTGAGATTCCTGTCCAATCAAATCGCACATACCGTAGAAGTTAAATAGCATCATAATGAACTACCTCAAGACGTGTGCACTTTATAATTGCAGCAAACTGTTTGGAAGCATTAAAAGTGTTCATGAAGATGTTCAAAATCTTTACACACATTGACCCAGTGACTGTTTATATGCATGACACTGATGAGAAGATGACGGATGTTTACTGTATGATGACCGAAATGGCCTTAAACACCCAGCAGGCACAAGACGTCAACCTGACGTCTGATTGACGTTGAACCCTAACGTCATGGGGACGCTGCATTTTGTTTGGACATGAAAATTGGATTGACGTCAGAACTCAACGTCAGGCCAATGTCAATGTCCAACCTAAAACCAACCAAATATCAACGTCTAATGATGTTACAGCTTGACATTGTGTGGACGTTACCCTTATGACATCTATCAGACGTTGGATTTTGGTTGCCGTACCTGATGAATAAATGTCAGTATTTGACGACATATATGACGTTGGTTTAAGATGTTGGCTCGACGCTGGATTTTGGTCACTTTCTAAAAACCTAAAATCAACCAAATATCAACGTCATTATTTGACATCAAAATAACATTGTCCTTAGATGCTGGCTTGACAATTAATTTTGGTCACCTGACATCACAACCTAAATCTTACCTAATATTAATGTCTCATGATGTTGTGTGCCTGCTGGGCAATAACTAAATGCACTACAGAATGTTACGTTTACACACACATGCACAAATTACATGTAAACACATCAGCTTTTAACAGCGTAATACTTAATACTCACTACTCTTGAGTACTTTTAAAAGGTCTACTTTTTACTCATACTCTGAGTAATATTTACAACAGATACTTTTACTCTACTTGCACTACATTTTTAGGCAAGTAATGGTACTTTTACTTGAGTATGATTTTTCTGTACTCTTTCCACCACTGGACAGATGAGATCCAGCGGTACATCCGAGATGGACTGGCCGATTAAAGCTGCTCTCGACGGGGGAGGTGATGACGAAGCTCCCGCTGACAGGCTGGAGCTCAGAGTCTAAATTATAGATATTTAAGCTGATGCACATCGCCAAAGATGCGCTAAGTTTGTGAATAAACTGCCGATTCGAGTGTACAACAACCACATTCTCGCTTAAACTCTTAAAACTTTATTTTGTAACACAACAGAGGAGTGTGTTTAAAACCGTGCAGGTTTCCTCCGCCACTAGCTTTCGCTGGTTACGCTGCAATGCATTCTGTAAAAGTCACCTCTCGATTCGGCGACGGTTGATGACGTTTCACGAGGACACAAGTACAAATATTAATAGATATTTACATTAGATGTCGTTGTTGTCTATTGGAAGGAATGCAACAATAGAGCCGCCATTTTAGTACAGGGTAGCGCTCCTTTGAAATGAATGCGGGAGCAAGGTGCAGTGGAGGACTGTGGCCATCCAGAGCCAGCGATATACACCTATGTGATCAGGAGTTTTTCCGATGGTCAGTACGCAAAATTATAATTTTACATCACTTTTCTACATTGATGGATGTGACCGCACGGGCATTGTTGACAAAGAGTGCGTGTTTGTGTGCATGTAAATGTAATATCCTCCCTCCTGTTATATTTGATCTAATCCATGTCCTGAAACACCCCCCCTTTCCTGCTTTCACTTCTCATTCTGACGGAGGGAGCGATTCATTTGTGAATGAATCTCCGTAATGAACGACTCACTTAGCCGACAATAATACACGTTTCTGGCAACGCAGCATCTCGTTGTCGTATTTCTTTTGCATTGCTTGCTTATTTTATTCAACAAAACTAGCATAAGCCCAGTATTTAGTGCGAGTTGGTGCTATTTTGCCTTATGGTGAATGCAGTAAGTGACTGTATTAGGCCTATCATTAATAATGTAGCAGTGAGCACAATACCGTGATACTGTGAAACCGTGATATTTTTATCCAAGGTTGCCATACTGTCAGAATCTTATACCAGCCCATGCCTACACAAGTGTAAATGGTCAGAGAGGAAGCTTAACATCTTCCATTTCAAGGCTGATTTAAACATTTATTTTGAAACTCTTAAAGGACTTTCAAGTCGTAAAGCGAGCAGAACCGTGAATGTTCTAAAAAGCTAAACTCCTCTTCTCCATGGTAAATGTTATACCCGCTCTTGTTCTTTATTTGTTTTGTTTTTCTTTTGTCTCTCATCTCCCCTTTTTTATTTTTGTTATTTTGTTTACAGATGTTATGCTAAAATGTGATATCTTATTGTAAGATCTGTTATGCATTTGACTGGAAATGGTCAGCAAATCAATAAAAACCAGCCTGAGTGAAGGAAACTGAATAACATCTACAGTAATGAAACACACTGATGTAGAGTAATCAGCATTATCAAGATTCGATGTTAAAAAACAGAACTAAATTAACACTTTACACACTTTGCTCAATTATCTCATTTTACATAATAAATAAATAAAACACATAATAATAATAACAACAATAAATACGAAAAGTTTAAAGGGCACCTGTTTTACCCCTTTTTAAGATGTAATATTAATATTATGGTTCTTCTGAGTGTGCCAGTTTAGGTTCAGTTCACAACACAATTCAGATTTTTTCATTATGATGTGTTAAAAAGTGTCATTTTGGGGGCGTGTACACAGCTCGCTGTTTTAGGGGCGTGTTGCTTCACATGAAAATTAGTTTCAACTTCCCACCCAACTTAACAAGGGGGCGGAGCCAAGAGCTCCCCCGCTGTGTATAGCAACAGACAGGCAGAGAGAGAGAAGCAACATGAGTGAGAGGAGCAGCATTCAGCTGTACATGTACGACTCGAACACAGACCAAGCAGAGACTACACAATCATCTGTGTCTTTGTATAGTTTTACAGCCGACTGTGTGCTAGTTTAAAGCTCCGAGCTTGTAGCCTACACCGAGACTAATAACCAAGCACACTGAATTAAGTTTGACTGAAGGGCATCACACACCGGATGCACCGCGACACGGCGCGCACATGACAGTTGAAAGTATCGCACACTTGCGGCGCCGGTGTGTGTCACCTGATAGAAACTTATGTTTAGAATTCAGAAATGCATGCCGCTGCGTGGCGCGACGCTGCGTGTTGCAGAGCGGCGCTTCTGGTGTACGACCTGCTTGAGGCTATAACTAAAGGGCGTCATACACCGGATGCGCCGCTCAGAGCCACGACACGGCACACCAGACGCGTACATTCACATGTTATTTAAAATGTAACTATTCAGATAACGCTCTGTGGCGCGGCAGAAATATGAAGTGTCCTGAGGCGACCTAGGCGGCAGAAGTGTGAGCGAACCCCCCGGTCCTCACTTTCATCCCCGACACTGCGAAATGCATGGCGCTGCGCGTTGTTAGTTCGTTATTTCCAATGGAGGGACGCCCACGTGAGGCAACGCGCTCGCACTTTCCAACTGCACCTAGTTAAGATGACAGGGAGCTTCTGTGACCGCGGGAAATGCAAACCGCTGAAGTTTAAGGAAGACGCAATGAAAAGTACACATGTATGCAAACACTGGCGGCGAGGAGAGCGAGAACTTGGTGAATGTTGAGCCCAATGAGCCTTATATAAAAATAGAGCAAGGGTGTTTCTTTGGTGACGTCGCTTTGACTCACACGCTGAAAATGGCGGACGTGAAACAACATACTGAGGATATGGTAATGCGCACCTGTCAATCTATATTGGTGGGCGGGGGGACCGCACTCTTACGTCAAGCTGTGGTCGATCTCAAAACCGCTCCAATTGGTCCACCGTTTTTATGTTGTTAAATTGGAAATAAAGGACTGAGTGTGTTTATATCACCCCAATATGACAGTCTATACACTACACCTACACATATGTCTGTCCAAACAGCTTAAAAAGTAGATTTCTCACCATAGGTGCCCTTTAATGTTAGAATTCTGAAAATATGTTCAGTGGATTCTGATAACGCTTAAAAGTGACGTTAAACTCTACTACTACTACAGTAAACGTGTCTTCATTTAAGAATCTTCAGCCATTTGTATTGAAAAACAGACAATTTCTGGTGTTTCTTTCCATTATAAATGTCTGAAGATTCCTAAATGGAGACAGATTTACTGGAGAAGCAGATTTACATCAGATAAGGAGTCCTGCTTTCTGTAAAACGGATTTTTATTACTCAAACTGGAAACAAATAAACTGCAATACCAGAACAAAAATACACTTGTTTTTCTGCAATTTCATACCTCGAGGACACATACAGTACTTGATCTGGTCGCATATTTTGCTTTAATTGTGAATTTGTGATCATTTTATCAGAGCATTTAATAATGTTTTGTTTTGAATTGGGTAAATGCATGTTGATTAATGATATCTAGCTGAATTTTGTGATTTAAATAAATAAATGAATTAATAAATACAACTAATTTTGCCAATTAAAGACGTTCTGACCGTTTAGGACTTTATTTAATACTGAATTAAGACTCTTTAAAAGTCAAAAGTGACAACAGCTGAATGTGTGAGCACAATTACACTGCATAGAATATACTTCACATTCATTCATTCATTTTCTTTTCGGCTTAGTCCCTTATTTATCAGGGGTCGCCACAGCATAATGAACCACCAACTATTCCAGCATATGTTTTACACAGCAGATGCCCTTTCAGTACTGGGAAACACCCATACACACACACACACACACACACACACACACTATGGCCAATTTAGTTAATAAGTTCCCCTATAGCGCATGTGTTTGGACTGTAGGGGAAACCGAAGCACCCGGAGGAAACCCACACCAACACGGGGAGAACATGCAAACTCCACACAGAAACACCAACTGACCCAGCCAGGATTCGAACCAGCGACCTTCTTGCTGTGAGGCCACAGTGCTAACCACTGAGCCACCGTGCCGCCCCGTATTCTTAACAGTAGTAGGTAAACAAGAAGCTTCTCTCGTCAGGCACCCTGTGTGTTTTAGTGTTCAGAATGAAGCTCTGCATGTGTGTGTGTGTGTTTGTAGCTGTGCTGATCAGTGTGTGTCTCTGTGTGTGTGTACCTGTGCTGCTCTGAGTGCTCAGACTGGACGTCAGTGACTGTATGGAGTCCTGAACACTGAAGGAGCGCTGCTGCTGATGAAGATGATGATGATGATGAAAATCTTCCATTCTTCACACACTCCGTCTGAAACTTTTCATCTGCTGTTCTCTACACTCATCCTCAAACGCTTCTCTCCGTACAACTACAGCAGGCCAAAGTGCCACACGCTTCAACAGAACAACAAGTGTTTTTTTCCTCCTCAGGCTTTACTGATCCCTCCCTCTTTCTCTCTCTCTCTCTCTCTCTCTCACACCTGACTCCAGCAGTAGGTCCCGTGATCTGCTTTTCTTATTCAATGTTTTATGTAATCTCAATTGAAAAATGAAGTGAGGGCGGGTCATAGAATAGCTCCTCCCTCACAAAAGCAGCCAGTAGCATTTAGTTTTTGATCTCAGAGAGTGGTTCAGCTCAAGCGCATCAAATGAACAACCAATGAGAGGAAGCTGTATCCCCTCTAGACTTCATCCTCTCCTGCAGCACGGTGAAGTCTAGATGGGATACAGCTGAGTGTACTCATGTCAATATAGAATAATTTTTGTGACAATGTACAACTAATAATATTTTACATTACTGTGACAGTTGGGTTTGGGGTTGAGGTAGGGGTAGAGGCTAATAAAATACAATCAATGCGTAATTTTTTTAATACTTCTCGTTAACTTCTGATCGCAGCTGTATCCCTTTAGCAACATCCGCAGGAGAGATCTGAGCTGCTGGATTTACGTCATTCATTCATTCATTCATTCATTTTCTTTTCAGCTTAGTCACTTTATTAATCAGGGGTCGCCACAGCAGAATGAACCGCCAATTTATCAATATTATATGTTTTACGCAGAGGATGCCCTTCCACCGCAACCCAGTACTGGGAAACACCCACACACTCTCATTCACGCATACACTATGGACAATTTAGCTTACCCAATTCCCCTATTTGTTTGGACTGTGGGGGAAACCGGAGCACCCGGAGAAAAACCAGCCGAGACTCGAGACAGTTGGCATAGAGAGATCACTACATATATATTTACAGGTATTTAGTATGAATTGGCGTGTTTCTTGCTAGGTGGTTGCTAGGGTGTTCTGAGTCATTGCTAAGGTGTTGCTAGGCTGTTCTGAGTGGTTGCTAGGTCATTACTAGGATGTTTTGACTGTTTGTTAAGGCGTTGCTAGGCAGTTGCTAAGGCGTTGCTAGAAAGGGAAACTGTTAAGGTGTTGCTAGGTGGTTGCTACGGTATTCTGAGTGGTTGCTAGGTTGACCACTGAGCAGTTGCTAAGGCACTGCTAGGCGATTGCTAGGTTGTTCTGAGTGGTTGCTAATGCATTACTAGGGTGTTCTAGGTGGTTGCTAAGGTGTTGCTAGGCGGTTGATTGGGTGTTCTAAGTGGTTGCTAAGGTGTTGCTAGGGTGCTCTAGGTGGTCACTAAGGTGTTGCTAGGTGGTTGCTAGAGTGTTCTGAGTGGTTGCTGGGTCATTGCAAAAATTGTTGCTAGGCGATTGCTAAGGCATTGCTGGGTGGTGGCTAAGGTGTTGCTTGGCAGTTGTTATGGTGTTCTGAGTGGTTGCTAAGGTGTTGCTAGGCAGTTGCTAAGGTGTTGTAGGTCATTGCTATGGTGTTGCTAGGTGGTTGCTAGGGTCTTCTGAGTGGTTGCTAAGGTGTTGAAAGGCGGTTACTTTGGTGTTCTGAGTGGTTGCTAAGGCGTTGCTAGGCATTTGCCAAGGTGTTCTAAGTGGTTGATAAGGTGTTACTAGGTGGTTGCTAAGGTGTTTTGAGTGGTTGCTAGGCAGTTCTTAACATAAATGGTTCTAGTATGAATTAGCATGTCGCTAGCATGTTTCTAGTATAAACTAGCATGTTGTTAGCATGAATTTAGTATGAATTAGCATGTTGCTAGTATGATCAGTATGTTTGTTAGCATGTTTTTTAGTATGGATTGGTATATTGTTAGCATGAATTGGTATGGTGTTTACAATGGAAGTCTATGGGACAGTTGCTAAGGTGCCGTAAGTGGTTGCTAGGGTGTGGCTAGTAAGATGAAAGGTCATCAGTGATTGGTAGATTGGTAGTCTGGGTTAAATGAGCCCAAACTTAAGTCTGTATGATAGTCTGGTGAAAATTATGAGGTCATAGTTTGGTCTAATGTTAAGTCAATGGGACTTTTCCAAATTTTCTGGGTCAGTTTTCGGAAAACCGAAAGTCGGATCAGTTGGAAAAGATATAGCAACCCGAGTCAGAGCAGTTTGGAGGTTTAGTGTTAGTAGTATGAATGGTCTAGGAGGAGATGCCTATAGAAATTAGTCTCAGAAGAAAAAGAAGACGAAGACGGAAGAATAATGAGTTTATGTAGTAACAAACAGTATGTTGACTTTCTCAAGCCACCATAATAACTATTATCGCCGTCTCCATCGACATCCACGCGTATTTTGTAAACCTTAAATAGTATGTTTTGCGTATACTTACAGTGCTCACTATATACAAGTACACAGCTCACAAATCTCTCTTTTAAAGTCATATTTTCAATAGGAAGCTCTACAATATTATATATACTTGTGCATATACATTAGATTAGTCAGTACTGAAGCCAAAGTAACAAAATAACTTACGATAACGGTTCATAAACTAGCACACCCAAATTTATTTTAGAAAAAAATATTAAATAAAAAAATGTATAAAAGAGGAAAACTCAAGAGAAGCAAAACAAATGAAAAGATTTGTATTTTTATGTGTATTTAAATATCTGAAACCTAAAATAAATTTTATTAGTTTGAGAGCATTGATAAATTGTGATTTATGACACACCTCTTACTGTGCCTCACCGCGCACTGTCAGATTTGAGTTTTAGCAGTTGATGATGTGAGCTCAACTTCCAATCACACCGGTGTGATCATAAGCTTCAGGGACCAGCCAAGGCTGATCACACTGGTGTGATCGTACACATTAAAGGGTTAAAACAAACCTACAACACTTAACCAGTCTAGGGATACACTGATACCATTTTTTTGGAACTTATCCGATCCCGATACCAAAATTCGAGTATCGACCGATACAGATCCGATCCTGTGCCGTGTTTTTTTTTTTTTAACATGATGCAGTTTCTTGTGATTAACTCAAATAGTATATCTTCTCTAGTAAAAATAACAGACCTATAGGCCTACTGTATGACAGCCGGCATACTCTAAATAAAACATGATGCTTGCTGTAAACTAGGCTACATTATTTGAGCATAGATCAATTACCATGTTTGTAAACATTCAGGATGCGCGCGCAGTAGGGGTGTAACGATACTACAAACCGAACCGAAATATCGCGATACACCAACCACGATACGTATCGCGAAACTCTCGTGGCGGACCGCGATACTGTCACGCCCCCTGCTGCCCACAGTTAAGGTTGACGTCACTTGTCTCTAATTGAACCAAAACATCTTTATTTTATCACATTTGATTAAATTGTATTAGTAATGATGAGCTTTTGTTCTAAATATTATATTCTAATGTTTTAGAATTTAGAATAGTATTTTCCAAGTGCATGTCATGTCATGTGACTTGAGTGAGCGATCACACTCCATTACTGCTGTATATGCAGGACGGCTGCTTCGCATATATTGAGATTGCAGATCCCCCAAACACATTTAAGTCTCCTGTTTGGGAACATTTTGGTTTTCCAGTGGAGTACAGGAATGGAATTCGTGTCGTAGACAAAGCGCACACTATCTGTCGTAACTAACTGTTTCACGAAACTTAATAAGGAATAACATTTAAAAAATGTGGTAAATTTCACAATGTGAGGGTGTACGCAAAAGACACTGACAACAGAACTGCCAACAAAAGGGATTTAACCCCTTACCTCGCTAGAAACTGATGAAAAGAAAAAAAGGTTTTCAGCGCCGTGCGCCTTATTCTTCCCTATACTGAACTGTAGAATAAAAATAAATACAAAGATGACGTTCACCTCTTACCTGATGTCTTTAACAATACATTTTCTACATGTTTGCAAAATGGAAGTCGTAAGACATCTTCCCTATCCACCTTACTCTGAGAAAAGAGTGAACTTGAGGAGGTAAAGCTCAATATAACGAGAAAGAGCTGAACAAAAAAGCAACAAACAAATCAATCGAAATAAAAATGTACAAAAATCACAAAATATGTCAAAGTGGGCAAAACTAATGCAAAATAATTTTGCCCAAACGAAAGTTAAGCAAAAACAACGAAAATCATAATCATGTTAGCAAAATACACGAAAAACGAGATCAAAGGAAGATGCGCTTTCCTCCGCTTTTCCTGACGTCATTTTTATATTCCCGCGCCACGTCGACCAATGATGATAGATCGGTCTCCTGACCGTAAAGGCGGACATACAGAAATGACAGGCATGAGAGAGAGAGAGAGAGAGAGAGAGAGAGAGAGAGAGAGAGAGAGAGAGAGAGGCAAAAATATACGGCTACAACCCTAACATTAGTTTCAGACAAAACTGCAATGTATTTTACTGGTGAATAGGTCATGTAAAAAACACTTTACAAGCACATTATATGTATATTATTTTTTCATTAATTTAAACGGAAACCTATCTAAATGATAACTAAAATGAGCATCACTTTGTCTGTGTCTGCACAGAAATCAAGCCCCTCACCTGAGAATGTGGACATTATGTTGTTTTTAAAGAAGAACTTAAAACTTAATTGAATATTCCAAATGTCCTTAGAAAGGACAAGCCTGTTTATCTTCCACTATAGTCTACACTGCAGTTATTTATTTAATTTGAGTTTACTTTCTTAAGATGGCTGCACTAAAGAGAATTGTTTTTTCTGACTAGTCTATATTGGAGGCGTTTATTTAATGTTTGTTGTTTACTCCGGTATCCTGACTGTACTAAAATGTGATGGCAAAGTTAATAAAGAAAAAGTTTAGTTGTTCTTGTTATTAAGTGAATCTATTGTTCCTTAGCATTACTGTTAAGATGACATCAACCCTAACCCCACAGCAAACAGAAACCGAACCGAACCGAACCGTGGCTCCAAAACCGTGAACCGAACCGAACCGTGCCTTTGGTGTATCGTTACACCCCTAGCACGCAGGGAGGTGGCAGAAAAAAAACGCGAGCGCTAGCATTTACAGTGAGGGAATGACATACGATGCAATACAGAGTTTGTTGTTGTCTTAGAAATAAGATATATTGATTACATATTATATATATTATTTACATAATGCATCAGCATATTAGAACAGCTTGTCACCCAGTGATAAGCACAGTGATTCGGCTAAATTAACGTTAAAGTGAAAATAATTCTATCACCGCACAACACCACATGTTTGCTATTGCAGCCGGTCTTTTTTTGCAACCCGTGTGACGTCATGTGTGACGTAGGTTGGTAATTCGTCTATTCGTTATGACATTCATCGGTTGTGGTCCAGCTTATGGTTCCTTTTTTTAATATTAAGATTTTTCTTTGAAATCTGTAATAGGCTACCACTATTGACCCTAATCAAAACACAAACTGGTCTGTTAAATAATATATATTAATTTAAATAAAATGACAGTGAAATATTCAGTGTCAGAGTAGCCTATATTAGGCTAAATAATTTTCTGTCAATAACAATTCATATTGCGCCTGTCAGTTTCACTTTTATTAATTTAATCAACTACTTTGACCACATTGAGCCAGGCTTTACAAACCATTCGCAGCACTAAAAGTATTTCCCTCGGAAAAATAAACTCAGTCAGAAGGATGAGAGAATAGAAACTTTTAATATTACAGAATAATCTAACAAAGCGGCGCACATCGCCAAAGACTATTGAATACACAAGACATGTCACTCGTATACTTTTGAATGGGGAAAAGCGTAACGGTTAATATGGTGAATGAAGCCCCGCCTTCTAGTACAGGAGCCAATCAGCGATCGCTATATGAATTTAACCACATGAATATTCTTCTGTACTTCACATTAAACTATAGAATGGCTTCAGAACATTTGGGATATAGTAGCCTACATGACAACTTTCTAGTGGCTTATAATAGGCTACCTTCATGGCGTTTGTTTGCTTATAAATTACACAGAATATTTTTTACACAGCTGGCCAATACCGATCCAGCAAAAATATGCAGTGTCGAACCAATATCCGATCCAAGTATTGGGATCGGTGCATCCCTAAACCAATCACTTATCAACTCGTTTAACCAAATCACTGGAAAAAATGGGCACTTACAGTTTTATTATTGTCTATATTCTGATTACACACACCAAATTTTACACTTTTATTCCTTATATTTTAATTTTTGAAGATATTTCTGTGCCACTGCACATCCCTGTGTGTGTAATAAGCAATGTGCACATGCATGTTGGACCTGCCTATCACTTACACGCTCTTTAAACCTGTTAGCTATACCTACCTAACTTTAAACAGTAACAGTTCCTGACTCCAGTAAGCTACAAACACAAACTGGGTATCACTGGAAAGAAGACACTTTGAGCTTTACTGTGGTAAAAGGGGAAGTTATATGTTAAAAAATATAAAAAGTTGTGCATTATGAAGTTATGAGAAAAAAAATTTGTATTGTGTTCAATATTTGTTTTTCCATATACAAACACAGGAAAACATTAATGTAATGTCCTAGAAAAAATATGACTTGAAAGCCAAGTGTCTCATGAGTTTATATTTCAAATTTGATGAAGATAGCATGCAAAATGAGATTTCTGTAAAATGTTTTCTGAGACTATATCGGTGTCCTCCTTTCCCTCACAGTTTATGTATCTTTGAAAAGAAGACACTCTGGGCTTTATTATCCATCATCTAGAGTTTATAATGCTAAAAAAAAAAAAAGTTAGAGATGCTTAAGTGATGTAAAAAAAAATTGCACCGCACTAAACATTTTATTATTTCATAAACAAATGTGTGAAATCAGTCCTGGAGCAACACATAAAAGTAATAGGTCAAAAGCTACATATCTCCTGAGTATATGTTTTGAATTTGATGTCAAAATCATGCAAAATGAAATTTCTGGAATTATTTTTCTGAGACAATGTCTTGTGATTTTCTCCCTCTCTTTGTTTGTGGAGAAGCAGTCTGATGTACTGGGGTTTCTAACACAACTCTTTTAGTCTTTTCACATACCACAAATTTTTAATTGTAAAACAATAGACAGAAACGTACTGTATATTATGAATGATTTATTTGAGCACAAGAAGTACATTGTGTGAAATATGTCCAGTGCATATGCAACAAAAAAAGTCTTAGAAGAGTTGTTGTTATGCTCTCTCACTTTGCTCCTGTCTGCTGCTTGTAATCCACTCCAGCAGATTCAGCAACAAAATAACAAAATAACAATAATAAAACTGCACTGTTGACTTTAAAGCTTTTAGTTGGTCAATGGCGCAGTTTATTGACTCAAAATCGCAACACAGCCAACAATGAGCTTATGCAATGGATTACCGAGCAGAAATCCCTTACTATGAGAATGTATTCCTTTAGACCAGGGATGGGCAAACTCGGTCCTGGAGGGCCGGTGTCCTGCACAGTTTAGCTCTAACTCTGATCAAACACACCTGCTTATAGATAATTAGTGATCTTGGAGACACTGATTAGCATGATCAGGTGTGTTTGATTAGAGTTGGAGCTAAACTATGCAGGACACCGGCCCTCCAGGACCGAGTTTGCCCATCCCTGCTTTAGACTATCAGATTGCACAAACATATTGAGCACTATGTGAGCTTGTGTGTTTATGCAGTGATCATTTCTGTGAAGCAGCCATTAAACAATGCAAGTGTGATAAATGTGTACACACTGGGGATGCCGCAATACTCTGTATAATATTGAAGTGTTTGGAACGACCTCCATGGTTCAATACGCATATGGGTATTGAGGAATTTTGGTTTTGCGAACAAATTTTTTAATTGTATTTTGCCTTTCCCCCCCCATTGCTTTAAAGGGGAGCTATTCTGCCCCATTTTACAAGATGTCTGATGTCTCTAGAGTGCATGTATGAAGCTCAAAACACACAACAAACTATTTACCTTTTAGGCTTTGATCCTAATTGTGGCATTTTGGTGACTGTTGCTTTAAATTCAAATGAGATTGTGCTCTTTTTCAGAAGAGGGCGGAGCTACAAACGCCGCGGCAGATGTAAAACAGCTGTGCTGTCAGTGCTGGTCAGGTGCGCATGTGTGCTTCATGCTTCTGTCAGTCTATGTCGCTCCTGTCTCTGTTCATTTGTGCTTCATCTAAAACTCCACATCTATAATCCTCTTAGTCTATGCTGACATTATCTTCAGCAGCTCAAACACTCTAATGGCTAATGGACAGACGGCTGCTTCTCACTCAGGGCTGCTGTTTATGCTAATGAGGAAGAGATGGGCACTAGTGGGCGGGGCTTTCCCCGTCTGATGACACGTACAAAGGGAGAATGTCAATCAAAGTGCTTCTGCAGAGTTTTTATCACGTCTGATTATAAAAAAAACAGGTGTGCTAAATCTGAGATGCCCCCAGAGCCATGGCGTATCATTTCCAGCCACACTGAGCACAGATTTGATGCTGTAATGGAAACATATAGTTATAGTAGAGTGTTTACAGATTCTCACCGGTAGAGTTGACGTCTGAGAGCTCGTTCTCCTGCTCGGCCTCCTCAGGGTCACCGTTTTCCTCTGGATCTGCTTGTTCATGCCGACTGTGGTGTTTATCGCGATCGTGGGAATGTCGGGACGCGTGTTTGCGATGTCTGCGTTTCCTTCTGTAGCTCCGGGGCACAGGAACACCGATGTAGACAGACTCTACAAGCAGACAAACAAACACAGGTGAAGCTCTACTGTAGAAGTGATGCTTATTTACATTCAGTCCTTTAGCAGACGCATTTGTCCAAAGCGACTTACAATTGAGGAAGGCATTCAGTGATTCAACATGAAGAGGCAATACACACAAGAAGTGCTTGTTATACAACGAATCTGTTGGTGCTCAGAGAATTAGGTTTCCACAGGTGGTTTGTCAAGCCCACTCACCTGTGTGAAGCACACTTCAGAAAAGCACAATGTTTTTTTGTTTTTAGAGATATGGAGTGATTGTAAGAAAGTAAAATTCATATTCTAATTCAGGGCTATTCAATTGGCGGCCCGCGGGCCGAACCCGACCCCCGAGGCAATTTGTTCCGGCCCTCCAAATAGTGTGACCAAGACATCAAGAATAAATTTAGTTCAGTCGAAAAATGGCCGCTATAGTTATGAAGTGACGTGCGTCTGTTCAATACAGCACGAGCTGCGCAGAGCGTGAGTCACCTGACAGTGGCGAGAGCAGCCGAATACATTTGAATATGTTTGTAGAAAAGGTCTTTTGTACAATGCACTGATATCGTTATTAGAGATGCAACGATTAACCGATTTCACTATTAACTGCGCTTTAATTCTTCACGGTTAATTAATCGTAAAGGCTTCTCTAAGTCGCATTTCTGCATTTCTGTTCTGCCGCACGAAACGAAACTGCTGAACAAAGTTACGCCAAGTTGCCAACTGTGCGCTAGTTTAAAGTTCCGAGCTTGTCCACCGAAGCTAATACGCACGCACACTGTAATAACTATAGCCGCGGGCCGTTCCCATATCACGTCTTTCCCGCGCGCAAGTTTGTTATGTCGTAAGAATATATGCCAACATGCGGGCGCAAGCGGAGCAACGTGCTCGCGGCTGTCTGGGCGCACGCAGTAGAAAACATCTCATGGTGTAGCGGTGAGAGTTGTGCTTAGCTTTCAGTGCAATGTAAACAAAAGACATGTTAGACGAACTATTATTAAAATGATTATGGATGTATGAACGCAGATGATAACAACAGTTAATCTAAATATTGGCGCCGACCTTCATAACAATTATTATTATATTATTTTCTCCCTTTCCTCTCTATAAACACACACATAATTAAATTGTGTAGCCTTATAAGCACAGAAAAACCTTCAGCATAAAAACTATTACTAATGAAAATGCCTTTTAAAGGGTTTTAATATTAGTTAGAGATGTCCAGATCTAAATCTAGCTCATATAAAGCTTAAATTTACATTAGACGTGATAACTGTGAAACACTGAATATTCTTCACACTATATAATCGTACAACCAAAATCTATAATTGTTGCATCCATAATTGTTATGCAGTTCAAAACAGAACATATGAACGTATCTGAATGTAGAAGAAGCCTACTTCAGCAATACACTGATTTTGTTGTGCTGTGAAATACAACATTTGAATGTTTGTTAAAAAACTTATTGTACAATGCAGAGATATTATATAGTTTCAAAATACAATATATGAACATTTTAATGTAGACAAATACAACGCGGGTGTCTAAAAGAGCAAAAATACAACATATGGGCTCTTATATGCAGTTGTGTCATCACTTATATTGCAAGTCATGTCTCTCCGGCCCTTCGTTTGTCATGCTTTTCATGAACTGGCCCCGGTGACAAACTAATTGCATAGCCCTGTTCTTATTCATTTAAGACTCAGTTTTGTCCGGGGCAAGGTTGATTAAAATCCAAGAATACTTGTTTCTTTGAAAACTGGCTCTTTTTTAATACTTATTTTATTTAAATAAACTTAAAATCATGGAATATTCATGTTTATAAGTATTTGACAATTATAGTTCATGATTGGGAAGAGTTCTGTTAAAATATAAATGTTATTTTAACTTCAATGTTTGTTATTTTGTTATTATTTATTAATAATGCAACTCACACTACAGACAAATGCATCCCGGTTCAAGAGTCATTCAGAAAGATTTAAATACCAGACATTCAGAAGTGCAGAAGTGAAGTTTATTTATAAACTAATTGCGAGAGGATCACGTGCTTATGATTGCTTGCGGCCGGTATCGCATTATTCAATTCATGATTCACCAATTAGACGATTCCTAAGCCACTATACATACTCTAAGTTCCATATAACAGCCATCTTAATTTTGAAGAATCCCCCCTTCCACCTCTACTCCTCCTCCTTTTCTAGATGGGTGGCACGGTGGCCCAGTAGTTAGCACTGTTGCCTCACAGCAAGAACGTCACTTGTTCTAGCAATTACCAAGCCAGCCAAATGTGCGGAGTTTACACATTCTCCCTGTGCTCACGTGGGTTTCCCCCGGGTTCCCCGGTTTCCTCCCACCGTCCAAAAACATGCAACTTAAGTTAACTGACTAATCCAAGTCTGCACCGTAGACATGCTCCTAAGAATCAGAATCAGAAAGAGCTTTATTGCCAGGTATGTTCACACATACGAGGAATTTGTTTTGGTGACAGAGCTTCTACAGTGCAACAGAATTACAGAGACAGGACTAAAAACAGATCATAAATATATTTTAAAAAGTGAATGCAAATATACAAATTGACAAGTGTATGTACAGCTATATTACTATATACAACATAATATGTGCAGCTGTTATGTGCAAATTGGCATGTAAAGTGTGTTGTTAAATAAGTGTATGTGTGTATAAAAGTGTATAGCAGGTAGTGATGTTGGTTCCACAATTACTATTATCAAGTGTTCATGAGATGGATTGCCTGAGGGAAGAAACTGTTTCTGTGTCGGGCTGTTCTGGTGCGCAGTGCTCTGTAGCATCCACCAGAAGGTAACAGTTCAAACAGGCAGTGTGCTGGGTGTGAGGGGTCCAGAGTGATTTTGGCAGCCCTTCTGCTCGCTCTGGATAAGTACAGTTCTTGGAGAGTAGGGAGGGATGTACCAATGATTCGCTCAGCAGTCCGAACTATTCGACGTAGTCTTCGGAGGTTGGATTTGGTAGCTGAGCTAAACCAGACAGTTATTGATGTGCAGATGACTGATTCAATGATGGAGGTGTAGAACTGATTCAGCAGCTCCTTTGGGAGCTTAAACTTCCTAAGCTGACGAAGGAAGTACAGCCTCTGTTGAGCTTTTTTGACAATGGAGTCAATGTGAGTGTCCCACTTCAGGTCCTGAGAGATGGCGGTGCCCAGGAACCTGAATGACTCCACTGCTGCCACAATGCTGTCCATGAGGCTCAGTGGGGGGAGAGCAGGGGGGTTTCTCCTGAAGTTCACTATCATCTCCACTGTTTTGAGCGTGTTCAGCTCCAGGTTGAGGTGACTGCACCAGACAGCCAACTCCTTAACCTCCTGTCTGTAAGCAGACTCGTCACCGTCCTGAATGAGGCCGATAAATGTGGTGTCGTCTACAAACTTTAGGAGCTTGACAGAGGAGTCTTTTGAAGTGCAGTCATAAGTGTTTGTCTCTTAAGAGCAATCTCTATCTGTTCATTAGCTACTACAGCAGGGGAGTTCTCCAGATCTACCTGAGCTCAAACTCCCCTCTCACCTTGCAAACGGGAGGGACTTGGAATCTTATGAGCTCAGGGCTCTCTCCCGGGACAGAATGCCAAACACGCTTTATAATCAATCATCAGCTAAGTGTGAACTCTTGAATATTGCACTGTAGCAAAGTCCCTTTAAGGCAAGCCATTTCACTCTGCAGCCATCTTTGAAAAACCTCTCAGGCATTCTGTTTCAATGGGAAAACATCAAATTCTCCAAAACTGTTTGCCAAGCTTAAGATTAAATTTCATATGTGAAAGCACCAATAAAAGTTAAACATCAATTATCTCTTAAGTTACGTTTCTAAACATTTGAATCAAACAAAATATGCATTTTTTTTTCAGATTGCATGAGCTAATGCACACTCGAATGGAATGAGATCATGACACAAACCCCACTAATGGCGGTTTTAGACACCATCATCCTCTGATTAATGCCTCATCCGATCTTTTGAAGTGAATCCCACTTGGGGCCAAGCTTACAGAAAAAGCCAGGCCTATTTTGGTAAGTCAGGTTTATTAATGGCGAATTCAGTTTCATAAATCAAATTTAGGATAGTTCAAACTCAGTGGCAACTTATGCTGGGAAACTAGCCTGGTCTGGGGCAGGTTAAGTCTTAGGCTAAGTCTTAAGTTCAAGCTTAATCAAGGTAATATTAACATTTACCTGCCATAATTTGATGCCATTTTAATTCACTTAACCTCTTAATAATGATTGAAACTTTATAGTCACTTCATAGTAAATATATTTATACACCAAACATCTTTAAGAATAAAACGATAATGCATTTAAATTATGCATTAATTATAATGCATTTAAACAAACTACAACATTTCAACATTTTAATATATTTTTTATGTTTCTGTTGATTTTGTTTTTTCTGTTTATTAAAAATGTAATATTTCCCCCAACATATTAATTTGGATGTACACATTTTTGGACTGTGCTCTTCAGTTAATTCTTTGTTAGATTAGTTCCAAATTTTACTGTGTGTAATGTATGAGCACAAAGATATTATTGTAAAGCGTCCTCTAGAAAATATTAATTTAAAAAAAGAGAACTGTGAAGGGTGGACTTAGCAAACTGAATAGCAAAAATTTAATAAAGAAAATAATATTAAGAAAGCACTGATTGATATTCAATGGAAGTCAGAATTTTTAGCCCCCCTTTGATTTTTTTTCTTTTTTTAAATATTTCCCAAATTATGTTTAATAGAGCAAGGAAATTTTCACAGTATGTCTGATAATATTTTTTCTTCTGGAGAAAGTCTTATTTGTTTTATTTCAGCTAGAATAAAAGCAGTTTTAAATTTTTTATGAACCATTTTAAGGTCAATATTATTAGCCCCTTGTGGCGAGGGGGCGTGGTCGAGAGCCGTGGGAGCGAAACGAGGCCCGCCACAGATGAGAAACACCTGTGGCGCGCACCTGCCTCCAATCCCACGGAAGGAGCTCTGGACTATAAGAGGAGGAACGATGGCAGAGGAAAGAGAGAGAGGGCCGGGCCTGGACACATTGTTTTACTTTTGCTTTCAGTTTGACGGCAGTCTCCGTGAGGAGCTGCCGTCCGTTTGTTTTGGTTTAGACGGCAGTCTCCGTGAGGAGCTGCCGTCCCTTTTACTAATAAATATTTAAAAGTTTGTCAGTTCTCCACCTCCTTCTTCCCGGCGGCCAGGTGGCCGTAAACTTTACTATAGTGGTGCCGAAACCCAGGAGAAGGAGGGACACGTTGTCCAGTTGCCCTCGCCGCTGAGAGGGAGGGCGAGTGTTCGGGAGTTAACCCGAGTGGGGGAGAAACCCGTTCGTCTGCCAGAGTGCCGGGGCGGCCTGAGGCTGGCGAGGAAGGATCTGCCTGCTGCCGTCTCCCAGCATGGGGAGGAGCCGGGGACGCGGGGCTCCCCACCGGATGGGAAAGAGCTGAAGGGAGCCATCCCAGAGAGCCCGGGGGGAGTCGCCGTGATCCACCATGATGCCGAAGCCTGTGTCCTCCACCGAAGTGGGAGTGGAGCAGGAGACCAGAAATGCCGCCAGCCAGCCAGGAGAACCGCCGCCGGACACCAGAAGACGGACGGGTGGATAGATTCCTCCACAGGGCTCCCAACACGTTGTCGCATCTCTCGGCTGGTTGAGGACCGAGTGGCAGCGTGTCTGGAGAACCGAACCCCAATTTTTTAATTTTTTTTTCCTCTCTCCCCTCTCTGTCTTTCCTCCTTTTTTCTCCATCTCCTTTTCTCTCGGCCCGTCTCATATAGGTCTCGCGGGTGCTGTGGCGCCAAACCCCTTCAAATGTGTTGAAGAAATCTGCTCTCCGTTAAACAGAAATTGGGGAAAAAAGTAAACAGGGGGGCTAATAATTCTGACTTCAACTGTAAAGAAGTAGGCTACATGTCTTAAAGAATGACTTTAAAGCTGCAAACCCTGAATGGAATAATCAGGAGATGATCCGGGCCGAGCAGCAGCCTCACTTTAATATAAAGATATTTTGTCAGGGGCCACGGGAAAGACACATGTCAAAGGGAAAGCAGCGATTTGCAGGGCTTTCGGGAGCACATTAAAAATCTGCCGCTTGTGTGTGCACGGCTCTTTGTAGCCATTATTTTTAACGTAATGTGCTGACGTTAAGCACATTTTGAATGTTACAGGGAGCCTGCAATGCATTAAAACTCCTTCTTGCAAGCAACAATTGGCAGTAAGCGCGCATTCTCTCCTTCTCTCGCGCGCGTACGCAAGCACAATTTTAATGTATTGTGACAAATATTTAATTTAACGTTAATAGGCCTAGATAATAGGCTATATTTTAAAATCTGCAATTTCCTGTCAGCCTTCTCTCTTGCTTTGTTGCAAGCCATACTGCAGTTTTTGATTGTTTAAATTATTATATGTTTGAACTCTAAAAACAAACGCGGCTCAATCATTGTGTCTTATTTCAGAGCTCTTTCTGTTCTCGTAGTTGTAATGTTAGCACACAACATAATCTATGCATCTATGCTCGACCTTCAGGGTTTCAGGACAGTAATGTGCACGAGCAGTTATCTAGATTATTTAAACTGAACTCAGATTAGTTAGATCAAATGATCTTCAACTTGCTGTTATATAACTAATTTAAGCGTGGACGCTTATTGGAGTCAGGTTTTTGACTTTAATCCCCACTTTTCTAAACCACTTTTATGAAACAGCCCCTTGGTCTTGATGGCGAATCTCCTCCAGAAATGACAGCAACTCTTTGTTTACAAGTTTGTGGGTGTTAAAGTAGATGCTGTCATGTGATGTGTGTTTGATGGGATTGACTGTACCTCGTGTTCATTTTATACAGATTCCAAAACCAGAGAACATTTGTTTTCAAGTGTATTTAATTCATTTATAAGTACAGATTTCAAGCTTTCTGTGGATAAATTCCTCATGTCTGTATTCGTTGAGATTCCAGTGTGTTTGTAGACCACAGAGGATTTATAATGAAGCTGCAGAAACTGTCATAAACACACGTCTGGACCGAGCCCCTCCCCCGTAGAATCCTCAATCTATATTGATCAATGATTGGCTCCTGTACTTGAAGGCGGGGCTTTATTCGCCATATTAACCATTACACTTTGCCCCATTTAAAAAAATGACACGTCTTGTGTATTATAAAGTATTCGACTGTACTCCCAACGACGTGGTGAGGTTTAGAATCTAATTAATACATATTAAGCCTCTTTAGCATAATTAAAAGTTCATGTGGAGTGATTGATATTTCAAATTATAAGTTTGCTTGGTTTTTTATTTTCAAGCTCTTATATAAACTAGCTCTATAGTTCAGTATGGCAATAAATGTCACATAAAATGGTATTCAAACTCACATTGGTAGCATTTAACACTGAATAAAGCACATAATGAGCTGCTGAGGTGATCACTGGCATTGTAGTTTATGCTGTTGTACAGTGCAGAAATAAAAATCGTTTCTAAAATAGGAATTCTGCACATTTTAACATGGAAAAGATAGCTTTTATCGAGTTGCAGCACCTTGTTGCATGTAGTTAGGACACGGTGTAAGAAATATTTTGTTTGTTTTTTTGTAAAATGCAGTTTTGATTTAATTCAACAAACATAGCTTTTTTAATACATGTATTGTGTTCATATGTAAATCCTCTCACCCTCCTCATCTTCATTGTGTTTGCTGCGGTGGCCACTTCTCCTGCTGCCCTGCCAGTCATGATCCATCCTGAGAGCAGAAACAAAGAATTCACGCACCAAAACATACACACTTTTTTCACGACTATTTTCTGCTTACACACACCAAATACAATTTCATTCTGTCTATATTCTGATCACACACCAGGGGCATTGCTAGCTTTACTGGGGCACGCCCCCCTCCCTCAAAAAAAAAAAAATGATATATATATTTTATAAATAAATAAATGAAAGTATTGTTGTTATTATACAATTATTATTCTAAATAAATAACAGAAATTCTAAATGTAATAAAAGTGATAAGCTAAGATCATTTAAGAAATCTTTTGCATGAATAATAGTTTCATTTGAATGAAATTCTATAGACAATTCTATAGAATACAAAATAGATGTTTTATAGAATTATCTGTTGTCTTAGACTTGACAGATGGCAGAGAATTAGGTTTATTAAGTCTTACCTCCCTGACTCATCATCCCTTTTTTATTTCATAAAAAAATCTATCAGTAGGCATGCTTAGTAAGATCACCATCAAAATATTAAAACTTTAGTTTTGTCGACTTGCAAAACTCATTGCGTGCCGACTCCTCCTCATAAAAGGTTCTTACGCCGGTTTCACAATTCATGAGCCCGAGCAAGCGTGTTAACAACCGGGACTCGCACCGGGAGAAGAGCAGTGCGTCAGGGTCTAGCAGGAGCGGTGTGTGAGGCGCGCAGATATGGTTTTCTGCACACAAGCAGAGATGCGTCAGTTTGCTTTTTGATTAATGCAATGCAATGTGTATTTATATAGCGCATTTATTGTGTATGGGCATACACCCAAAGCGCTTCACAATCATGAGAGGCGTCTCTCCACACCACCACTGATTAAACACATTGCTTTCACCAGGGTTGATTCGGTTGCACATAGAGAATAACGTCTTTATTCCGGGATTACCACTCTTAATAGACACACTTTCCATATGAAGTAAATCATATCTTAAAGCATTTACTGGGGCACTGGGGACTTTTACTGGGGCACGTGCCCCAGTAAATTGGGTCTAGCGAGCCCCTGTCACACACACCAAATAGTTTTTTATTCTGAAGAGTTTGTTCAAGTTTTATCATATTTACAGAATATTTATCCATAAAAACAGAGTTAAAATCTCTGATATATATATAAGAAGAATTTACAAGTTTGAAACTTAGGATAAAAAATAAATAAATAAAAACTAAAACAAACAAACATCTGTAATGTTTTTAGGGTGGTGGCATGGTGGCTCAGTGGTTAGCACTGTGGCCTCACAGCAAGAAGGTCGCTGGTTCGAGTTCCAGCTGAGTCAGTTGGTGTTTCTGTGTTTGCATGTTCTCCCCGTGTTGGCGTGGGTTTCCTCCGGGTCTCC
This sequence comes from Danio kyathit, assembly GCA_903798195.1. Taxonomy (NCBI): domain Eukaryota; kingdom Metazoa; phylum Chordata; class Actinopteri; order Cypriniformes; family Danionidae; genus Danio; species Danio kyathit. Next base: position 53,119,439 of record LR812528.1, on the reverse strand, counting down.
GGTTTCCCCCACAGTCCAAACACATGCGCTATAGGGGAATCGATTAACTAAATTGGCCGTAGTGTATGAGTGTGTGAATGAGTGTGAATGGGTGTTTCCCTGTGTTGGGTTGCGGCTGGAAGGGCATCCGCTGTGTAATACATATGCTGGAATAGTTGGCGGTTCATTCCACTATGGCCACTCCTGATGAATAAAGGGACTAAGCCAAAGGAAAATGAATGAATGAAGATCTTTTTAACCTAGCCTTATCGATTATTTAGATTTTTTCTGCAGCACATAATTAATTAGGCAATGGATCTGACATTTAGACAAGTCATTAATGCTAGGAAAGTACATTGATGTCAGATATGCTGCCTGCTGTCTAACGTGAGTAAGAATAGAGCCTCAGCATCACACACACACACACACACATTCGCATACACACACACACGTGTGTGTGTGTGTGTGTGTGTGTGTGTGTGTGTGTGTGTATGTGTGTCTCCAGCATGATCACAATCTGCATCAGTGACCGGACGAGGACCTGAAAGAACACAGGCGTCACGCAAGTGGACCAGCAGATCATCAGATCAATGTCTCTGACACCGCAGGGAGAGGAAAACCCAATGCATCGGGATAATTATGGAGGATTTCTACTGTCAACACACACACATATACGGACACACCACTCTCGTCACGTCATGCATTGATTCATACATTCAGAAGCATTATCTGGAAATAGAATACCATGAAGAGGACTTCAGCGGCTCGCAACTACAGTTAACATCATTACTGAAGGCGCTAATATTCACTAAACATTAGTAGTGTTATGCTAAAGTTTACTAACAGAAGTTGAAAATAAAAATAAAACCTCAGTATTAATTAAAAAAACAACCTAATTGAAGTCAGAAATGCTGCTTTGCCATCACACTGAAACAATTTACAGTTACTGACTAGAAATAAAGCAGAAGTATTAAGAATAACTACTATATCTACAGTGCTCAGCAGAAATACACACGCCACTTTATGAAAATGAATAGTTTTATCCATTTCTCAGTAAATATAGACAATTATTATTGGTGCAATTAAACAAAGCAGTTTTACATGCATTAAAATAAGAGTTTAGTCACTGAGCATCTTTAGGAATAGAAAGATAATACATTTAAATTTAGAGTCACCATTCAATCTATTTATTGACTATTTAAATGTGTACGTTTACACATTTGTTCAGTTTTTTATATGCATTTAATATATATTTACTTTCTTTTTATAACATTAAACAATATGTGGATGTTTAGACGCATAGATGATTTGTGCGCAATACAGTTTGTAAAGTAATATTTTAGGTTTTATGGGGGACCTGCTTTGATTACCAAACAAAGAGTTTTAATTGGATTTCAATTAAAACTTAAATAAAAGTTATTCTTTTCAATCTTTAATTTTTAGTTCTTATAGCTTATAAACAAATAATTTATAGAAGGAAAAAGTAATTAAATGTGAATTGCATTTTCACCTTTACCATACTATAGTAAAGTACTTGAATTGGTCTGTTGTGGTGATTCTACAGTTGCTATGGTAACAGAACAAATATAGTTATAAATCTGTTGTGGTGATTCTACAGTTGCTATGGTAACAGAACAAATATAGTTATTAATCTGTTGTGGTGATTCTACAGTTGCTATGCTAAAACAACAACTGAAGTAATTAATCTGTTGTGGTGATTCTGTAGTTGCTATAGTAACACAACAAGAATAGTAATTAATCTATTGTGGTGATTTCATAGTTGCTATGGTAACACAACAACTATAGTAATTAATCTGTTGTGGTGATTCTATAGTTGCAATGGTAACACAACAACTATAGTAATTAATCTGTTGTGGTGATTCTATAGTTGCTATGGTAACACAACAACTATAGTAATTAATCTGTTGTGGTGATTCTATAGTTGCTATGGTAACATCACAACTATAGTAATTGATCTGTTGTGGTGATTCTATAGTTGCTATGGTAACACAACAACTATAGTAATTGATCTGTTGTGGTGATTCTATAGTTGGTATGGTAACATCACAACTATAGTAATTGATCTGTTGTGGTGATTCTATAGTTGCTATGGTAACACAACAACTATAGTAACTGATCTGTTGTGGTGATTCTATATTTGCTATGGTAACACAACAACTATAGTAACTAATCTGTTGTGGTGATTCTATAGTTGCTATGGTAACACAACAACTATAGTAACTGATCTGTTGTGGTGATTATAGTTGCTATGGTAACACAACAACTATAGTAACTGATTTGTTGTGGTGATTCTATAGTTGCTATAGTAACACAACAACTATAGTAACTAATCTGTTGTGGTAATTCTATAGTTGCTATGGTAACACAACAACTATAGTACCTAATCTGTTGTGATGATTCTATAGTTGCTATGGTAACACAACAACTATAGTAACTGATCTGTTGTGATGATTATATAGTTGCTATGGTAACACAACAACTATAGTAATTGATCTGTTGTGGTGATTCTATCGTTGTTATGGTTACACAACAACTATAGTAATTGATCTGTTGTGGTGATTCTATCGTTGTTATGGTAACACAACAACTATAGTAATTGATCTGTTGTGGTGATTCTTTAGTTGCTATGGCAATACAACAACTATAGTAACTAATCTGTTGTGGTGATTCTATAGTTGCTATGGTAACAACAACTACAGTAATATAAACAAATGACCCAATACTGTAGTTTTCTACAGCTAGGGTATATTTTACTACAATACACCACAGTTTACTGTAGTAAAACTAAAGTATACTGCAGTATTCATTACAGTTTATCAGTTTACTATACTTAATCCAACAGTATGCTGGAGCATTCATTAACAAAGAGTTGTAAAAATAATATATTCCACATAATACACTTTACTATAGTATGGTTTAAACACCCTCTAAATGACTATATTTATTTTACTGTAATATTCTAGTAGTTTTAGTTTGTCCTACTAATTGCGCAGTCATTTAGTGAGTGCTGTAAGATAAAGAGCGTCCTGTAGTACAGTAATGAACACTGTACACTGATGGATGTCCTTCACAGCAGACGATTCAGACCTCAGAACAAGCAGATAATCAGGACTGACAGGCATTGATCCACAGCGATATGATGGAGAACACAGAAAACACACACACACATCTGACTTCTACACACACACACACACACACGTATAGACATACAGGCACGCACACACACAGGTCTGTGATTTATTATCATTATCATTCATTCATTCATTTTCAGAAGCGTAATGTAATCTGACATCTGTTTTTAGGGTAACTTTTTAAATAGAAAATGATAAATAATATTAAGTATTTATATTAATATTATATATATATATATATATATATATATATATTAATATATATATATATTTATTTTTGTTTGTTATTTTTCAAATATTTCCCAAACGCTGTTTAACAAAGCAAGCATATGTTCACAATATTTCCTATTATATATTTATTTTTTATTATTTATTTATTTCAGTTTTTATTATTTATTTATTTTTAAATACATTTAACAATCAATATTATTAGCCCCCTTAAGCGATATTAGTTTTGGATTGTCTACAGAACAAACCACAGTTATACAGTGACTTGCCTAATTCCCCTAACTTTACCCTAATTACCCTAGTGAAGCCTTTAAATGTCACTTTAAGCTGAATACTAGTGTCTTGAAGAATATCTAGTCTAATATTATTTACTGTCATCATGGAGAAGAGAAAATAAATCAGTTATTAGAGATGAGTTATTAAAACTATTATGATTAGAAATGTGTTGAAAAAAATCTTCTCTCCTTTAAACAGCACTTGGGAAATACTAAATATAAGAATATATATCATCTATATCATTAGCCCCCTTAAGATTTGTTTTTCCGATTGGCTTTAGAACAAACCACTGTTGTCCAATGGCCTATATACAGTATATATATATATATAGACAAAATAGAAATGCACAGTACACACACACACATATATAATTATACAGCACTATTGCTTTCATTCTTTGAACACTTAGCGCAGACCTCTGAAGCGTGTCAGATTTGATAAAGTAACACATTTAAAAAGCTTACCTGTCACAGAAGTGCAGTAGAGACGGAGAAAGCGCAGATCACCAGTGAGTGTGTTTACTAGTACAGTATCAGACCTGCTCACTGTCCATCTGCGCTCTGACTGGCTGATCACTCAAACAACGCAGGTCACGTGACATACGCCAGTCTGCCTGCTATTATAAAGAGAAAAATAAAACAAGACACAAAAACAGGACTTAGTCTTGTCTCTGTCTGGTGAACAGTGAGACCACTACTTATTTAAACACTTAAAAGACACAAAAATTTCATTTGTACACTTAAAAAAAAAACTGCAAACTACTGTAATATTTTAATGCCTGAACAATTACACTGTTTTATAATTTAAACGTCATTTAAAAGTTATTTTTGTGAAATGTTTAGCTGGAAAAATGAGTTAGTAATTCAGTAAAATAAATAAAACAGTAGTAAATAAATGTTTTTAATTAGGGATGCACTATATTGGAAAAATCTAACATTGCAATATTTTTTATCTTGCCATATATATTGCGATATGAATACAATTTCATGAGGACTTAATATCTCTATTTGGAAAGAGTTTATAATGTTAGATGGATTGGGATGATTCTGCAGTGGGAGTGCATCTCCTAAAATCTAATAAACAATCTATCAACTTTTCAGGGTCCCCCAACACGTGTTCGTTGTGGTCTGTGCTATCTGCAGTGCATTTCTGCATTTGCATGTGTTGTGAGTATTTTCATGCACGTGTTTAGTCAGAGATTGATGAATTAATGTTTACTATTTGCATCTCCATAAAATCTAATAAACAATCTAGAAACTTTTTGGGGACACATTTTCATTGTGGTCTGTGCTATTTGTAGTGCATTCCTGTATTTGCATGTGTTGTGAGTATTTTCATGCATAACAATCCAGAGTCTAACAGTATTCAAGTACAGTAACTGAACGATAAAAATAATTCAATAAAATTATTCACAGTTAAGTTCACAAATGGTACAATTTCTTATACCTGAATGCTTTTAAAAATCATTATGCAATCACAGGCATCAAAAACACACGCAAATGATCAACTATAATACAAACTCAACATTGCATATCCTGCGATGTGACTATTGTGAATGATCACATTGCGATATCAATGCTGAAATTATATATTGTGAAGCCCTATTTATAATGTTAGTACATATTTAATTATAAACACATGAAAATTAAATAAATACACAATGAGATTTGCTTTGATATTTTACTTTATAATGTCAATATTTAGACAAATAACTAACAATTAAAGGCATAATGATAAAATCTAAATTGTTGGTATTTTACATTAATACTGATAATAATAAAAATAATGACAATAATAGTAATAATAATATACAATTTTTTTTTTTTGGTCGATTATCTAATAAATATGCAACTTGATACACTGGAATATCTGAAGATACAATATAAAAAATAAATAATAATTGATTAAAATTATTGAATATATATATATATAAATAATGTAAAAAAATATTTATATAAAGATATTTTGAATGAACAAAAGTCTACACTACAGCCAGTTGGAAAATAAAACAACAATCAATTTAAATTTAATTAAAAAATTAATAAAAAAAATAGCAACAAATTAAAATTATTATTACTATTATTACACACACACACACACACACACACTATAGTGTGGCCTCAGTATTAAGTACTGAATAATTCACGAGTAAAACCAATGATCAATAAATAGTTTAATTTCTATACATTTATTTGTGATTATTTTCCCAAGCTTTAACAAAACATTTTGTACAATAAAGGTTAATTTATTCTTCCCTTTTGTGAACCTTGCCACCGAAATAAATTAACAAACAATTAAAATAAAAATTAAATTACAACAGGAATAAATAAAAAATATAGCAAAATTGAAAAAAATAAATAAGTAGAAAAAATTAAATAATAATAATAAGTTTTTAAAATAAATAATAAACTTTACAGTATTTTATACATTTACAATTATACAATATCAAATGTTAAAATAATTCAAATAAACAATTACCTACAGTACATGATAATACAAATCAATAGTCTGATACATTCATAGTGGTCTTCTACATAAACATGAAACCAAACCATATTGGTGATCACATTTAAACCTGTTTGCAGATTTCTTTATATAAATCAGTTGAAGGAGAGACTGATTGCCATGTCTTGTAAAATATTTGGACAGATCCCTTCATTAAACGATCAATAAGTAGTTAATAAAAATTTAATTAAATAAGAGGAAATGTATAATATTTACTTGAGTAAAATGTTTACTGTACATGTATTGAACACCAAAGAAACACATTAAGATCATTTTTACTAATAGAATTTTTGTATTATTAGTCAAAAATAGTCACTACTGATATACAAACCCTGTTGTTTTGTGTAACATTTATGTAAATACTGTAATAAATAAGCGCCTGACTCTTCATTACATCCACAAGATGGCAGCACAAACTCATGTTTTGCTATATTATGAAGTCATCATGACTTATGTTTAAGCATTTTAAATTGTTTAACTGTTTGTTTTAAAGTGCTGTAGAGAAAATGAGGATTAATATACAGAAAGTTCATTTCACACGACAGAAATCAAAACAAACGTTCATTACATCTGAATATATTCCTCACTCTGAAAGAAAGCATCTGCTAAATGGCTGTAAAATGTAAATATACGCATCAACATAATGATTTACCTCATTATAACCAAAATAATGAACCTGCTAATTAGTATTTCATGATATGGAGTTAAATGACTCGCTTCTGTAAGAATATTTTGTTAGAGATATTTATATATTAATAGCTTATACTTTTAAAAATCAATTAATAGCTTATACAAGCACATGCGATGCTAAACAGTTTTTAAGTTTTTTTGTAGTAAAATAAGTAAACACGCTATCACTACAATTGGTCGATGATTAGCCTACCTAGCATCCTTACCGAAGGCTCATCAACTGTCAACATGACTGAAAAATGACCAATTAAATGAAAGCGGGCGGGGTTTAACGACTCTGGGCGCGAAATAGACTGAGGTAAAATTTAACATTTAATATATGTCAGCGTTTTTTGGTAGAAATGTTAAACCACTTCATATTAATAACTGGTGATGTAAAACACTCGACTTACCTTGAATTTTACTCAAAATTCGCTGTAAATACCATAGGTAAATACGTATAAATCACATGATCTGAATTTTTTGAACTTAATGTGAGGGTTCAAGAAACTTTTATTAAAAACTATTATTTAAAAGTGAATGTGCGAATTATTATTGATTACAAATATCAAAAACATCATTATTATTTACAAAACAAACAAAACATGGTTATTTACATGGTATTTAATAGTTATACTAAAACCAAACACTGTTTATTTCATATAATAAATAACATTAATGAATATGATTACTGTGTACATGAGCACCGTCAAGTCAAAGTTTAATTATATAATACTAGTAAAGGTTGAAATTACCATATTAAAATGATATTAGAGTTAATGACAAAAATGTTTGCCCTATTTTTCCAATATACATCCCAAGTGATGTTTAACAAAGCAAATGCATATTTTTTTTTACAGCATTTTCTGTTATATTTTTCTTCTGGAGAAAGTTTTTTATTATATATATTTATATAATATATATATATATATATAAGGGCGATGCAGTAGCGCAGTACGTAGTGCTGTGGAGTTTGCATGTTCTCCCTGCGTTCGTGTGGGTTTCCTCCGGGTGCTTTGGGTGTATAAATGTGAATGAGTGTGTGTGGATGTTTCCCAGAGATGGGTTGCGGCTGGAAGGGCATCTGCTGCGTAAAAACGTGCTGGAAAAGTTGGCGGTTCATTCTGCTGTGGCGACCCCGGATTAATAAAGGGACTAAGCCGAAAAGAAAATGATTATATATATATATTATATAGATTATATTAAAATAAAGGAGAAGCAGATCGGGTTGACTGTACAAGGGAAATACCTTCAAACTGCCACCTGTTCTAAATCATTTGCCGTCGGTACGCAGAGAGGTGCTCTGCTCTCAGGCTGCAGGGGAGGGGCCGGCGGCATCACCCGCAGCTCGCTGAGAAGAGTAGGAACGGTACAGTAATGGACAAACGACAGTCTATAAAAATCGCCAGTAACACACAAAAAAGTCGCTAGATTTGTCGCTAGTCGCATTTTTAAAAGTTTGTCGCTAAGTTGGCAACAATGGCGCAAACTGAAGAGCGGGGAGCGGGAGGGGTGAGAAGTTTGGGGAGATGGGGGCGCGCGAACTGTAGCGCGCGACGCGACCGAAAGAACACAAGCACCAAGTTTCAGCCCGGACTGTACCAAAATGCTGAGGTGCGGGGGGGCGGGGGAAATTCCGGCAGTTTACCGGGAGACAGAACAATACGTGAGACTGGTCTGAAATACGGGAGACTCCCGGGAAAAACGGGAGTGTTGGCAGGTATGCAACTGACCCAGGCGGAACTCAAACCAGCAACCTTCTTGCTGTGAGGCCACAGTGCTAACCACTGAGCCACCGTACTGCCCAAAATTAGTTATTAGAAATTAAATATGAAACAAATGTGTTGCACTCGGGTCTTCAGCTGAACACACTCTAGAAGTGTTTCTAATTGATGGAGTTTGAGTGATGCGTGACTAATAATCCTCACATCAGCTGAAATGATTCATAATTAACATGAAGATTACAGATAAAGATGGAAAGCTGGATCTGTGCTGTAGACAAACTTCTGATCTGACGGATCATAATAAATTAAAAACTGATAATCCCGAGATGTCCTTGTGGATAAGCAGAGGATCAGACTTCTGCGCTCCTTCGGATGGAAGTCGCCATCAAATCCTCTCACTTGAGAAAAAAATAATCAGGGATTTAGAGGTGAACCTGAGCCAGAGTCAGAGTCACTGCATGAGGAGAGCGGGATAATGAGCGTTTCTGTGGCATCAGTAAACACACACACACATACATATACATACATGAACACACACGCACATATACATAGATATACTTACACATGCACATACATACACACACACACAATACACATGCACACATACACACAAATGCACGCGCGCACGCATGCCCACGTACACACACACACATGCACATACACGCTATGCAAACATACACACATACATGAACACACAGGCACATACACGATACATAAATACACACACATACACAGATACACAGACACCTACAAACTCATGCACAAACACACACATACAAACATGCACACACATGCACATATACATACACACACACATAAGCACACACAGACATGTACACATACATGCACATACACACACATACAAGCACATAAATATACGCGCACATGCACACATACACAGACACAAACGCGTACACACACACACACACACACACACACACACACACACATGCATACAGTACATGGACACACACGCACATACACAAATGATACATAAATACACACACAGACACCTACAAACTAACGCACACACAAACACACACACATGCAAACATGCACATTTACATACACACACACACAAGCACACACAGACACGCACACATACACCTAAATATACACACACATACATACATACATGCACGCGCAGACACGCAAGTACAAACGTATGCGCACATACATGAACACACACATGCACATTTACATACATACACAAGCACACACAGACACGGACACATACACACATTTATATACATACATGCACACACATACACGCAAACACATACACATACATACAAACTTGCACACACATGCATATACACACACACAGACACGCACACACACACATACATACATACATAAACACGCACGCACATACATGCACACACATGCATACACACACACATACATACATACATACAACACGCACGCACATACACGCGATACATAAATACACATGCACACATACACAAACGCGTACACACACAAACACCTACAAAATCACACACAAACAAACATACACACTCATGCACATACACGCAAACACATACATGCACATATACATACACACACATACACACACACACACACACACATGCAAATACAAACATAAATACACACAAACACACGCACACACAGACACCTACAAACTCATGCACAAACACAAACATACACACACATACAAACATGCACACACATGCACATACACACACACATAAGCACACACAGACATGTACACATACATGCACATACACACACATACAAGCACATAAATATACGCGCACATGCACACATACACAGACACAAACGCGTACATACACACACACACACACACACACACACACACAGAGACAACTACAAACTCACGCAGGCAAACATACACACACATACAAACATGCACACACTTGTACATTTACATACACACACACACATACAGACACGCACAAATACACACATAAATATACACACATACATGCACGCACATACAGATACACGCAAATACAATCATACACACACACACACACACACACATACATACAGTACATGGACACACACGCACATACACATACACAAATGATACAAAAATACACACACAGACACCTACAAACTAACGCACACACAAAGACAAACACACGCAAATACAAACATGCACATTTACATACACACACACAGAAGCACACACATACACATAAATATACACACACATACATACATACATGCACGCGCAGACACGCAAATACAAACATATGCGCACATACATGAACACACACTCACATATACAAACAGCACACACACACACATATAAACACATACAGACACGCACATACACACAATTACATAAGCAAATACAAACATACACACGCATACAATCATGCACACACTTGCACATTTACATACATACACAAGCACAGACAGACACGCACACATACACACATTTATATACATACATGCACACACATACACGCAAACACATACACATACATACAAACTTGCACACACATGCATATACACACACACACAGACACGCACACACACACACATACATACATACATACATACATACATAAACACGCACGCACATACATGCACACACATGCATACATACACACACAAACACACATACATACAACACGCACGCACATACACACACACACACACGCACGCACGCACGCACGCACGCACGCACGCACGCGCGCGCGATACATAAATACACATGCACACATACACAAACGCATATGCACACAAACACCAACAAAATCACGCACAAACATACACACTCATGCACATACACGCAAACACATACATACATGCACACACATGCACATATACATACACACACATACACACACACACATGCAAATACAAACATAAATACACACAAACACACGCACATACACACACGATACATAAGTACACATGCACATGCACACATACACAAATGCGTGCACACACACAGAAACACCTACAAACACAAGCACAGATAAACACAAACACAAACATGCACACACACACATACAGCCACACAAATACCCACACAAAAATGCAGACACACACACCACGCACACAAAACACATACACACACACACACACACCTGCTCAAATGAAATGTCAATTCCAATTTCATACAGAAATTGGATGTACATGCTGGAAATCAGGAATTAAATTGGGTTTGAAGAGTGACGAGTGTCAGAAATCATGTGTGTTTCAGAGAGCGAACAAACAAACAGCACAATTACTGACACACTGCACACACACACCGCACAGAGCAAGAGGACATGATCAACCCTAAGAATCTAAGATATTATATTACTGACTAAATATGCTATTGTGTACTCAAATAAGCGTTATCACAAAAGTAATCTAAATGTAATCCTAATGTAGTCAGATTACTTTACCGTAAATGTGTAATCTAAGATATTATATTACTGACTATGCATTTTATCATGTAATCAAATAAGAGTTAACCCAAAAGTAATCTGAAAGTAACCCAAATGTAATCAGATTACAATACATGTGTAATCTAATTTAATATATTACTGACTAAAAATGTTATCGTCTAACCAAATAAGCGTTAGCACAAAAGTAATCTAAAAGTAATCCAAATGTAGTCAGATTACTTTACCATATACAGTGCATCAGGATAGTATTGATAGCGCTTCACTTTTTCCACATTTGTTTATGTTACCGCCTTATTCCAAAATGGATTAAATTGATTTATTTTCTCAACATTCTACACACAATCCCCCATAATGACAATGTGAAAAAAGAGTTTTAGAAATTGTTGCAGATTAATTAAAGATAAAAAGCTGATAAATCACATCAGGAAGCACAATTCTTAAATGTTCTGTGTCAATGATGGAACTTGCAGGCATACAGACTTGTCCCTCACGCCCAGCTCACGCCTCATGTCTGTCGTCTATTACTAAGGTACGCAGGCTGTGTGCACACAAGCGATACACTTATTTAAATGTCTTATGATAATACTATATAGGCACATTTATACATACAGTTTTAAAACTTTTACAACAACTGTAAAGCAAAACAAAATGCATTTCACCCGTAAAAACTATCCAAAAGGTACATAGGTCTATATACAGAAGTGTTTTTGCGTATTTATTTGTTTATAATAAATAAACAAATTTATTACCATAAATAAATGGACCATATTTCTAAAAAATAAGCTTGAAGAGTTGTCTGTAGCAGGGTGGTGCTGACGTCACAGGCGAGAACCCGAAGTCGCTGTAGTCCGTTTATAGCCTAATGTTAGCTTTTCAGTTCTTGCATTTGCATTCAAGATCCAAAAGTGCTAAAAGATGTATTTTTGTGTGAGGATTATCCGGCTGGACAAAACATGTAAGTTTAATGAACAGTGTTTGAACACAGAGCTTATTATTTGCAATCTTCGAAAAGCCTATGGGAAAATCCTATAGGGATTTTATCGAGGGAACCAGTTTTATGCTAGCAGCCGATTGGCCTACAGGTGACATCATAGATCCTCCACTCTATAGGTCCTCTTTAAATTAGGTCATGGTTTGATTGCAGTTCACTGAATGGCCATCGGTGTCCCTAATAACAAGTGTTTCTGAATCCTATATAGAGCCATCTTAAACATATAGAAGTACAGCGTCTTCATATTTGCAATGAGAAGAAACTAAAGAAACTTTTTTGATGAACGAGATGCAAATGAGGCTTGTGTAATGACGATGTTCATTCAGCTGTGGTTCTTGTCGACTTCTTTAAATAATCAGAAATGCATAAAAAAGGAATCAAAAGCAGGTCGTCTTATCTCAGGTTTCAAAAGTATGATCTAATAAATTGTCTAAATTTCTCCCCAAAATATTTTTTGCACTATTATTTTAGCAATTACTCAGCAAACTGTCCTAGCAACCATTCGCAACACCCTAGCAACCACATAGTGATGTACTGTAACTGATCTTCCAATTTTGAGCCATTAAAACATCTTCATATATAAAAAAAGCCTCTAAATCATTTTTAATAGCTATCTCAAACTTTAATAAAGCCATTTCAAGATTAAACCTAACAGTTCCAAACATCAATGGGGAAAGTAAATAAATGAGTGGCATTAATTGACACAGACGGTCGGATGTTCCCGCGTCCACTGAAAAACACAAAATTGGAACGCTCTCAAATATAATTTCCTATGAAAGCATAATTGAATTAATTGTAAAATAAAAATGCAAAGCAGAAGCATTTTCATTAGAGTTTCTGGACTTCCTCAAGCATTCATTATAGTGATCTGGGCTCTGGCAGATTCTGCTTTTCTGCACTTCACTGATCATCAGACGGATAAAAGATGGTTGATATAATGAGCCAGCAAGATTTCACAATGAGTTCAAACCCTTAAGACACTCTGCTGGAAACAACAACCATCAATGCAACCAAACTTTGAGGGGAAACTGATTTACCATAAATATATTATATTTAAGAAGTTTGCATGTTCTACCCGCGCTCGCGTGGGTTTCCTCCGAGTGCTCCAGTTTCACCCACAAGTCTAAAGACATGCAGTACAGGAGAATTGGGTTAGCTAAATTGTCCGCAGTGTATGAGTGTGAATGAGTGTGTATGGTTGTTTCCCAGTGATGGGTTGCAGCTAGAAGGGCATCCGCTGCGTAAAACATATGCTGGATAAGTTGGCGGTTCATTCTGTTGTGGCGACTCCCGGATTAAAGAGCCCATATTATGGGTTTTTGAAAATACCCTTCCATGTAGTGTGTAACACAGCTCTAAGTGAAGTGAAATATCCAGCTAAGGCTTAAATCTGAAAGTGGACAGCGTTTAAAACTATTGAATCATCTAAAAAAAGAGTCGACTCAGAGTGGTTTAAATGAATCATCTTGATAACAAGTCTTTAACCGTTTCGGCGTGACGTTGATACGAAACATAAATGTTGTGTGCACAAACCCGGGAAAATTTAAACCTGCGGCCCCGCCCACTAACACAGCAGCAAAGACAAACAGATCCTGAAGTTATGAGTCATGAAGACGCTGTGCTTACAATGAGTGCTTCAGCAATCTGCACGCTTACAATGGGCGATTCATCAGCCGTTTGTTAAAGAGTTGATTGTATGAGACTTTGACAGAGCTGGACAGGAACTATCAGTACACAGCTCATGGATTAGTTTCTTCCTCCATCTTGTAATGGACAGACAATACACCAGGGGTGCGGGCAGAATAAGGAGTTTATTAGGCACAAAGTCAAACAAACGCAGGCTGCTGCATGCTGGGCTTCAGGCTGGTGCGCAGCACTGGAAAGGCTTACGAAGGCTCAGGGTGAGCGCGATGGGAGCCCGCAGAGATAGCTTGTCAGAGGACAGAAGAGGAGCGCTGGTGAGCGCTACAACCCCCCGGCTGGGGATGTGATCGTAGGGCAAAGCGAAGTACAGGTAAGCCCTGAGAACATATAACACTTCAGGCAAGAGGTGTCACAGCAATGATTGCAAATAGAAATTATCTACATGTTTTGTTACTTGTAACCGCTTGTACTGTATCAGGTAACTCTTTATATTCTCATATCACGTCTAATGCCATGTTGTAAACGCGATGCGTGCCGCTTTGTTTACGGATTTAAATGCGTCTGTGAGCTCGTTCCACTGCCGTTTGTCGTTGCTATGTCCACCGTCAGCTGTTCCTACACACGTGCAGCGGTCAAGGATCAGAATAGTTTAGCTTGTGCTGCTGTGTGGATTAATACTGCATGTGTGTCATGGTTAAGAATAGAGCAGTATGCTGGTGTTAAACTGCACTGCTTTCGGCGCTGAGGTGTCTGAATAACACTGTTGAGAACCGGGTACTGTTTACTGAGGTTTACTATGAGTAAACTATGTTTACTATGAAGTGTGTTTCGGGCGTCCGCTGTGATGGGATCCTATACCAATGTTGGCAACCTGGGGGCTTGATAAACCACGCTGGGCATTTTACTGTCTCGCACTGAACGCTGTCGACCAATCGCAACAGGCTGTCATCGGTCCAATCAGCGCAGATTAGCTTCGAGCTAAGGAGGGGTTTGGGAACAAATGAATCACTGAACGATTCATATGGGAGTCGCTGGGAAAATTAGGTAAAAATAAATGCAGATTATAAGACCATGAATGTGTTTTTTGACCTTGCATGCATATTAGACTGTTGTTGGAGATCCATAAAACCGAAATATGACCCTTTGTAATGTGTAATAGGGGCTCTTTAATAAAGGGTCTTTGTTGTAAAGAAAATAAATGAATGAATATTATATTTAAGCCCTTAACTGTCACCCATATGTACGGAGACCCGGAAGGGACGTGATGGTGGAAAAAAAAAATGGGTGGGAGAAAAAAAAAAAACTGTGATAGGAAAATATATATTTTTTAAAGTTTTTGCGTTCCCTCGCAAAACATCTTTGCGAGGGAACGCAAAAACTTTAAAAAATATATATATTTTAAATATATATTAAATATATATTTTAAATATTAAACGCTTTCACTGTTTTTTTTTTCTCCCACTCAGTTTTTTTTTCCACCATCACGTCCCTTCCAGGTCTCCGTACATATGTTTACTTTACTGTTACAATTAAATCCTAATCTAATCATGGCAAATTATATATCATTGGAAAGGTCTAAGACTTCTGAATACATATTTTACCATTGTAATTTTTTTTTGTTATGTAGGAAGAGTAACAGATCATATCTCATAATAATGTAGTCTAAATATCTGCAACTATATATAATTTGGGGGCAGCACAGTGGCGCTGTGGGTAGCATAATCGCCTCACAGCAAGAAGGTAGCTGGTCCGAGCCCCGGATGGGTCAGTTGGTGTTTCTGTGTGGAGTTTGCATGTTCTCCCCATGTTGTCGTGGGTTTCCTCCAGGTGCTCCGGTTTCACCCACAGTCCAAACACATGCGCTATAGGGGAACTGATGAACTAAATTGGCCATAGTGTATGAGCGTGTGTGTGTGTGTGTGTGTGTGTGTGAATCAGTGTGTATGGGTGTTTCCCAGTAATGGGTTGCAGTTGGAAGGGAATCCGCTGTGTAAAACATATGCTGGATAAGTTGGCGGTTCATTCCGCTGTGGCGACCCTAGATTAATAAAGGAACTAAGCTGAAAAGAAAATGAATGAATGAATGAATGAATGACTGCATGTGTGTATGCATATATATGTGTGTGTGTGTGTGTGTGTGTGTGTGTGTGTGTGTGTGTGTGTGTGTGTGTGTGTGTGTGTGTGAACGCTCACCTGCTCCCGACGCTCTCGCTGGTCATCACAGATCATCCTAAAAATGAATGAATGAATGTGTGTGTGTGCATGTGTCCGTGTGTGTGTGTGTGTGTTTGTGCATGCTCACCTGCTCCCGACGCTCTCGCTGGTCATCACAGATCATCCTAAAAATGAATGAATGAATGTGTGTGTGTGCATGTGTCCGTGTGTGTGTGTGTGTGTTTGTGCATGCTCACCTGCTCCCGACGCTCTCGCTGGTCATCACAGATCATCCTAAAAATGAATGAATGAATGTGTGTGTGTGTGCATGTGTCCGTGTGTGTGTGTGTGTGTGTTTGTGCATGCTCACCTGCTCCCGACGCTCTCGCTGGTCATCACAGATCATCCTAAAAATGAATGAATGAATAATTGTGCTGAATAGACACAGCAGCTGAGCTCTTGACGCCCTTCATGTGATTGAAATGTATGACTCCTTCTTTATGTGCATTGATTTCAGGAAACTCGTCCACTTTGATCAAACACGTCTATTGTTTCCAACCAAGGAGCTGCGAAGGAAAATAAATGAGATTTTTCATTTAAATAATAAACAATTTTTATTCAATTACATTTCGGGCAATAAAGCGTTACAGTTTTACAGAAGAATGATTATTGATTTGTCTTGTAACTCTATAACTTTATATATTTATGTGTATGTATGTGTGTATAGATGTGTATACACTACCTGACAAAAGTCTTGTGGTGGATCTCAGTTTTAAGAGCCACAAATAATAACTTGACTTCTAGTTGATCATTTGTAAAAGTGTCAGAAGGTGGATTTCTCTGCTGAATCATCTGTTGATCTGCATCCCAATCATCACCAATACTGCAGAAGACCTACTGGAACTCACATGGAGCCAAGATTCTCATAGAAATCAGTCAAGTTTGGTGAAGGAGAAATCATGGTTTGGGGTTTTTATTCAGTATGGGGGCGTGCGAGAGATCTGCAACATCAACAGCCTGAGGTCTCAAGACATTTGTGCTGCCCATTACATTACAAACCACAGGAGAGGGACAATTCTCCAGCAGGATAGCGCTCCTTCTCAGACTTCAGCCTCCATATCAAAGCTCCTGAAAGCAGAGAAGGTCAAGGTGCTCCAGCATTGGCCAGTCCAGTCACCAGACTTGAACATTATTGAGCATGTCTGGGGTAAGATGAAGGAGGAGGCTTTGAAGATGAACACAAAGACTCTTGATGAACTCTGGGAGTCCTGCAGGAACGCTTTCTTCACCATTCCAGATGACTTTATTAATGCGTGATTTGAGTCATTCAGAGATGTATGATGCAGTCCTCCAAGCTCATGATGGAGTCATATTCAGGTCAAATATTGACCTGATTGTGTTATGATTTAGAGACCAATGAATGTATTCTCCTGCAGTTTAATGATACGGTATGGGCTGTATTGATTATTAGACACTCGCTGCTGAAAACAATTCCTCAACATGCATCTCTTTTCATTGCGAGCCTTCAAAGCAATTCCACCATGTGAATCAGTTTCTAGAAACTTGATTACCCTTACAGACTCCAGGATCAAGCCGTTTACATCTTCACGTAAATATCTGCTTTTAATTGGTATTATTACAATAATGCCAGATGAACAGAGCTGGGTGGATTACTTTTCAATTGTTATTAGTAGCTAATTACAAATGATTACAATTTGCAGTCTCTTAGATTAGACATTTATGGTAATGTAATCTGACTACATTTGGATTACATTTAGATTACTTTTGTGCTAACGCTTATTTGATTACATGATAAAATATGTAGTCTTAAAATATAAATATAAATATAAAATATTATTTGATTACATGATAAAATATGTAGTCTTAAATTATAAATATAAATATAAAATATTATTTGATTACATGATAAAATATGTAGTCTTAAAATATAAATATAAATATAAAATATTATTTGATTACATGATAAAATATGTAGTCTTAAATTATAAATATAAATATAAAATATTATTTGATTACATGATAAAATATGTAGTCTTAAATTATAAATATAAATATAAAATATTATTTGATTACATGATAAAATATGTAGTCTTAAAATATAAATATAAATATAAAATATTTGATTACATGATAAAATATGTAGTCTTAAAATATAAATATAAATATAAAATATTTGATTACATGATAAAATATGTAGTCTTAAAATATAAATATAAAATATTATTTGATTACATGATAAAATATGTAGTCTTAAATTATAAATATAAATATAAAATATTATTTGATTACATGATAAAATATGTAGTCTTAAAATATAAATATAAATATAAAATATTATTTGATTACATGATAAAATATGTAGTCTTAAATTATAAATATAAATATAAAATATTATTTGATTACATGATAAAATATGTAGTCTTAAATTATAAATATAAATATAAAATATTATTTGATTACATGATAAAATATGTAGTCTTAAATTATAAATATAAATATAAAATATTATTTGATTACATGATAAAATATGTAGTCTTAAATTATAAATATAAATATAAAATATTATTTGATTACATGATAAAATATGTAGTCTTAAATTATAAATATAAATATAAAATATTATTTGATTACATGATAAAATATGTAGTCTTAAATTATAAATATAAATATAAAATATTTGATTACATGATAAAATATGTAGTCTTAAAATATAAATATAAAATATTATTTGATTACATGATAAAATATGTAGTCTTAAATTATAAATATAAATATAAAATATTATTTGATTACATGATAAAATATGTAGTCTTAAATTATAAATATAAATATAAAATATTTGATTACATGATAAAATATGTAGTCTTAAAATATAAATATAAAATATTATTTGATTACATGATAAAATATGTAGTCTTAAATTATAAATATAAATATAAAATATTATTTGATTACATGATAAAATATGTAGTCTTAAATTATAAATATAAATATAAAATATTTGACTACATGATAAAATATGTAGTCTTAAAATATAAATATAAGTATAAAATATTTGATTACATGATAAAATATGTAGTCTTAAAATATAAATATAAAATATTATTTGATTACATGATAAAATATGTAGTCTTAAATTATAAATATAAATATAAAATATTATTTGATTACATGATAAAATATGTAGTCTTAAATTATAAATATAAATATAAAATATTATTTAGTTACATGATAAAATATGTAGTCTTAAAATATAAATATAAATATAAAATATTATTTAGTTACATGATAAAATATGTAGTCTTAAATTATAAATATAAAAATATGTAATATAAAATATAACATCTTAAATTACACATTTATGGTTATGTAATCTAACTACATTTGGATTACATTTAGATTACTTTTGTGCTAACGCTTATTTGAGGTTGCATATATTGAAGTAGGATAAGCTTGGGCTATTTTGACATAAAGAAATATGAAATATCTTCATTCTTTATATGCACATATATAAATTTGTAATATATTTGAACATGTATACGTACATATTTGTAATTCCAATGGTTAAAAAAAGAAATGTAAACTGCCATTTTTGCAATATTTCTACAAAAATGATATGCAGTTTAAATATACAGTCAAGCCTGAAATTATTCATACTTGACTGTATATATTATCCAAATATGAACTTGTATGTCATACATGTAATTTGCATATACTGTATATACTTTTCTAGTGGGCTGCAGGTGATGTGTGAATTTGAACAGTAATATTTTGGTAACTGGATGGTAAAGTTTTTACAACTGAACCTTTTAATCAATCAATCAAAGGCCTTTATTTGTCACATACACTTCCATGTAGTCAAATACACTGTCATGTAGTGAAATTGGAAAGATATGGGACGAAGAGAAAAAAAGTGCGACCGCCTTCGCCGAGAGCCAAAGAAGAAAGATTTAATGCATTTCTAACTGAATGGTAATGTTTTTATAACTGAACGTTAATATTTTGATGAATGGTAACATTTTCATAACTGAACATTAATGTTTTCTAACGAAACGGCAACATTAATCTAACATTAATGTTTTGATAACTGAATGGCAACATTTCCATAACCTAATGTTAAAGATACAGTATGTAAGTTTGACACCCAGTGGATAAACTAGGTATTGCACTCCTGGTTCAAAGCACATTTTCACTCGGCCCCTCCTCTGCGAGTCCTCGCAAGTGCAGGTTGCCAGATTCACGACACCAACAGGAGTGTGCCTGATTATCAAGGCTAAAGGCTGATTTAAACCATATTCTACACTGTAAAAAATGCAGGCTTCCACAGAATTTATTCATGTTGTCCCAACACAAATTAATTAATTTAACTTAACACTTTTAACAAATTTATGTGGATTGAACATAAAACAATTAAGTTGTCCCAATGAAATATCCAGACTTGTGTTGTTTCAGCTCATTTTAAATAAGCAGTTTGAACGAGCAAAAAATATAGATATTTTTGAGTGTTATTAAAAGCAACGGCACACGATACAAGGAAGTTTTTCCATATTGAAAGGAGTTTTTGTCCTACCCAACACCTGAAATTTATATTTTAGAAACGGCTTCTATTTCTTGCAGCTGAATAACAAAAAACTGTCAATGATCAGCTCAGGTACAGCTCATGTGCTTTATTTGGTGTTAAATGCTAATAATGTGAGTCTGAATGCCGTTTCACATCACATTTATTGCCATACTACTGAAAGCAGCAGCAGATAGTTCAGCTCAGATCTGGAGAATAAAATAAAGCATCTGAAACTGAACTTCAGAACTGAGACTCAGTGCAAACCAACACATATCAGTGATTCAGCATGTGCATTTAATACTGTTAAAGAGGTTTAATGTGTATTAATTAGATTATAAACCTCACCATGTCGTAAATGAGTGCATATTCTGTCCTGAATGGCTGTATTTACATTTCTGTCATGTTTCATCTGGTGCAAACAGCCAAATAGCTTATCACTGCTCATGTAGCGTGTTGATAGGACACGGGGTTACAATGTGACCTGCTCACCTAATGTTTACACTCGTAATATTTATATTATTTGCTAATTAATAACCTCATGTGGAACTCTGAATCTGCGTCTCATTTCAGAGTCTGCTACTGTCCACTGGAGGTTGCATTTCGGTCACAACCGCGCACTTTAAGAGCCTTCATGACTGAAATACGCCGTTTTCCACCATCTGGCAACCTGGGGTGCTGGAATATAATTGGCTAAACTGGCAGTGGGCGGGTTAAAGGGACCAAAACATAGACAGCCGTTCCAGCACGTAACGCACATGTTCACAGCAGAATATCTGACTTCAGCATTGTGTTTCAGATAAACAAGAATGTTCACTGAGCATGTTTCTGAATATCTGCAAACATATTATGGTGTTTTTATGCTTTAGAAGAGTCAAAAACTCACATACAGCACCTTTAATGGTTTAATATGGGTTTTTTCCATCAGATTTCTACAGTTTTCAGCCTCCGTTTTCTCTCTTCTTTCTAGCGAGCATCAGGTGACGTGTGAAATTGAGTTTTCATTTCCCTGCCATCAATTCTGACCGCTCACATTGGGTCGGACACCAGGGAGATGCACAGAGCCGGACCACAAATAAACAAATAAAATCATTCACACAATCAAAACAGCATCTGACCACTCCAGAAAATCCCTGAACGCTTGTGGCAGCATGACAAATGATCAGCTTCTGATCCCATAACCTAAAACACACAGTCTTACAGAGATTTTTTATATTTTTGTGCCACTTATGTGTCCTCAAGAATATTTTTGGTCACTTTTCAATAAGGTTCTGCACTGTAAGCCCGGATAAGTTGAGTTTACTTAAAAAATTTGAGGAAACTGGTTGCCCTAAAATTTTTAAGTAATGTATACTTAAAAAACTTGAGTGAGCTCTACTTAAAAGATAAGAGTTGTTCTAATATGTATTATAAGTTGAATACACTTAATGCTTTTAATTAGTGTCAATCAATTTACTCTACTTATCTTTTTAAGTGCAATAAAATACACACAAAAGTAATACACAGGGTTGTTTTTATTAAAATTTTCTTTCCAAATACAACAAAACAATGCAAATACTGTGCAATACAACTTAAAAATCAGTTTGCCTACTTTTCTCTCAAATGCATCTACTCAATCAAGAGCTAATAACATTGCCCTCAGCTTTAAATGCTCACAAAATATGTTGTTTATACCCCCAAGAACAGGAAAGCTTGTTTTAACATCTGGACTAGAAGCGTCAGTTCACCCAAAAAAATGGAAATTTACTCACCCTCAAGTTAAGTGGTTCTTTTTTTCTGATGAACACAAAAAATGATATTTGGAAAACCTGTAACCATTGATTTCCATAGTAGGAAAAACAAATACCATGGAGGTCAATGGTTACAGATTTTTAGCTTTGTTCAAAATATCCTTGTTGGTGTTCAACAGAAGAATGAAACTCACATGTTTGGAACAAGTGAAGGATGAGTAAAAGATGACAATTTCCAGTTTTGTGTGAACTATCCTTTTAAACACATAAACATATTGTAGAACACAATGTATACCGTTTACATACAAGTGAAAATTTGTTCATGACTTCACAGAATTAATTTTTACTATTGTAACCAGTATATGTACTGAACAAACTGTAATTTTGGGTCTTTTTTCACAATACAACGAGAAATAAATAATAATTAAAATTATTATGAAGATCTGTTACTGTAAGCTGACCTTTACACTGTAACAGCAAGACGACACTTTGTCCAGTTTAAGAGCAGGGGATAAATGAGTCCGAGAAGACAACAGAAGGCTCGAGGCAGGTCTGTATGAATGATGAAAGATGATGAACACTCTGGATGGGTTAAGCTGTGGACGTTTTTCATCGATGCAAATGATTCCTGTGGAAACTTGATAGTATGGGTCCTCGCGAGAGACATCCTATTGAAAGAAAAAAGAATGCAAATATGATGATACTAGTTAAATAACTCAGTGCTCAAAGCAGAAAAAAGCCAGAATAAAAGAGATGATGAAAATAGGCAATAGGTAGACTCATGTAGACAAAAAACCCACCTTTGTCTGACGTAAGAGCCAAAAGCTGACCAGCAACATGGTTCCTTTTCCTGAAGATGCTCATCAAATTTGGAGAGTAATTTTAAGAGCATTATGGAAGCCCTCTGTGAGATTTTTGCCCACCACTTGATTGAAGTTGAAATAAACCTGAAATATAAAACAAGTGAAAAACAAAACAGTTATGTTCCTTGTGTATTTTAGTCCAGTATGCTTTAAAACTTACAATCTTGTTATTAGCACATGACTTTATGATTTACTTTTACAGAACAATACTCAGCAAAGCCACATGACAGACTGCTAAACTTAACTGGTGCATCTGCACTTGTCAGTTGAGCAAGATTGGTGTGAATAAGTGCTCTTTTAAGGCAATAAATAATTAAAAAAAAATCAAAAACAATTCCTGTTGCAAACAAGGAAACAGAACAATTCTGGCATAGAGTTTCCATTTGTCAGTCTATAATCCTTTTTTCACAGTTAAAAATACAATACTTACATTGCCAATGTACGCCTTTCTGTAATCTGAAACAAAATAAAACTTTGTTAGAATGCAACAAACTTATAATTGCATTAAACGTTCATTCAGCTTATTCTATTCAAACAATGGCTGCATTAAAATTAAACAAATGTAAAAGTTTGTTCAAATTCACTCACCAAACTAAATTATGATTGTCTTTACGTCCTTTCTGCTCCACTGAAACCACAGCATACTGTATGTGACCCACCTAAAATGTGTTGAACAGGACGGTGTGAACCAAGCAGTGGCAAAACTGTATTAAAGGCTTTAAATAGCATGGACTGTTTAAACAATGCTCTATATGACCACAAATAATCAGCTCGGGGAAAAAGGCGATAATACACAGCTGAAAAAGCGCTGTGCTCCGTTCCCATGTCAACCGTGCAGGCAGGAGCAAACAAATGAACGCGCGTCAACTTTGAATGTGCGTCGTTTGAAAAAAAAAGACGCTTGTTGTCAAGTAAAAGTGCAACGACTCTATTAAACCATGTTTTTCGCGCAGTAAATCGTCCGCGGAAAACGCTTCACAGACATATGTTTAAGAGGGATCGTGTCCACCCCTCAGAACTGAAAATCTTGCAGGTTAACTAGCGAGCTCACATGCTAAATACACACGGCAAGTGTTTAAACAGGACCCGCACATTTAAAGTGAAACATACCTAAAACAGTGTTTTCCGGTATTCACAAACAGCCAAAAATAAAAACTGGATAAAATGTTTACAGTCTACTCACCAGAAGTCTGAAATCACCTGCTGAGCCTGCAACTGCAAGAAAATGGCGGTGCCTGACTTGAACACTAAGTCAAGTTGGGGGCAGGGGGCGTGATCAGTCAAAAACTTTTAAAACATTAGTCTATTGTACTTAAAGTTATTCATACAATAAACTTTGTCTACAAAAAAGTAGAATTCACTTAAAATGTTATAGTAATGAACCAAAAATTAAACTATTTAAGTACTTTGCACTTAAACTGTATAATTAGACATGAAATCCGGGCTAAGAGTGTGTTAGTTACTGTGTTTACTAACATGAACTAATTATGAACAATGCTTGCACAGCATTTATGAATCATAGATTATAATTTATAAATTTTTTATTAACATCCAAAGTCATGCTTGTTTACATTAGTTCATGCACTGTGAGTAACATGACCTAACAATGATTACTGTATTTTGGTTTTGGTTAAAAAAATGTGAATAAATACTTTAATAAATATATTGTTCATTGTTTGTTCATGTTAATAAATATATTAACTTTCGTCTTTTTATTGTCCTTATATTCCATTTTTATTTTTATTATAATCTCATAATTATAATTCATTAACATCATTCAACATAAAACTTTGTATTTATATAATATGTGTGTGTGCTGTGTATTTATTTTGTGTAAGACAAAATTATTAAATGAATAAGTAATCAGATATTATTTTTAGAGGTGTGAACCTACACTGGTCTCACGGTTCGGTTCGGTTACGATTATCATGCCATCGATTCGGTTCAATACGATATCTCGGTGCATTGACGATGCTTTCAATACACAGTTTTATATTTTCTTCACAGCACAACAATTCTTGTATTAAAATGTGTATATATATATATATATATATATATATATATATATTTATATATATATATATATTTATTTATATACTATTTGTAAAACAATTTTGTCCTTTAATACAAACAGTCAGATATATAAACTGTACCTTTAAACATGAGCATTTATAGACAATTTTGAGGGATGTAAACAAAAACAATGGTCCTAACGTATTTCCTGTTTTACATTGTTAATTTCCATTGCTTCTGAGAATCCAAAAAGGTCCACATATTGATAAATAGTGTTATGACGGCTGATTTAAAATCAAGTTATGATTGAATTGCCTCTTGTTACAGTTAGGAAATAGTTTAACGTCAAGCAGGAAATGTTCATGGGCCAATGACATGACCACATTGAAATGGTCTAAAGCAAATAAACAAATATAAATATCCCGCTCGCTTTCTGCCTTGTCTACCAAGTTCTTTCTTACACCTCTTTGATTGGTCACGCGCTCAACAGAAAGGGCTGCGATTGGCTCTTACACACTGGCGCTCTACAGATGCACTCATGGGCGACAGTGAGAGAAAGAGAGAAATGGAGATTACTTTCATTCTCTTAATCGCAGTGAAATAGGGGCTTCTGCTGTGTCAGTGAAACAGAGTTCAGCAAACACACACGCAGTGAAATTGTGCACAGTTTCTGAGTTTTTCGTAGTTAGAGCGTTGTAAATACTTGCGCTCGCGGCTCGCCTCCCTCGCCATAGTAAGCTACGACGACATAGCGCATGTGAGATAAATGACGTCAGTATAATAACCGGTTATGATTATTACTGAACCGATACTGAATTGTCCGCGTCTGCATCGCGGTGCACCGAAGAAACAATTAATTTTGACACCCTTAATTATTTTAAATAAGATTTTTTCCTAAGTGCTGAACATGTTTTCAAACATAATCGTTTTAATAATAAATTCTTTTTTTCATTGATGACATAACCTGCACACATAATAAAAGTCTCCAGTACCTTGACCTCCGGATGACCCTAAATGTGCTCGACTGCACATTTTAATTGCATTGCACTGAATCTGTGTCTAAGTGATGGGACAAGAGAAAAAGCCATAAGTCAGATTGTGAGAAATGCATGCCTCTCTTTAAGACTGAAATGGCCTGTAAATGTGCATCTGTGTCTGTCAGGAAATTTTACAGACCTGAGCAAAGGTCACTTATAATGAGCTACCTCACTAATTGAACATGGTGATGCATTAAACCTGTTAAGTTCCGAATTGATTTTAAACTTTTGATGTTTGTTTTTAATGCCGTCAATGGCCTTGCTCCTATTTATTTATGTGAAATTTTGCACATGCACAAGCCCAGCAGAGCTCTGCGATCTGCTGACTAACTTCAGCTTGAAGTCCCTCAGTCAAGATACAAGCAGTGGGGTGATCGCTCTTTTGCAGTGGCAGGTCCTAAACTCTGGAATACCCTTTCTTTTGAGCTTTGTACGATCACTGACCTGCCACTTTTTAAAGCCAAGCTTAAAGAGCCCCTATTATGGGTTTTTGAAAATCACCTTCATATAGTGTGTAGCACAGCTCTTAGTGAAGTGAAATATCCAGCTAAAGCTTAAATCTGAAAGTGGACAGATTTTTAAAACTATTGATTCATCTATAAAAGAGTCGACTCATAGTGGTTTAAATGAATCGTCTTGATAACGAGTCATCAGCCGTTTCGGCGTGACGTCGTTACGAAACATAATGGTTGCGCGCGCAGACCCGGCAAAATTCAAACCTGCGGTCCCGCCCACTAACACAGCAGCAGGACGCTCATGAAGACGCTGTGCTTACCTGGATATTATTGGAAGTGTGAGGGGAAAGGAGTCGTTCAGAAATCTGTACACTTACAATGGGCGATCTATCACTACACAGCTCATGCATTAAGTTTCTTCCTCCATCTTGTAATGGACAGACAATACACCAGGGGTGCGGGCAAAATAAGGACAAAATATTAGGTACACCGGCAGGCTGCTGCACGCTGGGCTTCGGGCTTGTGAAGGGAGCGCAGGAGCCCGCAGAGATAGCTTGTCAGAGGACAGAGGATGCTACAACCTCCCGGCTGGGTATGTGATCGTTTGGAATAGCAGAGTACAGGTAAGCCTTAAGAAAGTATAGCAGTTCACGAGCGAGGTGCCAGAGCAATGACTGCAAATAGAAATGATCTACATGTTTTGATACTAGTTACCGCATGTACTGTATCAGGTTAACTCTTTTTATTCTCATATCGCCTCTAATGGCACGTTGAAAACGCGACGCGTGCTGCTTTGTTTTTGCATTGAAATGTGTTTGTGAGCTCGTTTCACTAACGTTTGTCGTTGCTATGGCCACTGTTAGCTAATCCTACACACGTGCAGCGGTCAAGGTTCAGAACAGTTCAGCTTTTGCTGCTGTGTGGATTAATACTCAATGTGTGTCATACTTGAGAGCAATGCTGGTGTTTAACTGCACTGCTTTCGGCGCTGAGGTGTCTGAATAACACTGTTGAGAACCGGGTACTGTTTACTGTGGTGTTAGTAAGTTTACTATGAAGCGTGTTTCGGGCGTCCACTGTGATCGGATCCTATACCAATGTTGGCGACCTGAGGGCTTGATAAACCGCGCTGGGCATTTCACTGTTTCGCGCTGAACGCTGTTGACCAATCACAACAGGCTGTCATCGGTCCAATCAGCGCAGATTAGCTTCGCGCTAAGCAGGGTTTTGAGAACAAATGAATCGCTGAACGATTCATATGGGAGTCGCTGGGATAATTAGGTAAAAATAAATGCAGATTATAAGACCATGAAAGTGTTTTTGACCTTGCATACATATCAGTATGTTGTTAAAGACCCATAAAACCGAAATATGACCCTTTTCAATGTGTAATAGGGGCTCTTTAAGACCCACTTGTTTAAATTGGCTTTTAATGCACGGCACTGACACTTCGTTATGTTTTAATGTTTGTTGGATTTTGTTGATATATGTATCGTCTATATATTGATATTGCATCGTCTCCTTTTCTGTTGTGTTGTATAATTTGCTTTTACTTGTGTAAAGCACTTTGGTCAACCGTGGTTGTTGTAAAGTGCTATATAAATAAAAGTTTATTGATTGATTAAAAATATTTGATTTGTGACACTTTTCTTTTCTGCTTTTTCTTTCCCTTTATACACCGTAAACTGCATGCTAATTACGTTTATACATAATAACTTATATTTGATTGTAACTTTAACTTAATTTGATTGTAATGCAGTAATGTCCACCTTTAGTAAAGCTGCTTTGAAATAATAATTATTGTAAAATAATCTGCCATTAGGGTACGCAAAATAATCTTGATTTAGCAGGTAAATGAATTTATTTTACTTTCCCAATTGTCCGATTATTTTGCTTGTTTTAAGGAAAAACTCACTTCATTTTGACTCATTATTACTAAAAACAAGACTATATATTTTGCTTGTCTAGTAAATGCTTCTTGATTTAAGAGTTTGTAGATATTTGGACTAGAAACAAAACAAAAACTCAAAGTAAGAAATATGCATATTTATTATATTATATTTATATTTGCTTTAATAAAAACTAGTTTAGATTTGCCCACCTGTGGGGTTTTGGAGACGTCTGCATCACCATATGGGGCATAAGAACAGGACGTGTGTTTGGATATAACTCAGTGTTTTGACCACACTTCATTATTATTGTTCATTTATTGCTTTGCTGGAGATAAGAACTGAATTTAGAAATAGTTTTGAAGCAAATCTTTGTGCTTAACAAAGGAAATTAAATATGTGGGCTAATGGATGTGTTCAGTGGAGTGAGTTTCCACCGTTTTCTTAGTCCACCAAAGTAAAGGAGTAAAGTAAAGAGTAAAGAGAAAGTAAAGAGTCTGAATGGAGGAGGCTCGTTCTTTATCCTCGCGCTGCAGATGCTCTGTTTACTGTTTTCTTGCTAGTGAAGTGTTCAGTTTTTACACTTACAAAGTCGCCATGTTAATAGCAAATGCACCATGGAGCGACACAACTGACTATTAAAGAGAATGAGAGATGAGACTCTGATTGGTTTAATGCACATTATGCTCAAAACACACCCAGAACTCATTAAGAGAATAAGCACAACCCTTTTAGACCATGCGCCGAGGCACAGAGCGTATTTATCTGTCCTTAAAAGTGAATTCACACTTAATGCTTTTGCACCATGCGCTTTAGACTTTGCGTCTAGATCATTAGAATACAGCCCTATGTTTTATATTATATATAATTTATTATTATATATTCACTAAAGTAGCTGAGGAAAACAAATGAATGCCTGCGCTGACATTGTTAAATTTGGTGTTTTTATGCAAAACAAAAGATGGACTTTTTGTGTGCGACAATATGGTAATTGTTGCAAAGATTTTTATATACAAATGTAGATGTGCAAAACTTTCTCTTTTGTTTTACGGCATTTAAAAATACATACATACATACATACACTTTCCTTTGGCTTAGTCTCGATTTTAGAGGTCATCACAGCGGAATGAACCACCAACTATGTTTTACGCAGCGGATGCCCTTCCAGCTGCAAGCCAGTACTGGGAAACACCAATACACATCCATACACTACGGCCAATTTAGTTCATCAATTCCCCTATAGTGCATGTGTTTGGACTGTGGGGGAAACCGGAGCACCCGGAGGAAACCCACACCAACACGGGGAGAACATGCAAACTCCACACAGAAACACCAACTGACCCAGCCGGGACTTGAACCAGCGACCTTTTTGCTGTGAGGCGACAGTGCTAACCACTGAGCCACTGTGCCGCTCCTTAATGGATTCAGTTTAAATTATACGTTTGTTGTATATGACTCCAGTTTAAAGACAATTAAGGAAATATGCTTGAAATGTACCTGCAATTCTGGAGACATTCATACTGTTTTATCATCTATATCCTCAGCCATAAATTTTTCAACAATGTTTCTGATGATGATTTATGAGCTCTGCACACTTGCATTCGGTGTTCAGATGTTTTGCAGTGAGAAATTGCTTATCGATGGAAACAATAAAAACAGTGAGCTGAATGATAATGCAGCAGGTCAAGGTCTGCTCATTGATCTGCCTTTTCCACCTGTGCACATGCTGGTGATGATGATATACTTTTACTGTATGCATGACCTCGCTAAAGGTTAAAGGTTAAACGGTAACACTCTCTGAAACCGTAATGATATGAAAATTCATGGAGAAAACCAACAATTTCCCAAAGCAGATGAAAATAAAAAACAACTGATTTAATCTCATCCCAGTGTTAATTTTACTGACAGCTGTTCTTGACTTTTCTTAAAGTCCACATGAAATCAAGATTGATTATGTTTATGTTGCTAGCTAACAATTGTTGTAAAATGAACAATTAAATGACAAATAAATAAATTAACAATTAAACAATTGTTCATGTTAATCAGCTGATTCTTGTCTTTAGTAATCTTAAATCAAAACTGAATAAAGATAATTATTTACTCAATGATGGGTTTGTCCATATTTGACCCAATGCTGGGTTAGCACAACTGGACATGACATTTTTCCCTTTAAATGACTAAATTCTACTTATTCCGTAAGGGGGGTGTAAACTTACGCATGCATCTTTTTCATTACCTAATTTGGGAACACATCTGAATAGACTCAAAGTAAACAACTTACACACACACCCTGGCTCTTTTCTATGAACGCACCAATTTCTGATCCAATCAGAGCATCTGATGGCAAGAAAAGAACTCAGAGAGGCCCGTGATTTGACATTTCAGATAATTATACAGTACATATTGGGACATACACTAAAATGTACAGTATTTCTGGAGAGAGGAGTAATTAATGATAAAAATAAAGTCTGAATCTGGGGTTCAGGGAGGCATCCATGTCCTCTTGTAAGACCGTTATTAACTTTGTTTACACTGTGCATAATGAGTGGTACTTCAGGCTGGTTTACTGCAGGTTTCATAACTTCTTCCCAGTTGCAGCAGTTTTATTTTTATTATAAAAACGCTTAGAAAATCTCCTCTCTCTGGAAATACTGTAGATTTCAATGTATTTCCCATAATAAATGTATGAGAAATGATCTGAAATGTCAAATTATATTAAAAAGACAAATGCTGAGCTAAATTAACCCACCATTGGGTCAAATATAAACAAACCCAACATTGGAAAATTTAAGTAAATTTAAATTACACTTTTTAACTTAACGGTTGAGTTTGTCCATATTTGACCCAAAATTGGGTTAAAACAACAGAGTATTGTTTATTTAGAGCAGCGGTGCTCAACCCTGTTCCTGGCGATCGACCTTCCAGCTGATTTCAGCTTCAACCCTGATCAAACACACCTGAACCAATTATTTAGAACGTGAAGAGCACTTGATAATTACAGGCAGGTGTGTTTGATAAGGGCTGCAACTGAAAACTGCAGGACGGTCGATCGCCAGGAATAGGGTTGAGCACCCCTGATTTAGAGTGTAGTAAAATCATGCAAAAAATTAATTTGTAAATTTGGTTTTCATGTTCCCTCATAAGGTTTATGATCACATGCGTGGTCTTACACTCTAAACAAAAATACTGGGTTGTCATAACACAATGTTGGGTCAAAATGGACAAACCAAACCACTGGGTTAAAAAGTGTCATTTAAATATAATTAAAACAAAAATAATGAACCCAATATTGTCCATATTTTACCCAACATTGAGTTATGACAACCCAGCATTTTTAGTTAAAATACAGACTCCTTGTATCCGCCCACATAAATAAAAATACCTTACATTACAGTAAATATTGTAGTGATTTAAACCATACTATAGTGAGGTTTTGAACTCATTTCCGGGTTAAGTTTTCAAATGAATCAAACTGAAATCTGCTATTATTATTATTATTATTATTATTATACAGCATAATATACATATACACACACACACACACACACACTATGGTTCAAAAACACTGTATTTAGCTACTGTAAATTACTATAGTATTTTTTCATATGGGACAGCCACATTTTAAAGATAATTATGGGTTGAATTTTCAAACGAATACAGCTGAAATATGCTTTTATTATTCCTATACAGCACTATACACATGTACACACACACACACACACACACACACACACACTATATGTGAGCAATTCTAGCATTATGGATGTGACATTTGCAGCAAAAACTCAAAACATAAATTCACAGAGAAAGTATATGTTAACGTTATATTGAAACATCTATTTATATTTTCCAAAACAACTAACCACAGAGTTGTGGGAGCAGAAAAATATCAGTCTGTAAACATTTTTTATATTTTAAATGAGGAAAATAAACATGCGTCAAAAAAAGTCTGCAAGTTTACAGTACACAACAGACTTTGTAGAAATTCTGTGAATTAAACTGCACAACCCTAAAAAAAAACAATGCTAATCTAAAGGGTAAAAGTTGCTCACTATAGAACAAACATGACTGATTTTATTTAGTTTGACATTTTTGCATTTATGAGGAAAAAGTGTGGTTATGGATGTGACATCTCTCCATTATGGATGTGACAGATGTGAAATTGCCACTTGTGTGACTTTGTTAAATGAAATATAATTGTTTGAAAACACTGACAGAGACATTTCTGAGTATTTCTAAAGTACTGTAAAACAAGGACGTGCAGAGACCTTTTAGGGGCAGGGGCTCAAATGGAAAAAAGGCACTTTTTATTAAATAATAGTAATAATTGTACTTTAATAAATAAAATACATTATAATGAGATTATTAAGGAGATTTCACCCTAAATTCACCATATACTCACCCTTAAAAGGATAGTTAATTCAAAACTGAAAATTCTGTCACCATTTACTTGTTCCAAACCCATTTGACCTTTTTTTTCTTCTTCTGTTGAACACACAAAGTAATATTTTGAAGAAAGCGGGAAACCTGTAACCATTGACTTTCATGGTGTTTGTTTTTCCTAGTCTGGAAGTCGATGATTTCAAGTGTATAGCTTTCTTTAAAATATCTTTATTTAATCTTTTATTCATTAGTGTTCAACAAAATAAAGAAACAAAGAAATGGAACCACTTGAGGGTGAGTAAATTAAAATGTTTGGGTGAACTCTCCATTTTCAATCTATTATTTTTAGATTGTAATAAGTAAAGAGAGTAATAATGTAAATAGAGTCTTCCTTAGAGCATTCGCCTCGCATGTGGCTTTTCTTTCCAAATCGTCGGTTCTTTAAAGTTTCGTTTTTTTTTATTATTTGACAGGGAAAGCGGTCCTTAAATAGAACATGCATTAACATATATTATAATATTAGTAGTATTAAAAAATAATTATTATCCCCAGGAATAAAGGGCACTTTCTCTCCAGGAGAAAAAAAGGGCAGGGGCTCAAGCACCCAAAGCCCCCAATGCACCTCTGCACGTGCCTGCTGTAAAATACTTGTTTACAGCCAAAATGTAGAAAGGGTTTCTCTATTATTTCGGTGAAAACTTAATTTATTTTCATGGCAAGGTTGACATTTGCATGGAATTGCTCATATATATATATATATATCAACACACAAAGCATAATAAACAAGGTTCAAAAACACTATTTATAAATGCCATTTTTTTATGACATGCACAGATTTTGAATGCATTTATGGATTAGGTTTTCAATTAAATCAAATTTAAATTATTTTTATTAATATTATTAATAATACAGGATAATATGCTACACTTTACCATAGCATGGTTCAGAAACACTGTATTTACCATCATTTACTACAGTATTTTACATATGACATTAGGGCAAGTATAGATTAAGTTTTCAAATAAATCGAGCAGAAATCTGCTATTATTAATTATTATTATCGGTCTATTATCGAGCGTCAGTCAGGAGGATGTGCAGCGCGCGGAAACACCGGTTCAGAATTGCGCGGCCACGACAACCGTGCGCGCGTTTGGAGAGGCGCGCTCGCGACTCAGCGGATCCTCAACGCATTTGCTCAACTCATTTTTGGGGGATCTATAATTCACCAGCCAAACCTCAAAACAACAAAAACGCCAACTTTCCCTTGTTAAAATGCCTTTTTCTCTGATATGTTAGTCCACCATGGATCCTCTGTACATCACTTCGCCAAACTCGAGCGCCGGTAACGGGAGCGCCGGTTTTCCGCTAAACGACACGGAGGTGTTCGGGAACCAGTTCGTGCAGCCGGTGTGGCAGATCGTACTATGGGCTATTGCATACTGCAGTATAGTTCTGGTGTCGGTAGTGGGAAATATCACGGTGATCTGGATCATTCTAGCCCATAAGCGCATGAGGACGGTCACCAACTACTTTCTGGTGAATCTGGCGTTCGCGGAGGCGTCTATGTCCGCCTTTAACACCGCTATTAACTTCATTTACGCGGTGCATAATGAGTGGTACTTCGGGCTGGTTTACTGCAGGTTTCATAACTTCTTCCCAATTGCAGCTGTCTTCGCCAGTATTTACTCTATGACCGCTATAGCTCTGGACAGGTGAGACATTCATCTCCACTTATTATTAATGTGTGTGCATTGTTGGAATAACAAGTTAATCCATGCAAATGTCAACTTTGCCATAAAAAAAACCCAGCGAAACCCTTTAAGTTTTTGTGTGTTGGCTTGTACTATACAGTAAAACACTCAAAAATGTCTCTGTCAATGTTTTCAAACGATTAAATTTGATTTACCAAAGTCACTCAGGTGTCAATTTCACATCTGTCACATCCATAACGAAGCTTTTTCCTCAATAATGCAAAAAAATGTCCAATTAAATAAAATAAAATCAATCATGTTTGTTGCATAGTGAGCAACTCTTGTGCTTTAGATTAGCATTGTTTCTGTTGTGCAGTTTAATGCACAGAATTTCCACAGTAGTCTGTTGAATATTGTAAATTTAAAGACATTTTAGTCACATAACGCATGTTTATTTTCCTCATTTAAAATATAAAACATGTTTACAGATTGATTTTTCTCTGCTATGTTTTTAATTCCATAACTCAATATTCAATATAATGTTAACATACTCTGTAAGTTTATGTTTTGAGTTTAATGTCGCATGCATAATGCTGAATATGCTCGATCACAGTAGATTCATTCCCCATCACTGAAAAAAAATGATTCATTGGGTTTACTAATTTTTTTTAAGGTAAGTGGCTGCAAATAGTTTATATAGGCTGAATTTAACAACAAACAGTTGATCACTACAAAATGTAATTTTCTTGTTTTAATTCAGCCCATATGCATTGCTTGCAACCCCTCACCTTATATAAAAAAATTTTTGGTGACAGTGTACCCTCAAAAAATGATGTTTGTTGTTAGTTTAAACTATTAATTTTTTTTTTTTTTTTTGGGGGGGGGGGGGGGGGGGGGGGGGTTATTGTTTTACAGGGAGTGCAGAATTATTAGGCAAGTTGTATTTTTGAGATTAATTTTATTATTGAACAACAACCATGTTCTCAATGAACCCAAAAAACTCATTAATATCAAAGCTGAATATTTTTGGTAGTTTTTAGTTTGTTTTTAGTTTGAGCTATTTTAGGAGGATATCTGTGTGTGCAGGTGACTATTACTGTGCAGAATTATTAGGCAACTTAACAAAAAACAAATATATCCCCATTTCAATGATTTATTTTCACCAGTGAAACCAATATAACATCTCAACATTCACAAATATACATTTCTGACATTCAAAAACAAAACAAAAACAAATCAGTGACCAATATAGCCACCTTTCTTTGCAAGGACACTCAAAAGCCTGCCATCCATGGATTCTGTCAGTGTTTTGATCTGTTCACCATCAACATTGCGTGCAGCAGCAACCACAGCCTCCCAGACACTGTTCAGAGAGGTGTACTGTTTTCCCTCCTTGTAAATCTCACATTTGATGATGGACCACAGGTTCTCTATGGGGTTCAGAGCAGGTGAACAAGGAGGCCATTTCATTAGTTTTTCTTCTTTTAGACCCTTTCTTGCCAGCCACGCTGTGGAGTACTTGGACGCGTGTGATGGAGCATTGTCCTGCATGAAAATCATGTTTTTCTTGAAGGATGCAGACTTCTTCCTGTACCACTGCTTGAAGAAGGTGTCTTCCAGAAACTGGCAGTAGGACTGGGAGTTGAGCTCGACTCCATCCTCAACCCGAAAAGGCCCCACAAGCTCATCTTTGATGATACCAGCCCAAACCAGTACTCCACCTCCACCTTGCTGGTGTCTGAGTCGGACTGGAGCTCTCTGCCCTTTACCGATCCAGCCACGGGCCCATCAAGACTCACTCTCATTTCATCAGTCCATAAAACCTTAGAAAAATCAGTCTTGAGATATTTCTTGGCCCAGTCTTGACGTTTCAGCTTGTGTGTCTTGTTCAGTGGTGGTGGTTTTTCAGCCTTTCTTACCTTGGCCATGTCTCTGAGTATTGCACACCTTGTGCTTTTGGGCACTCCAGTGATGTTGCAGCTCTGAAATATGGCAAACTGGTGGCAAGTGGCATCTTGGCAGCTGCACGCTTGACTTTTCTCAGTTCATGGGCAGTTTATTTTGCGCCTTGGTTTTTCCACACACTTCTTGCGACCCTGTTGACTATTTTGAATGAAACGCTTGATTGTTGGATGATCACGCTTCAGAAGCTTGGCAATTTTAAGAGTGCTGCATCCCTCTGCAAGATATCTCACTATTTTTGACTTTTCGGAGCCTGTCAAGTCCTTCTTTTGACCCATTTTGCCAAAGGAAAGGAAGTTGCCTGATAATTCTGCACACCTGATATAGGGTGTTGATGTCATTAGACCACACCCCTTCTCATTACAGAGATGCACATCACCTAATATGCTTAATTGGTAGCAGGCTTTCGAGCCTATACAGCTTGGAGTAAGACAACATGCATAAAGAGGATGATGTGCTCAAAATACTCATTTGCCTAATAATTCTGCACTGCCTGTATGTTCAATCAACTTAAATTAGTAAAAACTAGTGAGTTAACTTACTTGCTTCATGTTTTCCCAACACAAATTGATTGTGTGGAACCCAGCATTTATTACAGTGTGTATACAGACTCTAAGATTAACCTAATGTTGGGTTAAATATGGACAAACTCAAAGTAAACATTTCAAATTTGATATAAATTTACAGTTGTTTTCCCATGTAAAAAATAATGATTACTATAGTGTTTTTTAATCATACTATAGTGAAGTGTATTATTCATTCATACATTTTCCTTCGGCTTAGTTCCTTATTTATCAATGGTTGCCAAAGTGGAATGAACCGACAACTATTCCAGCACGTTTTACGCAGCGGTTGCCCTTACCAGCCACAACCCAGTACTGGGAAACACCCATACACACTCATTCACACACACACACACACACACACACACACACACACACACACACACACACACACACACACACACACACACACACACACACACACACACACACACACACACACACACACACACACACTACGGCCAATTTAGTTCATCAATTCCCCTATAGCGCATGTGTTTGGACTGTGGGGGAAACCGGAGCACCCGGAGGAAACCCACACCAACACGAGGAGAACATGCAAACTCCACACAGAAACACCAACTGACCCAGCCGGGACTCGAACCAGCAATATTCTTGCTGTGAGGCCACAGTGCTAACCACTGAGCCACTGTGTCGCCGAAGTGTATTGTACTGTATATATTATAGCATTTACAATTCTTTGTTTATCTATGCTCCAGCATACTGTAGCATTAACTAACCGATCAACTGTAATACATGCTGTACATTTACTTTACCTATACTACAGTATTTATTACCAGTTAGTTAAGACAACAGTACGCTGAATTTACTTTAGATTTTATTACAAATACTTTTACTTCTAAACTGTGGAGGATTGTAGTGCATTTAATGTAAGTATTGTACTATAGTATACTTCAAAAATACTATAGTTTTTACTATACTATAGTGAAGTGTATTATGCTGTATATATTATAGTATTTACAAGTCTTAGTGGGCGGCACGGTGGCTCAGTGGTTAGAACTGTCACCTCACAGCAAGAATGTCGCTGGTTCGAGTCTCGGCTGGGTCAGTTGGCGTTTCTGTGTGGAGTTTGCATGTTCTCCCCGTGTTGGTGTGGGTTTCCTCCCGGTGCTCCGGTTTCCGCCACAGTTCAAACACATGCGCCATAGGGGAATTGATGAACTTGGCCATAGTGTATGAGTGAATGAGTGTGTATGGGTGTTTCCCAGTGCTGGGTTGCAGCTGAAAGTGCATCCGCTGTGTAAAACATGCTGGAATAGGTGGCGGTTCATTCTGATGTTGCGACCCCTTGTAAATAAGGGAGTAAGCTGAAGGAAAGCGATTGAATGAATGTTAGATCATGTTAGATACATCTGGGTGTGTTCTAAATCATAAAGCGCATCCCAAATCCCATACTTATGCACTATTCTTACTTTCTACTCTATCTGTCTTCTACTCAGGTATATGGCGATCATCCACCCGCTCCAGCAGCGTCTGTCGTCCGCTGAGAGTAAACTGGTGGTGTGTGTGATCTGGGCGCTGGCGCTGATGCTGGCGTTCCCACAGTATTACTTCTCCAGCACGGCTCAGCTGCCGGGACGCGTCGTGTGCTACATTAACTGGCCAGAATACAGCATGTGGGACTTTCAAAAGACGTAAGTGCACAGTGTCTGTAACTGGGTTTCCATGCAAAACTACAATATCACATAAAACATTAGTGAATAAAGCAGCGTTTGCATTCAATGAGTCAAAGAGTCATGACAAACCTGCACAGATATTGCTGAGAGAAGTGTAGTTTGATACATTAGGAGAAGCCACTGTGGTGTTTTCATCTTATTTGATTAATGATTTGTGCCTCAGAAGATGAAGCGCAATGAACTCAGTAGCTTTTGAAGGCGAGAGACGGAAGCGCAGACAGATACTCAAGACAGTTCTGGAGGGAATAATAATAGAATAAGAATAATACTGAAGCACTGTGATGACGGACTGACGGAGGCCTTTTACAATCAGCACAACAACATTTCACATCTGCAACAATGAAAAGCTGGAAACATGGAGAGCTGCAGACCAACATTAATGATGCAAAGACCCTCACACACACATTTACAGGCAGTGCAGAATTATTAGGCAAATGAGTGTTTTGACCACATCATCCTCTCTATGCATGTTTTCTTACTCCAAGCTGTATCGGCTCGAAAGCCTACTACCAATTAAGCATATTAGGTGATGTGCATCTCTGTAATGAGAAGGGGTGTGGTCTAATGACATCAACACCCTATATCAGGTGTGCATAATTATTAGGCAACTTCCTTTTCTTTGGCAAAATGGGTCAAAAGAAGGACTTGACAGGCTCCGAAAAGTCAAAAATAGTGAGATATCTTGCAGAGGGATGCAGCACTCTTAAAACTGCCAAGCTTCTGAAGCGTGATCATCCAACAATCAAGCGTTTCATTCAAAATAGTCAACAGGGTCGCAAGAAGCGTCTGGAAAAACCAAGGCGCAAAATAAACTGCCCATGAACTGAGAAAAGTCAAGCGTGCAGCTGCCAAGATGCCACTTGCCACCAGTTTTGCCATATTTCAGAGCTGCAACATCACTGGAGTGCCCAAAAGCACAAGGTGTGCAATACTCAGAGACATGGCCAAGGTAAGAAAGGCTGAAAAACCACCACCACTGAACAAGACACACAAGCTGAAACGTCAAGACTGGGCCAAGAAATATCTCAAGACTGATTTTTCTAAGGTTTTATGGCCTGATGAAATGAGAGTGAGTCTTGATGGGCCCGTGGCTGGATCGGTAAAGGGCAGAGAGCTCCAGTCCGACTCAGACGCCAGCAAGGTGGAGGTGGAGTACTGGTTTGGGCTGGTATCATTAAAGATGAGCTTGTGGGGCATTTTCGGGTTGAGGATGGAGTCAAGCTCAACTCCCAGTCCTACTGCCAGTTTCTGGAAGACACCTTCTTCAAGCAGTGGTACAGGAAGAAGTCTGCATCCTTCAAGAAAAACATGATTTTCATGCAGGACAATGCTCCATCACACCTGTCCAAGTACTCCACAGCGTGGCTGGCAAGAAAGGGTCTAAAAGAAGAAAAACTAATGACATGGCCTCCTTGTTCACCTAATCTGAACCCCATGGATGGCAGGCTTTTGAGTGTCCTTGCAAAGAAAGGTGGCTATATTGGTCACTGATTTGTTTTTGTTTTGTTTTTGAATGTCAGAAATGTATATTTGTGAATGTTGAGATGTTATATTGGTTTCACTGGTGAAAATAAATCATTGAAATGGGGATATATTTGTTTTTTGTTAAGTTGCCTAATAATTCTGCACAGTAATAGTCACCTGCACACACAGATATCCTCCTAAAATAGCTCAAACTAAAAACAAACTAAAAACTACTTCCACAAATATTCAGCTTTGATATTAATGAGTTTTTGGGTTCATTGAGAACATGGTTGTTGTTCAATAATAAAATGAATCCTCAAAAATACAACTTGCCTAATAATTCTGCACTCCCTGTATATCTGATCAGAATCTGTCAGAAACTACATCACAGCACACACACTGATGAAGCGCATGCGCACACTTTACTAATTACATCCGTTTGCAGCGTTTCTTCTTATTGAATAAAAAGTTTATCCTACTCATATGTTATTTTTTAAATTATTGCGCATCGTGGTGTTTCCATTAAGCATTTTTATATGATATTTCACAACGTACGTAAAAAAAGGGGGCTGTAAGCATAGCCAATGGCTGCTTTTAAACCCTCATGTTTAGGTACGCCTGTTGTTCTTATTTGATGTCTGTTTACATTAATCTCCTGTCCAAAAAGACTCTCATCATTTTACTATGATGACAAAAGTCTGCAAAAGTGCACCAGACATAAATGAATTTATAGAGTTTTTTCAAATGTTTCCCATATCGCTGACCCGAGAACTAGGAAATCATCCAAGGTGAATCAGATGTGCGTTAGGATAAAGGTCTGGATATCTGATACGAATGGTTAATCGATTAACTGAAATTATTCAGTGTAGTGATATGAAGCAGGGGCAACACGGTGGCTTAGTGGTTCGGTAACTGGCTCGAGTCCTGGCTGGATCAGTTGTCATTTCTGTGTGGAGTTTGCATGTTCTCCCCGTGTTGGCGTGGGATTCCTCCGGGTGCTCTGGTTTCCTCCACAGCCCAAACACATGCGCTATAGGGGAACTGATGAACTAAATTGGCCGTAGTGTACGAGTGTGTGGGTGTTTCCCAGTACTGGGTTGCAGCTGGAAGAGCATCAGTTGTGTAAAACATATGCTGGAATAGTAGGTGGTTCATTCCGCTGTGGCAACCCCCATGAAATGTAGCTGTAATGCGCTCATAACCTGCCGGAACTTTAGCTGTGCATTTATCTGACAATAACAAAACACCTTAGAGCACATGTGTCAAAGCCAGTTCCTGGAGGGCCGGTGTCATGAGAAATCGGGTCCCCCCTGACAATTGGGTCCGCCTAGGACCCTGGGTGATCCTATTGGTTCACTGGAGTTGTATTAGGTATAGTTTGTAGCGCCTGATTAATATATATATATAATGTGGCATGTGTTGTGGCATGGAGAATTCGTCTTTCGTGCTTTTATGTTAGATAAACTTGCTACCATTTCTTATGTAAATATATAATGTTACATATAAATACATAAAAACATCAAAAAGGCTTCATTAAATGTTTAGAACCGTTTCAATTATTTTAACTATGCATGTCTTTAACTTGTACTTACCAATAATAATGTTATTAATATGATAAGTGTTGTTAAAATAATGTTACTAATATGATAAGTGTTAAAATAGTGTTACTAATATGATAGGTGTTGTTAAAATAAAGTTACTAATAGTATTATATAATATAATAATAATAATAATTAATAATAATAATATTGACTATAAAAAGCACTTTTGATCAGGCATTAAATGCAGACGACCTAAGCGGGGTCCTAAGCGGACTCGATTGCAGGGGGGACCCGATTTCTCATGACACCGGAGCTCTGCACAGTTTAGTTCCAACCCTAATTAAACACACCTGATCAAACTAATTGAGTGCTTTAGGCTTGTTTGATACCTACAGATAGGTGTGTTGAAGCAGGGCTGGAACTAAACTCTGCAGGGCTCCGGCCCTCCAGGAATTGACTTTGACACACCTGCCTTAGAGTGATCATCAGCCAATCAGAATCAAGCATTCAACAGCTCCATCATTAATGTAAATAAAGGCTCACATTTAATCTGCTGATTATATAAATGGTTGGATGTGCATGGATTTAATTTAATATCTCTTTATGAACATCATGAAGGATCAGGGTCCTATATTTGATCAAAATATACATTTTCTTCAGCTTAGTCCCTTTATTCATCAGGGGTCGCTACAGTGGAATGAACCGCCAACTATTCCAGCATATGCTTTACACAGCAGATGCCCTTCCAACTGCAACCCAGTACTGGGAAACACCCATACACACTCATTCACACACAAACACACACACACACACACACACTATGGCCAATATAGTTTATTCAATTTATTCAATGTGTTTAGTCTGTGGGGAAATTCGTCAAAGTATACAGTTGTAGACAACATGTGTGTGAATGAGAGTGTATGAGTGTTTCCCAG
Source organism: Danio kyathit (assembly GCA_903798195.1). Lineage (NCBI taxonomy): Eukaryota > Metazoa > Chordata > Actinopteri > Cypriniformes > Danionidae > Danio > Danio kyathit. Next base: position 53,075,920 of record LR812528.1, on the reverse strand, counting down.
TGATGGGTTGCAGCTGGAAGGGCATCCACTGCGTAAAACATATGCTGGATAAGTTGGCGGTTCATTCCGCTGTGGCGACCCCTGATTAATAAAGGGACTAAGCCAAAAAGAAAATGAATGAGCATATATGAACACACACAGCCCCTTACAGTCCCCGATATGTTACTAATTACAGATAAACTACACACAGCAGACATTTAGTCCTTATTTGGGTTCAAGACCAACACTACATATAGCCCACAGTCAGAGCAAACCTCTCATCTGTGTCTGTAATCTTCAACAGCACATGTAGCCTCTGTTAGAGAGTCATTCAGTCATTCCCAGTTCATGATAGTCCAGAAGCTGATGATAACAGTTAAACATGGCAGTGTGTTCATCTTTTAGGTTGCTGAAAGAATCATTTGCTCCTTTATTTTTTCGTGCTTCACTCTCGTGTTTGTCCGTTTCCGAAAGGATTGGAGAGCTGAGCGCTTCAATAATCACGCACACGTTATTATCATCAGCTCAAGAAGTTCGTTATTTCAAATAGACGCGTGGTGAGCTCTCTGGAGGAAGTGAAACCTCTCGCACTTTCAGACGGTCTCATAAAGCAACAACAGGACACAGCAGATTTTGTTCTTCTTGGCTTTGTGGCTGTTCATCAAGACGACGACAAGGTTTGTTTGAGCTCGAGTCGACCATGGCTCGTTATTATAGGTATATATTATTACAGTGTAACGTCTTGGCTGTGTATTTAAAAATGGCGGTTCCTTTGTTTTTATTCTCCTGCTTGTCCACGAGCGAGTGACGCATCTCTATAAACCAATAGCGTTCAGCTGCGCGTCTAGCTCCGCCTTTTGGTACCCTTTTGTCGTGCTAGGTACCCTTTGCTCAGGGTACCCAAAAAGTGGTACCGAATCGAACCTTACCGTACCACTCAGTGGAAACGAGCCATAACAGAGCAAGGACACTTCACAGTATTTTTACATTGTATATTTTTTTTAATCTGAGAAAGTCTTATTTATTTTAGTTTGTCTGGAAAAAAGCAATTATTTTAAAAAGAAATTGCCTAAATTCAAACTAAAAACTGCTGAGGTCAATATTATTAGGCCCCTTAAGAAATATTTATATTCTGATTGTCTCCAGAACAAACCACTGTTATACAACGACTTGCCTAATTACCCTAACTTTACCTTAATTACCCTAGTTAAGCCTTTAAATGTCACTTTAAGCTCAATACTAGTGTCTTGCAAAATTAACCAGCAAAATATAATGTCATTATTGCAAAGACAAAAATGAGTTATTAGACATTAGGTATAATAACAATACGTTTCAAAATGTAATGAAATAATCTTTAATAAACAGGACTTTACAATTAAAGATTTCAATTGACAATTTCTGTATTTGTTTGTTTTCTGGAAAACAAATATGAAAGTTTTGAAGTGAAACAGTCATGCAAATGACAACAATTTGTGTTTTTAAATGAACTAACCTAGATGCAACAATCTCTCTTGCTGTGTGATAGCACTGCCTATTTTAGGAAAATAAATAAACAAGATTACAGTGAGAAAACCGATGCAGTTTGCAAGAAATTGGGCCCCAATAGTGTGAGCTGTGGTCTGATTCACTATATAAATATTTCAAACTTTGGCTTAGTAGCAATAACGCCCAGTCCTGCATGCTAATCACATATTTATCCTCTGTTGAATGAGTTCTGATGGATTTTCGCACACGCTCCGTCTGATTCTCCAGTATCCTGGTATGTTTCCTGCAGAGGGATTTGTTGGTGTCAGGTTTCGACAGCGTATGGATATTTCCAGAACAGCTCAGTCCTTCACCCGCCTGTACAGTCAATCTGTCTACACTCAATCCTCCTGTCACTTTAAAGCAGAGGCTCCCAAACTAGAGGTCACGACCTCCACTAGGGGTCACCAAAGATTTACGAGGGTCGCTTTAGGGGCCGTTTACACAACATTTTCAGCCAAATCTGGAAACTTGTTGTGTTTTGCCTGTTAGTTTACACAACAACAGAGTTTTTGAGACCAAAACATGTATAAATGTAAAAAGTTATGAAGTGTACAATTTTGAAAACGCTGCAATTGTCGTGTTCGTGTAAACACCGGAAAACGAGATTCTCTGAAAATGATCATGCGTGTACCGGTGTAGGTTGAAGGCACGAACAAACACATAAAGACAACAATCTACAATGAAATCATGCACAATGTTTTCAAAACAGTTCGTGCTTACACATTGGCTGACACGCTGTATTGCATATGCCAGGCCAGTAGTGGGCGCTGCCACCTGTAAGCATAGTTTTAGCTTATGTCAGTATTTTGGGGACTGTAAATGCATAAATCTGAAAATGGGTTACAAAGTGTACATTTTTTAAAATGCCACTGTTGTGCGAAATTTAAAAAAAATGTCATATTTATGCAACATTTTAAAAACAATCTGCGTTTACACAATGGCTGAAATGGCTGCATATGCCAGGCTAGTAGTGGGCGCTGTCATCTGTAAACATAGCTTTAGTTTACATCTGCATTTTTAGGGACCGAGCACCGGAATGGTGCGTAGGCCCTATTGGAATTTCTCTGTTTCTTCTTCTTCTTCTTCCGCCAAATGAATCGCGATTTTTAAGGTCTAAACATGCCCGAACTCACGAAACTTTGCACACGCCCCAGAAGTGGCGAAAATTTACGTTTGTTATAGGTTTCGGAAGTGGGCGTGGCAAAATGACTCAACAGGGCCACCTATGCACTTGTGACGGACGAGCCCCCGAGCTACGAATCACGCACACGCACGAAAATTGGCACACACCTCAAACATGCCAAGACCTACAAATAAGTCTCTTAGAGCAATATCTCAAACCCAACAGGAAGTCGGATATTTTTAACTTCCTTCAGCGAAAAAGTGGCGTTTTTGCCATTTCCAGGCGTTGTATTTTAAAGAACTCCTCCTAGGGATTTTATCCGATCAACACCAAAATTGGGTTTTATCATCTAAAGGCCTTGGCGATGTTAAATTGCGAAGATGATGGGCGATGTTAAATTGCGAAGATAATGGGCGTGTCCGTGGCGGCCTTGCAAACTTTGACGATTCGCCATGAAACAGGAAGTTGCTATAACTCAGGCATGCATTATCCGATCTGCCTCAAAATTCACACGCATGATAAGAGTCCTGACCTGAACACGTTTACATGCCAATATCCAGTTACAGTTATAGCGCCACCTGCTGGCAACAGGAAGTGATGTGTTTCACAGCATAACAAACTCCTCCCACAAATTTTATCGTATCAGCACCAAATTTGGCTGGTGTTATCTGAAAGCACTAGCAATGATATATTGTGAAGATCTAGAGTTTTCACCAATGAGCGTGTCCGTGGCGGACTGACAAACATCAATGCTTCGCCATGGAACAGGAAGTACTTATAACTCATTCACACAATGTCCGATCTGCCTGAAACTTCACATGTTTGATAAAAGTCCTCTCCTGAAGACATCTACATGCCAATATTGAGTCACAGTCATAGCGCCACTTGCTGACAGGAGTAAATTTGGCATAAATCTGTGATTTTTCTCAGGTTTTTTTTTTTATACATCAGCTTAAATTAATATTCTTCGCTGTTCTCTGTCATCTTGAGGCCACCGGACGGCGGTGAGCCAGGGTGCGAGGTCCCTATCATTGCTGCTTGCAGCTTTAATTTAGATTGTAACCTGTTTTCTGATGTATGTTTCAAATGTGTGTTTTAGAAAACGCGGCCGCTGTCTTGTGTGTAAGCCCATGAAAAAGAAAGTCTTTAAATATGATGATTTTTTTTAATTTTAACATTTTAAAAATCAGGTCCGGGTCTACACTTATTTATAGGTGCACGATATCCATATAGTCATTTCAGCCCCCCTTAAACCAATTTATAATCTACCAAAATTTACTTAATTTATATGTTTTTATTATATAATGAAATAAAATAATAAGATAAATCAATAATATTTTTTTATTCTTATTTGCTATTCTGTGTGTGTGGTAATTTAGATGCAATACTTCACATAGTATCTGCAATTATTAAGAAATTACTTTTACATTCTTGTCTGCTAGAGTTTTTAAGGGGTAGTTAAGGATTTTGAATGTTATAATAAGCATCCACTGGAATAAAAGGTGACAGGCCCTCTCAGATCCCAGCAGTCTTTGCAAGAATCAGATCGAGAGGTTGTTTCTCAAGCTTTTGTCCGTCCAAACTTTCTTTAAAAGCACAGATTGTCTCTGAGACACCAAATCTTGGTAGCACTGGTGTATGAGATAAGGAGCATTGATCAATGGACCCTCTTTAACTGGCTGGTAGATCTGTGTGTGTGTGTGAGAGAGAGAGAGGGTCCTGCTATTCATCACACTGTGGGCACCAAATGTCTCCACAAGTATTGCAATACCAGTCATTTTTGACCTTGTGGGGACATTTTTGTGAGGAAGATGGCTCATAAATCATGCAGAATTAAGTATTTTAAAAATATTAAAATGCTAAATATTTTCTATGAGGATATTTGGGAAAGGGTTGTACAGTCTGTGCAATAGAAACATCATTAGGCAAAGGAAAAGTCCACATAAAACATGAAAACACAACATCCGTGTGTGTGTGTGTGTGTGTGTGTGTGTGTGTGTGTGTGTGTGTGTGTGTGCGCGCATGTGATGAAGAATACCTGGTGAGGGACAGAAACAGGGAGATGTAAGCAACCAATAGTAAGCAATGCAAGCATAAGGCTGGTGAAGTTTTTTTATCTCAAGCCAATTTTCTGCTGGAGTTTATTTATTTGAGCTCGCACAAATGATGTGATCAAAGTAAATTTTACACGTTCAGAGCAAATGCATTATGCATTCTGTGCCATTTACACCAGCAATTATGGGTCTTTATTCTCATGTTTGCAATGACTAAATTCAGCTTTTGTTTTGAATCCAGCCAGGGGCGTCGCTAGACCCAATTTACTGGGGCACGTGCCCCAGTAAAAATCGCCAGTGCCCCAGTAAACGTGTTGAGTTATGATTTACTTCATATGCAAAGTGTATTTATAAAGAGGGGCACTCCCGGAATAAAGACATTATTCTCTATGTGCAACCGAACAACGCTGGTGAAAGCAAAGTAGTTTAATCAAAAAGCAAACTGACACATCTCTGCATGTGCGCAGAAAACCACACCCGCGTGCCTCACACACCGCTTCTGCTGGACCCTGCTTGACACGCTGCTCTTCTCCCGGTGCGAGCCCCGGTTGTTAACATGCACGCCAAAAAAAAGTACTTGCTGCTCACGGTCCGCTTATGCATTGTGAAACCGCCGTAAGAGCCTTTTATGCGGAGGTGACTGCACGCAGTGAGTTTTATAAGTCGACAAAACTAAAGTTTAAATAATATGATTACTAAGCATGCCTCCTGATAGATTTTTTTATGGAGTAAAAAGGATGGATGACGAGTCAGGGAGGTAAAAACTTAAACCTAATTCTCGGCCATGTCTAAGACTAGAATCGAATAGAATTGTCTGTAGAATGTCATTCAAATCAAATTATTATTCATGCAAAAGATTTCTTATATTATCTTAGCATCACTCCAGTTGTGTCTTTACGTTGTTTTCCAGTTAGGATTAATTTCTGTAATTTAGAATAATAATTGTACAATAACAGTAATACTTTTATTTATTAATCATTTGTCGTGTATTATATATATATATATATATATATATATTTATTTATTTTTAGGGGTGGGGGGTGCCCCAGTAGAGCTTTATGTCTAGCAACGCCCCTGAATCCAGCACAATGGAGTCACGTGGGTGTAATGTTCATTCTATTAACCCTAAATCCAAAACCACTTCAGTGTAAAAATGTATTGCAGAGTTGATAAATTTTTATTTGAAATTTGACATTTCTCAAACAATTCTTAAAATTGCGCATTAAAAATGCATTAAAGGTGCTGTATGTAAGTTTTTGACTCTTCTAGAGCATAAAAATACCATCATATATGTGCAGATATTTCATATATGTGCAGATATTCAGAAACATGCTCAGTGAACATTCTTGTTTATCTGAGGAACACTGCTGAAGTCAGATATTCTGCTGTGAACATGTGTGTTACGTGCCAGAACGTCTGTCTTTGTTTTGGTCATTTAACCCGCCCAATGCCAGTGTAGCCAATTATATTTCAGCACCCCGGGTTGCCAGATGGTGGAAAACAAAGTATTTCATTCATTCAGTTAAGAAGACTCTCAAAGCATGCGCCCGTGACCGAAATGAGACCTCTGGTGGACAGTAGCAGACTCTGAAATGAGACGCAGATTTAGAGTTCCACATGAGGTTATTAGTTAGCAAATAATATAAATATTACGAGATTAAACATTAGATGAGCAGGTTACATCATAACCCTGTGTCCTAACAACACGCTACATGAGGAGATTTGCAGTGATGAGTAATTTGGCTGTTTACACCAGACGAAACACGACAGAAGTTTAAATACAGCCATTCAGAAGCACAGAATGTGCACTCACTCATCAGATGGTGAGGTTTATAATCTAATTAATACACATTAAACCTCTTTAACATTATTAAATGCACATGCTGAATCACTAAAAAGTGTTGGTTTGCACTGAGTCTCAGTTCTGAAGTTCAATCTCAGACGCTTTATTTTATTCTGCAGATCTGAGCTGAACTATCTGCTGCTGCTTTCAGTAGTATGGCAATAAATGTGACGTAAAATGGCTTTCAGACTCACATTATTAGCATTTAACACTGAATAAAGCACATGAGCTGTACCTGAGCTGATCATTGTGAATTCTGTTGTTCAGCTGTGAGAAATAAAAGCCATTTCTAAAATATACATTTCAGGTGTTGGTCAGGACAAAAACTCCTTTTAATATGAAAAATATTCCATCTATCGGCTGGCGTTGCTTTTAGTTAGAGCACTGTTTAAATCAGCCTTAATGCTCGATAGTCAGACTCACTCCTGTTGGTCCTCAATCTGGCAACCTGCGCTTGTATCTGTTTTGATCCAGGAGTGCAATACCTAGTTTAACCACCGGGTGTCAAACTTACATACTGCACCATTAAATGTTTTCATTCGCAAACAGTAATCTGGCAAGGACGTCGATATTGTGTGATTGTCTGGTTTCATTTTATGTGATATGAAACATGTAAGAAGCATTTTCCTAAATGAATAATCATGTGGACGATATTCAATTACTTGAAAAGTAGTAAAGCCTCATTTGGCTCATGCTAAAAAAAGGCATGCTTGTAGGACACGTTCAGTCAAAACAACAAAGGCACAAGGCATTCACGCTGCTTTTTTCCTTGTCAAACAAGGACTCATATTGTTTTGGAGAATGCATGAATTGCTTCTGTGTAGTTTCCTCTCCTGTCTTTATAGATAAGCCTTCACTAATTACCATGCTGAATCCAAAAGCAGAGCGTCTGAATCCTGCGAGCATTCACAGCTCATGCTTCCAAAGTTTTCCAGCGGTTATTTTTACATAGCAGCTAATGCGAGAAAACACATGGGACTCCGAGGTGCTGGTGTGTGGCATCTTTTCATGTGCTCGAAATCAGGAGAGAAGATTCTGACGATATGATAACCTTGGATATAAACATCACGGTATTGTGATCACTGCTCTAAAGTAAGATCTTTTAAAATGTCTGGCTATAAAACAACAACTTTCCCCCCATTGAACACAATATATTTGATTTTGAGAAACATTTAAAGTATTTTGGAGCAGTGAACATGTCAGGCTGAATAATTAAATTAAATCATTGACGTCTGCTGATATTTATTAGTTTCAAAAACACTGATTTATTAACAACTGGAAAAGGAGATCTTTCTTTTCTTTTTCTTTTCAGATACTGTTGCCTTAAAAAACTAAATAAAATAGTCATAAAATAAACAGGTAATAATAATAATAATAATAATAATCTCACATATACAGTAGGGCTGCACGATATTTGAAAAATCTGACATTGCGATATTTTGTTTTGCTGCGAGATATATTGCAATATGAATATAATTAGGTCTATTAGTAAAGATTTCATTAATCTAGAATCGACTGGGATGATCAAGACGTTTTTCATGCAGTGCATCTGCATAAGTGAAGTTTATTTATAAATGTTAAGCCCCGGACTCAAGGATCTCATGAGCTCAGGGTTCTCTCCCGGGACAGCATGCCAAACACGCTTTATAATCAATCATCAGCAAGGGCGAACTCTTGAAATTATAATAAATGACACGCAAAAATAAATAAATAAACAGTCCTTAATGTTTTTGTTGGCATTAATTAAAATGACCATTTATACTACAGGTCTGTTGAATGCTTGATTCTGATTAGCTGATGAGCATTCTAAGGTGTGCTTCTTGTTTTCAGAGAAACGCAGATAAAGTAGTTCCGGCAGGTTTTGAGCGCATTACAGCTCCATATTATTATCATAGTTCCACAAAACACTTTTTATTTATGTATTTATTTTTGAAATATTGAATGAAACACAAAATAATCAGAAAAACAATCAGCTGCAAAAAGCATTAATTATTAACATTCATACTACAGTTTTGTTGAATGCTTTATTCTGATTGGCTGATGAGCGTTTTAAGGTGTGTCATTATTTTCAGATAAACACACAGCTAAAGTAGTTCCAGCAGATTTTCAGCGCATTACAGATACTTATTATTATCACAATTCCACATTCATTTTCCTTTATTTATCAGGGGTCGCCACAGCGGAATGAACTGCCAACTATTCCAGCATATGTTTTACGCAGTGGATGCCCTTCCAAAGGCAACCCAGTACTGGGAAACACCCATACACACATACTCACACACACACTCATAAACTACGGCCAATTTAGTTCATCAATTCCCCTATAGCACATGTGTTTGGACTGTGGGGGAAACCGGAGCACCCAGAGGAAACCCACACCAACACAAGGAGAACATGCAAACTCCACACAGAAACACTAACTGACCCAGCCCATGCCTACTCGAAATAGGTCTCGACAACTTTAGGTCTATTTTAATCTTGGGTTTCTTGTCTTGTTCTCATTTTTTTGTCTCTAATTCTCCATCTCTCTCTCACAGGTATTACGTGTGTGTGGTTGTACTCATCTATTTTCTGCCATTGCTGGTCATGGGTTGTGCTTACCTGGTGGTGGGATGTTTTCTGTGGGCGAGTGAGATTCCCGGAGACTCTTCAGACCGATATCGAGAGCAGCTGATCGCCAAACGCAAGGTCTGTGAAGTCACTCCTTTAAAGAGAAATGGCACACCTTGTTGAATATATTAGCCTAAATTAACTTATACTACAGTTTTGTTGAATGCTTGATTCTGATTGGCTGATGAGCATAATAATGTGTACCGTTATTGTCATATAAACGCAATAGCTAAAGTAGTTCCGGCAGGTTTTGAGCGCATTATTGGTGCATACTATTATCACTGTTTCACACCTTTGAATTAATTAATATATTTATTTATTTTTGGTAAATATGGAATTGAATGAAACACAAAATAAAAAAAGAATTCTGGTACAAAAAGCATTAAATATTCAAATTTATTCTACAGGTCTGTTGAATGCTTGATTTTGATTGGCTGATGAGCATTCTAAGGTGTGCTGTTGTTTTCAGATAAACACACAGATAAAGTAGTTCCGGCAGGTTTTGAGTGCATTACTGGTGCATATCATTATCATAGTTCCACTTAACACTTTTTATTTATTTATTTATTTATTGTTTGTAACTATTTAATTGAATGAAACAAAATAATCAGAAAAAGAAAGCATTATGTATTCAAATTTATACTAAAATGTATACTAATTTATACTATACTTTTGTTGAATGCTTGATTCTGATTGGCTGATAGAGGTTCATTCTAAGGTGTGCCATTATTTTCAGATAAACTCAGATAAAGTAGTTCCGGCAGATTTTGAGAGCATTACAGCTCTATATCACTCCGCTGAATGATTTGAGTTGTTTCACAGCTAAAACAGTCAAAAATCACATCAAAACAGTGTGAGAAACTAGTCCTACACACAGGAGCAGTTCAACAAGTGTCTGAAACTACAACATCTGAACAGTGGATCCTCACCAACTCAGTTGTGCATTGTCAAATATTCATTCATTATTCTTCAGCTTAGTCCATATTAATCAGGGGTCGCCACAGCGGAATGAACCACCAACTTATCCAGCATATGTTTTACGCAGCAGATGCCCTTCCAGCTGCAACCCAGTACTGGGAAACACCCATACACACCAATTCACTCACACACACACTCATACACTACGGCCAATTTAGTTCATCAATTCCCCTATAGCGCAAGTTGGCGGTTCATTCCGCTGTGGCCACCCCAGATTAATATAGAAACTAAGCTGAAATGAAAATGAATGAATGAAAGCAAGTAAAACATCCCCAATGAAACTTCATAAAGAGACAGTTCACCCAAAAATAAAGGTTTACTCATTATTTACTCACCTCCATATACATCCAAGCATTTATGTGCATCTTTTTTTTGTTTAATGCAAAAGAAGACATGTAGAACCTGCAGCCATTGACATCCATAGTAGGAAAAACAAATAAATAAGGAAGTCAATGGATAACAAATTATTTTTCACAAATATCTTCCTTTGTGGCGCAGTGGGTAGCACAATCGCCTCACAGCAAGAAGGTCGCTGGTTCGAGCCCCGGCTGGGTCACTTGGCATTTCTGTGTGGAGTTTGCATGTTCTCCGGGTGCTCCGGTTTGCCCCACAGTCCAAACACATGCGCTATAGGGGAATTGATGAACTAAACTGTCCATAGTGTATGTGTGTGAATGATTGTGTATGGGTGTTTCCGAGTGATGGGTTGCAGCTGGAAGGGCATCCGCTGTGTAAAACATATGCTGGTGTAACCCCCGCCAGTCCTACGCCACTCAACCCGCTCTGAGCTGGTATCGAACCGGCGACCTTCCGCATGGGAGTCAGTTGCTCTAACAAGGAGACCATGGCCTCTAGCGTCTGTCGCTAGAGCACTTTTAGAGGTCAGAGGAGTGAGGTTTACCTGCACAGCACTTACTAGCTGGCTTCCGTTACACTGGATAAGTTGGCGGTTCATTTTGCTGTGGCGACCCTTGATTGATAAAGGGACTAAGCAAAAAAGAAAATGAATGAATGAATGACTCCTCATTTGTGTTTTAAGATGAACAGGTTAGGAATGATAGGAGGGTGAGTAATTAAATGACAATTTTTATTTTTGGGTGAACTATCCCTTTATTAGAAGGTCAAACAGGGCACTCTTTGTGAAATACTCAAAAGTAAAATAGAAAGTTTTTTGTCTTGTTTCTAGTCCAAATATCTAAAAATAAATTAAATCAAGAAGCATTTTCTAGACAAGCAAAACATTGTCTTCTTTTAAGAAAAAAAGTGAGTTTCTCCTTAAAACAAGTAAAATAATCTGCCAATGGGGTTAGAAAAATAATCTGATATCAAAAGGAAAAACAAGATTATTTTGCTTACCCCAATGGAAGATTATTCAGCTTGTTTTAAGGAGAAACAAGACTATGGCCCAGTTTCACAAACCAGGCTTAGCTTAAGCCAGGACTAGACCTTAGTTAAATTAGGCTATTTAAGCCACATTTATAAAAATGGCCTTAGAAAAATACATAACTTGTGTGCATCGGAGACAAAAAATGACACTGCCATAATTTAAGACATCTCACTCTAAGTTATTTTCAGTTGAGAGAGCTCAAACATGCAATTTAATCCAAGACTAGCCTTAAACCTTGTTTGTGAAACCGGGGGAATATGTTTTGCTTCTTGATTTAATAATTGACAGATATTTGGACTCGAAACAAGACAAAAACTACATTAGAAAAGCAGTGCAAAAGCGGTAAATTTAGGACTGACGCCCCTTATTTTTAAGATTTTCTCCTAATTCTGCAAGTTATGAGCTACTTTTAGCCTTTAGATCAGGGGTGTCCAATCTCGGTCCTGGAGGGCCGGTGTCCTGCAAAGTTTAATTCCAACCCCAATCAGACACACCTGGGCCAGCTAACCAAGCTCTTACTAGGCTTTCTAGAACCATCCATGCAGGTGTGTTGAGGCAAGTTGGACCTAAAATCTGCAGGACACCCTCCCTCTAGGACCGAGTTTGGGCACCCCTGCTTTAGATGTTTTGTTAACACACCCCAGAATTTTAACTTCACATACTATCTTCTGTAGGTGGTGAAGATGATGATCGTCGTAGTGTGCACCTTCGCCGTCTGCTGGCTCCCCTATCATGTCTACTTCCTAGTGCACCAGTTTCTTCCACACTTGTTTGAGGAACGCTACATCCAGCAGGTCTACTTAGGGATAATGTGGCTAGCTATGAGCTCCACCATGTACAATCCCATCATCTACTGTCTTCTTAATGACAGGTAAGAGTTATACTATCTTTATACTAGTGTGCGCAGGATATTATAGTTAATTCATGTAAGTGAGGACAGCAAAATAAAGTAAACAGACATATTATACCTGAAACTTTGACCCGATCATCTTTTTTTTTTTTTTACACCATAGACTGAACAGGATTAAGCATTTCTTTTAACTGGTTAACCTACATTGGTATTGTCTAACTTTGTCTCTAAATTTACCAGCTATTGTTAGAGGTGCTCTATGCTAGTTTTTAACAGAAGATGGCGCTCTAGGCTACTTTAACAGCAGATAATGATTTATGTTATTATCATAGTCTAATGCTGCGTTCACACCAGACGCGGAACGCGCGGCTTAATCGCGCTATTCGCATGTAAATAGACGCGTGAACATTTGAGTTTACTCGTTTCATTCGCGCGTCCCACTCCGCTACATTCGCGCGTCAAACTCCGCTTCATTCGCGCGTCAAATTCACTTCAGAACAGACGCGGATTCGCATCATGGGCAGGGCTTCTGTCTACCCGGTGACTGTAGCTTCGTTGCTAAATGGCTAACATAGATTTTATTGAGAAAATAACTGTGTTCATGTGCTTTATAAAGGCTGAAAAACAGCGTCGATACGTTTGGACCAGTGTCTGAGTCCACTAGATACTTTCAGAGGTGCACCCAGCTCTGTGAGCTCAAACTCCTCCAGAAACTTAACCTGGATGACGGAGGCTTCCAGCTAAATGGCTAACATGGATTTTATTGATAATATAACTGTGTTTATGTGCTTTATAAAGGCTGAAAAACAGCGTCGATACGTTTGGACCAGTGTCTGAGTCCACTAGATACTTTTTTAGAGGTGCACCCAGCTCTGTGAGCTCATAAACTCCTCCAGAAACTTAACCTGGATGATGGAGGCTTTCAGCGGTGCTTCTGACTGAGCCAAGCCCAGTTTGATGAACTGTTGTCGGTGTCGGCTGGAGGATTTCCCCCGGACACCAGCAACAGGTGCTACGTCACAATCATGCCCTTACAAGAGCAAGCTCCTGATTGGTTAACGCGGCGCGAATGTCCACAGAACTTCAGATTTTTTAACTCGAGCGATTTGCGCGTTGTGTCAAACGCGCAAAACACTCAATTCGCGCCCGCGCAATTCGCGTCATATGCGCCGCGCCATTCGCGTGTATCGCGCCGCAGGATGCCTATTTGCGCGTTTGCATTGACTTAACATGTAAATCACTCGCACTTGACGCTTCTTCCGCGTCTGGTGTGAACGCAGCATAATAATTAGAGACTAGTATATGAAAATGGCGTTATACATGCACCACTGTTTCCTCTTTGTCATTTAAATTACGTGAGTGTAAAACCCCAGAGGACAACAGGCCAATCAGAACACAAAGCAGACTGTTGCGTGACTCACAGGCTATACCCTTATCATTTGCATGTACTTTAGGTCATTCATTCTGACCTGACGTGCAGCCTCATCATCAGGAGAACACAGACTGATTTGTAGCTCTGGGATATATAATAGGCTGCGTTTTATAAGCAACAACGTTTCCTAGTAAGACAACAATGATCATTTTCCTTCCTTATTTTTTCTTAAACTTATATTTAACTGACTATGTATGTGGGAGTTTTATTTAGAAAATGGAAGGCTCAGACTGTTTACTATGTGTCACTGAGCAATGACTGCAGAGACATGTTCAAAATCGCTTCAGAGCGCAAAATGCAGGATATACGGATTACACATTTAATCATCAGCTCCACTTCGAAGAGGCAAAAGGTTTGTTCAATTGTAACGTTTGTTAATGTATTGTGTGCATTGTGAAAATGTGCTGAATAATGTCAAATCACTCAGCTAAACTGTCATATGTTCATGCAGAGGTTGATATTAACTCCTAGCTGTGTTTTCGTTGACATTATAGCTTAAAAATACAACACGATACATCTCTATTGGTGCCTTTTGTCTCTATAATTTAGCCTTTATCCACATCTTGTGAGTGAAATAGGTTAACGTTACTCTGATGGGTTTATATTTGTTCGTGTTCAGCGTACATCAGTGTGTGTGTGTGACAGAGCTGCACATCAGAGCTCATTAATATTCATGACATGATCCAAATATGGTCAATTATGGACTTTCTGACTCTCATTTTAAACAGAAGATGGCTCTCTAGGCTGGTTTTAACAGCAGATACCGCTTTATGTTTATTTTAACAGAAGATGGTGGTCTAGGTCAGTGGTTCTCAAAGTGAGGGTCGGGACCCCCCGAGGGGTCGCGGGACAATGAAGGGTGGGTCGCCTGGTGATTTCCAAAAATCTATTTATTTTTATTAAACCATAAAAATTACCATATATTATCCATAACCTAAAGAAGACAAAAAAATTGTAATTTATAGTTACTATATACTATATAGTTATTATATAGCTTATAGTTACTAGTTCTATTGGATTGCGACCCCTGGGGTAATTACATTATATTAAAGACACCGCAATAGCATCAAATGCAGCAGATTGATTTCATCACACCAGGTTAAACTTTCTGGCACATTTACAGCACTGACATACATTTAAAAACATTAAACGAAGAATAGACTTGGGTCTATTGGTGTGTGTGTGCCATTGCATGCAAGGTTTCTGTATTTATAACCACCTCAGAGGATATTGGGGGTCGCGAGTCACTGGCATTGTTATTTTGGGGGTCGCGGGCTGAAAAGTTTGGGAACCCCTGGTCTAGGTTAGCAAGACGACACTAGGCATTTTAACAGCGGAAAGTGCTCTAGGCTAGTGTTTACCAGTAGATGGCGCTCTAGGTTTATTTAGGCTAGTTTTTACCAGGAAATGGTGCTCTATGCTAGTTTTGAACGTTACATTCAAATGGGTAAATAAGAGTGTTTGTCATATTGGCTTTTGTCACATGATTCATATAAACAGCTCTTTATTAATTGATAACTTTAGGAGGTGCAGAATCGATTTCTCTAATGATTTTTATTTTAAACTGAATAATGCAATGCTATTATTTTAAATTGTAATTCTAGTCTACCTGTGCAGGTTTCGAGCAGGATTCCAGCAGGCGTTTTCCTGGTGCCCGTGCATCCCTCAAGGCTCATATGAAGGTCTGGAGCTCAAGTCCACTCGCTATCTTCAGACGCAGGCCAGCATCTTCAGGGCCAGCCGAATGGAGACCACAGTATCCACAGTGATGCCGACTGGAGACGGAGAACTTCCGGAGAATCCAAACCGAAGCTCCATAGATCTCACGTCCAATGGTTCTTCTCGAAGCGCCTCAAAAACCGTATCCGAGTCCTCCTTCTATTCCAGTAACAACGTAGCTTAGAAAGAAATGTAGGAAAAATTTTAGTATTGATTAAAATAAAGTTTTTTAGATGTTAGTTTCAGTCTAAAGAATATCGCCTAGCTAGTGTGCCCCTAAACAGTGACAAAATTTGCGTTTAGAAGATATAAACCTGATATAAACATGTAAAGTTTGCTTCTTCTGCATAAATGGATCAAGGATCACCTCATCCTTCAGTTTCTTATCAAATCTTTCAACCAATCATGCTCTTTAGTAACTGACATGCCCCGCCCCCTTCTTCTCATTGGCTGTTCATTTGATGCGCTTGAACTCAACTACTCTCACTGGCTGTGAGGAAACCAATTGCTTTTGGCTGTTTTTTAAAAAGGGGAGGAGCTACTCAATGTCCCGTCTCTTGTTATTTTCAAGTTGACGTAAGTGAGATTACGTCAAACATCGAATACGTAAAATGCACATTAAAAAACACTTCACGAGATCTTTTAGGCCTGTTCACAGGAAGCATGATAACTATAAAGATAACGATAAAGATATAGTTGTGAAAATTGTTTACAGTGTTGAAGAATAGCATTAACTACAGTGACAACGATTTATGTTTTTTTAAAAAGGTGCCCTATAATGAAAATCTGGATATATCTAGTCATAGTCTAATAATTAGAGACAAGTATATAGAATTGGCCAGTTTCCGACACCACTGTTTCCTCTTTCTCATGTAAATTCCACAAGTGTAAAACCCTGGAGGACAACAAGCCAATCAGAACACAAAGCAGACTGTTGCGTGACTCTCAGGCCACGCCCTCATCATTTGCATTCAGAAGGATTTTTCCCAGCAGATGTATAATAAAACACTGACAGCCGATCTAAATCCAGTCAAAATTAAAGGGCAATTTAAAGATACTGACGACACTGTGGAGATTGTGAAAGATTAGTCACAGGCCTTAAAAATACATTAAAACTAAAATTGTTCACACTATTAGAACCTATTAGATTAGGTCATGTTATATTAGTCCCAACATGACATTGGAGATGATTCATAGGAAAAATCCACCTTCTGCCACTTTTCCAAATGATCAACTAGAAGTCCAGTTATTATTTGTTGCTCTTACTGTGCGTTCACACCGAAAGCAGCGAGAGCGTCAAAGGTCGCTCTGGCCGCCCTGGCAACAACGCTGTCTGCCTTTAGCTCCGGCGGCGAGAGCGTCAAAATTCGCTACATTGATCTCGTATTTAAAGGAGCCGTTGCTGCATATGATATCAGTTCCCGCATAAAATATGCTTTCTAGCGTGAAGATGTTGCAGACTTATTATCAAATTCACTTAACTGCGGAAGATCTAGTTGCATGTGGTGTGGCTTTGCTCCAATACGTGTCCATATACCTGAAATATTCTGAAGCAGCAGTACTGTTTTGTATTGTCGCATGAAATTCCCGCTTTTTTTTTAAGAAAAAAAATATATAACATTGATGCACATTAGTAACTCGCCAGTAACTTCTTAATGTATGTTCCTGTAAGGAAAACATTGCAAATAATTGGAAATCCGGCGACCGCAATAATCAAACCCTTTGGGAACAACTGTGGTCGGAACCAAAGTTCACAGTGTCTGTGTTTTCTGGACTCCTCTCAAGCGGTGGACTTCTACATTCTGATTGGTTGCTGCCGAACCGCGTCACAGCTCATTACCATAAAGTTGACTTGATTTCAACTCTCCTCGACGCTCACACCGGCGAAGACGCGCCGCGCTGCTCCTCACCGCTTATTGCCGCCGGCTCCCATTGAAAATGAATGACTTCCGGCTACTTTGACGCTCTCGCCGCTTTCGGTGTGAACGTACAGTTACAACTGGGATCCTGCGATGTGACTATTGCAGATTTGCACATTGCAATACACTACTTGAAGTCTTGTGGTGGATCTCAGTTGTAAGAGCAACAAATAATAACTGGACTTCTAGTTGATCATTTGGAAAAGTGTCAGAAGGTGGATTTTTCTGATGAATCATCTGTTGATCTGCATCCCAATCATCACCAATACTGCAGAAGACCTACTGGAACCTGCATGGAGCCAAGATTCTCATAGAAATCAGTCAAGTTTGGTGAAGGAGAAATCATGGTTTGGGGTTATATTCAGTATGGGGGCGTGCGAGAGATCTGCAGAGTGGATGATCAACATCAACAGCCTGAGGTATCAAGACATTTGTGCTGCCCATTACTTTACAAACCACAGGAGAGGGACAATTCTCCAGCAGGATAGCGCTCCTTCTCATACTTCAGCCTCCACATCAAAGCTCCTGAAAGCAAAGAAGGTCAAGCTGCTCCAGGATTGGCCAGCCCAGTCACCAGACATCAACATTATTGAGCACGTCTGGGGTAAAATGAAGGAGGAGGCGTTGAAGATGAACACAAAGAATCATGAACTCTGGGAGTCCTGCAAGAACGCTTTCTTTGCCATTCCAGATGACTTTATTAATGCGTGATTTGAGTCATTCAGAGATGTATGATGCAGTCCTCCAAGCTCATGATGGAGTCAGACACAATATTCATTCTGTTTCCACTGCAGCATGACTTTATATTCTATACTGGACATTATTTCTGTTCAAGACTTTAGTCTAAGCAGAGTCAGACCTTACTGTCCTAATGAAATCATTCACAATCAAGACATGATCATATTTTATTGTGCTCAAATAAGCGTAATCTAGAGGCCTTTGCCTTTCATAGAAGACACTTCTGATACCAAATCATCAACTAGAAGTCCAGTTATTATATGTTCTTCCTAAAGCATGGATAGGTGACAAGAGTTTTGTTAGCAATGCAGCAAGTTGCCTTCCAATTTTAAGTTGTCAACTTTTATTTTTACAGTGTGGATGCTCAAACGATATAATGTGCAGCCCTACTTTCTATGAACTTTTCGTCCCCATAAGAGTTCACTCAACATCTTACCCAATCGGCATTCGCTCCATGACCCAGTGGGTTGTTTAGGAAAACTCACCCAGCTGTTACCCTTGGCAACCACCTGTCCGTCATCACTGTCGGTTGTTGACGATACGATAGCCTGCGTGACGACGTGGAAGATTTTTGCACCTGTTGTTGGATATTACTGGACCACAGAGGTGACAATGTGGAGGATTTGTCTGGAAGGCAGAGGGTCACTATAAATATAGCAGAGAGAGAGAGAGAGAACATTTTATCTTAAAATGTTGATTGCTAAATGCATTTTTGTCAGATTAATTTTTTACTACTATTATTTACACTGTGTTTACTGTCTGTCTGTCTGTCTGTCTGTCTGTCTATCTATCTATCTATCTATCTATCTATCTATCTATCTATCTATCTATCTATCTATCTATCTATCTATCTATCTATCTATCTATATATATATATATATATATATATATATATATATATATATATATATATATATATATATATATAGTTGAAGTCAGAATTATTAGCCCCACTGTTCATTTTTTCCCCAATTTCTGTTTAACGGAGAGCAGATTTCTTCAACACATTTCTAATCATAATAGTTTTAATAACTCATCTCTAATAACTGATTTATTAATCTTTGTCATGATGACAGTAAATAATATTAGACTAGATATTCTTCAAGACACTTCTATACAGCTTAAAGTGACATTTAAAGGCTTAACTAGGTTAATTAGGGTAACTAGGCAGGTTAGGGTAATTAGGCAAGTTATTGTATAATGATGGTTTGTTCTGGAGACTATCAAAAAGACAATATAGCTTAAAGGGGCTAATAATATTGACTTTAAAATGATTTTAAAAAAATTAAAAACTGCTTTTATTCAAGCTGAAATAAAACAAATAAGACTTTCTCCAGAAGAAAAAATATTATCAGACATACTGTGAAAATTTCCTTGCTCTGTTAAACATCATTTGGGAAATATTTAAAAAAGAAAAAAAAAAATCAAAGGGGGGCTAATAATTCTGACTTCTGTACGCACACACACACACACACACACACACACACACACACACACACACACACACACACACACACACACACACAGTTGAAGGCATAATGATGCCCTCATGTGAATTGTTTTTTTCTTTTTCAAATATTTTTGAAAACAGATTCAGGAATTTCGTTCCTCTAATACTTGTTTTTCTGGAGAAAGTCTTATTTGTTTTATTTCAGCTAGAATAAAAGCAGTTTTTAATTGTTTTAAACCCATTTTAAGGTCAATATTATTAGCCCCCTTCAGCAATATTAGTTTTGGATTGTCTCCAGAATAAACCACAGTTATACAATGACTTGCCTAATTACCCTAACTTTACACTAATTACCCTAGTGAAGCCTTTAAATGTCACTTTAAGCTGAATACTAGTGTCTTGAAGAATATCTAGTCTAATATTATTTACTGTCATCATGACAAAGAGAAAATAAATCAGCTATTAGAGATGAGTTATTAAAACTATTATATGTAGAAATGTGCTGAGAAAATTTAATTATAAAATTGGGGAAAAAATATACAGGGGGGGGCTAATAATAATTATATATATATATATATACACACACACACACACACACACACAGTTGAAGTCAGAATTATTCACCCCCCTTTGAATTTTTTTTTCTTTTTTAAATATTTCCCAAATTATGTTGAACAGAGCAAGGAAATTTTCACAGTATGTCTGATAATATTTTTTCTTCTGGAGAAAGTCTCATTTGTTTTATTTCGGCTAGAATAAAAACAGTTTTTAATTTTTTAAACACCATTTGAAGGTCAATATTATTAGCCCTTTTAAGCTATATTTTTTTGATAGTCTACAGAACAAACCATCATTATACAATAACTTGCCTAATTACCCTAACCTGCCTAGTTACCCTAATTAACCTAGTTAAGCCTTTAAATGTCACTTTAAGCTGTATAGAAGTGTCTTGAAGAATATCTAGTCTAATATTATTTACTGTCATCATGACAAAGAGAAAATAAATCAGTTATTAGAGATGAGTTATTAAACTATTATGATTAGAAATTTGCTAAAAAAAAAAATCTTCTCTCCGTTAAACAGAAATTGGAGAAAAAAACAATAGGGGGGCTAATTATTCAGGGGGGCTAATAATTCTGACTTCAACTGTATAAATATATATATATATATATATAACTATTTTTATTTTTTTATGTAAACTTTATAAATGCATTGGCAATACTTTTGTAATGCCAATAAATTATTTTTTTAATTTAAATTAGAGCGAGAGAGAAAGAAAGAGAGAAACTCACTTTGTAATATCGTAGCAACTTCCATTTATATCACAATAATCCTCTGTTAAATCTGAAGATTATTATTATCAGTGAGATCAGCTACTGCCTTTACTACTAATGAATAAACAAATAACTAAACAAACAAAACATGTTGACCTTATGGAAATCTGATATATGAACATAAATGTTATAGCTAATGTATTTGAACATATGTACACACAGCATAAGGCAAATTTATGTTTTCAGCTTGTGTTGCCAATAAATTGATTACATATATACAGGGAGTGCAGAATTATTAGGCAAGTTGTATTTTTGAGGATTAATTTTATTATTGAACAACAACCATGTTCTTAATGAACCCAAAAAACTCCTTAATATCAAAGCTGAATATTTTTGGAAGTAGTTTTTAGTTTGTTTTTAGTTTGAGCTATTTTAGGAGGATATCTGTGTGTGCAGGTGACTATTACTGTGCAGAATTATTAGGCAACTTAACAAAAAACAAATATATCCCCATTTCAATGATTTATTTTCACCAGTGAAACCAATATAACATCTCAACATTCACAAATATACATTTCTGACATTCAAAAACAAAACAAAAACAAATCAGTGACCAATATAGCCACCTTTCTTTGCAAGGACACTCAAAAGCCTGCCATCCATGGATTCTGTCAGTGTTTTGATCTGTTCACCATCAACATTGCGTGCAGCAGCAACCACAGCCTCCCAGACACTGTTCAGAGAGGTGTACTGTTTTCCCTCCTTGTAAATCTCACATTTGATGATGGACCACAGGTTCTCTATGGGGTTCAGTCAGGTGAACAAGGAGGCCATGTCGTTAGTTTATCTTCTTTTAGACCCTTTCTTGCCAGCCACGCTGTGGAGTACTTGGACGCGTGTGATGGAGCATTGTCCTGCATGAAAATCATGTATTTCTTGAAGGATGCAGACTTCTTCCTGTACCACTGCTTGAAGAAGGTGTCTTCCAGAAACTGGCAGTAGGACTGGGAGTTGAGCTTGACTCCATCCTCAACCCGAAAGGCCCCACAAGCTCATCTTTGATGATACCAGCCCAAACCAGTACTCCACCTCCACCTTGCTGGCGTCTGAGTCGGACTGGAGCTCTCTGCCCTTTACCGATCCAGCCACGGGCCCATCCTTGAAACGCTTGATTGTTGGATGATCACGCTTCAGAAGCTTGGCAATTTTAAGAGTGCTGCATCCCTCTGCAAGATATCTCACTATTTTTGACTTTTCGGAGCCTGTCAAGTCCTTCTTTTGACCCATTTTGCCAAAGGAAAGGAAGTTGCCTAATAATTATGCACACCTGATATAGGGTGTTGATGTCATTAGACCACACCCCTTCTCATTACAGAGATGCACATCACCTAATATGCTTAATTGGTAGTAGGCTTTCGAGCCTATACAGCTTGGAGTAAGACAACATGCATAAAGAGGATGATGTGCTCAAAATACTCATTTGCCTAATAATTCTGCACTCCCTGTATATATATATATATATATATATATATATATATATATATATATATATATATATATATATATATATATATATATAAATATATATATATAAATATATATATATATATATATTTAATATACATTTATTAAATAAAATACATTTTTTATAATTATTGTATATTATATAAATAATTTTATTAAACTATAACCCAATATATATAGGATATATGTATATATGTGTAATTTTAATTCAGAATATATATATATTTAAATGATATAAATTTAAATATACATTTGAATATACTCAATATACATTTTATTAATATAAAATGTACAAATATTATAAATTGACATTTTAATATCATCATTCATTCAATCATTTTCTTTTCGGCTTAGTCCCTTTATTAATCTGGGGTCGCCACAGAGGAATGAACCGCCATTTTACAATCATACACTATGGTCAATTTTAGCATACCCAATTCCCCTATACCACATGTGTTTGGACTGTGGGTAAAACCGGAGCACCCGGGAGAACATGCAAACTCCACACAGAAACACCAACTGGCCCACCCGAGGCTCAAACCAGAGACCTTCTTGCTGTGAGGTGAAGGTGCTACCCACTGCGCCACCGCGTTGCCCATTTTAATATCTTTAATGTATATTCATTTACATAAAATATAATAACATACTGGCGACGCAGTGGTGCAGCAGGTAGTGCTGTCGCCTCACAGCAAGAAGGTTGCTGGTTCGAGCCTCGGCTGGGCCAGTTGGTGTTTCTGTGTGGAGTTTGCATGTTCTCCCTGCGTTCGCGTGGGTTTCCTCCGGGTGCTCCATTTCCCCCCACACACTAGACATGCGGTACAAGTGAATTGGGTAAGCTAAATTGTCCATAGTGTATGAGTCTATGTGGATGTTTCCCAGAGATGGGTTGCAGCTGGAAGGGCATCCGCTGCGTAAAATTGTGCTGGATAAGTTGGCGGTTCATTCCGCTGTGGCGACCCCACATTAATAAAAGGACTAAGCCAAAAAGAAAATGAATGAATGAACACATTTACATTTATGACATATTTGTGAAATCCTAAGATAAACTTATATGTCCAATATGTGATTTGCATATACCAGATATATCTATATGGGTAAATACAATTTATTTAGGAGTATATATCATTTTTGCATACATTTTTATTGTATATTTGAAAAACCGTGTTTCTGTAAATTCAATTCTAGCTTTAGTTTTGTGGTGACTGATTGTTGTATATTGATAAAGTGTACATTTCTGACTGTGCATTGAAATTATAATGGAATGACTATATTTATCAGGTTACACAACTCCTGCAATCTTTTTCAGCATTCCTAAAATCTAGATTTCAGTAAAAGCATGACTCTTAAATTGGTCAATTTTCTTACATAGTAGTTGTTTGTTAGTTGTGCAATATGATGATATATATCTATGGACAAAATAAAAAGTTTTATATGATGCTCTATTGTTTCTTTCTTTCTAACAAAATACATTGATCACAGTAATATTTATCGCATCATTTATTTCAGCGTAATATTCATACCTGCCAACACTCCCGTTTTTCCCGGGAGTCTCCCGTATTTTAGACCCGTCTCCCGTATTGTTCTGTCTCCCGGTAAACTCCCGGAATCCGACCCCCGCTCCTCAGCATTTTGGTACAGTCCGGGCTGAAACCTGGTGCTTGTGCGCGTGCTCTTCTGGTCGCGCGCAACCTCTCCGCGCTACAGTTTGCGCGCCTCCATATCCCCAAACCTCTCACCCCTCCCGCTCCATGCTTTTAGTTCGCGCCAGTGTTGCCAACTCAGCGACTTTTCAGACCCCCCAAGCGACAAATTTTAAAAAAGCGACTAGCGACAAATCTAGCGACTTTTTTGTGTGTTACTGGAGATGTTTATAGACTGTCGTTTGTCCATTACTGTACCGTCCCTACTCTTCTCAACGAGCTGCGGATGCCCGCCTTAGAGCACTGACAGGTGGCCCAGTCCTCGTACAGCATCCTCTCCCACCTGCAGCCTGACTGCAGATCACTCCTCTGCGTACCAACGGCAAATGATTTAGCACCGGGAGTGTGAAGGTATTTCCCTTGTACAGTCAAACTGATCTGCTTCTCCTTTATTTTAACTATTTTAACAATTTGATTTGACCGTTTATTCTTTTCTTGTTCACAATCAGAGATGTTTTAAAGTGAGAGTTTCTGAACTTGTCTGAGTATATTACGTCTGAGAGATTACTGCAAATTCACTACTCATCTATAATGATATACTGTATTCAAACATCAATACATTTAGTTAAATTGACAAGCTTAGATAAAGCGTAGTGCAAATATAAAATACCCCATTTATTTACCATAGGCTGCTGTTAAACAGAAATGGTAGAACGTGATGACGTCAGTAATATGCAAATTAGCGTATGACGTAATTCCCCCCCCCCCCCCCCCCCCCCCCCCCCCCCCCCCCCCCCCCGTCTCCCGGATTTTACAAACCAAATGTTGGCAGGTATGGTAATATTACACTTCATTACAGGGATGCAGACAGAAACATCAATAACAGCATCGTGAGAAAGTCTCAATCTTGAAAAGTACAATGTTTATTTAATTTGATTTATTTTCAAACAGAAATATCATACATAAAATATCTTTAACAAAAAATACATTTCAACATGGTCGAAAATGAAGCGGGATGAAGTACAAGCTTATTACATTTAGCATTTTATTTAAGTTATTATTATTTACATTTAACATTTTATTTACTGATATTTTTACGTTGGACCTTTAATTATTAGTTTTTAAAATGTGTCATTTTTACTGCCACGAACAGTAAATGAGGGAGGAAAAAAATAGTTAACATCTGATGCTGATGTTGTTAATCTTTCACGTACAAGAATGTAATAAAATGTACAAATAAATCCAGCCCACAATTACCTTTTATATTGAGAACAAGCCATTTAGTCAGTTTTTTCCCCCAAATCGGTGACATCATGAATCGGCAATTAAAGGTTTATTAATTTCCATTCATTTTCTGTCGGCTTAGTCCTTTATTTATCAGGGGTAGCCACAGCAGAATGAACCGCCAACTATTCCAGCATGTTTTACACAGCGGATTCCCTTCCAGCTGCAACCTAGTACTGAGAAACATCCATACACACTCATTCACACACACACTCATACACTACGGACAATTTAGTTCATCAATTCCCCTATAGCGCATGTGTTTGGACTGTGGGGGAAACCGGAGCACCCAGAAAAAACCCACGCCAACACGGGGAGAACATGCAAACTCCACACAGAAACACCAACTGACCCAACTGGGACTCGAACCAGCGACCTTCTTGCTGTGAGGCGATTGTGCTACCCATTGAGCCTCCATGACACCTTAATTAAAGATTTAATCATTCATTTTCAGCTCAGTCCCTTTATTTATCATGAGTAGCCACAGCAGAATGAACCGCCAACTATTCCAGCATGTTTTACACAGAGGATGCCCTTCCAGCTGCAACCTAGTACTGGGAAACACCCCTACACACTCATTCACACACACACACACACACACACTCATACACTATGGCCAATTTAGTTGTTCAATTCCCCTATAGTGCATGTGTTTGGACTGTGGGGGAAACCGGAGCACCCGGAGGAAACCCACGCCAACACGGGGAGAACATGCAAACTCCACACAGAAACGCCAACTGACCCAGCTGGGACTCAAACCAGCGACCTTCTTGCTGTGAGGCCACAGTGCTGACCACTAAGCCGCCATGCCACCCTAATTAGAGATTTATTTAAATTTAATTTTAATAAAAAACGTTCTGTTTTTTGATCTAACCCGTGTTAAAAGCTTTTTAAAAAATCCAGCTAAAAATAAATCCAGTGCACAATTACCTTTTATATTGAGAAGAAGTCATTTTGTGTGTGTGTTTTTTTTTTTTTACCCCAAATAAGTGACATCATTTATGATCTTGGCAATTAAAAACTCAAAATGCTGCATATGCTAGAATAGTTGCCAGTTCATTCCGCTGTGGTGACCCCTGATTTAATAAACGAATGAAATTATCTGACACATTTTAACAGCACTTTAACTCAGTAGGGATTTTTATTTTGTTTATACACATTATAGCATTCAGAAAATAAGTGAGATTTAAAGAGAGGTGTTATTTGGCGTGGTGTGTGTAGCTTTACATGCCTTTTCAGCTCCAGATAGTGGATGCTCCTCTTTGTTGGGCAGGTGTGAGCAATGCTTTGATGCAGGAACAAAAAAGCAGCGACGTTACACCTTTTGAACCGATCCGCAGCTGCATACACCAGCATCATTTCTCAGCCCTCGAGATACATACACACGTTTATAGTCACTCTGTAGAACACACACAGAAATAGCACTGGTTAGACTTGCTTTTGCATATAGCAACAATTTACCAGTTGCACATTTTCACACATGCATAAAAACACTAAAGTATATTTAAAACATTTACATTTAGCAGATGATTTTGTAAAAATCGACTTACAATTAAGGAGGGATTCAGAGATTTTTTTAAGTAACTCAGTGTTTTATAAAAGGAGTCGATTGCAGCACAGTGTGTATCAATGGTGGAGTATCAGCAAGGCTAATATGTATAATTATAATTCTCATATGCAGATGGCTCGGGTGCAGTGATTAATCATTCGTTAATCATGCGCTCTGCTTAAACTTCATAAAGCATATCATTAAAACCCATTTAACCACTGAAAACAACGACAGTCATCAAAGACGAGCCGAGTCCCGCATACACACACTTCAGCTGAAGATGCCACACCAGCATCTGATTAAACACACACTTACATCAAGGAGATCGAGAGAGAGAGAGAGAGAGAGAGAGAGAGAGAGAGAGAGAGAGAGAGAGAGAGAGAGGAGAGAGAGCGAGATGAGGAGGAGAGAGAGAGAGAGAGAGAGAGGAGAGAGAGAGAGAGAGAGAGAGAGAGAGAGAGAGAGAGAGAGAGAGATTCTTTATTTTTTATTTGTTTATTTATTATTTTTTAAAGGTCTTAAATATTTTTTTCTTTTATTGTTATTATTAGTTTTATTTACTTTGTATACACTCACCGGCGACCTTACTAGTACCGGGTTGGACCCTCTTTTGCCTTCAGAACTGCTTTAATCCTTGGTGTCAGAGATTCAACAAGCTACTGGAAATATTCCTCAGAGATTTTGCTCCATATTGACATGATAGCATCACACAGTTGCTGCAGATTTGTCGGCTGCACATCCATGATGCCAATCTCCCGTTCCACCACATCTCAAAGCTGCTTTATTGGATTGAGAACTGGGGACTGTGGAGGCCATTTGAGTACAGTGAATCCATTGTCATGCTTAAGAAACCAGTCTGAGATGATTGGTGCTTTATGACATGGTGCGTTATCCTGCTGGAAGTAGCCATCAGAAGATGGAGACACTGTGGTCATAAAGGGATGGACATGGTCAGCAACAATACTCAGGTAGGCTGTGGCGTTGATGCTCAATTGGTGCTAATGAACCCAAAGTGTGCCAAGAAAATGTCCCCCACACCATTATGCTGCGTTCACACCAGACGCGGAACGCGCGGCTAAATTGCGCTGTTCGCGAGTAAATAGACGCGTGTACATTTGAGTTTACTAGCTTCATTCGCGCGTCAAACTCCGCTTCATTCGAGCGTCAAATTCACTTCAGAATCAGACGCGGATTCGCGTCATGGGCAGGGCTTCTGTCTGCTCGGTGACTGTAGCTTCGTTGCTAAATGGCTAACATGGATTTTATTGATAAAATAACTGTGTTTATGTGCTTTAGGAAGGCTGAAAAACAGCGTCGATACGTTTAGAGCAATGTCTGAGTCCACTCGATACTTTCTGAGGTGCACCCAGCTCTGTGAGCTCATAAACTCCTCCAGAAACTTAACCTGGATGACGGAGGCTTTCAGTGGTGCTTCTGACTGAGCCAAGCCCAGTTTGATGAACTGTTGTCGGTGTCGGCTGAAGGATTTCCCCCGGGACACCAACAAAAGGTGACAATCATGACCCCACAAGAGCAAGCTCCTGATTGGTTAACGCGGCGCGAATGTCTGCAAAAGTTCAGATTCTTGAACTCGAGCGATTTGCGCGTTAAGCGTGTCAAACGCGCAAAATGCTCAATCCGCGCCATTCGCGCCGCAGGATGCCTATTCGCGCATTTGCATTGACTTAACATGTAAATCACTCTTGCTTGACGCTTCTTCCGCGTCTGGTGTGAACGCAGCATTACACCACCACCACCAGCCTGAACCGCTGATACAAGGCAGGATGGATCCATGCTTTCATGTTGTTGAGGCCAAATTCTGACCCGACCATCCGAATGTGGCAGCAGAAATGGAGACTCATCAGACCAGGCAACGTTTCTCCAATCTTCTATTGTCCAGTTTTGGTGAGCCTGTGTGAATTGTAGCCTCAGTTTCCTGTTCTTAGCTGACAGGAGCGGCACCCGGTGTGGTCTTCTGCTGCTTTAGCCCATCCGCCTCAAGGTTGGACGTGTTGTGTGTTCAGAGATGCTCTTCTGCAGACCTCGGTTGTAACGAGTGCTTATTTGAGTTACTGTTGCCTTTCTATCAGCTGGAACCAGTCTGGCCATTCTCCTCTGACCTCTGGCATCAACATTTGCGCCCACAGAACTGCCGCTCACTGGATATTTCCTCTTTGTCGGACCATTCTCTGTAAACCCTAGAGATGGTTGTGCGTGAAAATCCCAGTAGATCAGCAGTTTCTGAAATACTCAGAGCAGCCCGTCTGGCACCAACAACCATGCCACGTTCAAAGTCACTTAAATCTCCTTTCTTCCCCATTCTGATGCTCACTTTGAACTGCAGTAGATTGTCTTGACCATGTCTACATGCCAGGGGCGGATTGGCCATATGGGAATTCTGGCAAATGCCAGAAGGGCCGGACCATTTTTTTAAAGTGGGCCGGTCAAATTGTTTTTTTAATATGCATTGTTTTTACATGCAGGCACCTTTTATCTCTTCCAAGATGTGAAAATTATGATGATGATAATGATAATAATAGTTATAATAATGATAATAATAATAATAATAATAATAATAGTAAATGTTAAGCATTTGCCCCAATCGGCGGCGGCCGGCTGGACTCGAGAGGGGCCGACCCAATCAGAGGTTACACAGACGTAATCAAAATCTGGCAAGAATCTCAAACAAACAGTAAGTGCAACACAAGCTACTTGTCAGAGATGGACCGTAAAAAAAGGAAAGGCGGTGCCGAAAAGCTCAAAGAAAGCAAAGGGCTCTAAAATCAGATGCTGCCAAATGCATAAAATTAACTGAAATATTCTCGAAATGTTTCAATTTGGCCGCTGCATCAGAGGACATTAGCGCGGTAGAGGAGGTAAGAAGAAAACAGAAAATATACTTCCAAGTCATTATACTAAAATATACTAAGTAATTTTGACACCATTGGCACTACTTCAGAGAGTTTTTGACAGTAACCTACAATGTGTAACAGTTGTAAACTTAGCGTAGAACTCCTGTACATTTTAAAATGTCATTATCAGCAGATAACGTGGAATTTAGGGTATACAGACTGCTGTATGCTACTGTACTAGCAATATAGTCTAACATGCAAAAAAAAACTATAGCTATAGTACTGTAGGCATTTGTAGAGAACTCTGAATACATAGCTAGTCTTTAAAGTAAAACATTAAATACATGCACAGGTTACAGGATGTAATTAATCCTTAGGTAGGTGTGCAGAGAATGACATACAGTTGAAGTCAGAATTATTAAACCTCCTTTGAATTTTCTTTTCTTTTTTAAATATTTTCCAAATGATGTTTAACAGAACAAGGACATTTTCACAGTATGTCTGATAATATTTTTTCTTCTGGAGAAAGTCTTATTTGTTTTATTTCGGCTAGAATAAAAGCAGATTTTAATTTTTTAAACACCATTTTAAGGTAAATATTATTAGCCCCTTTAAGCTATATTTTTTTTCAATAGTCTACAGAACAAACCATCATTATACAATAACTTGCCTAATTACCCTAACCTGCCTAGTTAACCTAATTAACCTAGTTAAGCCTTTAAATGTCACTTTAAGCTGTATAGAAGTGCCTTGAAGAATATCTAGTCTAATATTATTTACTGTCATCATGGCAAAGAGAAAATAAATCAGTTATTAGAGATGAGTTATTAAAACTATTATGATTAGAAATGTGTTGAAGAAATCTGCTCTCTGTTAAACAGAAATTGGGGAAAAATAAACAGGGGGCTAATAATTCTGACTTCAACTGTATATAGTTATTTGTGAATAAAAGTATGCTGAAGTGTTGCATGTCCATTTGTGTGTAAAGGTGTGTGGGTCTGTGTGTGTGACACACATTCACAGGTTATTCCTATCATAATTAATAGCAGATAAACGGCATAAACAGACAGCACACGGACTCTACAAGGTTCACAGCTTATTTTTTATTTAGTTTTTACTGTATGTATAAATTTGTTATAAACGGGTTGCTTTTGTTCCAGTCACATACATTAAATGTTTAAATATCTACTACATATGGTACTGCTTATATTATTTCTTCATCTGTACACCAATATAAGTAGTGAATGTGCATGTCCGGGGTAATGTGGGCTGGTGTGGCTACAGAGCAGGGCTGAATTTTTGTCCCAGTCCGCCCCTGCTACATGCCTAAATGCATTGAGTTGCTGCCATGTGATTGGCTGATTTGAAATTTGCGTTAACGAGCAGTTGGACAGGTGTACCTAATAAAGTGGCCAGTGAGTGTATAAACACACGGATGCAAAATCAGCTTTTTAGGCCACAAAAAAAAAAATCCCAAAAATATCCTGGAACAAAACAAACAGCAGAAACCCAGCAATGAGCCGTATACACTCGACACGTTGGATAATTTCAGCTGAATTTATTACAGTGTAATCCTCTCAGTGAATAATATCCCAGACCTTGAGTGTCTAAATTGCCTTGTGTGACACTGGAGTAAAAATCCCATTCAGTTCCCCCATAGAGAAATTGATTTTTAGCAATTATGAACTTCTCAGGACAGACGGAGGGTGTTAAAAGATGAAAAACACTTCCAGAGGAGCCACAATCAATGACATTTCAATCAATATAGAAATAAATAAAATAAAAAAACGACAAATTATGCTGAAAAAAACTGAAAGGTCTGTGTTGGAAATGGAAACTGACTCCTATGAAACGTTACAAATCTGGTGTATCTTATGTATTGCATATACAGTTAAAGTCAGATTTATTAGCCCTCTTGTTAAATTTTTTATTTTTTTATACTTTTTTCCTCAGTTTCTGTTTAACGGAGAGCAGATTTCTTCAACACATTTCTAATCATAATAGTTTTAATAACTCATCTCTAATAACTGATTTCTTTTCTCTTTATCATGATGACAATAAATAATATTAGACTAGATATTCTTCAAGACACTAGTATTGAGCTTAAAGTGACATTTAAAGGCTTAACTAGGGTAATTAGGGTAAAGTTAGGGTAATTAGGCAAGTCATTGTATAACAGTGGTTTGTTCTAGAGACAATCCAAAACTAATATTGCTTAAGGGGGCTAATAATATTGACCTTAACATGGGTTTAAAACAATTAAAAACTGCTTTTATTCTAGCTGAAATAAAACAAATAATTGACTTCAACTGTTTGTGAAAATGCCTGCAATATGCTTTAAATAATTAATCTTTGAATGCAATAAACGAAAATATTTTATTCCATTAATATATATTTAAACTAGAACTACTTTTGCATCAGTTTATGGCTTTAAAAATTATGCTTTTAGAAAGACAACTGACAAAACAAAAGAGATCTTGTCTGGATTGACTATAATTTCCTAATTATATAACTCAAATGCTTTCTTATAATTGAAATAAATCAAAGATTGAAAAAAAAAAAATGACTACAAAAAAACTAAATTAGCCAAATATTATTTTTAAAATGTCAACATCTTTATAATAGGGTAAAAAATGCGTTCTAACTTGAAATAAATCAAACGTTGGCTAAATAAAAAATAAAATAAGATAAAATAAAATAAAATAAAAGTCAAATACTATTTTTAAAATGACAACATTATTACCATGGGAAAAAATTGTCTTAAAATCAAATAAAATGTTGGCTAAAAATCAAATCAAATCAAATTTAGCAAATATTATTTTTAAAATTAAAACATTATTATCATGGTTGAGAAAAGCTAATAAATCAAACACTGACTAAATAAATAAATAAAATAAAAATGTCAAATACTGTTTTTAAAAAGACATTATTACCATGGGACAAAATCCTTTCCGACTTAAAATAAAATCAAACCTTTACTAAAAATAAAATGAAATAAAATAAATACAAAAAAACTAAACTAAAATTTATCAAATATTATTTTTAAAATTACAACCACGGGGGAAAAATGCTTTCTGACTTGAAATAAAACATTATCCATATAAAAAGGAAAAATATTTCATAAAATTTGTTATTTTAAAGCGAGATGCTAATGGTCTAATCTGTGGTTTGCTGATTAATGAAAAACGAGTTGAAAACGGAGTGGCTTAAGTCTCCCGCCCATTTTCATATCAAATTTAAAGGGGACTGAGTAGTGTACAGTTCATGAGGTAATCGTAAAAGTTTTAGGGGGGCTGAATAGAAATATAGGGGGGCTAAAGCGATGCCCATGCTGTTTTATAATTTGACCTGAATGTTTCAGTGAGATATCATTCAGTTTGCTTGTCGTCGTCTTCGAAAAACTCTGCTACGGTCGTCAGGGGGCGGGGAATGGCGCAAGTTAAAGATGTACCAATTGCAACAAATTAAGATGCAAGTTAAAACACATTTGGTATACAGTTAAAGGGGACGCTAATACACATAAATTAGGGAAGTTTAATCAGCAAAACAAGTGAGTATACTGAGGGTATACGCAATTACTGATCCTCAGAAGTCATAATACCCAAACAGCTTGTGGAAAAAGGTAGGCATACGGAGTATACGTGAGTATAGCCCCGACTACACCACTGCATGCTACCTACTGTGCCACCGTGCCGCCCCTTTAAAATACAACAATAAAATAAAAATAAAATAAAAAAACATTATAACCATGGGGAAAAATGCTTTCTTACGAATCAAATGTTAACTAAAAATAAAATAAAATAACTACAATTGCAGAAGTGAATAACTACAATAAAAGCAAAAATAAAATTGACAGTATTATTGCTATAGGGAAAAAATCCTTTCTTATTTGAAAAATCAAATGTTGATTAAAAAAATTATAATAAAATAACTACAATTGCAGAGGTAAATAACTGAGAACAAAAATAACAATTTGTCAAACTTTTTTTTAAAAATTACAAAATGTTCTGCTTATGTTTTGTTATCAATCATGTGTTTGTTAGATTTGTGTGCTGCTTGATACACACTGCATCTCAATAATCAATACTGGGATGAACGGAACACGCTCATCTCCATAAAACAGATCAATCAATAATGTTCGCATATATTCCACATTAACACTTCAATAGATGTAAGATTAATTATGTTGCTTCTCTTAAATTGTCTTTGCCTGTATATTGATATTTATTGATTATTTTGTCTTACAGTTTTAAGTTTAGTACATTTGAATGCATTGTTGATTTGTAGGAATGTTGTGAGTTAATGTGTATTTTGAAGCTTGTATATATTATGAATTGATTAATTGTTTTATTTTATTAGGCTAATACTGGAACATATTTGTATTAATGACGCACATTTGTTGCTGTCATTTAAATCTCAAATAAATAAATAAAACATGCAAGCTTCAATACATGAAATATATGGAGAGTCACACCAAACAATCAGAACAAAAACAAATCTAAAGTCAATACAAACTCTGACAAGCCCGAAATTAACACACACTAAAAAACAATGCCAATGGTTGTGTTTGGACATATTTGACCCAAAACTGGGTTACAACAACCCTGCATTTTTAGCATGTACACTATGAAAATGAAACATCTGGGTCAAATACAAGTCAAAATGCTAGGTCAATATGGACAAGTGACAATTTTTACCTGAATGGTTGAGTTTGTCCATATTTGACTCAGCATTTTGACCAATAATTGACTCAGAATTTCCTGGGTGTACATGCTAAAAATGCTGGGTTGTTTAATCCAAACATTGGGTCAAATATGGACAAACAACCATTGGGTTACATTTTCCAATTAAATTTAAATGACACTGTAACCAAATGGTTGAGTTTATCCATAACCGACCCAGCATTTTGACCCAAATGTTACCCAGAATTTTGTAGTGCACATGCTAAAAATGCTGGGATGCTTTAACCCAACATTGGATTAAATATGGACAAACACAACTACTGGGTTAAATATTTCAACTAGATTTAAATGACAATTTTTAACTTAATGGTCGAGTTTGTCCATATTTGACTCAGCATTTTGACCAATAATTGACCCAGAATTTCATGGGTGTACATGCTAAAAATGCTGTGCTGTTTAAACCAAGCATTGGGTCAAATATGGACAAACAACCATTGGGTTACATTTTCCAATTAAATTTAAATGACACTGTAACCAAATGGTTGAGTTTATCCATAACCGACCCAGCATTTTGACCCAAATGTTACCCAGAATTTTGTAGTGCACATGCTAAAAATGCTGGGATGCTTTAACCCAACATTGGATTAAATATGGACAAACACAACTACTGGGTTAAATATTTCAACTAGATTTAAATGACAATTTTTAACTTAATGGTCGAGTTTGTCCATATTTGACCCAGCATTTTGACCAATAATTGACCCAGAATTTCATGGGTGTACATGCTAAAAATGCTGGGCTGTTTAAACCAAGCATTGGGTCAAATATGGACAAACAACCATTGGGTTACATTTTCCAATTAAATTTAAATGACACTGTAACCAAATGGTTGAGTTTATCCATAACCGACCCAGCATTTTGATCCAAATGTTACCCAGAACTTTGTAGTGCACATGCTAAAAATGCTGGGATGCTTTAACCCAATATTGGATCAAATATGGGCAAACACAACTACTGGGTTAATATCTTTCAATTCAATTTAAATGACCCTTTTTAACAAAATGGTTGAGTTTGTCCATATTTGATCCAACATTTGACCCAGGACTTTCTAGAGTATACACACTGAAAATGCCAGGATGTTTTAACCAAGTGTTGGGTCAAATATGGACAAACACAACCACTGGGTTAATTTTTTAATTCAATTTAAATGACACTTTGTTTTAAATTTGTTTTAAATTGTTTAAATTTAATTTTTTTACCAAATGGTTCATGGCCATGTCCTTATTTGACCCAGCATTTTGACCTATATTTGACCTAGAGTTTTCAAGAGTGTTCAAGCTAAAAATGCTGGGTTGTTTTAACCAAGTGTTGGGTCAAATATAAACAAACACAACTGTAGGGTTACAATTTTCACAAAACAATTAAATTACACTTTTTACAACTGGTTGAATTTGTCCATATTTGACCCAGCATTTTGACCCACATTTGACTCAGGATTTTCTAGAGTGTACACACTAAAAATGCTGGGCTGTTTCAACCCAACATTGAGACAATATAAAGGTGTCACTTAACTGTCACTTTGGGTAAAAGTAAAAACTCCCCATCTTCATGCATCATCATATTCTGCGTCAGTGTTAATATTCAGTGTCTGTGCTGTGCTATAATGTCACACACAGACTCGGGTTATGTTTGCGCTCCACACATCAAAGTTTGAGACGCAATTACAGCCCGGTTTGATGTTTCTTGAAGGGACGACCTGAACCCTGCTTTGAATGTCCATCAGATTCGCTCCGGACAAACAACATCACACACACGCGCACACAAACAAACAACACACTGCGAGATGAGCAATCTCTGAGGCCTTTTGCACAAAACCGGTGTTCTGACGATCTGTTACATGGCAAGAAATTAGTCACTGGATTTACTGAAGATGTTTGAAAATATTCAAAAACAGATTGACTTCCCTTTGGTTATGTTGGTGCTGTTTTTGCCCCATTGACTTCCATTATAAATGACATTTCTGATTGCAAAGCCATGACAGCATATAATCATGCATTCTTGATTAGTGCTGGTTTTCCCTGTTGGGAAGACAATCTGTCATTCTCACTGTTGATCATCAGTTGCAGTGCAAATCAAGCTCCGGTTCTGGTGTGTGTGTGAGACAGAGAGAGTCCTTTGTGCACTTATCGATTTGTCTGAGAGACTCAAAATAAGCCCCTCAGCTCTCAGAACACAGTAAGGGCTCTATTTGAACGATCTAGGAGCAAAGTCTAAAGCTCATGGCGCAAAAGCATTAAGGGCGTGTCCAAATCCACTTTTGCTATTTTAAGGACAGAAAAATCCGCTCTGCACCCCGGCGCATGGTCTAACAGGGTTGTGCTTATTCTCCTTATGAGTTCTGGGTGTGTGTTGAGCATAACGTGCATTAAACCAATCAGAGTCTCATCTCTCATTCCCTTTAAGAGTCAGTTGCGTCACGCCATGGTGTATTTGCTATTTACATGTTGGATTTTATAAGTGTAAAAACTGAACGCTTCACTAGCGAGAAAACAGTTAAACAGAGCATCTGCAGCGCAAGGATAAAGAACGAGCCTCCTCCATTCAGCCTCTTTACTTTCTCTTTACTTTTACTCTTTACTCTTTACTCCTTTACTTTGGTGGAGTAAGGGAACAGTGGATACTCACTCCACTGAACACATCCATTAGCCCACATATTTAATTTCCTTTGGTAAGCGCAAAGATTTGTGTCAAAACTATTTCTAAATTCAGTTCTAATCTCCAGCAAAGGAATAAATGAACAATAATAATGAAGTGTGGTCAAAACACTGAGTTACATCCAAACACACGTCCTGTTCTTATGGTGATGCAGACATCTCCAAAACCCCACAGGTGGACAAATCTACACTTGTGTTTATTAAAACAAATATAAATATGCAGATAATAAATAATACTGCTGATAATAATAACATTATACAGATGCAGATCGTCATGAATAAACTAAAAAATCCCCCTGAGGTGAAGAAGGCATGGAGGCAGTGGTGTTTATATTGATGTAGAAAATAATCATTTTTGTAATATTTTAATCCTTTAATTGTTTTCATCTGTAAAGATATTTGTGTATTGCTGTTCATCCTGTGTGTATTAAGCGTTCGGACCCACACAGGCGCATAACTAACACACTCCGTGCTGGACTTTAGACCTGCTTTTAGTTGGTCAATGGCGCAGACTATTTCATCTCCTCGAAATAGCAACACGCCAACAATGTGCCTTAACACACCTCCTTTATAGACCAGCACACCCATGAGTCCACAAAGTGCTGCAAATAGATTTGCTATTTAAACAACGTGGTGCAAAACATTAAAATTAGGGTTGCGCTGGTCTGAAAATAGCAACAAATTGCGCCATACACATATTGCGCCGGGTATATGATAGGGCCCATAGTGTATTTCTGCACACACACTAAAATATGCTGTTTTATTACACTGAACTCCATATAAAAGCTAAAAACTCTTCAGCACAGGCCTATCTAAAGGGTTAATGCTGCCAAAAGATGATCAACAGTAAAAATGACAAATTGTCCCTTTTCCCAAACAATCAAGAATGACTGATTATATGCTGTCATGGCTTTACAGTCAAAAAATGTGATTATAATGGAAGTCAAAGGGGAAAAACAGCACCAACATAACCAAAGGGGAGCAAATCTGAACAATACACAAGGGTTCATTTTTTTATGTTCAATGCACTTAAATTTCTAAAAACAATTAAGTTGGAGCAACATGAAGGAATTGTGTGGAAGGCAGCATTTTTTCCATTGTAAACAAACACAAACCCATAGGCACTGCAAGCATCCTGTCTGATGGACACAAACAACTGTCTGCGTCCACAAATAGAGTGAAATCTATGGACTGGCCAGAACCCAGAGGAGCTCATCAGATATGTGAAGCATGTTTTCTCTTTGATTCAGCTCTGGGTCACTAAATCTGTGCTGTTGTTCTGCCTGCTTCTAAAAGGGGCAGTTCAGCATTAAATTCCATAGTATTTTTGTTCCTATTATGGACGTCAATAGTCATACACTGAAAAAAAAAAAAAAGATTCATTGGAGTTACTAAATTTAAGATAAGTGGTTGTAAACGATGTATAAATTTATACAAATTAAGTTCAGTAATCTTCAACGTAATTTGATAATATTCAGCCCATATAAATTGATTGTAAGCACTTAAATAAAAAATTTGTAGATCTAATGCAGATTTTTTCTTCAGTATACCTGCAACCATCAAGTTTTTCCCGAGATTCTCACCTATTTTACCATTCTATCCTGCCATCATTTTGTTTTAAATATTTCCCATATTTTTAATCTTTCTATAAAAGGCAGCATTAACATCTAGACCAGGGGTGTCAATTTAATTCCTGGAGGGCCGCAGCCCTGCATAAGTTCCAGCCCTGCTTCAGGTAGGTTTCAAACAAGCCTAAAGCATTCAACTAGTTTAATCAGCTGTGTTTAATTAAGGTTTGAAACTAGAGCTGCACGATTAATCGAAAAAAGATTGCGATCTCTATTCGACCCCCTAGACGATCTTAATCCAGCATTTCTACGATTCTGCCAATCATGTTTTCAAGTTCTGGAGAGAAGCAGTCGCACAAGTCTTCACACTCTTTTACATACGTTGCTCGTTGCAACGTGGACACCTCTAAATGGTGTTGAAAGAGTCACATACTGTATTAATAAGGCATAATTCACCCAAAAATGTCATTTCTGTCTTCATGTAATGATGTATTCGCGGCCGCGAAATCACACGTGACGTGAGCTGCTGACCGTGAGCTGTTACCACAGAGAGGGCGGGCGCGCGCCTGTGAATGAAGTCTACTTTAGTGAACAGAATAGGCTGTGAATAACAGGTAATAAAGTTGCAAATAACATTCAGTTTGTGGCAGAGTGATCGTTTGGGACCGCACTTAGCAATGAAAATAAAACCAAAAGCGTGCACATCATTTAAACAATCATATCGCTTTTTGAGTAATGATTAGGACAAGCGCTTAATGTTTTTCTGTCATAGCGAACCTAAAGTGTTGTGCATGAGAATAAATGTGTACCAGTGTTAGTATAACGACTGTAGCCCATATAATGTTGAATATAATGCAAGATAGAATCTGATAATGAGAAATGTCTGATTTTACTAGTAGAAAAACATGTTCTAATATTGTTTAATAATGTTGTCCATGACAAATGACAAGCATGCATCTCTCAAACATAATAATTCAACTTCAGAATTATGAATAGTTGTATTCTGATGTCGTCACTTTACTGTGCATTAATGACCAGGACATATTTAAAGTCTATTCAAGTCCTCCATTCAAGGTCTATTCAAAATGTAGCATTTTAACCAACAGTAGAGCTACACATAATAGTATTATTATTGTTTTATCATATGTATGAGAAATAACAATAATAATAGGCTACTCATATTAACCTTTGTTTTACATGTACAGAATCGTGAGAAAATCGTGATCTTCATTTTAAGCAAAAGAATCGCGATTCTCATTTTAGCCAGAATCGTGCAGCTCTAGTTGAAACTATGTGATCTAGACAGAGGCGAAATCCCTATACGCATAATTCCTCCAAACCACTAGGCCACTGATCATCAACTGGCGGCCCGCGAGGCAAATCCAGCTCGCTGAGCCGTTCAATCCGGCCCGCGACTGGATTGCAAAATTGTGAGGCTCAAAAACAAAACAGTGGTCCACACTATTAAAGCAACTAAAATAACAACAGCTGAGTCTCTGTCAGAATAACCATTTATGACTATATTTAGGCTACACTCTGAAATGAGGACAGACTCAGACAGACCATGCGGCGTTCAGCATTTATTGTTTCAAACAGGTTTTAGCGTAAGTGAAGACAGGTGGGGTGTAGGTGGAGTCCGTGCGACGTGTGTGTGATGAAGAGCAAGGAGGGATACGGTGGAGAGGGGTGCGCGACGTATTTGAGGAGCGGGAGGAAGACGCGTGATTTCTGGGAGATTATCACTCGTTTGCAGGCCTCCGGGAGTCTCTATGCGTTTGCGGGAGACTCACAGAACTTCCGGGAGACTTGAGATGTCTGCCTCACGACTAAAAAAAAGGAGGAAAAACTATCTGGCACAACTTAAATATAGCATGGTAAATAAATAACCTGGTACCAGAACAAAACAGGTCACCAATAATGTTCGCACATCAAATGAAACGTTAAGTGGGCTTGAATTCAAATCACAATGCTGAAACGGGCTACTCACAGTGCTTAATCAATGGCTTAAGTTACATCTCCCCTTGTTGACTTAGCCTAATTGAGTTGAGGCAAAATATATATCTCTCCTAGTGGTTGACTGTGGTATAGGTGATGGGAGCCTGAATCAAATGCCTTCAGTTTTGTAATGAAATTGAAAAAGTATAAACATTAAACATAATGTTAAGCAAAAATGAGATTTTTATTTGATTTTCTTCTTAAGGGTTCCGGCCCCCAAGGAGACTGTCTAGTAAAACTCTGGCCCTCTGACAAATAAAGTTGATGACCCCTGCACTAGGCCCTTGCTCTCAAATGTGATATGATGAGTTGTTCAAGACAATTTGGGTTTTTTTCTGGCTTGAAAACACTTTGAATCCATTATAAAATTTGCCCTTATTGTCACATCACAATTTTGGAGTACAGTTTCCATCCACCTATTTTTATGCGCATTTTGAACAATCACATTAAGGCCCAATCCCAATTCTACTCCTTAGCCCTTCCCCTTACCCCCAGTTTGCGCGTTCAGTGAAAGCGGTAGGGGTGTCCCAATTCTCTTTAGGTTGAAGGTGTAGGGCTAAGGGGAAGGGGTAGATAGCCCTCGAAAAGGAGATTTTTCAGGACCACACTCGAAACCAAGAGGTAAGAAAATTTCCCAGAATACACCAGCTACAGCGGCAGCATGGCTGCACACGGAAGTAAGGAGATCCACAAATTAGTATTTTTTTGTCATTATTATGAATTTTTTCAACAAACAAGCACATTTTTTAATATATGCATAACCGTGTTCATGTTTTACCGTCATGCTTTTATAAAAAAACAGCTAAAATAAAAACCGCTAAATTTGGCGATCTATAATCCATAATAATATCTCCTGTACAGCAGTCCCACAACATTCTGACACTCGATGACACTCCAATACCCTGTCAGAAAAGTCTAGTGGCTGTAAATGAGCTGTTTACAGTGTCTGCTATAATGTTAATGTTGTTTTTGGTGTGTTTACACAGATATATATATGGCCACTGTGTAAATGCACAGTATCTTATTGCCACATTAGATCGTTATGATAACATAATATATCCCTTCAGTGATTTCCTAAAGATAAATACCAAAAAATAACACTACTGGAATAACTACAGCAGTCGCCATCGTCTGATCTCATATGAAGCAAGAGATCGCGATGACGTATGATGACGTGTGCAGGTGCTGTAGTGCTGTCCCAATTCTTAGGGGTACATTTTGAAGCCCTTCCCCTTCACACTCGGTTTAAAGGGCCAAGGGGAAGGAGAAGGAGACCAAAAATAGAATTGGGATTGGGCGTAAATAAATGCTTAATGCAAACTGTAACGAAATTTGAATTACTTTATTGTTTATAATTTAGAATTTTTTTTGTTGTATTTTGCATATGGTTTGATTTGTCGAATGAATTAAGTTGTTTGGGGACTTTACATATGACATCAAAATTGTGGAGCCTACCGGATATATATCGCATGTAGTAATGAATGAAAAGCAAAGCACGCCAAGCATGGAATGCTAGGTGAAACACGGTAAAAAAGGCACAGGTATACGGCTGCTTCACGGATTCCCCGTTCATGTGTTTTAGCTCCTGGTTTATGGGAAAATAAGGTACTTTGGTTTATTTGTTTAAGATTAATGTTTGATTGTTGATGTTGCCTGAGTGTTTTAATTTTCGGGATTTCATTTGTGTTTGTTGTTTGTTTATTTTCTCTATAGTTCTTACGGTGATTCATGATGAAATGATGCGTAATAATTCTATGGAGTGTGACCAATAAATGAATCGTGAACCATCAGTGAAAGACTTAATCATCTTTTAACCAGGACGCTACACAACATGCACCTACAGTTTTTAACATTTGCATAAAAAATTATGCACACAAATAAGTGGGATAAATGATAAGAAAAAATGTACATAAACTGCGAACAATGGATTCCAATTTTGCGCATAAATTTAATTACATCTTTGGATGGACACATTAACACATTATTTCAAGTTTCGTTACAGTTTGCATTAAGCATTTCTATTTAACAATTTAACATCAACAATTCTATTTTTGTTCCCCTTCCCCTTGGCCCTTCAAACCGAGTGTGAAGGGGAAGGGCTTCAAAATTTACCCCTAAGAATTGGGCCAGCACTACAGCATCTGCACACGTCATCATGTCATCGCGATCTCTTGCTTCATATGAGATCAGACGATGGCGACTGCTGTAGTTATTCCAGTTGTGTTATTGTTTGGTATTTATCTTCAGGAAATCACTGAAGACATATATTATGTTATGGATGGAAACACAGCTATTAGCTTTGTTTCCATCAGTCATCAGAATATCTTTTGTTCTATTACAATTACTATTCATATCTGTTGTCTATATATTACTCTATATATTGTTTTGTGCTCAACAGAAAAAAGAAATTCGTTAAAGTTCACCATTTGAGTGAGAGTAACTGCAGAGGAAATGTTAATTTTGGGGTGTACTGTCCCTTTAAATCGAAGCTCCACAACCTACAGGGATTTTCTGAATCAAACATTTGTGATATGATTCACTGCAGTGTCCATACACTATATTTCAGATGCAGGACAGGATTGTGGTCAAAGAAACACAGAGACAGGCGTCCCCCTCAGGACATGCAATTGAAACACAGTAAAGGTCATGTCTACACACATTTACCAACTTCATCGATTAAACCACCGTCAAACAGACAGACCAAGTCCCATTTCTGGTCCTGCACATTTCGTCTGAAATGCTTAAGGAGTTGCATTGATTAAAAGTTAAAGGTCCTGTGAAATTAAAATATTTTTTCATTCATTCATTTTCCTTCGGCTTAGTCCCTTTATTTGGAATGAACCGCCAACTATTCCAGAATATGTTTTACACAGTGGATGCCCTTCCAGCTGCAAACCAGTACTGGGAAACATCCATACACACTCACACACACACACACTCATACACTACAGCCAATTTAGTTCAATTCCCCTATAGCGCATTTGTTTGCACCCGGAGGAAACCCACGCCAACACGGGAAGAACATGCAAACTCCACACAGAAACGCCAACTGACCCAGCTGGGACTCGAACCAGTGACCTACTTGCTGTGAGGCCACAGTGCTAACCACTGAGCCACCCTAAAATATATATTTTTAGATGTCTATATAAGTAAGTCAGTCTTAAGGATATCTATAAGCTAGTGTGCTCCAAAAACAGTGACAAAATTAGCATTTAGAATATGAGCAATTCCATGCAAATGTCAACCTCGCCATGAAAAAATATCTTTCCACCAAAATAGTGAAACCCTTTCTAGGTTTTTTTAAAGCTTGTATTCTACAGTACTGTACAAATAC
The DNA here is from genome assembly GCA_903798195.1 of Danio kyathit. Lineage (NCBI taxonomy): Eukaryota > Metazoa > Chordata > Actinopteri > Cypriniformes > Danionidae > Danio > Danio kyathit. The sequence continues at coordinate 53,031,895 of LR812528.1, read as the reverse complement.
TCAAAAATGTCTCTGTCAATGTTTTTAAACGATTACATTCAATTTACCAAAAGGCACACAAGTGCCAATTTCACATCTGTCACATTCATAACGAAGCAATGTCAAATCAAATTAGGGCTGGGCGATACGGCAAAAATGCAATCTCAATAATTATTTTCCATACTGAACGATAGCGATGTATATTTTGATTTAAGTTGTTAATGCTTCCAGATTTAAAAGAGTATCCCAACAATGACAGAAGCCACAAATAAAGAGGGTCCAATAAATTCAGTGCATCTCTAATATTACAGTTTTTCTCAGTGGCTTTGGTGCATTTCTCACGACACTATTTACATTTGCACAACAGTTGATTCATTTCTCAAAACAATTAGTGCAAACTGCAAAACCTAGTGGATAACCTGCAAAAGCGCGTCACTTGCTCAAAATGGAGAGCTCATTCCTCAATAGCAAGTATTGATGTCAAAGAAAGTGTCACTGGCTATGTTTCCATCCAAAAATGCGAATGAACTTTATGCGCAAAACTGGATTATTGCATAAAAAACGCGCGAATAAAGCAGCGTTTCCATCCAACGAGTCAAAGCGAACAAAATCGTCACTTCCTGATTAACTGGGGCCAAATATCAACAGTAAAAACGGAATTTGCTGCAGTAGGAGAAACTTTATCTTTATACAATAAATGACTTGCGCCTCAGAAGACAATCCTGACACACAGTGAACACGCGGGGGCGTTTGAAGGTGTCAGACGCGGAGCACAGACGCTCTTGGATCTGGAGGTCATTAATAATATAATAACACTAATAGTTAAACGGTAAGGCGTTTTTGAATGACCAAAACAACATTTCAGATGGTTTACAGTGTGCTCAGCCTGCTGGTTTGTCCATTTACACACATTTTTATCATCACATGATCTCTTATAACAAAATCACATGACCTTTTTTCATGCGCACACTGGAATTTGTGCGGTAAAAGTGTTTCCATCATAGTTTATGCGCATCTTCTCTTATCGAATAAAAAGTTTATCCTACTCAATTATGCGCATGTTTTTTTTATGCGCATTTTAAAAATGTATGCCATCATGGCGTTTCCATCAACCGGTTTTTTATGCTCATATCCAAAATGCGCATAAAAATAGGTGGATGGAAACATAGCTACTGTCATCAAGATGAAAAGTCCTGACACCATTGTTGATGAACAAGATAGTCAAATGGCTTTGTCATGTTTTCATTATGACACTTTACTCTGTAAATGTTTTCCAATGCAAAAAAAGTCAGATTTTGGAGACACGTCCTGAAAATGCTCCAGACAGCACTATATACTGTTAGCACAGCCATTTGAAAACTACAGTAAAGTTAGACATCACTGCATTTAGTGAGGTATCTGAGTACATGTTTACTGCATTTGCTCTTTACAATTCTAATTTATTCACAGAATTGTGCAAAAGAATAAACACACCCTTATTTACAACAAGCATAAACTCCCTTTGGGTAGAGCTGTGCACAACTGTAGACAATACTGCAGTACATACTGGAGCTGAACCTACAACATACACAGGTCTGTAAATCAGTCATCAAATTGTTCAATTTAGGAGACATTTTCAAGTTTTTATTTAATAATTTTTATATTATTATAAATATTTTATTTTATTTTTTATAAAATTATCTTGACAGATTTTGACAACTAGTTTCAACATTTGTGTATGTAATGACTCCAGTAATGAAATGAGGACTATTAGTTTAATATGGAATGGCTATTCAGCATCCACAAGTTTAGTTCATTTTGACTGACATGACATAAGCAAATGATAATGTTACAAACAGCAGAGAGTTGTATGAAAGCAACTGATGCATGTCCAAAAGCATTCGCAAGTTGTTGGAAGGAATGAGAAACTGCTGCTATGATGTGCACAAATGACTAATTGTTTTGAGAAATGCATTAACTGTTGTGCAAATGTAAAGAGTGTTGTGAGAAATGCACCAAAGTCACTGAGAAAAACTGTAACACACTTTAGATTCGCATTGTTGCACGTTTCTGCTGTGTGATTGGCTCTTTGATCAATATAGAGTAAAAAAGTCCAGAGCTTATCATTGTTATTGACATGAATTTGATCACGATTCAATATAATATTGTCACAATCACCAGCGATCTAATCCTTACAGATCACTGGTAAACACAGATCACGTAGAGCTACAATAGGCATGGGCAGGTATAAGAATCTGACGGTGTGATAACCTTGGATAAAAATATCACGGTTTGACAGTATTGTGATTACTGCTCTAAAATAAGTTCTTTTTAAATGTCTGGGTAAAAAACTAAAACTTTTTTCACCTTTGAACACATTACATTTTATTTTTTGAAAGATTTATAATAGTTTGGAGCAGTGAACATGTCAGGCTGAATAATGAAAATAAATCATTGACTTCTGCTGTCTTCATTTGCTTCAAAAACACAGATTTATTTACAATTTAAAACTTCTTTGGATGTTTTTTCTTCTGGAGATACTGTCGTTCTAAAGAACTAAAAAAATAAAAAATCGTACACATACCGAACGGTATTACAGAAAATGTTGGCGGTTTTAAAACCTCCAAACCGCGGCATACCTTATATCAGGGCTATTCAATTGGCGGCCCCCGGGCCGAATCCAGCCCCCGAGGCAATTTGTTCCGGCCCTCCAAATAGTGTGACCAAGACATCAAAAATAAATTTAGTTCAGTCGAAAAACAGCCGCTATAGTTATGAAGTGACGTGCGTCTGTTCAATACAGCATGAGCTGCGCAGAGCGTGAGTCACCTGACATTCAGGGAGTAGCGCGGGCAGCCAAAAATATTTGGATATGTTTGTAGAAAAGACCCTTTGTACAATGCACTGATATCGTCAATAGGGATGCAACGATTAGCCGATTTCACTATTAACTGCCCTTTAATTCTTCACAATTAATCGTAAAGGCTTCTCTAAGCCGCATTTCTGTTGCACGGAACAAAACGAAACTGCTGCAGTTAAACAAAGTTATGCCAAGTTGCCAACTGTGCCCTAGTTAAAAGTTCCAAGTTCCAAGTATGTAGGCTACACTGAGGCTAATAACACCAAATTAACTATAGCAGCGGCTGTTTCCATATCACGTCTTTTCCGCTTGCAAGTTTGTTGTTTCTAATGTAAGAATATATGACAATATGCGCGCACAAGCGGAGCAACGCGCTTGCGTCTTTGCGGGTGCACGCAGTAGAAAACATCTCACGGTGAGAGTTGTGCGTGCCTTTCAGTGCAGTGTAAACAAAAGATATGGAAGACGAATTAATATTAAGATGATTATGTATGCATGAACGCAGATGGCAACAACAGCTCATCTAAATAGCTCACCTAATATAAAGCTTGAATTTACATTAGACCTGATAACCGTCAAACCATGGTTATTCTTCACACTATATAATCGTACAACCAAAATCTATCCCTAATAGTTATGCAGTTCAAAAATAACATATGAATGTGTGTGAATGTAGAAGAAGCCTACTTCAGCAATGCACTGCTGTTGTTGTGCTCTGAAATACAGCATTTGAAAGTTTGTAAAAAATAAAAGAAAGTCTATTGTACAATGCAGTGATGTTATGTAGTTTCAAAATACAATATATTAACATTTTAATGTAGAAAAAGCCAACGTGGGTGGCTAAAGAAACAAAAATACAACATATATGGGCTCTTATATTGCTTTTGTGTTATCACTCATATAGCAAGTCATATCTCTCCGGCCCTTCGTTTGTGATGCTTTTCATAAACCGGCCCCCATGACAAACTAATTGAATAGCCCTGCCTTATATCATCCCATGCCTAGCTCCAAATCTGCCATTACATGGACTAAAAGTTCCAGTCATGCACCACACACACTCACACCGGTTCCTGATCCTGACTGATTGCAAACACACAGCCGGAGGATTGTCAAAGACTTATTAGGACTTTAAATACAGCGCACACACACACACACACACACACATCTTTGCTGAGTCTATACTGTTTGTGAACATTACAACGCGGTTTCCTTGCCTTCCGTGTTTGAACCTTGCTTTGTTTTGTTTGTTTTACCCTGTCTAATGCCTGCCTTTTGACCATCTACCTGTTGTATGACCAGGACTCTGGATTTGCCTGTATACATCTGTTTACCCCTGTGTTGACCGTTGCTTGCCTGACTATTCTCCTAATAAACCCTGCATTTGGATACGCAGTCCATTGTCAGTGTCTGCTTCACATCACAAATATTGTTTATCAGCCCAGCCCTAAATAAAGTCAACGATTTTTGTTCTATGGCAAGCCAACTCTTATACATTCGATTAGCATTGTTTCTTTTAGGTTGTGCAGCTTTTTTTACAGAATTTCCACAAAGTATGTTATATACTGAAAACTAGGGCTGCATGATATTAGGAAAAACTGACATTGCGATATTTTATTTTTCTGCAATACATAGTGAAGTTTTGAGTATAATTTCACCAGATGACTTGAATGGCTCTATTTGGAAAGAATTTGTAATTTCAGATTGATTGAGATAATTTTGTACATCTGGATAGGCATGGGATGATAACCGGTTTCAAGGTTTATCGCGGTTTGGAGAAGTCAAGGTTTTAAAAGCACAAAAATCTTCTGTTATACCGTTCCTAAGGTGTATGTAAAGTTTTTTTTATGTGTGTTTCTTATGTGTTGCAAAGATATCTGTGTTTTTGGAAACTAATAAAGATAGCAGAAGTCATTTTTATTTTAATTATTTAGCCTGACATGTTCACTGTCTAAAATATGATAAGGGATTTCTAAAATCAAATATATTGTGCTCAATTGAGAGAGAAAAAAGTTGTTGTATTTTACTAAGACATTTTAAAAAATAACTTATTTTAGAGCCCTAATCACAATACCGTTATACCGTTGATATTTTATTTATAAGGCGCAAGGATACTGTTTGTGGACTTCAGTTCTGCCTTTAACACCATCGTCCCATCACTGCTCGAGAACAAACTGACCCAGCTGTCTGTCCCCAGCTCTGTCTGTCAATGGATCACCAGCTTTCTGACAGATAGTGATGTGCGGATCGATACTAAAATATCGATATCTCCGATAGCAGCTTTGTATGTTCTAGAATCGATTATCTTATCAAAATATCGATATTTCAATAATTGGAGCAAATATGTAGTTTATTGGAAATAGAAATACAGTGGAAAGTAACCACAATTACCCTAGTTTATCTGAATATGCCAACTTAGTCGGAACTACTTGTTCTTCCGCCTGCAAAGTCATGTGCGTAATATGGCACAATACAACTGCAGTCAGATCACGCTAGCTAGCCAGTAGCCACTCAGTCTGCTGGCACATGTGTTTTAGTCACGCTGTCATTGAATATGGGTGACCGCAAGCAGAGTTATGTGTGGAGCTACTTCACTTCCATAAACTCAAACGGTGCAGTTTGTGACACGTGTAACAAAACAGTGAGGTACTGTGGTAATACCACAAACCTAATCAAACATCTACATGGAAATCGCAAGACAGAATATGACAACGTCACGACTAGGCGGTCAGAAGAGGAGGAAAGGAGAGGCATAGGTGCTGCTAGGGCGAGACAGACATCGAATTCAGAGTCCTTAGGTGCAGCAGGCAGGCACTATCCAGGTACACAGGGAGAAAATATGGCGATTTGGCTGTATTTTGGGGGCTTGGGTTTTTTTGTGACATTGATAAAACAACGAAAAAAGGTTCAAAACGCTTTCATGGGAACAGGATTAACTTGTCACTAAACGTAGAAGTGTGAATGTTTTTTTTAAGATGTTCAGGCAGGAGTTTTAAGATATACATGCTCAGATGCTGTCAATAAATATGTAAGTTGGCTTTTTTGTATGATAATTCTTCATCTATAAACAATAAACAAGAATAACCCGTAATATGTCTCGTATTCAGTACGAAGTGACACTTTTAAGGACACTACTTTCTACTTTTAATTTTCTAAACAGTCATTTTTGGGCAAAGTATCGGTATCGGATCGGTATCGTCGATACTCGCCTTCATTTTACTTGGTATCGGATCGGATAGGAAATCAGTGGTATCGCACATCACTACAGACAGATAGACAACAGCTAGTCAGAATGGGCAAAATCACATCCGACAGCCGCACCATCAGCACTGGTGCCCCCCAGGGATGTGTTCTCTCCCCACTGCTCTTCTCCCTGTACACCAATGACTGCACCGCAAAAGACCCCTCCATTAAGCTCTTGAAGTTTGCGGATGACACTACTGTTATCGGCCTCATCCGGAACGGCGACGAGTCTGCATACAGACAGGAGGTGGAGCGACTGGCTTTATGGTGCAGATACAACAACCTGGAGCTGAACACGCTCAAAACAGTGGAGATGATAGTGGACTTTAGGAGAAACCCCCCTGCACTCCCCCCACTCACCATCATGAACAGCACTGTGGCTGCAGTAGAGTCATTCAGGTTACAGCGAATACTCCGGACTGCTGAACGAATCACTGGCACTACCATTCCTACACTTAAAGAACTGTACTCTTCCAGAGTGAGTAAAAGCCCTCGCAAAATCACTCTGGATGCCTCGCACCCTGCACACTACCTGTTCGAACTGTTACCATCTGGTCGGCGCTACAGAGCACCAAGCACAAAAACAGCCAGACACAGGAAAAGCTTGCTCAGTCATCTACCTCATGAACAGTTAAATACTCTCCAACTGTGCAATAAACATGTGCAATAGTTTCTCACACGCATTTGTACACAGCACCTTATAACCTGTTTATTTATAACAAATCTGTACATGCAACTCAACATTCAGATCCTTTGACTAACTGCATCTCTGTCTAATGTTTATCATCTTTTTACATATTCATTTTGTGTTGTCACTTTATGTACACTGGAAGCTTCTGTAGCCAAAACAAATTCCTTGTTTGTGTGAAGCACACTTGGCAATAAAACTGATTCTGATATTTTCATCCAAGGTTATCATACCATCTTTTACCGACTCATGCCTGCATCTGCATAAAATATAATAAAAAAAATCACAAGTATTTGTAAATACAGTTGCAGAAATACAAATAAATTAAATGGTGCTTCATAGTTTCTAGGAGTCTAGATTCAGGTACATACATTAAGTTATCAAATATAAAATAAAACTTTATAAACTTTAATAATCTTTATTAAAGTTACAAACATAATAAATTATTGTGCCCATTTGCTTAAAACTGGCTTGGAATGCTTACAAAGTCTGAGAGCTTATAAATATATGAGCAATTCCATGCAAATGTCAACCTTGCCATGAAAAAAAAATAAATTTTTCACCAAAATAGAGAAAAACCGTTTTTACATTTTTTGTGTAAGCAAGTATTTTACAGTACTTTAAAAATACTCATAAATGTATCTGTCAGTGTTTAAAACTATTATATTTAATTTGCCAAAATCACATGAGTGGCAATTTCACAGCCGTCACATCCATAACGGAAAAGTGTCACATCCATAACAACACTTTTTTCTCATAAATGCAAAAATATTAAATCAAATCAAATCAATAATGTTTGTTCTTTAGTGAGCCGACTCGTATCTGTTTGATTAGCATTGTTTCTTTTGGGTTGTGCAATTTAATTGACAGAATTTCTACAAAGTATGTTGTAGACTGAAAACTCACAAAGTTTTTTGTCACATCCATAACGCATGTTTATTATCCTCATTTAAAGTATAAAAAATGTTTACAGACTGATATTTTTCTGGTCCCTTAACCCTGTGGTCAGTTGTTTTGGAAAATATAAACAGATGTGTCAATATAATGTTAACGTATACTTTCTATGTGCATTTATCTTTTGAGTTTTTACTGCAAATGTCACATCCATAACGCTGGAATTGCTCATATGCAAATTATGCCATTTTTGGTAGCAATGAATCAGTTTTTTTTTTTCAACTGTGGCTCCTGTGAATTCTGACTCCACATTTCAGATTCTGCGATGTGTCTATTGCGAATGTTCACATTGCTATATTAATGCTGAAACTATATACTGTGCAGCCCTACTGTAAACTCACAACACTTTTTCAGTCACATCCATAAAACTTGCTGATTTTCCTCATTGAAAGTACAAAAAATGTTTATAGATTGATGTTTCAATATAATGTTAACATATGCTTTCTATGTAAATGTATGTTTTGAGATTTTACTGCAAATGTCACATCAATAATGCTGGAATTGCTCAGACACAAACATACAAAGCTTGCAGTGTGTCACTGTATATATGACAAAAAGATAAATAAAAATGTCAAGACTTTCTAATGTAAATCAATAAGATCATAAAAGTCTAAGAGAAATATCAGTTTACTCTAGGGCCCAGTTTCACAAACAGGGCTTAGATTAAGCCAGGACTAAGCCTTAGTTAAATTAGGCTATTTAAGCCAAATTTATAAAAATGGCCTTAGAAAAGTATATTACTGGTGTGCACCTGGAGAAAAAAAAGACACTGATGTATTTTAAGACATCTCACTGTAAGTTATTTTGAGTTGAGACAGCTCAAACATGCAATTTAATCTTGACTAGCCTTAAACCTTGTTTGTGAAACCGGGGGTATATCTCCTAAGGTCAAAGCTCTGTTACTTTAAAACAAAATGCAATACAGTGATGATTGAGACAAATAAACGATCCTAAAAAGTCTGATTTTTAACATAAAAAGTTAACAGTTAAGTTTAATTTATTATTAAATATTTCTTTTTATGGGTACACTACATATTTTATAGTAGAAAAACAGAACATTTTAGGTCTAGAAGTCCAATATTTAAAACTCATAATACAAACCAGCCTGGACTGAAGGTGGAAGTCTGACCATATAACAGGCCTCGCGTATCATGACATAGGTCTAGATAATGTTATATGATTATTTACAAACAAAGATTTACACGAGTTGAAAGGAAATATATGGCTAATCCTGAAAACAGGCTGAAAGCAGTTGCCTGGCCTGTGACAATTTGAACAAATCATTTGTATCTTCCGAGTTAAAAACTCAGGTAAGGACCTCTTCCTTTTTGTAAACACAACGAAATATTTACCGAGACACATCTACTCAACACCACCGTACTCTGCGTCAAACATTAAGATCAAATAAATGAAATCTGTCTGCTTAAAAACAAACAAAACGAGCAAACATTTACCTTCAAATCCAAAACGTGTTGCCTTCAACACTAACCCGCTTCCACTGCTGCTCGCTGCCGCCATCTTGCGCGGCAAAACAGAACTGACGATGAAAATGGCGGCAAAACAAAACACCTCAGATAGGCGAATGAAGTTTATCCGTGTAGTGTAGTAGTACAAATTACTATAGTTTTGTTTGTTTTACATGCATTAATCTTACAAATGTTCTCCAGAATCATTCAATCAGGCTTCCAGCAATAAAGAGTTTGAAAATGTGCTTATTTTGTTCCACATTTATGTCCGATTTTGATGTGAAACGTAATTTTATTCAGTATACAGTGACTTAACATTTAATAAAAACAGTTATAATCTCTTTTGATACACAATTGAAATTGCCATTTATAATGAATAGTAAAAAAAAAGTTTGGCTCATATGGCTCATGTTTGTTTTAGTCCAATATTAAAGTTTTCACACAACATCTGACGTGAAACCATTTCATAAAGCATCAAATTACAAATACACCAATTTCATTTTATACAACAACCAGAAAAATGCAAACACATGGCCATTTAACAATATTTTACATCTCTGAGAGCCATTAAAAACTGATGATCAACACATGTATTCAGAGTATCGAGAAATATGCATGCTCAGCATGTTTTTCTGCTTTAACAACATATTTAAGTTAATAATGGCACGATATTGTCAGAAAATGTTCAAGGCACTTCCTTTTTTACAATAGAAAGATTAAAGGTTACTAAAGGACAGCTTCAAGTGCTGTTTTTTTTTTCCTCATAGGAAATTGGAGTGTTTAGACAGTCTTGTTTAATTTTAGTGTGCACCATTTCACAATCTTGTGTATTTATTCAAGTATTTTAAAACACAAATATTTAACTAAACCCAGTCCATAACACAGATGCTCAGTTTTTCAGTGCTAAATGTAATGCAGACACCATGGAGAACCCAACTGCTGTACAAAAACACACACAGGAGTTCATAATCCATCATCTGTAATGGATTCAGTCCAATCATCCACAGCTCGTTATAATAAAATAAGCTTTATTTGTGGAACTTTTAAATATTGTGAATGTGGATGATGGTTCAGCTGGTTGGTGACTGTAGTAATGGGGTTTTTTCACTGGTTGTGCTGGATGGATCCACATCTGTGCTGGACGGACCACTCGTTTTACTTCTTACCTGCCATCGAAAAAAAAAAACATGTTAGTGGAAAGCCAAAAAATAAATAAATAAAAAGTTCCTCCAAACAATTGTCTGCACAGAACCATTCAATATTGACGGAAAAAAAAAAAAAATTAATTAAAAATTAAAACGCTACCCATGACTGCCACATTACTAGTTTGTAAATAAAAATATATGAGTTCAAAATGCTTGTATGAACTTAAATTTGTGATTTTCTGAGACATGTAAATTTAAAATATGCCTAAACTCACGCACAAAGCAGAAAAGTAGACAAGTACATGAACAACATAACGTAAATGTATATATTTACTAAACTATTGCTTTATGCAGATTTAAAACGCAAAAAAAAAATATATATATATATATATAGATATAGATATAGATATATATATATATATATAGATATATATATATATATATATATATATATATATATATATATATATATATATATATATATATATATATATATATATATATAGATATAGAGATATAAAATAATAATAATAATAATAATAACCTATACAATAAAGTATAATTGGATATGGGTCCCCCCCAAAAAAATAAGTATGCATTCTAAATTAATAAAAACGCACCTTTAAGTTTAGTAAAAAATTCTGCTTATTAAAATTAAAATATAAATATACAAATAAAAATACAAAAAAAAAATAAAAAAAAAAAAATAAAAAAAAAACCATATCCAATATGAATAAATAAACAAATGATACAAAAAAAAAAACCCAGAAGAACAAAGTATACATCCAATACGAATAAAAAAAAAAGAAACAGAAGGACAAGTACACATCCAATGTTATTAAATAAATAAATACAGTTGCAATCAGAATTATTGAACCCCCTTTGAATTTTTTTTTCTTTTTTAAATATTTCCCAAATGATGTTTAACAGAACAAGGAAATTTTCACAGTATGTCTGATAATATTTTTTCTTCTGGAGAAAGTCTTATTTGTTTTATTTCGGCTAGAATAAAAGCAGTTTTTAATTTTTTAAACACCATTTTAAGGTCAATATTATTAGCCCCTTTAAGCTATATATTTTTTCAATAGTCTACAGAACAAACCATCATTATACAATAACTTGCCTAATTACCCTAACCTGCCTAGTTACCCTAATTAACCTAGTTAAGCCTTTAAATGTCACTTTAAGCTGTATAGAAGTGTCTTGAAGAATATCTAGTCAAATATTATTTACGGTCATCATGACAAAGAGAAAATAAATCAGTTATTAGAGATTAGTTATTAAACTATTATGATTAGAAATGTGCTGAACAGAAAATGGGGAAAAAAATAAACAGGGGGGCGAATAAGTCAGGGGGTTGAATAATTCTGATTGCAACTGTACATAAATAAAACAAATTAAAAAAAAAACAAACAAAAAAGGAAACCGGACAAAGAACGCATCCAATATAAATAAATAAATTTTTAAAAATAGAAATAAAAAGGACAAAGTACGCATCCAATATAAATACATAAATTAAAAAAAAAAACAGAAGAACAAAGTATGCATCCAATGTAAATAAAATAGAAATAAAAGGACAAAGTATAATATGAATGATCAAAAAAGGAAACAAAGACAAAGGAAACAGAAAGACAAAGAACGTATCCAATATCAATAAATAAATAAAAATGGACAAAGTATGCATCCAATGTAAATAAATAAAAACAAACAAAAACAAAAAAAGACAAAGTACGCATCCAATATAAATAAACTAAACAAAAACCCAAGGACAAACACATCCAATATAATTAAATAAAAAATAAAAAAACAGAAGAACAAAGAATGCATCCAATATAAATAAATAAAAAACACCTTTAGGTTTAGCCAAGAACTCTGCTTATTAATATTTGTGTCCACTTGTCTTGCAAAATGGCATTTTTATTGAAAGCAGTTGTAAAGGGAACCAATAAAATATAAAGAGAATGCAATAATTTCCTTTCGCAAAATGCTGTGCTTTGAAAATCACACTTAAACATTCAGCTCCTGCTCGGATTCACCAATAAACCCACAAATATCCTGCAGTGCAGCTGTGCAACTGTGTGTGCATGCAAAAACTGAGAAAAGATGCAAACAGATGCCAGAAAACACCGGATGAATGACAATGAGTGAAGTGCAATGTTTCAGGAGGTTTCCGTCTGCAGAAGAAGAGCTAAAGAGGCGCATCTGAGCCAAAAAAACCCACCTGTGTCGCTCTGGTTATATTTCTCAGCCTGCGTCTCATTGGCCGGATGCTGTTTTGAATGGTTTACGTTGTCCTAAAAGAATAACCAGAGCTCATTGAGCATCAGGCGGCCGGTCACAGGTATTTATGGAGCCAGCGGACGTGATTATTGGACACAGAAAAGCGACTTGAGATGCTCAGATATCACAAACATGCAGGACGTGAGGGAATGATTCAGTGAGTCAGTGATTCATTTGAACATGCAGGATGATGAATGTGCTGGTGAATCGCATGCTTTCATACTTTGTTTTATTGTCAAAAAGAGTCCATTAAAATCAAGATATGCAACAAGATTTAAATTTGTGTAGGATAATCTTATTCTGAATGGCAAATTTTATTTTTTAAAAGCATCAATAATGTAGATTTAACACTCAATGCATTCAAAATATGCATGTTATTTATTGATAACTTGATTACAGATAAAAACCAGTGTATATTCAATAATAAAAGTCTCAATGGGAATATATACATTGTTAAATTGAATCAGATAATTTCACAATTTAAAATATAAATTGAATGTTACCATGTTTTTCCCATGGAAATAAAGACATTTAAATAAAACTGTCAATTAAAACATAAATAATTTCAAATCACATAAAAAAAAAAAAAAAAAAACATAGAATTGCCTCAACAACAATAATAATAATAATAATAATAATAAATAAAAAATAAATAATAATAATAATACTAATGATCAAATAATTAATAATGATAATAATAAAACATTGTTATAATTATTAATAATAATAAAACATTATTATTATTATTATTATTATTATTAATAATAATAATCAGTAGTTAATGAACATGAGTGAATAATAATAATAATTATTATTATAATAGTAATTATTATAATCATAATAATCAGTAGTTGAACTATGATGATGATGATGATGATGATAATGAATAATAATAATAATAATAATAATAATAATAATAATAATAATAATTAGAGAAATTTCACTATACAATTTCTAAGTTAACCCAACTAGAATTAATGGAATTTAATTAAATTATTTATCATTTATAACTTATGATTGCTGGGAAAAAAAAAATAATAAAAAAAATAAAAAAGTCAACATTTTTAAAACGTACATAAATAATAATACATAAAAAAATAAACCAATAAACCCACTAATAATACTAATAATAATAATAATAATAATAATAATAATAATAATAATAATAATAATAATAAAATAATAATATTAATAATTAATAAAAAAATAATACTAATAATTAATAATAATAATAATAATAATAATAATAATAATATTGTTATTATTATTAATATTATTATAAAAAAATATTTTAAAAATAATAATAATAATAATAATAATAATAATAATAATAACGCATTACTGTATGGAGCGCTTACAACCTACTAACTATGGTTTCCCTTAAGAACATGTGCTGCAACTGAAGTAACTAATTTAGTTCCAAACTAGCTAGTAGTTACTAAGCCCCTAGTGTGGACTTTACGCTACAGTTTAAGAACTTACGAACAGCTGGTGCAACTCTACCCAGGTCAATAAAGACGGAAGTGTGTAACATTTAAAAATAATGATATAAATAAATAACAGACCAAAAAAAAAAGGTGTCTATGAAGAGTGCATTTCATTATTTGCAATATTTTCTATTATACAAAAAAAAAAAAACATGTTGAATGCATTATGAGTGTTAAGATTAATAATCAATCTTTGTGAATTTAAATGACACTGTACATTACAGAAATTTAAGTTTAAGTGATTAAATGTAAGTGATTTGAAAACAATTTACAAATATGCAGTTGAAGACAAAATCATTCGTCTTCCTATGAAATATTAATTATTTTTCAAATATTTCCCAAGTGCTGTTTAACAGAGCAAAGACATTTTTCACAGCATTTCTAATTATGTTGTTCTTCTGGAGAAAGTCTTTACAACAACAACAACAACAATAAATATATAAATAATCAAACAAACGAACAAATCAAGTCTGTTCAGGCCAATATTATTTTTATAAAAAAAAAATAAATAAATAAATAAAAAAAAATTCCCAATTGACTACAGAACAAACCACTGTTGTCCAATAACTTGCCCACCTAACCTTGTTAAGCTGCGGTCACACTACAGTTTGAGCTTGCGAAATTCTGTTGTACAGCGCTGCGAAAACGGGCGGGATTAAACATTTTAAAAAAGGGAGCGATTGGTCCATATTTTAAATTTCTGTCGAGAAAGGTCTTGTTTTGATCCTCGATTGGTCTCACGTAGTTAAGTGATGCGATCAGAGTTCACTAAGCTTGAACTTTACAACACAGCGACCTGCGAAACTTGCCGCACGAGCTTGCGTTTCCGGTCTGATGCATTCATGTGCATATGAATGGAAGTCTATAGGGAGAAAACTGCAGTGTGACCGCAGCTTAAGTCCTATAACCTCTTAAGGCCCAAGGTGTTTTTACATGCATTTTGTTTTTTGAAATTCTCTTTGCCATTTGGGCTTATTGGAACCTAATTAGAATAAAAATCTAAGTATCATCTTTTGATATGATGTACTTTTAGAAAAAGAAAAAAAAGTCCATATATGTGGACTCGTGGTCCGAATTTACATAACACTTTTTCTCGAATTTTCTTTTATGCATATTTAACATGTCATTATTTTTTTTTTTTTAACTTGCTTTGATTATCAGAGTAAAAACAAAATTTTTTCCCATTTTGGACAGTTAAAATGGGGTTTAGGACATTTCATATGCTGCAAAAAAGTTGCAAAACAACCACTTAAGAGTTGTATTAAAAATGTGCTGTCCACATATGTGGACACTCGGGCCCTAGAAGTTTAAATTGCACTTTAGGCTAAATACTAACATCTTACAAATTAACTAGTAAAATATTATGTGCTCTCAACAATGGCAAACTATGGCTGTTTCTCATGAGCTGCTAAAGTTCCGATGCAAAACTCAAAGCCGCAAGAACGGAGGACGTGTGAAACTTCCCCGATGTGTTCTTGATATAGAGGACGCACCGATGCAGACTTCAGCCCCGAACTCACTCTAAAAGTCCCAGAAGCGATTGCGATTGGAGGTGGGAAGAGCAGCATTTTATATAGATTTATTATTAAAGTTCAGAGATGGAACTTATTCACCTCACTAGTTTCCCTAAATGAAACAGTGAATATAAACATCACCATGAACATCTTAATAAAGGAATAAACACATTAAAGGTGTTTATTTGCTGAAATTCATATTAAAATCAGTTTTATTTATGCTGTGCAGCGCATATTTGTAAAGTCTTTAGAGTATATTTTGTGAAAAGGGGAAAAACACTAACTGGTTGTATGAAAGCTGTAATCTTTAAATCATTTTTGGTGAGAAACGCATGAAGGTCATGTGACCATCAGGAAAGACGCTGCATCTCGTTTCTCAGAGGATGCGTTCTCAGTTCTCGCGGGCTCCCGAGTTAGTTCTTCCGAGGTAACCTGGCAAGACCGGTCTTAACAAGAACGCAAGTCCGTTCTCTGTGTTCTTGGAATTGAGAAACAGCCCAATAAATAAATTATCAATTACAAACTAGTTGTTAAAATGTTTAAAAATGTGCTTTAAAAAAAAAAATAAATAAACTTAAGTAAAAAAGCACTTGGAAAATATCTAAAAACAGAAATAAAATTACACAGGAAGGCAAACTATTATGTCCTCAACTGCATACAACACACATTTGATTGCACTTGTCTTGGTTTTTTGGATTTGCAATACATAAACTCTGGTGCTGACCGCTTGTGTGAGAGAATTTGATGACTTTTTCCAGACTTTCTGTAAAACAAACCATGCAAACGTTTAAATTTAAGCCATCGAGTCCCATGCAGAGTGTTAAAATGGGTGATAAAGGAGCATTAAAGGCGTTTTTGGGACTTTTTTGGGGGGGGGGATTGGCTCATTTTACACTCTCCTACAGTTAAACAGGTGAGTTTCACCATGTTTGAAGCCATTCAGTCGATCTCAGAGTCTAGCAGGAGCACTTTTAGCTTAACATGGATCACTGAATCGGGTTAGACCAGGGGTGCCCAAACTCTGGACCTGGAGGGCCGATGTCCTGCATAGTTTAGCTCCAACTTGCTTCAGCACACCTTCCAGAAGGTTTCTAGTATATCTAGTAAGAGCTTGATTAGCTGGTTCAGGCGTGTTTGATTAGGGTTAGAGCTAAACTCTCCAGGACACTGGCCCTCCAGGACAGAGTTTGGACACCCCAGGATTAGACCATTAGCATCTCACTCAAAATTGACTAAAGAGTGTCAATCATTTTCCCATTTACAGCTCAAACTGTCTGCTGCGGCTCCAAAATGTTTTTCTTTCGTGTGTTCCAGTCCAACAATTTTTTTCAAATCAAGCTCAGATTTTGCAAGAAAATTCATAATATTTGCTAAATATTTTTATTTTTTCGCCCTCACATATTTTTACCACCACGTCTTTTTAGGGACTCCGTAAGTCCAGCGTAAGTGAAGCTGTTTATGTCTGATATTTTTTCCTAATTCTTTGATACACAATACTAACACTCAAACTAAATAATAAGGCACATGTATATCTTCTGTACCCTTCTTATTCTGAATTATCAATTTCTTTTGACAACTGTTCTTGTTAAACACTCTAGGCATGCGTATTCCGTGCATTTAGTGCTTGTTTTGTAAATTAAAGTGTGCCGTTACTTTATTAAAGCATGAGAAGTGCTGCAAAAACAGACTTTGAAACTATATTATTTGTTCATTAATTTTTTCAGCTTAGTCCCTTTATTAATCAGGGGTCACCACAGCGGAATGAACCGCCAACTTATCCAGCATGTTTTTTAACGCAGCAGGTGCCCTTCCAGCTGCAACCCATCACTGGGTTCACTACGGACAATTTAGTGCATACTCAATTCCCCTATAGCGCATGTGTTTGGACTGTGGGGCAAACTGGAACACCCGGAGGAAACCCACACCAACACGGGGAGAACATGCAAACTCCACACAGAAACGCCAACTGAAACAGCTGAGGCTCGAACCAGCAACCTTCTTGCTGTGAGGGAATCGAGCTACCCACTGCGCCACCATGATATTGTTATAGTGAAAGATTTGCCAAGAAATTAAATGGAGATTGCGCAGAGTAAAAGACTATTTTATGAGAGTAAAAATTGGTGCATTGCATAGACCGAGTTAGTTTACTGAGAGTTCTAGAATGTTTAAATGTGGAAATCATTCATGTTCAATGTGTACTGTACACTGTAAAAAAATATATGATCAATTAGTCATGACAGCATACATTTTTAGTTCATTATAACTTAAACTAAGTTAATCATGTTCTAACTTAATTTTACAGGTTTCGCAAGCTGTTTTAAGTCAGTTTAACATAACATAAGTTTAATGGACTCATAACGTTAATCTGATTCAGCTTAATTTAAGGCAACCAGGATTTTTTATTACAGTGCATGATTTGGTGGGAGTGTAACGAAACTTGAAATAATGTGTTATTTTGTTTATAATTTTTTTGTTATTTTGTTTATGGTTTGATTTTGTTGAATGAATTAAGTTATGGTTGGGGACTTTAATTATGACGCCAAGATTACGAAGCCTACTGGATATATGGCGTGTATAATAATGGACGTGAAGCAAAGCACGCCAGGCAGGGAACAGTATGAAACACAGCAAAAAGGCTCAGGTATAAGGCCGATTCACAGATTCCCCATTTAAGAGTGTTAGCTCCTGGTTGAAGGGAAAATAAGGACGCTACAAAGTGTGATAGATATAGATATATATATATATAGAGATATATATATATATATATATATATATATATATATATATATATATATATATATATATATATAAGGTGAGTAACATTTCACAAAAATCACGGTTTGGCTCGATACGACACAGTGGCATCACGGTTCAGTATGTTTTCGATACAGCAAAAAAAAAAAAAAAAAAAAAATGCCAGAGGATTTCTCTGATTTAAATCTTTTTATTGTATTAAAACTAACATCATAAAAGCATGATCTCTCTTCTTTTTTTTTTTTATTTTTTTTTTTTTACTTTGAACAGTGATATAAAGCTGTACTTCTGGGGTTTCTGCTTAGCAGCAAATAAAACAAATCTTTCTTTATACTCAAAACCAAAAAGCTGCTTATACAAATAAATGTAATATTTTAGTAGTTAAACAAATAAAAAGAAAAGAACAGTTTAGTTTTTACATGGAGCTCAGTTTCAATCAATTTAAGTAATTTTTTTATTTTTTAGAAAGTGTCCACCTTTTCTTCAGACAGCACAGATCTGCTTGATTTGACTGTGATCTGCCATTTCAGTGGATCTGAAAGCAGGAATTATTATCTGACTGAAATGGGCTTATGAAGGAATAATGTAACGGGGCTCTATTACATTTAACACTTTCTTAAAACCCGAAATTTCCATTACCTATTAAGATCTCACATCCACAGCTATAAATGTATCGATCGCCTCTGTGATTTGTTTTGCCCTGTTCAAATCTGTAGAAATTGCTGAATGCTGCAGGGAGAGTTGCATGTAGTGCCAGACCCGCTGTTGGTTATAGGAGGATTACATTAATGTTACTAGCCATTTTGCGAGCTACTGCAGCGTGTGCCTGACTGGAGTGGTGTTTGGAGGTGGGCGGGGAAGGCAGCATGTTGCCTGTCATGTCATTTGGGATGCTTTGTTGAGCGTTGTTGCACTGAAAACATTATATTCTGTACACTTATTCTCTTTTATCTTTTTAGATATTAGTCTGAATCGTTCGGTTTGTAATGCGTACCGACCCGGAAGTCTCGTACCGAACGGTTCACTACGAATATGCGTATCGTTGCACCCTTATACACCCTTATACACCTAACCATATATATAGTTACTGTTTACCATTAGAGGCTGGATATAGATTCACACACTGGTTACACAGACAACCGTGTTTAAACTGATGGATTCAGATTCCTGCCTTCCAATCCGTCCCAGCATGGATTCATGTTTATCCGTTTTGCATTACTTTATTAATATGATTATTTGAATCAGTATTTAATCTTGAAATGATTTAGACTAATGAATAAAATTAACACACATAAGAATGTTCAGTGCATTTGCCCGTCTCTGTCTATTTTAACGAGCCACCAAACAAAGTCAGAGGTCATGGAGACCTCGAGTGGAACTGAAGGGCTGGATGATTAAAAACAACTGTTTTCCCATTTGTATAATTATGTGTTAATACTGTCTAAAGTGATGATGATGATGATGATGGTGGTGTATATTCAGTTTAAAGCGATTTTTCTTTTTATTCAAGATAGACTTGTGTGTAGTGGGAATATAGCAGTCTGAATGCAGTTTCTACCAGTTTTGAACTAGTTTGATAAGACAGCTGAGAGTACGAAAAAACAACCTTGGGTTTGTCTCTTGCGTGTGTATATGCATCCGATGGGTCAGTTCTACAGGTCTGAGACCAGCTCTTAATTGTCTACTGGCGACTTGACCCACGCCTCCTCTCGTCATCCCTATCTGGATTCAGATACGACCCCGCATTGACGTACACATTTAGAATGGTCTACCTTTGTTTTAACCAATCGGAACCGGTTACCTGAATCACACTCTTTCTGGGCTTGTGTAGAGGGTATAATTTTTAATGATTTGTGATTGGAAGCAGAGCGGCCTAGGAACTTACTGCGAGTGTTGAAGCTGGCTTCTGCTGATTAAACTGCAAACTATCTTCAGTAAACTTTATTTATCTGAGTCTCTGACTCCGGCTCTTCTTCATCTGACAGACTGCTCAATCTTTGGGTTAAAACTGTAAATTATCCCTACAAAACCTCTTATAAAAGTGTTTATTAGATGATGGGTCCTCCTACAATATTAAAATGATCAAATTCTTTGGCCATCTTGAGTGAGATGCTAATGGTCTAATCCGATTCAATGATCTATGCTAAGCTAAAAATGCTCCTGTTTGATTCAGAGATCGGCTGAATGGATTAAAAAAGTGGTAAAACTCAGTTTAACTCTACACTGAAGAAAAATATCTGGTAATGAACAGTTTCCAAATTTTGGATTAATTTACGGTTGTGAACTGCATTATGGGATGTTGATCTCTGCTCTGTTTAACAAAGTGGCTTTTACTGACATTAATAGTTTGAGATAATGTAGAAACAAAATATCTAGGAGAAGTAGAACAGAAAAATCTACTGGAGGTTTATTATGAGGTTTCTGTAGCGTAACATACGACACCAACCCAGACAGTATAGCACTGCAAACTATTGCACATGACAATAAGTCACTTTTTTTTCAACTTTAAGCTTAAAAAATTGCTTTAAAGAAAGATCAAGCTCCCATAATGCAATTCTAAGCATAAATAAAAACATGAATCACTAAATACACACAACTGCTAATTTACAGATATTTATTTACAGTGCATGGAAGTGTAAAATGAGCATATTTCATGAGTTTTCCTATAAACCAAACCTTACCTGCTGAAACACCAAAGCACATTTGTGAAGCCCTCTCTGGAGGAAAGGTTATTAGTAAAACACTGATCATGCTTGAAGTCTCGTACCTTATCGGTGATGAATAATATGACAGCGGTCAGGATTGCAGCGAGGCCGAGAGCGATGAAGATGTACTGCATGTACTCCATAACCTGCGGCAGAACTACCAGATTGGTGCGAAACGTGTGCAGGACGGGTCCGTCAATGTAGCCGCTCTGACAAATAAACAGTGAAAAATAAAATGCAGACACTTCAGTACAGGGTTTTCTCAATGCATTTATTTATTAAACAGCTTCACAGTTAAAATAGCGACATTAATTAGGGGTGTAAATCTGATGTCTTGTCATGATATAAGTAAATAAACTTAATAAAATAATCAAATAAATACAAAAAAGTTTAAATAAAAATAGAAAATCTAATTACTTTAATATTATCAAAATAAAAAATACATTTTAAAAAGAGTATTAATAAAGAAAATGTAGAAATTAAATAGGTTTAACAAATAAATAAAGTAAAAAAAAACATTTAAATATTTAATTCAATTTAAATATTTCTATAGCGCTTTTACAATGTAGATTGTGTCAAACATCATTAATTGATTTAGTTATCAAATATGAAATAGCTGCTCACAGGATAAACTTTATAATTATATTCATTTTGAAAAGATACAGGTTATCTTTTAAAGTTATGATTATTTTCCACTTTTGACTTGGACATTCATTTATTTTGTTAGCAAAAAAGCTGTTTTCCATTTTAAGGAAACCTTTCACATTAACTGACGTTATAATCTTGTGAAAAGTCAGATTTCAGCTTTAAAGTGAAATTAACCTTCTTAAATCAGCGCATGCGTTGCTTGAAATTAACCATTCATCTAATAACCATTATTAGTTTGCTTCCTTCAATTATTTTAATATCACAAATGATGAAGTGCTTTCATTTAAAAAAATTAAATAGACAAGTCTCTCGCTGAACGCTAAAACACAGCAAATGTCCATTGCATGTCATATTTAATCAGTTTTGAACCCTTGCAATGGATGTTTTCAGGTGTTGTATTTCTTGCAGTGTTCAGTTTCAGCTCACCTCTTCAAACCACAGCATGGGCATCACCACCTCCGCTATATTCCCCGTTTCTCTGAAATAAGCAAAGCACAGCAAACAGCAGTGAGAGAGAAAGACAGAAAACAAACATTTCACAAGAGCAGAAGAGAGCGACCAGATCTCACAAACAGGCTGTTAAAAAAAAAAAAAAATATATATATATATATATATATAATAATAATAATAGGTTAAGAAATAGGTTTTTACTACTGTAGTTTGAAGTCTGATGCTTGAGAAAATATAAGGGGTAACAATAACTTTATCAATTCTTTCACTCTTTATTTATTTACTTATTTTCAGAATTGTACCTTATATACACACTCGGGAGAAAAAAAAAAATGGTACAATGCTGTACCAAAGAAGGTACAAACCCTTGTCACTGGGGCAGTACCTTTTTATGGACCAGAATAACATCTTAAGACAAACAAACACATTTGTACCATTGCAGTTTGTACCTTTAAGGACATGATTTGTGCCATGGGAAACCAAAATGTACCTTTGGTTTTTAAAACTTGCAGATACAATACTGTGCCTTCAAAAGGTACAAATCTGATCCATGAAGATACCACTACACTGACAAGACACTTTGTACCTTAACAGTGTCAAATGTGCTCCTTCAAGAACTATTTAAAGGCATTTTGTTTCATCCAAAATGCGTCAAACTATTTGATGTTTCATATTTACTGAAAATAAATTAAACAATGTTTTCAAAAAGTTTGTGTAAATGCAGCTTTTCCATTTACAATAAAGAATATAAAACGCCTTAACAGAAAGATCTTTTTTTGCTAAACATTTCACAAAAATATTACAGAAATGCATTCTCCCATCTACAATATAAAACTGCTTACTTGTAATGAGATATGCACCATGTCTGATGAGTTTTACAATTCTAAAATGTCTGCATAAACACTTTGCATATGCTGGACTTTTGCCAGCTCACGTGCGTAGTGGAAAGCAAACGGCAAAAGGTGCGGAAATCAATGAAGCTGTATTTATTAGGAAATGCTTAACAAATGTTTATTAAAAATGCCTTAAATGTTTAGTTTACAATAAATATAGTTTTGTTACCAGCTGTTTTGTATTATAGAACTTAATGTTTGAGTTTTTTTTTTTAAACGTATGCTTTTAAATGATTTACGTTTCAAAATAGAAATTATTTATAAATCACTTTGCATTTCCAGTAATATTTATTTTTGATAGATATTGTAATAAAGTTGTCCAACACTTTTGTACCTTTTATATGAGAACAATTGTGTACTTTAATTTCAATTGTACCATAAAAGGTACAGAACAGTATTATAAGAGGTCTTTTCTGTATATGAGATACAATTTTTACAAAGGTACAAAACTGTCCCTTAAGGAACATTATTTGTACCACCGTGTACCTTTTTCCTGAGAGTGTACAATGTTGTGACAGGCAAAATGAGGGAAAAAAAAACAAAAACAATTCTTAATATTATACAAAGTGCATGTGAGCGATTCATTTTCATTGTTGGACACTCATCTTCATTTAGTGCCGTTTATTTTTTGTCTCCATGACATGTCAGACTTGCTGGAGATTTTTAATTAATAGGGGTGTCACAACAAACTTAATTTTTTATAACCGTTTTAGCCAAGCAACTAACCAGAGACCAAAAACCAAGATTAACTGCAATAAAATGACACAACTTGGTTTTTACAGTAATAAAGAGAGAGAGAGAAAAAAAAAAAAAGATTTTTGGTGGTTCACAATGACAGTAGTGGGCTGTAGATAAATAAAATAAACAAACAAAAGCAATAACATAAAAATATTATTACAATAAAAAAAATAAACAACTGAACAAAAACAATACATAAAAAAACTAATAAAAATATAAATAAATAAAAACAAACAAATAATAATACTATTAAAAAAATAAATAAATAAGTAAATAAAATAAACTGGTAGACGGCATACACTAACTATCAATTCTATCACGGTAACAAAAAGAATAGTGTAGAGTGATTATCTTTATGGTTGGACACTTAGTAACACAATTTTATGGTGACAAACACACTAATTATTTATTATTTCCATCAACCTACAGAAGTTTCACTTACGAGATTCCCGAAACTTTCTTCAAGAAAAGGTTGAGCTGCAGCCGAACGGAGACGTTTACCGGCACGCCAGTCTCCTGTAATGCAGACACTCTCTCATTTACAATCATTTAACAGATGCTTAACAATATAAACCACAAACGTTTATTTTTTTTTTGTTTCATATAGCACATTTACACAACACAGCTTTGCCCAAAGTGCTGAACACAACCAATACTAATTAAAACACACACAAACAAATTTCTGAAGGCTCAAATACTAAAGGTAGATGGGGAAAAAAAAGAAAAAGAAAAAAAGTCTAATGTAAGGAAGCACCAAACAATTAAATAAACTGATAACTTTAAATTAAACACCAAAAACTAACCTATGCTGCGTCCCAACTTCCAATTTCATCCTAAATAGTATTGGAAAATATAAGGAGTGACTCCCAAATCATTAGGTTAGGCATTAATTGCACTAGCAAAGAGCATTTCAAAGGCTTAACTTGCTTAAATAAGCAAGTCTTTAAACAAAATAATAATAATAATAATAATAATAATAATAATAATAATGCAAATAAACAAAATTAAATATATAATAAAATACATAAGTACAAAAAATAAACAAATAAATATAAAGAAATAAAATAAATGCTCCTGATCCCCTCACAGAAAAGTAAATAAGCTGAGATACATGCACACGACCCCTAAAATCCATGAACTTTGAACATATATATTGAACATACATTGGCTTAATGTTTACAGAAAAGAGGCTCATTCTGCTCAAGGCTGCACGTGGTTCATACAAAATGTAGTCAAAATGTGAGATATTATTAAAATCCAAAATAACTATTCTCTATTTGGGTATGCAGAGCAAAAAATGAATTCACCCCTCACAGATCTCCCTTCCACGTTAATGTTTTCTACAGGTTATTCACAATATTATCATTCGGGCACATACATTAGATTAGCCCGTACCAAAAGACAAAACTGATCAACTAATCTAATAAAAAAAAAAAAAAAAAAAAATGTATTAAAAAAAAGATCAGTGCAAAAAAAAAAAAAAATTGTTAAAATGTTAATGCACAAATTAATATGCTGGGGAAAAAAAACATTAATAGAAACTAGTTTATTTTGCAATATTTCGTTTGTATTTAAAATGCATTATCCTATTGCCAAAGATGTTCGGTGAGCAAACTCTTATTTTAATGGACATAACTTAATAAAACTGCTCGTTTAAAATGCATCAAAATATATTGTCAATATTACTTTTTAA
This sequence comes from Danio kyathit, assembly GCA_903798195.1. Lineage (NCBI taxonomy): Eukaryota > Metazoa > Chordata > Actinopteri > Cypriniformes > Danionidae > Danio > Danio kyathit. The sequence goes on along the minus strand of LR812528.1, from coordinate 53,006,422 downwards.
AAGGGGGTGTGCTCATTTCTGCTCAGCACTGTATATTGAAATGTAAATATTCCTGTTTTTCATAAGCGGTTTTCAGCATCATGACCCCAATCTTCATTATTATATGCATTGGTATAATAAGAGTATAATATAAGGATAAAGAAACGTTTATGAACATATCTCTCACACACACAGGATTAAAGTAAATTGTCTTTCAAAATCCTTGCACTTGCCTTGGCACTTGATCTGAAAACAGAAACAATCCTCAAGGAGAAAAACCTAAAGATTCACTATTATAATCAACACAAATACAATACTGATAAGCAAATGTGATTAAACCCATGAATGATTTTCCTACAAAAAAAAACAAAAAAAAAACGTTAATTATGCCTGGCGGTGATGTTCATGCATGCTAAATATATGACCGTATTAAGAAATCTGCAGCAAATTTGATTAGTCGTGCATTATGAAAATGATACCTTTACTAGTGAAGCTATTAAAATAAGTGAGGGGAAAAAAAAAAACTGTACATGCAAAATAGAAAACTGAAATTATACATTATCCTTGAGACAAATTACATCCATTTCAAGTTAATAAAACATGTGTTAAATGTCATCTAATAAGTCAAAATCAGAAGTTATAAATTGACCCAGAAGAAATGGCATGTTTTGGGACAATGATGAGTAGGAGGATAATAACCACAACAACAACAACAATAAAATAGACAGCAACATTTATTTTATATTTTATTTATATTATAATTTTTATTAATGATAACAAATTATATAATAGTAACAAATATAACTAACAGTATTGTTAAACAAACTATTAAAAATAATTGCAATGATAAAAACAATAAAAATACATTAATACATTATTATTATTATTATTATTATTATTAGGCTTTGATATTCTTAATATTGAAGACGACAAAATTGTTATTATAATAATAATAATAATAATAATAATAATAAAAACATTAAAATGTATTATTGTTAATAATAACAACAACAACAATTATTATTATTATTATTATTATTATTATTATTATTATAAGGTTTTATATTCTTAATTATGACAATGATAACAAAATTATATTATAATTATAATTAATATTGATGATAATAAATTCTATAATAATAACAAATATAACAGTATTGTTAAACAATAAACTATTAATAATGATAATTGCGATGACAAAAATACTACATTATTATTAATATTAGGCTTTGATATTCTTAATATTGATGACAATTGTTATATAATAACACCAACAACAACAACAACAACTGCTATAATAGTAATAAATAGAACCAACAGTACTGTTAAATAATAATAATAATAATAATAATAATAATAATAATAATATTATTATTATTATTATTATTATTAATTATTAATTAATATTATTATTATTATTATTGACGATGATGAAAAAACAAATTTATTATTGTTAACAACAACAACAACAACAACATACTAAGTGTGATTTTTGTGCTGGTTTTGAGTTGACAAAACCCACTGTCTAAACCAGAGGTGACCAAACTTTTCTTATGAAGGGCCAAAAACCAAACCAAAGATAAATATACCAAACTGCATTAAATTAAATTTATAATTTATTAATATATATATTTTTTTAATTGTAAAATCACATAAATTACATATTTTTTTACATTTTACAATGAACTTTACAATGAAAACAATACCATTTAGAACACAATAGAGTTCAATGCCAATGTCTTGTGCACGGTCTTCCATCTGTCTAGTATTTACATTTATAAAAAAAATAATAATAAATAAAAAGGATTCATTCACAACTGAAACATTTAATTTCAGTTTTTTGTAGCTCAACAATTAAACAAATAAAATAAAAAGGTTACGTTAAATTAGAATTGACTGTCTGTTGAAGGCATTTGCCCCCAATCTTCCCCATCATTCTCCCTCTCCTCTGATTGGGTGGCAGGCCAAATCAAAGGTTACCATGGGCCAATGGTACCACGGGCCCTAGTTTGGGCATCTCTGGTCTAATAGAATTCACTGAATCATTAATTCAAATGATTCTTTCAAAACAGTTGACTCCCTTAAAGCAAGCGAGTCTTCTAAATGTATATTGAATCACTGGGTCAAATGATTCACATGTGATATAACTGAACAATAGAATTTCTTATAAATGCATTTTAAAAAAAAAAAAAAAAACCCCAGAGGAATACGTTTTTACATTCATTCATCACCTAAATTCTCAGGCTTCATCACACAGATGATGATTTTGCACTCACTGTCAGGTCATGCACTAATAAAACCACAATCTGCCTTTTATCATTTACGGGTGCAGACTCAACGTTGGCCGGTTTGAGCACAAATGTACTGTTATATATAGAGAAACACAAAGCAAAGATCAACTTTCGTGAGAGCGTATAATGAACCCAAAGAGCACACTGAAGCTGGAGATAATCGCGATTCATCACGGATGTTCGGCTTTTGACTGAAACTAATGCAGGACTGAAGGAAACACATTGATAATAATCATATTCTGCAATGCTGCTTCTGTATCTTCAGATAGACATTATGTTCTGCAATCCTGCTATAGCATAGCATCTGTATCTGCAGATAATCACAGGACAGAAAGTGCAGAAGCTCTTATCAGACTGACTGTGTGGCAAAACACCCATGACTTCAGTTTCCAGAAGGCACTCGCTTAATTGTTGCTGCTGTTAAATCTTTTTAGGTCTACGTTTATGATGATTATTATTATTATTAATCATCATCATCATCATCATCATCATCATCATCATCGTTCAACTACTATGATTATTATTATTATTATTATTATTATTATTATTATTATTTTTATTCATTATCATCATCGTTCAACTACTGATTATTATGATTATTATAATTACTATAATAATAATAATAATAATAATAATAATAATAATAATAATAATAATAATAATAATTATTATTATTAATCATCATCATCATCATCATCATCATCGTTCAACTACTATGATTATTATTATTATTATTATTATTATTATTATTATTATTATTATTATTATTATTATTCATCGTTCAACTATTATTATTATTATTATTATTATTATTATTATTATTATTATTATTCATTATCATCATCGTTCAACTACTGATTATTATGATTATTATAATTACTATAATAATAATAATAATAATAATAATAATAATAATTATTATTATTATTAATCATCATCATCATCATCATCATCATCATCATCATCATCATCATCATCATCATCGTTCAACTACTATGATTATTATTATTATTATTATTATTATTATTATTATTATTATTATTATTCATCGTTCAACTATTATTATTATTATTATTATTATTATTATTATTATTATTATTATTCATTATCATCATCTTTCAACTACTGATTATTATGATTATTATAATTACTATAATAATAATAATAATAATAATAATAATAATAATAATTATTATTATTATTATTAATCATCATCATCATCATCGTTCAACTACTTATTATTATTATTATTATTATTATTATTATTATTATTATTATTACATTATTATTATTAACATTATTATTATTATTCATCGTTCAACTACTATTATTATTATTAATAATATATTATTATTATTATTATTATTATTATTATTAATTATCATCATCACAGTTCAACTACTGATTATTATAATTACTATTATAATTATTATTATTATTATTATTATTATTATTATTATTATTATTAAATCAGTCATGTTCATCAACTATTGATTATTATTACCACCATCAGATTTGTTGTTTTATTGATGCGTGACCTGACATTGAGTGCAAAAGCATTATCTGTTTGATGAAGCCTCAGGAACATCAAGTAATGAATGCAAAATGAAGGCTGTATGGCTAGCCTAAACCAGTCAAAACTACATGTTGTTGCTGCTATAACATTATCATTATTATATTTATTGACAACAACAATTACTTTTTATAATTAATATATTATTATATTATAATAGTTATATTAATATTATATTATTAACAATTATCGAATGGTTTATTTTAAAAAAAAGTTTGCATTTGGTTAGTTGGGATTTTAAATTGTGTACATTTATTAAAAGAGTACAATTGAATGAATGTAATTGTAAGTATGTGCATGTTCTGGCATGGTTATAATTATTATTAGCATGTATTTGGTGGTAATTTTGCTTCGTGACAAAACACAAAAAAAAGCCCAAAATTAATAATGTCCAAACTAGAAAAAAAGAAACCAGAGAAAGTCTTCTCTCTTTTAGTTTGGTTGTAATTAAAACCATAAAATATCATTTACTATTAATACATTTTATATAAAATCACATTTATTTTCATAGTTCATAGTTTAACTACTTTTATACATTAACGTATTAATCACCCATTATAACCCATATTATTTAAATATTTTCTTATGTTAAAAATAATAAAAATAATAATAATAATAATAATAATTATTAGTATTATTATTATTATTACTATTATTATTACTATATTTTAATTATTTTATTGGTATTAATTTGCATTATTTACTTTATATTATCGTCATCACCATCATTATTATTATTACATAAATTGTTAAAAGGGCAAGGCTTGCATCTAGCTGGTTAGGATTTAAAGTAGTTTACATTTATTAAAGGGGTTCAATTGAATGAATTATGCAACTATAATTATGTGCATGTTCTGGCATGGTTATAATTATAATTAGTATATATTTGGTGATAATTCTGCTTCGTGACAAGGCAAAAAAAAAAATTATTAATTAATAAATGTCCAAACTTTAATAGAGAAAGTCTTATTGCTTTAATTAATTTAATTGTAATTAAATTAAATAAATCATCATTCATTTTTAATTATTATAGTGCACTTTATCACATTATCCTTTACTTTAATATTTATTTTATTAACAGTTTATTAAATTACTTTTATAAAGGTAAGGTTTGCATTTGGTTGGTTAGGATTTAAAGTAGTGTACATTTATTAAAAGGGGTTCAACTGAATGAATTATAATTATAACCATGCCAGAACATGCACATACTTATAATTGCATTAGTATGTATTTGGTGGTAATTTTGCTTCGTGACAAAAGCACAAAAAAAAAAAAAAAAAAAAAAAAAAAAAGCACCAAATTAATAATGTCCAAACTATAATAGAGAAAAAGGAACCAGAAAAAGTATTTAGTTTAGTTGTAATTAAAACAAATAAAAATCATCATTCATTATAAATTATTATTATTATGCATGTTATATTGATCACATGATTATTTAAAATTACTTTTATACAATAAATATTATTACTATTTTAATTACTTCATTTATTATTCACATCATCATGATCATCATATTATGATGATGATTATTATGATTATTATGATTATTATGATTATTATGATTATTATTATTATTATTATTATTATTATTATATTGTCTTATTTTAATTATGCATTTCATATTACTTAATTATTTTAATATTTATTTTCATTAAATAATTATTAGCTGTGGTTATGCACTTTATATTACATATTTAGCTGAAACAGATCCATTGAAATATTTTATTATAACAAATATAAATCCTACCAATTATAAAAATGTGCTAGTATGACAAAATGGTATGCACACGTGTGTGGCTGTTTTTATTTGCATTGTGAAAGATTGGCAGGACTCTCCAGAATGGTTGCCAAACACCTAAAAATCTACACGTAGTCTACAGAAGGATGTGCATTTAAACACTTAATTAGGAATATCTTGAAAGTCCGCCATATATAAATAAATATAAAAAGAGCCAAAGTCTCTCGTGAGAGTAAAGAAAAGCTTATCTCTCAAGGTTATTGATTATCTGCTGTTATGAAAATCAATAAAACTTCACCAGTTTATCACTCAGATTGGCTTTAAATGTCAAATTGCGCTTTTATCTAAATTGGCAGCACGAATATGTGATGTTGTGTATGTTTAAAACGCCTCCGCCTCGGTCTGTTCTGCGTTTTTGACTGTTTTTCAGAGTTTCAGCTCTTGTAAAAGGAGATTACGCTGCTGATTACTGCCATTAAACCATTACAACATCTGATAAGCTAATTGGGAATGATGGTTATTGTGACCTTTATGATGTTTGCAGGGCTCTCAGAGACTCAACAACCCATCATAAACCAGATTAAGACTGGAAATCTCTGAATGACTAAAGGTTTTCTGATTACGTGTGGAAAAAAAAACAAAAACTTGCTTGCTTCAAACCAGTTTGATTGAGTTTTGCTTTGTTGAGTGTAAAGATATTTTTAAAAATGCTCTTAAAAAAAGCCATCGACTTCCATAGCAAGAACAAAAAAATAAATAAAAATACTATGGATTTCAATAGATGTTTCCATCTAATATGAGAATTAAATTTATTGGCACAAGTGGAATCTCAAAAACATGAGCCAATAAAGCAGCGTTTCTATCCAAAAGAGAACAAAATCCTCATTTCATGATAAACTTGCACAAATATTGATCAGAGAAGTGTAGTCTAGTGTTTTTAGATTTGCCACTGAGGTGTTTTTTCTTCTCTAATAAAGGAGTTGCACCTCAGAAGATGAAATGCAAATGATTTTTTTTTTTTAAATAATAAAATGTTTATGCACACAAGTGCAGTTAATGCTATAGGGAAATGGTCATCTTCGATCCAGGCCGTTTCTCAAAAGTCAAGTCATCGCGGGCTTCTGTGCGCACGCAAGTTGTTTGAGTCCGTTCAGATGTGTTCCCAAATTAGGTAAAGAAAAAGATGCGTGCATAAGTTTACACCCTCTTACGGAATAATTAGAATTTAGTAATTTAAACGGGAAAATGTCCTGTCATTTTTATTTTGTTATATTATACGCTATGCTTCCATCCTAAAGATGTGAATTAACAATGCATAAATGTCAACATGTGTGCATATCGCATAAAACATTTGTGAATAAAGCAGCTTTTCAGTCGTAAAAGAAAAAGGAGAAGAAAATCATCACTTCCTCATCTTGTACAAATAACCATCAGAGAAATGTAGATGAGTGCATTGGGAGTAACTAATAAATAAATATAAATGAGCTGCGCCTCAGAAGACAAAACGCAATGAATGCGGTGAATGAGGCACTCTTTGGGAGCACAGGCAGATGCTCAAGACAGTTCTGAAGGGAATAATAATAGAAGAATTTTAATACTGAAGCACTGTGATGAGGGACTGACGGAGGCCTTTACCAATCAGCACAACAACATTTCAGATCTGCAACAATGTGCTGCAAATGCTGCTTTGTGAAAAACGTTCTAGTTGCATTAACGGACACTGTCATAAGACTAGTGGAAGTCAATGCTGGAAATATTCAGCTAGCAGTAATAAAAAGCATTAATATTATATTTAATAAATAATGCATAAGAGCGAGACTGGTTCTCTTACCGGGTGGATGTCGATAAAAAGGCCATGTTCAACTTCATTTGGGCTCAATCCACTGACCGTGTCCAGCAGCTGCGGGTCAGCGTTATAAAAGTGTGGCTGAGAGATGAATGTTGGAGAACCTGAGAAAACAAGAGGAAATAAGAAATTAAAAGCAAGAAGTGCTTTCAAAAGAACTACATTTTATTATTTTTGTTTCGAAAATAAATAAAAACACAAGGTGGGGGAAAAAAGAAAAAAGGTAAAATCAATTTATGTAATAGCCCTACTAAACATCTTACTGATTTTATTGCATGTCTGATTAAATAAGTGAATTATGGACATTTCTAAACAAACAATTATAAACATTTAAAAATATTAATTTCCCATTTTGAGATATACATTTAAATTTATTTATCTTCCCTCATGACATTTGTAGTTCTTCCTTTTTTTTTCCTTCAAGTTCTAAGACAAGGAAGAAAAACAACAAGGAAAGACAAGAAAAAAATTGGTAAGACCAGGAAAAAAAAGGAATGAAAAAGGAGAAAAAGGGCTAAATGAAAACCAACATGAAATGGGTAAATAAAAAATAAATAAAATAAAAAAAAATAAAATAAAAAAAAAAGAAGTCAGGCTAATAAAGAGAAAAAAGCCAGAAAGAGAACGGACAGAAAAGGAAATAAGAGTTAAATGAAAAAGAAAAATGGGGAAATAAGCAACAATATATGGTTAAATGAAAAGGAAAAAGCAACAAAAGTGAAAAAGGACTTCTAAAGAGAGGGGAAAAAAAAAAAAAAAAAGAAAGAGGGAAAAAAAAAAAAAAAAAAAAAAAAAAGGAGGGTGAAAAATACTAAAACAAACAAAAGAAAATAAAAAGAATAGACAAAAAAGCAAATAGAAGCTAAGTGAAAAAAGGGGGTTTAAAAAAAAAAAAATATATGGTTAAATGAACATGGCAAGCAAGCAGAGCGAGCAGGGAGTGTGTGGTGGTGTCTGACCGTGTCTGCAGGAGCTGACGTTCAGCAGGCCAGACTGCCGGCACGGACAGAATCCTTCATTTGGAGGAAAATCTGCTCCGTTCGCAAACAGAGTTTTAGGAGAGACGTATCGGAAAACAGGAATCCCACTGGACACCAGCGGCCGCTGATACACCAGCTCCATCGACCTGACACACACACACAATAAACAGACAAACACAAGCTTATTATGGGCCGTTCTCATTTCACTTCATTACTCATAATGACACGTTCTAATTTTACATACTTCATCACCTTATATCAGATGCTGTCTGTTATAGTATTCTATATAGTATGAATTCCCTTGGAATACTTTTCAGTTAGACCCAACACTGAATTACTGTAATTTACTCTTTTAAAATATAACTTATTACATTTTAAATGCATTATCTTTCATCTTAAATGTATATTTTTTTAAATTCATGCATTGTTCAATTGTGAAGTGGTAATAACATGCACTTAATAAATAAATATTAATATTCATTAAATAAGATAAAATTAAATTAAAACAAACCACAACAATAATATAAAAAGAAAACAAAAATGAATGATTCATTATATAATATATAGATATAAAATGTATAATATTCTCTTTTATTATTTATCATTACATATTTAGTTAACATGCATACTTGATCACATTATATCAGATATTTTAATTTTAAAAATTAATATTTATTTTAATTTCATGCATTGTTCACTCATGAAGTGGTAATCTCCATGCACTTAAAATAAATTTAATTAAAAAACACAAACCAATTAAATCAATAAAAAAAATAAAAAAAATGAACGAATAAAAAAAAAAAAAGATAATAAATCAATAAATAAACAAGGAATAAAAGCAATTAAAAAAAATGATAAGTATAATTACATACTTAGTTTACATTTTTACATATTTAGATTTAGATTTCCAAGCGGTCTCAAACATTGCATCTAAAATCTAATCTTTTTAAATCATGAACACTGGATTAAAATTCAAGCATTTTCTAAAATTTCCAGCACACGAACAAACCCTGTTTTAGAAGAAATAGCGTGCAGAGTTCTGCACTTGGGGGAGAGAAAAAAAAAAACAAAACAAAAAAAACACGACTTTCACTGCTTGTTTAAACTACTTATTTAAAAGAAGTTATATTAATATAATATTAATAATATAATTTTTTGTTGTGGCTGGTGGGGGAGGGGTTGGGGGGCAATTTAAAGGTTATGTTTAATCCACTTAAATTTGTAAAAACAATTATGTTACCTTGATCAAATTGTTTTAAAACAGCATGAGGAACTGTGAGGAACGCAGCATTCTTTAGTGTGAAAGTCTCAGGATGTTTTTATAGCACCATGAGCTCTTATGTTCTCATTTTTCTTTTAATATGATGCGTTTAATTGAGTGCTCACCGGCAGGCGTCGGGGCTGTAGAAGGGCATGGTGGTCTCTTTGGTCATAAACGGAGGCCACATTTGACCCGCCGTCCCGTTGATCATATTACACTGATCAGACCTCCAGAAATCCACCTGCACACATTAAACACACAGCATGATATCACATCCTGCTCAACACGTGACGGCTGTATACAAATCTCACACTTCTATACATATACCAGATGAGGAATTAACATTTCAACATGCATCAAGGGATTCTGTGATTTCTGATGCTAACAGGAGAATGCTCTGGAAATTAATAAATAAATGCATTAAAAAAAAAATTTAAATACAAGTATTTGTAAATACATTTATAACATTAAATAAATGGTATTCTTATTTTATTGCGGTTTTATTTTTCACTTATTTGATAATTTTATTTGTTCAGGTATAGTTTGGAAAACAAAAAAAGCAAGAAACTAATAAACAAATTATAATGAAGGAAAAGAAAATGGAAAAATTAAAGAAAAAGAACATTTACAAATGAAGGAAAAAATTAAAGCAAAATAATTAAAAAGGGATAAATATGAACATTAAGTGACAAATAAATAAATAAATAAATAGTTTGTCTTTTCATCAGTTTTTGTATTCATTAATAGTAAGAAAAGAAAACAAAAACAGAAAATGAAAAGAAATTTGAATAAATTAAAAGAAAAAAAAAAAGAGAAAGAAAATAAAACTAATAAATTGGTTGGAGAAACATTAGAAAGAAAAAAATGGGGGAAAATATATTTAAATAAAATCAGTTGTCAAAGTAGCTTTTACAAATATTAAAGCAACATTTATAAAGGAATCAAAAGGAATCAATAATTTTACAATGTTAAGAGAACAGAAAATTTTGAATTGTAATATTTGATCATTTTCATGCTGCGTTCACAGCAGACTCTACTTGAGCAAAACAAATTGCTATATTCGCGTGTAAACACAAGTGAACACTGAGCTTACTCGCTTCATTAACATGTCAAATTCGCTTCATTCATGCGTGAAATTCACTTCACGACAGACGCAGATTTATCAACTCCTCCAGAAACTGTGCCTGGATGGAGGCTTTCAGCGGTGCTTTAGACTGAGCCAAGCCCAGTTTGATGAGCTGTTCCCCGATGTCGGCAGGATTTCCACTTAGGACACCAACAACAGGCGCTACATCATAAATCACACCACTACTAGAGCAAGCTCCTGATTGGTTAACGTGGCGTGAATGTAAAGTCAGATTTTCCATCTCGAGCGATTCATATGTAAAGCACGTCAAACACAAAACGCTAAATTCACACATCGCATCATTTGCGCCGCCTCGTTTGCACGAATCACGCTGCAGGATGTCTATTCGAGTCTTTGCATTGACTTAACATGTAAAATCACTTGCGCTTGATGCTTCATCTGCGTCTGAACGCACTAGTACTGTTTACCCCCCCCCCCCCCAAAATGCAGACTTGTGCAAAAGAGAGAACAAATATACATTTACAAACAAATTATTTCAGCAAAAAAAATAAAATAAATAAATAAATAAATTTTATAAAATATACAAAACATAATATTAAAAAAAAAAAAAAAAAAAAAAAAAAAAAAAAAAAAAGGTTTGAGCTCAATTTAAAAGATTTTTTGTGTGGTAATTTTTTGGCAAATTTTGGCAATGCAATGAAGTTATGCAATCAAGCTTGCATCATTTTTTTTTGTCTAAAATGCATGTTCTTCTTACATTTTTGAGGCCGTTCCAGGAGTCCACCATGTGCACCTTGCGGATGTCATCTCGGCCGGTGAAGATGGTGAACAGTCCAGTGTTGGAGTTATTAAACTACAGAGAAAAAATACATTTAAAAAATGCAGAAAATCAGCAGAGGAGAAAACAGCACTAAAAGGAAACTGATGATGTATTTTTATTTAATCCCATGTCAGCAACAAAGGCTATTTTAATGAAATATTCTTGCCATGAATAAATATACAATTACAGACAAATGAATCAATCAATTAGATCGGAATTTTAAAGCTAATACATGCTAAAAAAAATTCTAAAATTTTTCCTGGTGACACTTTACGGAATATAAATATAAAATAAAAGTGATTGACAGTCGGCGACGTGGTGGCGGAGTGGGTAGCACGTTCGCTTCACAGCAAGAAGGTCGCTGGTTCAAGCCTCGGCTAGGTCAGATGGCACTTCTGTGTGGAGTTTGCATGTTCTCCCCGTGGGTTTTCTCCACGTGCTCCGGTTTCCCCCACAATACAAAGACATGCGGTATAGGTAAATTAGGTATGGCAAAATTGACCAGTGTATGAGTGCGTGTGAATGAGTGTGTATGGATGTTTCCCAGTCATGGGTTGCGGCTGGAAGAGCATCCACTGCGTAAAAAAATATGCTGGATAGATTGGCGGTTCATTTCACTGTGGCAACCCCATATTAATTAAGGGACTAAGCCGAAAAGAAAATGAATGATTGACAGTCGAATATTAAAGTGTGAGACTCGTTGCACAAAAGCTTGATTAAACCACCACAAATACTTCAAATAAACTTATTGTGGTATTTTGACTGATCCGTTTCATCAGTGTCTGTCTCTATTACTGACTGCTGTTTATCTGATGTAACGCAGGAGAAAGACACTTGTGCGTGTGCGTCCAGCTCATTTGCATTTAAAGGCACAGGCTACAAAAACAGCTACACTGTCCCGAGTCTAAAATAAGCATATTCTGCATTGTTCAAAATACCCATCAGATTATTTATTGTACTAACTTCACAGACACATTCTGGAGACAAAGACTAATCTTACGTTTTGTAAAAGGGTAAAAAAGGAGTGCTTTAAAACTCTGTTTGAAATTTCAGGTTGCATTTCAAACAATTAATGTATGCCACTGCTCTAGTCACTTATTTCAAAAGGAAACGCACATCAGCAAATAAGCCGAATTTGCCGCTGGACGGAAGCATGCCGGGCAGGTATTTGTTGAGGAAGTCCACCAGTTTGCTGTCATAGCCCCACATCAGCTCTCCCACCGGTTTGGTCAGGAATGGACCCTCATTGAAGGTCTTGAAGGTGGTGCTGAGCAGAAGGCGGATGGGAAATGGCATGTTCTCCATCATCACTGATGCTCCCTGAGGAGAGAGAGCACAAACAGCAGCACTCAGAAAAATAAAGTTAAAATGAGTTTCTCAAAATAAGTTTCCTTAGTATATTGGAAAACTACAGATGAATTTAATTAATAAAAAATAATAATAATAATAATAATAATAAAAAATAAAACATATTTCAATTTGTTAATTACAAAAATAAAATTTTTTAAACGAGATCAGCTTTATTAAAATGTGAAAACAATATATAATGCAATAAAAGAAAACTTGAACTCAAGTTTGAAAAAATTAGCTTCTGCATAATCTGAAAATTGCACAAATTAAAATGTCTCATGTTTCTCATTTGAATTTTTGAAAACCACACCAAAAAAAAAAAAAAAAAAAAAAAAAAAAAAAATGAATTTGAAAAGGTTTGGAATTAGGAAAAATTAGCTTAGTTTCATTTAAATTTGAAAACTATGCAATAAGAACTTTTTTTTAACATTTGAAAACTACAGATGAAAAGAACAAAAGTTTCATTTGAATCTGAAGTTTCTTGTTTGGGTTTTTGAAAACTACAGAACACATTTACATTAAAACAATATGCAATGAAAAAACTAAATTTGAACATAAACTCAAAAAGTTTGAAAAAATAAGCTTCTTTGCATATTTAAATTTGAATGATTAAATGATCACACACAAGAAAAAAAAAAAAAGTTTGTTTTGAATTTGAAAGCCACACAATCAAAAACTACCATGCAATTTGAAAACTATGCAATGAAAAAAAAAATTTGAAAACTTTAAACACCAGTTTAAAATAAATAAAAAATATTGACAAAAATATTAACTCAAAAGCATGAGGCAACTTTCTGCAGAGTTTTTTTTTTTTTTACTTAAATCGAGTCAAGTGCAGTACTTGGGTTGAAAGTTGAGTCAAGTAAACTCAAAAAAAAAAAATAAAAATAAAAAGTCCTTAAGCTGGTTGCCTTAAATAAAGTTGACTTTCCCTTAATTTATTTATTTTACAGTGCATGAAATAAAAATCTTTGCATATTTGAAAACCATAGATTGAAAAAAAATTCATATTAAAAAAAATAAATAAAAGTTGTTTGAATTTTAGAAAACAACAAATTTTCCCATTTTAAAATGAACTATTCAAATGAAAAATAATAATAATAATAAATATTAATTTACAAACTCACAAAAACCACACAGAAAAACCAAATCTCAGTAATTTTGAAAAATAGAACAACAATTCTCATTTGAACTTCTGAAAACTCAAAAGTTAGTTGATCTTTCAAAAACCACATATACCCTTTTTTTCAGTTTCTCAGAAGTTTTGAAAAATACATAAATTCTCATTTACTTAACTACACACAACTGTTTGTTACACAATTTCACACACAATTGTCTTCTTTGATACAAGATGTGCTTTCTCAGCTGACATCTGAAAAGTGCTTCTCTGCAGTTTTAAACACTACTTAATCTGATTTTACACTGACACGATCTAATACTCACTCTAACCAAACCTGGAAACATCCTGCAAGATGTAGATTAATGACAAATTTCTGATCTAATTACATACAGTACAGTGTGTTTTATACGGTGATTTTATTTGCTGTGATTATTTTAATATTTGTTTAAATGAATTATAATTGTACAAACAGAAAGACTTAGACTATTTGGATCTTAATAAAAATTACATTCAAATAATTTATCACCATCACAAAACAAATAATCTCAAATAAATAAATAAATAAAATGGAAACAAATTAATAAATGCCACAAAAACATCAATAAAAAGGAAATGCAAAAAAAATTCAAAAATAAATATATTTAATACATAATTAATAACAAAAAAAATTACAGAAAAATATGGACATAAATACCTCAAAAATACAATTAAAAAGAGAAAAGGAAATACAAATATGTAAAAAAAATAAAATATAAAAAAAAAAAAAAGTTAAATGCATACATTTTCCATTTTAAATCAACAATCAAAACTCTGATTCACTCGCTGAGATCGGATCAAATTGACCATTTGTCACATTTGAACCAACAGTTCAAATGTGACCAACACAAAAACAATCTCCAGCTCCTGAATACATTCTGAGGTTTACTTAAGTCATGCTGCATTATAGAGACAAACGTATCCAGTTCTTAATCAAAAAGAGCAGAATATAATATATAAAATGTCAGATTCTCACCAGCACCAGCATATTAGGGATGGTGACCACATCAGACTCGTCTCCCACAGACATGCTCTCCTCAAAGAAATACTGACGATACTCCTTATACGACACTGTGTGGTTTTCATGAAACGTGATGTTGTCCTTCCAGCGGTTTTCTCTGAAAAACAGTCAGAAAATGTGCTTTAGGAAAATGATGATAATTTAAAAAAAAAGGCTAAAAGTAGCTGCCAAGTCAGTTTTAGAAGAAAAATCTTAAAAATAATGTGTCAGTCCTAAAGTTAAGACTTCAACACTGTATTAACTTTAATTGCAAACACAATTCACACTGAAACAACATAACAGAGATATTATATATATATATATATATATATATATATATATATATATATATATATATATATATATATATATATATATATATATATATATATATATATATATATATATATATATATATATATATATATATATATATATATATATATTATAGGTGGGCATAGATTAATTTTTTAATCTAGATTAATCTAGATTAATTTTGAAATTAATCTAGATTAAAATGGCTCATTTGAATTCTGCCGAAGGTATTCAGAATATGTGTGCTACCCAAATAATAAGTCTTTGAGAACGGGTTTCTCAAGCCGGGTGTCGCATTAGACCAGTGTCTCATCTCCAAAATGTTTCCAAAATGCATCACAAACTGCTTGAGAAAACTGTTCTACTATGATAATTGGTGATGAAAATAAATGATGTTCAATAAGATGTGTTTACTTACTTGTGTTTACTAACTGTTTATTCAGTTAAACATGAATGTTGAACTGTAGGCCTACATAAGCTCCAAACAGCGAATTCTGATGAGCTTAACCAGACTAAAGTCAGCACTGAACTAAACAGAAATGGAATTAAGATGTGGAGTATGCAGATATTAGTGGCATTATTGAAGTAAACACGGCGGGCTTTAGGACCTTTCGCCATATTTTCCGACAAGGTCCACACGCGGCTGTCAGAAAGGACTGCACACACGCATACACAAACACACACACATCGCGAAATGCGGAAGTTTTTTTTCTTACCATTTGGCATGCGTTATTAAACTCCATAACTCTCTCACCTGTCCTTACTCCGTATTTGCGTCTTTATTACCCCAGTTTGTCACGAAGGAATAAATGAAAAGTGAAACTGCAGTTAGAGTCAGGCATCCTGCTGATTTGATTCAATAGAGCAGACGGCTCACCGGTCAGGTATACATCCGCGGTAATATATCAAGGTGAAAGCCATCATAGCTTGCGTAGAATAGACCCAGCTCCCAACCCAACTTTGAGAATAGATTAACGGCGATATTTTTTTTATCGCGCGATAAGAGTCTCGCGTTAACGCAGCACGTTAACGGCCCAGCACTAATATATATATATATATATATATATATATATATATATATATATATATATATATATATATATATATATATATATATATATATATATATATATATATATATATATATATATATATATATATATATATATATATATATATATATATATATATATATATATATAAATAAATAAATAAATAAATATAAAAGATTAGATTCAACTTTGTCATTACACATGTACAAGGAAACGAAATGCAGTTTAGGTCTAACCAGGAGTGCAATAGCAGCAAGTGCAGGATACAGGTATAAGTTATAAAGTGCAGTTATAGAAAAACTATGGTGATATTTACAGATGGATGTACTATGAACATTATATACAGGTTGTGTTAGCTATGAACAGAGATTTACAATAGATGGATAGATGTACAGGTTGCTATTAATAATCAGAAGTGTGCAGATATATAAACAATTACAAATGTACATGTACAGTGGGTATGTACAGTTCAAATAAATGAATCAGTGCAATGTATGTGCAAATGTTAAATAGTGCAGTGATTATGAGAAGTATAAGGTATGAGGAGAGTGGGGGGTGTATTAGGGGGGCAAAAGAGTCAGTGGGGGGCAGTTCAAAAGGGAGACAGCTCTGGGGAAAAAGCCGTTCCTTGGTCTACTGGTTGTTGTCCGGGGGAGCCTGAAGTGCCTGCCAGAAGGCAGGAGAGAAAACAGTCTGAGCAGGGTGAGAGGAATCCTTAAGAATACTGCGTGCTCGGCGCAGACAGCGTTTCCTCTGGATGTCCTCTATGGCTGGCAGTGTGGTCCCTGTGATGCGTTGGGCAGTTTTCACCACCCGCTGCAGTGCCTTACGCTCCGCAACAGAGCAGCTTCCATACCAGACTCTGACACAGTTCGTCAGGATGCTTTCTATTGTGCAGCGGTAGAAGTTCACCAAGACGGCTGATGACAGCTGGTTCTTCTCAAGTTGCCTTAAGAAAAATAGGAGCTGGTGAGCCTTCTTGACCAGGCTGGAGGTGTTGGTGGTCCAGGAAAGATGAGATGTGGCTTCCCAGGAACTTGAAGGATGAGACAGGCTCGACGGCCATCCCATTGATGTGAATGGGATCATGTGAGCCTGTTCGTCCCTTCCTGAAGTCCACAATGAGCTTCTTGGTCTTGTTGGTGTTAAAGAGCAGATTATTGTCGGTGCACCAGGTGGCCAGATGCTGTATCTCCTCCCTGTAGGCAGTCTCATCATTGTTGCTTTATTTTTTTTTATGTATGTAACTTATACTTGTATCCTGCACTTGCTGCTATTGCACGCCTGGTTAGACCTAAACTGCATTTTATTTATTTATTTAATATATTTATTTATAAAAATATAATATATGTTTAAATATAATATATATTTATTTATATATTTAGATATTTGTCTGAATCGTTCGGTTTGTAATGCGTACTGAACCGAAAGTCTCGTACCGGGCGGTTCAATACAAATACGCGTATCGTTACACCCTTAATATCTATCTATCTATCTATCTATCTATCTATCTATCTATCTATCTATCTATCTATCTATCTATCTATCTATCTATCTATCTATCTATCTATCTATCTATCTATCTATCTATCTATCTATCTATCTATCTATCTATCTAATAATTGAATTAAATTAAACAAGCATAAAAAAAATATTTGCTTAATTTTTTTCTAAGTAAATACATTTATTATCCCTTAACAATAAAAATAAAAAAAACACTTAATTCTTCACCCAGCCAATATAAAAAATATATAATAAAATAAAAAAATAAAAATCTAAATTCTAAATCTAAATTCTAAAGTGGCAATATATTTTTAATTTGAAATTTTTACTTAAAAATGCCAACTGAATAAAACAGTTTCCACTAATAAATCCCTATTGGCCAATCACTGTGCACATAGTTAATGAGCAGATCACCACCAATAGCAAAACATTCAGACCTCTCTATAATCCTCAGTAAAGTTCCTCTCTGCCGCTTTATGAAACTTTTAGTTATTTAGAGAAACTCTCTCTAATTGTTTTTATTACAAGCACAGATCAGAGGCAAAATTATCCTGACATTGCAAAAATTCAGCTTTTGAGGAACAGCTTCATTCACCATGTTAGGTCACACGCAAACACTCGCAGACTCCTCTCAGATTGTGAAATGTAAACGCATGATTTGTTTAAAGGTGAACCGCAGCCACAAACACGTCACGAGTCTCGTGTAAAAGAAGGAAACCACACGACCGTGATGGAGGAAACTAATGAACATTTAACAACCACAGTAAACCACTAAAAATCTCCAGGCCAAAAACAACGGTCCAGCTATAAACACTTTAACATAACACACATGCATAAAAATATAGCAGTAAAGGGTTTTTTTGGACTGCTGATACAATAAACACTCACAAAATGCAACTGATTAAATATGATACCCAAAAAAAAAAAAAATATTCACATTGAAAGATCAACAATATTGAGTCGGAATAGTTGACCAGGAGCTACCAAACAGTTGTGATTTGTAGAGTCGCTGCTAATTTCAACCATAATAGAGTGAATTTGCTATTTGCATGTGTTTTTAGGGTCCATGACTGAGCATTTAAAGATAATTTAAAACATTTGGGGAAATTATTTTACTTAAAAAAAAAAAAAAAAAAAAAAAAAAAAAAAAATTACAAATTTAAAAAAAGCTTTTCTTACTAAGAATCGGTTTCTTATTTCTTGTCCAAATATCTACATTTCAAAAGGAAAAACAAGATTTAACTTACCCCATTGGCAGACCATTAAAATTTTTTTTATATAAAGAATTCTTAAATTTTTACTTGATTCTTCTAAAGGCGAAAAGAAAACAATATTTTTACTTGATCGAAGAATTTAGATTTGATATTTCTGATTTTTCATATTTTGACTAGAAACAAGACAAAGTAAAAACAAATTTGCATTGCATTAATTTCTGTTCCTGAATGCTGTTAAGACTCCCCTGAAAACTGTCAGTTAGAGCTATTCAAACTATCTTGAAGTTATACATGTTGCAATATACAAAATAAAATAATCTAAATATTTCTAATATCGTGCAGCCCTATATGCAGCATAAATACAAAATTTATTAATCCCAATTAATCTTTTGACAGCACTAAAACTGTTTTGCTATTTACAAATATCTATATCAGAGACTGAAAATTATTAACTTAAAACCTAATAAAACTAGTTTTATTATTACTAAATATTTTTAGATGGTTTATTTTAGTAATTGTTTTTATTTAGTAAGAAGAAGAAATTTAAAAAGTAGATAATGCATAGCTCTAGGCTTGGGACGATAACCGTTTTCAAGGTATACCATGGTTTGGAAATATCAAGGTTATCATACCGCCAAAATTCTCTAATACCATTCCTAAGGTATGTGTAAGATTATTTTATGTACATTTATTTTTAACAACAGCATTTCCAGCAGAAAAGATATCCAAAGATGCCATTTTAAATTTGTGTTTTTGAAACTAATGAAGACAGCAGAGGTCAATGATTCATTTTCATTATTTAGCCTGGCACGTTTACTGCTCCAAAATATTATAAACGTTTCTCAAAATAAAATATATTGTGTTCAAACTTTTAGTTTTTTTTACCCAGACATTTAAAAAGAATATATTTTAGAGCAGTAATCACAATACCGAGATACCGTGATATTTTTATCCAAGGTTATCATACCGTCAGAATTTTATACCGGCCCATGCCTACATAGCTCTCAAGAAAAAAGTATGAGATGTAAATTCTGATCTGCAAGAAATGTGTAAAAAAAAAAATAAAACTGTGTTAAAAATGCAACTGTTTTGAACATCAAAATTCTGAATGGCAACTTAATAAATTTAAACTTTAAAAAAAAAAGTTAAATATTTATATATGATATAAAAAATTGTAGTCATAAA
This sequence comes from Danio kyathit, assembly GCA_903798195.1. Lineage (NCBI taxonomy): Eukaryota > Metazoa > Chordata > Actinopteri > Cypriniformes > Danionidae > Danio > Danio kyathit. Next base: position 52,986,072 of record LR812528.1, on the reverse strand, counting down.
TGTAAGAATACTTGCAACTTCTAAGAGAAAAAAAATGCATGAATGAGAGAAATTCTGAACTCCACCCCTTCCCCAAAAAAAAAAAAAAAAAAAAAAAAAAAAAAAAAAAAAAGCGTATTTTTTTCCTGTGAATGGTCACGATTACAAGACAAAAGCCACTGTTATCTTTTATTTACACGGAAGTGGAAACTGCATTTCCTAAGGTCTATTGATTCGTACTGCCTTTGCGTTTGTTTTGAAAGCAGTTTAACAGAAAAGCAATCAATAAACGATCTTACCGGTACACGTACGGCCCTCTCTGGATCACCATGGGCCTTTCTCCTTTCAGGATCTCATCAGGATTGACGATGTGAAAAAAATACACAGACATGAAGAAAGGAACCGGAATGTCCTTCCACATAGTGTAGGAGAGATCATTTTTGGGATTGATCTCCACATTCTGCAAACATACACACACTGATCAGTTATCATTCAGTCTACTTTAAAGGGATAGTTCACCCAAAAAATGAGAATGTCCTATAAAAGGGCTGAACGATATATGATTTCTGCATTGATATCTGTAGTAGACAAATGGCAAGATATGCAATGCTGATTTGGGATTATAGTAGCTGATCAGCACAACAGTTGAGAATACATGACATTTGTGGAGTCAAACTTTATCGTTTGCATGCGTTTTAAAGGCATTTCAGGAAAATTAAAGCGTTCAGGCACAAAAAAGTACAACATTTGTTATGTGCTTTAATGAAGAATTGTACTGAATACACTATTTGTGATATTCTCCAAGCTTTAACAAGTTTTTTTGTACAATCAAGGCTGTAATTTTCCCTAGTGACCCTTGCTGCCAAAATAAACAAACAAGTTAAACTAAAATAAAACTGCAACAAACATAGATAAAAAAAAAATAAAGCAAATAGGAAAAATAAAAAAACTTGAGTATTGTACACATTTATAATTATAGACCATATCAATTTTAACGATTCAAATAAATGAATGTTTTTAATTTATTGCCATGTCAGCAACCAAGGCTATTTTCATGGCAGAAACATTTCAATAATAAATATACAATTTAAAAAGTCAACAAACAAATGAATACATAATTAAATAAGATTTTGTGTTAATGCATGATAAAAATTCTAAAATCTTTTCTGGTGTCACTTTGCTAAAAATGTCCTTAAGAGAGTTCATTTCATAAGGTTTTCTGGAATCACTAAAAGCAGGACAGTCCAGTAAAATGTGTTTTATAGTAAGGGGAATTGTGGAGCACAAACACTGAGCAGGGGTTTCACCTTGGAGCAAAAAACCATGGGTCATTCTTGTATCAATTCAAATAAATAAATATCTTCATGATAAAACAAATCAATAATCTGACATATTTATAGTAGTCTTCTACATAAATATGAAACCAAACAATATTGGTAATCACATTTAAACCAGTTTGCACAGATTTCTTTATAGGAATCAGTTAAAGTTAATTTTTTTTTTTAAATGTAATGTAATGCATTTTTTTATTTATTGCCATGTCAGCAACCAAGGCTATTTTCATGGCAAGAACATTTCAATAATAAATAAACAATTAAGAACAACAAACAAATGAATACACGAGTTAAATAAGATTTTTAGAGTTAATACTTGATAAGAATTCTAATATTTTTCCTGGTGTCACTTTGTTAAAAATGTCCTTAAGAGAGTTCATTTCATAAAAAAGTCTTCTGGAATCATTAAAAGCAGGACAGTCCAGTAAAATGTGTTTTACTGTAAGAGCAATTGTGCAGTAAAAACATTGTGTGGGGTCTTCATCTTTAAGTAAAAAGGCATGGGTTAGTCTTGTATGTCCAATACGACATCTGGTAAAAATCACTTGATCAACTCTTAAAATGTCTTGAAATCCAACCTGAAATCTCACACAGAATTTTATGCAATTTATTATTTTCCAATGCATCCCACTCCTCTTGCCACTTATTTAAAATGTAAACGTTGATAAAAGGTCTCATCTCTGGAGGAGGAATTTGACATTTGTTCACCACTTGCTTCAAAGCGTCTTTAGCTACTGCATCAGCTCGCTCATTTCCTGTAAGCCCGACATGTCCTGGAATCCAGCAAAAAATATGATGAAACTGGTTTTGTAGTTGGTGAACTTTGGTTAAAATACTGTCAATCAAAGGATGATCATTTTTGAAAGATTCCATCACTTGGAGGTTTTTTTAAAATATATGATCATAGATTGCCAAATTAACACAATATGACTATAAAGTGTTTATTCACATTTTATTATTCCCTTTCTGTTTTACTCTTCAGAAAACCATAAAGCAACATTTATTTTACTTTTTTGTTGCTCTATTGCAATTATTTTTGCGTGCATTTTGTTTTTATTTTTTTATTACATAATTCACACCCTTACAAAAATCACCCCAAACAATCCAAATGAATGATTTCTTTCCAAATAGAGACGCTCAAGGCATCTGGTGAAATCATAACGCAATATCACAGATTTTTCCAATATCGCAGCCCTATTAGTTTTTATCCAGTGTACTTTAAAGGAATAGTTCACCCAAAAAAATGAGATTGTCCTATATAGGACTAAACAACATCGTTTCTGCATCGACATCACAACGTGTGCATCCGCAATAGTCACACTCCAAGATATGCAATGTTGCGTCTAAATTAGCACCGCACGATGTTGGAGAAATCTAACACTGAATTTGTTAAGCTGCAATATATTGCGATATGAATACAATTTCACGAGACGAACACCAATATCTCCATTTTCTCGATTGTCCCCCTACACGAGAAATCGAGAAAATAGAGATATCGGTATTCATTTGGTGAAATCTGCATAAAACAAACAAAAAGCATAGATAAATACAACATAGAAAAATCTACAATTGAAATAAACAGTGTTTTATCGTTAGCCAGTATTCAGGTACAGTGATTGAATAATAAAATATATTCAATAAAATTAATCGTTATTAAAAGTTACTAATGATACAATTTCTTAGACCTGAAAGCTTTTAAAGTCCTCGTACAGTCACAGGCCTCAAAAACACATGCAAATGATAAATAGAATAAACATTGCAAATCCTGCGATGTGACTAGCATCTATCGCAATGCTTTCATTCGTAGTAAAGCGATATATTGTGCAGCCCTAGTCGTATTTAATTATTGTATTTATTTGGAATTTATACAATTTACGCAAATAAAAAAAATGAATTTGTCTCGTTTCTAGTCCAAATATTTACATTTCAAAGCAAAAACCAGATTTATTTTACTTGCCCCAAGATTATTTTACTTGTTTTAAAAAGGAAAAAACTGAAAGGAAAAGTTGAACAAAACACCACTTTTACTCGGTCTAAGAATTTTTAGGTATTTGGACTAGAAACGAGACAAAGCAAACATTTTTGTATTGTGATTAATCAATTTCTGTGCCTGAACACTGTTAGACTCTATAGAAAACCATCAAACAGTGCTATTCAAACCATCCTATAAAACTGTATCCCATTATTTAAGTTGAAGAATTTAAATAAATCACAGCATCAGATTTTCCCAACAGCCCTAGTCCTTTTAATTTACACACCCACAGCTCATCCAAGATTACTTTAACTTCTTTAGTAGAACATTAAAGAGGATTTTGAGCTGAATCTGTGGCTCTTGGTGCTTCAAATAATGGCAGTAAATGGTGACCGGTTTATTAGATTAAACAAACACATGGAAATGAGTCCAAATCAATAGTCATGACTCCTAATGACACACTGAGCTCTTGTGAAATAAAACAATTGGAAAAAAAATTACATTTACAATATTATTAGTGCAACATTGTGATTTTAATTTTAAAGTGACTGGACTACATTTGCACATATACAGAAAACGTTTTGTCCAGGTTGTGGAATAAAGCTAATAATATTGTAAATGATGTTCAGTTTCTTACACAGAGTGATCATTTTGCTTCACAAGACCTCAGTGTGTCATCAGGAGCCATGGCTATTGATTTGAACTCATTTGTATGCATTTATTTTTAAACTAAAAAAACTGGTCACCAGCAACGCAGTGGCGCAGTAGGTAGTGCTGTTGCCTCACAGCAAGAACGTCGCTGGGTCGCAGGTTCGAACCTCAGCTGGGCTGGGTCAGTTGGCGTTTCTGTGTGGAGTTTGCATGTTCTCCCTGCGTTCGCGTGGGCTTCCTCCAGGTGCTCCATTTTCCCCCACAGTCCAAAGACATGCGGTACAGGTGAATTGGGTAAGCTAAATTGTCCATAGTGTATGAGTGTGAATGTGTGTGTGGAAGTTCCCAGAGATGGGTTGCGGCTGGAAGGGCATCCGCTGTGTAAAATCGCGCTGGATAAGTTGGCGGTTCATTCCGCTGTGGCGACTCCGCAAGGGACCAAGCCGACAAGAAAATGAATGAATGAAACCGGTCACCATTCACTGCCATTATATGAGTCACCAAAGACCAATGATTTAGCTCAAAATCTGTTTTAATTATCTACTGAAGATAAAAATAAGTCACTTGTATTTTAAATGAGCTGTGGGCGATTAAATTAACATGATTAAAAGGTAATTCTCTTTTTTGGGTGATCTATAATAGACCAACCTAATTCCTCAAGGGGACAGTTCACCAAAAACGAAAAGGTCCTCACCATTTACTCAATCTTAAAATGTATTTATTTCTTCCACTGAATGCAAAATGAAGATATTCTGAAGAATGTTGGAAAAATGCATGTCCACAGAAGGAATAAAAAAAATACTATGCCAGTCAATGCCTCCAGGATTTTTCAGTATATCGTCTTTTGTGTTAAACAACAGAAGAAAAAACAAATCAAACAGGCTTAAAAGGAAACAAATGGAGGATGAGGAAATTACATTATTTACATTAGGGGATTATAAAACTAGGATTAAAAAAAACAAAAAAACAAAAAAAAACACTCAGACTTATGGCTGATAAAGACTGCATTTGAACGCTTAATCAGCCATAAATCTGCATTTATTTACCTTTTCAAATGTAGTTCATACAAGCATACATAAATGTACATTCAAATATGGCTTGTAAGACTTTAACCAAGGCTGTATTTATGTGACAATATTATTACTACTTAAAACAACTGATTGTTGTTACTACTTAAAACTACTATGTAAATATACAGTAACGTGTAACTTATAGCTGTGATGTAATGATCATTTTTTTAAGTCTTCAGTGTCACAAGATCCATCAGAAATCATCGATCAAGAAAGATTGATGACCATTAGAAGTGTTAAAAATGCACACCATGACACTCATTTAGGACTCATCAATAAATATATAGTTCAATTTAAAAAAGCACGTATTTGCAAACAGAAATATTCTGTAACATTACAAATATCTTAATTTTCACTTTTGATCAATTTGATGTATCCATGATAGATAAATGTAACGTCTTGACTCGAAAAACTACGAAACAATGTTAAAATGAATGTTAAAAACAAATGTGTCAGTCACGTTTGTCAAACTAACTACTACAAAATGTCTAACCTTAGTTTAGATTTCAGGTAATGCATTCTTGATGTAATAAACATTAACGCTAACATAATTAATCTAATAATTGTACCATTTTATACACGTTAAACGCACGAGGCGACAACAAAAAGTCAAATTAAGCTCATTTCAAGACTTTTCATCTCTAAAACCCCATGTTTTTGCCTCTCATTGTCATTTATAAACACAAGATAAGCTTGTCAGATGTTAAACTCACCTTCACTATTTGATCATCAATGATGATCGGTCCCACAAACACCAGGACAGTCCCGAACAACAACGCCATGCCTCCCAGAACTAAAAACACGATCGATACTGTCGTTTGAGACACCATCCTTATTTCTCACACTTCAAAATAAACGCAGAAGTTTTGTAGAAATTAAATAAAGTGATTTCTTCTGGAAAGCGCGGCGAGCTGCAAACGCGAGAGAGAGAGACAGTCTCAACAGCTGAACAAACTATCATTTACGCGAGATAAAGCCATAAAACCCCGCTCATTGAGGCAATTAATGCTCTTATAGCTTTACGGTCATGTAGTGTACAGCTGTGAGCGATGTTAAAGTCCGTCTCTGTGTTCGAGCAGCTTTTATAGCCGTCCGGCAGAGCGATCGTCATGTTTATGATTAGCAGAGCGCGCCGCCTCTGAAGCACAGACTTCTGGGTAATGTAGTTTTATAAATGACTCGCGTCATAGGCTAATAGTCGACTTTCTGGATAAACTAATGCATCAATTCGCGGTTTCACATTCATAATATGACCGTCTATCATAGATGAAACATCCTATTGAGGAGTCCGCATCAAATCTAATTTGTGAAAGCGAATTTATATACAGCTATGGGAAAAATTAAGAGATTGTTTGAAAATGGTAATTTTCTCTGGATTTATCATTTATATTTGTGTGTTTGAGTAAAATGTAATTTTACTTTTATTCTGTAAAATACTGATGACTTTTTCACCAAATCTAAAATAAAAATATTGTCATTCAGACAGATGCTAATTATTTAGCATGAGGTAACAATGAAGTGCTCTGTTTTCAGACATATCTATATTTTTAGACAACACAATAACTATTTAACTTCAGGTATGTTAGGAAATCAATATTAGGTGCAATAACCCATTATTTTCAATTACAACAAATGAAAACATTTGTTATTTCATAGATATAGAGCTGTAAATAGAAAGCATTAAATGCAAGTGAAGCATCTACATTAACTTTTCAAATTCCTTTTGTAAAAAAAAAATTAAAAATAAATAAATAAATAAAGCATGAAATAGACTAATGTTCTGACATTATTCGGCTCAATGGATATATTTACTTAAAATCAACATTTATTAAATATATCAAAGAAATATTATTATTTTTGGGAAAACTGTGATTCTTAAAGGAAGAATTGTAATATGTTATTAGATGATTCTTGTCTGAAATTCCTGACAAGACTTTGACATAAATATTGGCATTTAGGACATATATAGATATAGAGAAAGAATAATCTGTTTTATTGGTGTCACAAATTGCAGTTCAAGTTGGATTATGCGTTAGATAAAATTTAAAGTATGTTTTTCTAGCCTAACCAATGTTGAACCCTGCATTTTTAAGAGTCTAAACTACTAAAATAAATATGCATAATTTATTCTATATTTTTATATGCATTTACAACATATTGTTCGATTGATAATTGTGCATTTGGTCTCAGCTAATTTGATTTTAATGATTTACTTTATTTGTCATTGAAATCATGGTGTAGACAAAGCAAACGACGCATGCATGCAGGGTCATAAATGATCAAACAGAACATGATACGTGTGCTTTATCTTTATTGGAAAAGTACTTGCCTCTGATAACTCATATGTAACGCAATGCCTTATCTTGAGCCTGCGGTGACACAGATATTTTACTTTATGAAAACAAAAGTTATGCTGCAGTACGTCACATTCACACATTTTAGTGAGCAAATATAGTAGTCAGCATTTGAAGAGGATCAAAACCTTTCATCAAAGTTGTCCTAAATCTATTGAACAAGTGTCATTTTTGTATAGGGATAATTTAGATAAACCTTTTTCATACACTTTAAGTGTTAAATACTGTATATATAAATTGTCTTAGGACAATTTTGATAAACAGTAGTGCTAAGCAAAAATTGTAATAATTGCCTCCAAAATAAAAGTTGTTTTGACATAATATATGTGTGTGTGTTTATACACCGGCACTTTATTAGGTACACCTGTCCAACTGCTTGTTAACGCACATTTCTAATCAGCCAATCACATGGCAGCTCAATGCATTTAGGGATGTAGACATGGTCAAGACAATCTGCTGCAGTTCAAAGTGAGCATCAGAATGGGGAAGAAAGGGGATTTAAGTGACTTTGAACGTGGGATGGTTGCTGCTGCCAGACGGGCTGCTCTGAGTATTTCAGAAACTGCTGATCTACTGGGATTTTCAAGCACAACCATCTCTAGGGTTTACAGAGAATGGTCCGACAAAGAGGAAATATCCAGTGAGCGGCAGTTCTGTGGGCGCAAATGCCTTGTTGATGCCAGAGGAGAATGGCCAGACTGGTTCCAGCTGATAGAAAGGCAACAGTAACTCAAATAAGCACTTGTTACAACCGAGCAGTGGCGCAATTCCTGGGGGGGACAGGGGGGACATGTCCCCCTCACTTTTTTTTTTAGATAGGCCTATACCACTTTACTTCATGCTATAATGTCCACTCGAGAGTCGAAAAAAAGTTATTTTTTAACTCACGATGTGTACGCAAAATTAAGTTTGCCGTCACAAGTATCACCAACATTCCACAACTACAGTATCACCATCACTCAGATTTGGTCCCCCCCACCTCTTAGACCAGAGTTGCACCCTTGCAACCGAGGTCTGCAGAAGAGCATCTCTGAACACACAACACGTCCCACCTTGAGGCGGATGGGGTACAGCAGCAGAAGACCACACCGGGTGCCACTCCTGTCAGCTAAGAACAGGAAACTGAGGCTACAATTCACACAGGCTCACCAAAACTGGACAAGAGAAGATTGGAGAAACATTGCCTGGTCTGATGAGTCTCCATTTCTGCTGCAACATTCGGATGGTCGGGTCAGAATTTGGCCTCAACATCATGAAAGCATGGATCCATCCTGCCTTGTATCAACCCTTCAGGCTGCTGGTGGTGTAATAGTATGGAAGATATTTTTTTGGCACACTTTGGGTCCATTAGCACCAATTGAGCATGGTGTTAACGCCACAGCCTACCTGAGTATTGTTGCTGACCATGTCCATCCCTTTATGACCACAGTGTCTCCATCTTCTGATGGCTACTTCCAGCAGGATAACTCACCATGTCATAAAGCGCCAATCATCTCAGACTGGTTTCTTTAACATGACAATAAGTTCACTGTACTCAAATGGCCTCCACAGTCACCAGATCTCAATCCAATAGAGCACCTTTGGGATGTGGTGGAACGGGAGGTTGGCATTATGGATGTGCAGTCGACAAATCTGCAGCAACTGTGTGATGCTATCATGACAATATGGAGCAAAATCTCTGAGGAATATTTCCAGTGCCTTGTTTAATCTATGACATGAAGAATTAAGGCAGATCTGAAGGCAAAAGTGGTCCAACACGGTACTAGTAAGGCGTACCTAATAAAGTGGCCGGTGAGAGTAAATATTTACTCTCACCGGCCACTTTATTAGGTACGCCTTACTAGTACCGTGTACGGTAGTATAGCAGTAGTAGGTACTAGTATAGTACCGTAGTATAGCATTTACGACATACAGATTGTTAATGAGAGATAGAAAATTAAATACTGAACAGATAAATGTACTGAATACTAATAGTTTCTATAAACTATAATTTTTACTACAGTAAACTGTGGTGTATTGTAGTATAATATACCCTATAGTTGGTTTGTTACCATAGTAATTGTAAGATCACCACACCAGACAAGTACTTAACTATAGTTTGGTTTTTAATGGGAGATTCTCTTGGAGTGGCGTCAATGAAATATAAAAACTAACCAAAAACCTTCACCCTTTTGACGCTTTTCTCAAAATGTCAGTCGGGGTGAAGACATAGGGACATCAAAAGAGCTTTTTAAAGCGGTTATTCATGTGATTTTCAGTCCCAAATCCAAGACAAATCCACACTGAAGACCCAGCGTGGAGTACAAGAAAATCTGCTCGACCTTTCAGGGCATGACAAATACGATCAGGCGCAAATTATAAATGATTTTTTCTGGTGCGTAAACATTTATCTATGGACTTTATGAATGAAACGTGTGAAAGATGTTCTTTCATTCTGAAAACACATGACCCTGATGCAGCAGAGCACTAAAACACTGCTCATCTAGAGCATTATATAACTAACCTTTATTTAATGGTGCTAATCAGAGAAGTCTGTTTCTTTTTAATTAAAAGTACACAATCTCAACACAGGATATTTACATCACATCTATATAAATGATTAATGCGTTCTCACACAAAAAAGCACGCGTACAATTCCACCATTAAGGAATTCTTTGATCTTAGTTGATGTTAAAACTTTACGTTTGCATTTTTGCTGTGCATATCTCGCTCATCAAGCAGTGCAGCAATAATTTAGCTGAAAATAAAAATATATATACTGATAAGCATGGCCAATGCTTTAATATTTTCCAAGATTATTTTTATTGCATTAAAAATGTTTAGAAATTGAAGGTTATTGCTTTTGCACTTATTTTTCGATCAGTAATCATGTGACTGCGTGGTCAGAAAAATAAGAGGCAAAACAGATTAAAAACTCAACTCAAAATTGGGCATTAAGATGACCCACAATAGCAAAACTTTCGCAAGACTCTGATGACATCTTGTGGATGGTTTATTAATCACATCTGACAGTGAAATTGTCGACATTAGGTTTGCCTTATTTTTTTTTTTTTTTTTAGATTTGATTGATCTTTAGGCCCAAAAAGTTAATGAAATGCAGATTTTAGCCAATTAAAACTTTTTTTTTAAAACCTAAATATCAAAAACGAACCTTGTTTACATAGACGCACCAAACAAATTGATTGTACACATTACAAAATAGGAATGTAAGAAATAAAAAACGAAACTGATTAACAGGAATGGGTCACCAAAGAATGAATTTACTCCCCCTCAAGATGTTCTAAATCTTTGAGTTTCAACATAACACTTTGAAAAAAAAAAACAAAACTAAAAGCTGTAATCATAGACTTCCACAATAGAAAAATCAAACAGAAATCATGATTAAGTTTTCAGCATTCTTTAAAACAGGGGTGTCAAAGTCAATTCCATGAGGGCCGGAGCCCTGCAGAGTTTAGTTCCAGCCCTGCTTCAACACACCTATCTGTAGGTATCAAACAAGCCTAAAGCACTCAATTAGTTTGATCAGGTGCGTTTAATTGGGGTTGGAACTAAACTGCAGAGCTCCCGCCCTCCAGGAACTGGCTTTGACACATGTGCTTTAAAACGTCTTTTAAAGTATTCAATAGAAGCCCAAAAGTTTGAAATTTGAGCAAATGACTAAATTTCATTTTTGGGTGAGCCAACTGATTTATATAAATTTTTAAATCGATTAAAAATTGACAGCTTGATCACATTATGGTGCACAAGTCAATATTGTGGTGTTTGTGTATATCCATAAACCATAAGTAAAACACAGAAACAAGAAATTCAGGAATGCAAGAACTTTATTGAATGATTAAGAGGAATAAAGGAAATTGGAATTGGTCTGATAATTCAAGACTTGTATATATTAATGATCATGATCAGAAGCAGATTATTTGCCGCCACGAAGACGAAGCACCAGGTGAAGGGTGGACTCTTTCTGGATGTTATAGTCGGACAGGGTGCGTCCATCTTCAAGCTGCTTGCCAGCGAAGATCAGACGCTGCTGGTCGGGTGGGATGCCCTCCTTATCTTGGATTTTGGCTTTCACGTTCTCAATGGTGTCACTTGGTTCAACCTCGAGTGTGATGGTCTTACCAGTCAGCGTCTTCACGAAGATCTGCATGCCACCCCTGAGGCGGAGCACAAGATGGAGGGTGGACTCTTTCTGGATGTTATAGTCAGACAGGGTGCGTCCGTCTTCAAGCTGCTTGCCAGCGAAGATCAGACGCTGCTGGTCAGGTGGGATGCCCTCCTTGTCCTGGATTTTTGCCTTGACATTCTCAATGGTGTCACTTGGTTCCACCTCAAGAGTGATGGTCTTGCCAGTTAAGGTCTTGACGAAGATCTGCATACCGCCTCTCAGACGCAGCACAAGATGGAGGGTGGACTCTTTCTGGATGTTATAGTCGGACAGGGTGCGTCCATCTTCAAGCTGCTTGCCAGCAAAAATCAGACGCTGCTGGTCAGGTGGGATGCCCTCCTTATCTTGAATTTTTGCTTTGACATTCTCAATGGTGTCGCTGGGCTCGACCTCGAGAGTGATGGTCTTACCAGTCAGCGTCTTCACGAAGATCTGCATGCCACCCCTCAGGCGGAGAACAAGATGGAGGGTGGACTCTTTCTGGATGTTATAGTCAGACAGGGTGCGTCCGTCTTCAAGCTGTTTACCGGCAAAGATCAGACGCTGCTGGTCAGGTGGGATGCCCTCCTTATCTTGAATCTTGGCTTTAACGTTCTCAATAGTGTCGCTGGGCTCGACCTCCAAAGTGATGGTTTTTCCGGTCAGTGTCTTCACAAAGATCTGCATACCACCCCTGAGGCGGAGCACAAGATGGAGGGTGGACTCTTTCTGGATGTTATAGTCGGACAGGGTGCGTCCATCTTCAAGCTGCTTGCCAGCAAAGATCAGACGCTGCTGGTCAGGTGGGATGCCCTCCTTATCTTGAATCTTGGCTTTCACGTTCTCAATGGTGTCGCTGGGCTCGACCTCGAGAGTGATGGTTTTTCCAGTGAGAGTCTTGACGAAGATCTGCATACCGCCTCTCAGACGCAGCACCAAATGGAGGGTGGACTCTTTCTGGATGTTATAGTCGGACAGGGTGCGTCCATCTTCAAGCTGCTTGCCAGCGAAAATCAGACGCTGCTGGTCAGGTGGAATGCCCTCCTTATCCTGGATTTTGGCCTTCACGTTCTCAATGGTGTCGCTTGGTTCCACCTCGAGAGTGATGGTCTTGCCAGTCAGCGTCTTCACGAAGATCTGCATGCCACCCCTGAGGCGGAGCACCAGGTGGAGGGTGGACTCTTTCTGGATGTTGTAGTCAGACAGGGTGCGTCCGTCTTCCAACTGTTTGCCAGCAAAGATCAGACGCTGCTGGTCAGGAGGAATGCCCTCCTTATCTTGAATTTTAGCCTTGACATTCTCAATGGTGTCGCTGGGCTCGACCTCAAGGGTGATGGTCTTACCAGTCAGCGTCTTCACAAAGATCTGCATCTTTACGCTAGTGAGAAAAAAAAAAATAATTTAATGTTATTTTTTTTAATTGAGTACAGGCAAATTCAGGACAAAGACAAGCTTCAGAACTCTCTAGAAAGCTTCTCATCAATAATGAAAGCAAACAGGGCAGATGAGAACAGTCATCACTAATGCTGACACAGCTGTGAGAAAGGGCGGAACAAACGGACGACCGAAAACAAAATGGCGACATTTTACCACAGAAAATGGCCATTAAACAATAACATGGCGATGGAACGAACGTTGATAGTCAGAAAGTCAATTATATCTTACTAAAGTTACATTCCGAAAAAAAGCGCATTTACAGTTGCCGAACGCGGTTTGTCACGCAGATGAATTGAGAAGCTTACCGAACCACCGCCTAGTTTCGCGGTATAAAGAACGCCGCCAAATTACTAAACTCAAACAAAAACACACAATTCTCGACGACGAATTGTACTTTTATATTGTAAAGCAAAATAAATGAGGAAAAAACGTACTTTTTTGATCCTCAAAACCAAACAGCCCGGTTAGCATTAAAAGCTAATACGTTAGCTCATTCAGAAATACACCTTAAAAATAATCGGTAAACACTTCAAATCACATTAAACATTGCTAGTTTTAACAAACGACAAAACAAACGTCGATTGTTTATATTTAACATCATACTCACAAACAAATGTTCTTTTCTGTAAGAGTGCGGCGTATGGGAGTCTCTTTCCTCTCGTCTCAGGAGCGAATCTGAAGGCGCAAAAACAAAGAACCGGCTTTTTATACTGAGAGCGCTGGATCCTTCCGCCGCTGCGCCCAACGCACTATTTTACCCACCCCAGCGATTGTATTTGAACTCATGGTTTGGTTTAAGGCAATTCACTCTGTTTTATGTTGAGAATATACAACAATACGTTTATTAAAATCATTTTGTGACGGTAAAACAGAGATATCCGTTTATATGACGTGTTCGTGAGGGTTTGGGGGTAGGCGGAGTGATATGATGCACTGCACAGGGTTCAGCTGAGCTAATGTGTTTAGATCAAAACATGACACAAATATGATCACAAACAACACATAACGCGATCTGTATGAAATACGTTTATTGAAACAGTGCACACTGAGGGGCAAAGGAAATGTTCTGCCACTAGGAAAAGATGAATAGGTCCATTTAATAAAAACTAGGTCAAGAAAACGGACACATAGCAACAGCGTCACCAAACGTCACAGATCTTTTCATTTCCTCAAACAAGACATAAAACTGCGTTGTTTTCAGGAAGTCCAGTGCAAATAAATGATGGTTCACTTCCTTTATGAAGAGAACAATCCTCTTCTGAGAGCACAAGGAAGTTAAAAAGGTTTTTGTCCTTTGTTCAATGTAATTTTTCACATCAGTTTTCTGCATTACAACATCACAGCATGTAAAATAATGTAAAAACACACAGTGAGTGCATAATAACACTGATTCACAGGATGATCTCAGAAAGTCCTCCAATGTTACAAAACGAAAAAATCCAGAGCTTTAAACAAGCACACACTGCAATCAACCCATACAGCAAAAAATATATTCTAAACATATGTTGTATCTGTGATGTTCAAATACATATATTTCACTTAACCTAAATATATTTCAAAATATAATAAAGTATATTTCTTACCTTCCAGTACAATGTGTAGGATAAAGTATCCATTATTTAAAAAAATATATGCATTTAAAACAAAACAAAGCCAAAGGTTTAGCAAGAATTAATAAAGATTTTCTTAAAATGTTACATGTGATTTCTTTTTTTCTTGTATTGAAATACGTGGAGGGTAAAATATATTTTTAAGCTATTTTAAAATATATTATTTTAAAAAATGAATTTCAAAAATGGTCATAAAAGATTTATTTGCAGAAAATATATTGCAAAATATTTTTTAAAAATTTACAAAAATATATTTTCTTAAATATATTACAAAATCTATTGGCTGCACGATGGTGTCGCCTCACAGCAAGAAGGTCGCTGGTTCAAGCCTCAGTTGGCGTTTCTGTGTGGAGTTTGCATGTTCTCCAGTGTTAGCGTGGGTTTCCACAGTCCAAACACATGCGCTATAAGTGAATTGGGTAAGCTAAATTGGCCATAGTATATTTGTGTAAATGAGTGTGTATGGATGTTTCCCAGTGATGGGTTGCAGCTGGAAGGGCATCCTTGCGTAAAAACATATGCTGGATAAGTTGTGGCGACCACAGACTAATAAAGGGACTAAGCCAGGGGTGTCCAAACTCGGTCCTGGAGGGCCGAGTTTAGTTCCAACTCGCTTCAACACACCTGCCAGGATGTTTCTAGTATCTAGTAAGAGCTTGATTAGCTGGTTCAGGTGTGTTTGATTAGGGTTGGAGCTAAACTCTCCAGGACACCAGCCCTCCAGGACTGAGTTTGGACACCCCTGGACTAAGCCGAAAAGCAAATGAATGGATGAATGAATATTGTAATATATTTAAATATATTGTACTGTATGGCGATGCAGAGCTTGGTTCACTTTCTGCCTCCTTTAGAAACTATCGTTCGAGATTCCTGTCAAACAAGAAACATTTTCAAAATTAATATGGTTTACTCAAAACAAATAGTATAGATATAGTTGTCTAATCACAGTCTAATGCAGGGGTGCTCAACCCTATTCCTGGAGATCAACCTTCCTGCAGTTTTCAGTTGCAGCCCTTATCTAACACACCTGCCTGTAATTATCAAGTGCTCCTCACGTTCTAAATAATTGGTTCAGGTGTGTTTGATCAGGGTTGGAGCTGAAATCAGCTGGAAGGTCGATCGCCAGGAACAGGGTTGAGCACCCCTGGTCTAATGCAATGGTAACAGAAACTACTGAGAGATAATGTCAGTGTATTAAAAAAACACCAAATCATTATTTTGATTTGTCATTTGTTTTCACTTTTTTATTCATTTTGACACCCTGTCGATGTGACACTGTTAATGTTATCTGATATCATGTGCAAACAATAATAAAACACCTTTCTACAATTAACTTCTCTTATTTTTACCTAACCAATTAATTCAGTGACCTCCCTGCTAAAAAAATCCAGCTTAAACCAGCCTAAGATGGTTGGCTGGTTTTAGCTGGTCGACCAGTCTGGTTTTAGAGGGGTTTTGGCCATTTCCAGGCTGGTTTCCAGCCATTTCCAGCCTGGTCTTAGCTGGTCAGGCTGGGAGCTGACCAGCTAAAACCAGCTTGACCAGCCAAAACCAGCTATGTCCAGCTTAAACCAGACAGGTCAAGCTGGTTTTAGCTGGTTTAAGCTGGTAATTTTCCAGCCTGACCAGCTAAGACCAGGCTGGAAATGACTGGAAACCAGCCTGTAAATGGCCAAAACCCCTCTAAAACCAGGCTGGTCGACCAGCTAAAACCAGCTAACCAGCCTAGGCTGGTTTAAGCTGGATTTTTCAGCAGGGCTAGTAGATAAACCACATGTGTAGGTCATGTTCTAATAACATTTGACAACCAAAAGCATCCAAAATGACATGAACCCAACAAACATCTTTATATGTAGCTACTGTTTGGTCTGTATTTGTGTTTCTTTCTAATAAATTAAACTTGCTTTGGTTTAAAGTGTTTCTAAAATTGGTGTTTTAGAAAGTGTTTTTGGAGTAAGATCTGTAAAACATCAAAAGCATTCACTCACCTGTGCCCATCTTTTCAGGCTCCTGGGAATTTTAAAATCTCCTTTCAGTACCTGAGAAAGATATTGAGAAAAATGGTAAACATTTAATTTGCAAAAAGTAAAATGAATTAAAAATAATAATGATTTGAATGAATATCGTATAATTCTTATATGTAAATTTTTTTGTGTCATTGTGTAACATTTAATCTAAGAATTTTTTTAGATCAACATTTAATCTAAGAGTTTTTTAAATGATTTTTAATTATTAATATTTATTTATTTTGATTTAATGTCTAACTATTGAGGCGGCACAGTGACTCAGTGGTTAGAACTGTGGTCTCACAGCAAGAGTGAAGCTTTTCACTCATCATAGTACACATGCTGCTGATGATGTGACAATAAAAGTGATTTGATTTGAGAAGGTCGCTGGTTCGAGTCCCAGCTGTGCCAGTTGGTGTTTCTGTGTGGAGTTTGCATGTTCTCCCTGTGTTGGTGTGGGTTTCCTCCGGGTCCTTCAGTTTCCCCCACAGTCCAAAAACATGCGATATACAGTAGGTCAATTGGGTAATACAAAATTGGCCGTAGTGTATGAGTGTGTGTGAATCTGAGAGTGTTTCCCAGTACTGGGTTGCAGCTGGAAGGGTATCTGCTGCGTAAAAACATATACCAGTCCATTGTGGCGACCTCTAGAATAGAGACTAAGCTGAAGAAAATGAATAAATGAATGTCTTATGATTGATACTGACTCAAAAACAGATGTATGAAACCAGCAACAAAACAATATAGATATTACTCAGCAAACTAAAAGTTTTAATCTTACATAAAGAATTATTCAGATGAAAATAATGAGCAGTGTTTGATGCTGCAGTGGTTTGTCAATAAGCAAACATTTCATTTTCATTTTCCTTCAGCTTAGTCCCTTATTTATCAATGGTCGCCACAGCAGAATGAACCGCCAACTATTCCATCATATGTTTTACGCAGCGGATGCCCTTCCAGCTGTAACCCAGTACTGGGAAACACCCATACACACTCATTCACTCACACACTCATACACTACAGCCAATTTAGTTAATCAATTCCCCTATAGCGCATGTGTTTGGACTGTGGGGGAAACCGGAGCACCCGGAGGAAACCCACGCCAACACGGGGAGAACATGCAAACTCCACACATTCCAACTGACCCAGCCGGGACTCGAACCAGCGACCTTCTTGCTGTGGCCTCAGTGTGAATATTTACTTTCAGACCTAAATGTCTCTGGGATATGAGCAAAATATGCAAAATGTATTGATTAAAATTAAATAGGGATTAAACAGATAGAACGTCATATATTATTTTACAAAATGTTTTGTGACACTAAAATGGGCACCACACATAATGACACCATATTCATTTATTTATTGTAGAAAAGTGTATTTTAATGGTCTTAGATCATTTGCAAAATTGTATTTCTTTACTAAAAAGTAGAAATCAATGCATCTTTTAGAATTTATTTTCTTTGAATCCATGACAAAGTTTAAAGGTCCCACGAAATTAAAATAAGGTTGTTTTTTTAGATGTTAGTATCAGTATGTTACAGTCTTAAGGATATCTATAATCTACTGTGCTCCAAAACAGTGACGAAATTCATATTTAGAAGATATAAACATCCAAACGCTTGCTGTTTGTTACTTCAGCCTAAATGGATCAACAGTTTTTTTTATACTTCCGTTTCTCATCAAATCTTCTGACTAATCAAATGCTCTCTAGTGTCTGATGCCCCGCCCCTTTTCATCTAAATTTCATTTAATGCGCTTGAGCTCAACCGCTCTCACTGGCAGAGCTGTGCAAAAAAACAATTGCTATTGGCTGTTTTTTTTTACATATGTCTAAAATATGTCCCGCCCTCTTTTTATGTTTCAATTGAGATTAGTCAAACATTCGAATCACATGTATGAAAGCATTTTGGCTTCCCTGTAAATTAATAAAGACTGGAAGAAGTGAAATGCTTAAGGCACCTAAATGCTTTCTTAGATTATTAAAGGCCTTTTCGGTCATTACTTGTTTAATGTTTTAAGTGTAAAGCTGCACAATTAGCTATTAAAAGATCAGGATCTCAATTCAAACACCCACGCAACCTAAATTATAAATGATCGTGATTTGCATATTTTTATTAATCATTCAATGAGCAAACAATGATGTTTATGCTAAAGATTAAACCGTTTAATGACTTGCCGCCTAAAATGAAAGTTGTAGCAATTACATCATATAACCAATAGGTGGCGACAAGCAGCCATCAAAAATGTGTCACTGAATAATTCTTCAAAAATGATCCATCTAGTAATGAAACATGGGGCCCTATTATACACCCGGTGCAAGCCGCGACGCAATCGTTGTTTGCTAGTTTCTGCTCGACGCAAGAGTCGTTTTGACGTTTTTCATCACGCTGTTTAAATAGCAAATGCATTTGCGCTCATATGTACGCCCAGAGGCGTTCTGGTCTATTATTTATATAATATAAAATATTATTTACTAGCCTACATAAATATAAAAACCACTGCCTTCATCTCGGGGGGCTTTTTCAGTTTATTCATGACAATTTGCTTTTTTATAATGTTATTATTATTAGCAGTAGAGGTGTGAACCTACACTGGTCTCACAGTTTGGTTACGATTATTATGCCATCGATTCGGTTCAATTGGATATCTCGATGCATCACGGTGCATTGACGATGCTTTCCATACACAGTTTTATATTTTCTTCACAGCACAGCAATTCTTGTATTCAAATATATAAATATATTTATATACTAGTTGTAATACAATTTTGTCCTTTAATACAAACAGTCAGATATATAAACTGTGCCTTTAAAAACTAAAGTACATGCACAGAACAACATGAGCATTGATAGCAAATAAACAAATATAAATATGCTGCTCGCGCTCGCTTTCTGAGCCTTGTCTGGTGAGTTCGTTCTTACACACCTATGATTGGTCATGCACTCAACAGAAAGGGCTGTGATTGACGCTCTGGCGCTGTTCACTGATGATAAACACTGATAAACGGCAGCGGCGATCACAGCTGATCCATGATAGACGCGGTGGAGAAAACTCTGCAGACACACACTAGTGTCTGTATCTAGAAGTATCGCTGTAACAGCTGAGAGGAGAGGAAACGTCGCGCCAGCAGGTCAAATGGGCCACAGTGAGAAAGAGAAAAGGAGTACTTTTATTCTCTCAATCGCAGGGAAATAGGGGCTTCTGCTGTTAGTGTCAGTGAAAGACTGTTCAGTAAACACACCCGCAGTGAAATTGTGCAGTTTCTGTGTTTTTAAGTAGCTAGAGCATTGTAAATACCCCCGCTCGCCTCCCTCGCCATAGTAAGCTACGGCGACATAGCGCATATGAGATAAATGACGTCAGTACATAATAACCGGGTTATGATTATTACTGAACCGATACCGAATTGTCCACGTCTGCATCGCGGTGCACCGAAGAAACGATTAATTTTGACATCCCTAATTCGCAGTATTATTTATTATATGCATATTTATATTTGTTTTATTAAAAACAGGCTTAGATTTGTCCACCTGTCAGGTTTTAGACCATATGGGGCATAGCATGTGTGTTTGGATATAGTTTTTGGACCACACTTCATTATTTTTGTTCATTTATTCGTTTGCTGAAAATTAGAACTGAATTTAGAAATAGTTTAGAAACAAATCTTTGCGCATAACAAAGTAAATTAATTATGTAGGCTAATGGATGTCTGTGCGTACAACACGTTTCCTTATCCACGAGAGTGAAAGTGAAAGTAAAGAATGAGGAGGCTCATCTCTCATTCTCACGCTGCAGATGCTCTGTTTAGCTGTTTTCTCGCTAGTGAAGCGTTTAGTTTTTCCACTTACAAAGTCGCCATATAAAACGCAAATGCGCCATGGAGCAACGCAACTGACTCTTAAAGGGAATGGGAGATGAGACTCTGATTGGTTTATTCCCAAAACACACCCATAACTCATTAAGAGAATAAGCTCAACCCTGTTAGACCATGCGCCGTGGCACAGAGCAGATTTTTCCGTCCTTGAAATAGCAAAAGTGGATTCTGACATGCCCTTTGTGCCTACATCGTTAAAATAGTGCCCATGAAGTTTCTATGAGTGAGTTATTAAATCATTAATTTAAAATGACAAAAAAATAAATATGATGTGTTGTTTTTGTGCAAGATTATAATGCTAAATTTATACATTTAGCATGATCAGCAACAGTAGCGCAGATCATTTTTCATTTAACTTCATGTAACTTTTTTTTATTAAGCTGGTTATTTCTTGATTTCATTATTATTAGAATTTTAAGTTATGTTTGTTGCAAGCAAAACAATTCTGTTTTTGTAATAAATGGAAATCAAATAACATTTGTCTCCTCCCCTTTTTTGCTGATCTGAAAAATTGTCCGATCCGTGATTTACATTTACATTTAGTCATTTAGCATACGCTTTTGTCCAAAGCAACTTAGGGTGCTTTCATACCTACACTTTTGTTCCGGAACCTGGTGCGTTTGCCCAGTTAGCGTGGTTCGTTTGGCATATGTGAACAGGGCAATTGCGATCGGATCCGCGCTAAAGGAATTGCTCCGAGGCCCCCTGAATGAGGTGGTCTCGGCTCGATTGAAACGAACTCTTGAGCGGATCGATTGTAGTGAGAAAGCGATACGATCCGAGCCCGGCTATATCACAGTGTTTTATGGATATGTAATAGGCATATGGCTATATGAAGAAAAAATTATGAGTAGGGCGGGAGGTCATTCCAGACATCCCAAGTCCCCCGAAAGTTCCGGGAGTCTCCCGCAAATGCACTCCCGGATGCCCGCAAACGAGTGATAATCTCCCGGAAATCGCGCGTCTCCCTCCCGGTCCTCAAATACGACGCACACTTTTCTCATCACCCCTCCCCACCGCATCCCTCCTCGCTCTTCTTCAGACATGTCGTGCGCACCCTGTCAAACACCACCAAACCACCCACTCGACAGCTGAGCTGGACTCAAAATAAACCGTGAAACTCTGACCAATATGAGGAGAGTTTACTCACACGTGACTTGTTTTAGTTATTTTGGTCCGTTTAGAAACTTTGCCGTGTGAAAGCGAACCGCACCAAGAACAAAGAGCAACAATGTAACAATTTTAATCCCTGTTTCAGAACAAATGAATCGATTCACAGGTGTGAAAGCACCCTTACAATTAAGGAGGCATTCAACGATTCAACAAGAAAAGGCAATACACACAACAAGTGCTAATTAACGTGACTCAAAAACTGTGATGTGATCCGAAACATGAGATGTGTGATCCGTTACACTACTACTAACTGCACTTATGCAGTGTTCAGAAATACCCTCTGAGTATTGTTGATGACTTCAGGATCTGGCTGGCCATAGTCTGGAGGATTGGCGTTGGGGTTGTAGCCCAGCCGGCGCAGCATGGGTGCGATATTCTCCAGGTCATCCTGCACATCTGCTGGGATGTGGCCAACCCACCGCGTCAAAGCTTCCAGGTTCACAGGTTTGATCACCTGATCCGTGGAGCGTTCTGTTCTAATAAAACAAAGAGAAAAGAAGTAATGTATTATATGTAACGTGAGTTTTGTAATCAGATTACATTTATCAGGTAAGTATTGCACAAAACACAAAAGAAACCTAACATATTAGCTTCCTTAAAAAGTAACTAAGTAGCATTTACTTAGACACTTTTAAAAAGAAGTAACACCAGATTGTAATGCATTACATTTAAAGGTAACTAAATGTATTACTTAGTTACTTTTTAAGCAATTACTTTTGCATCACTTGTTACGGTATTGGGCAAAGTTAACTACAGAAGTCATGCAAATGTAACCTGCCGTTTTTAATTTTATTATTATTTAAAGATGATTTAAAGATTACAATGACAGAACAGTGGTATAGGTGTCTTATGTCATCATATTAGTGGTGGGGCGTTATCGATGTTAACGTGCTGCGTTAACGCGAGACTCTTATCGCGCGATAAAAAAAATTATCGCTGTTAATCTATTCTCAAAGTTGGGTGAGAGCTGGGTCTTTTCTACGCAGCCTATGATGACTTTCACCTTGATAGTTTAGTGCGGATGTATACCTGACCGGTGAGCCGTCTGGGAAAGAAGTGCCCTTCTGAATCAAATTAGCAGGATGCCTGACTCTAACTGCAGTTGAGCAGTTTCACTTTAACTCACGAACATTTAATTCATGCCTTCGTGACAAACTGGGGTATTAGACGCAAATAAATGAGTAAGGTCAGGTTAGAGTGTTATGGAATTTAATAACGCACGCCAAATGAGAAGAAAACAAACATCCGCATTTCGCGATGTGTGGGTGTGTGTCTGTGTGTGTTTGTGTGTGTGCGTCTGTGTGTGTGTGCAGTCCTTTACTGACAGCCGCCTGTGTGGATCTTGTCGGAAAATATGCTCCACGTCTCAATTCCATTTCTGTTTAGTGCAGTTATGACTTTAGTCGCATTAAGTAATCAAAAATCGCTGTTTACATGGTGGACTCTTAATCAGAGTATTGTTTTAATCATATTAAAATCATATTAAAGTATTGTTGCCCATGTAAACATAGGCTACTCAATGTTTGACACCGTCAGGGCTCTGTGAACTTGCCTTTGTGAAGCAGCATTTTCTGTATGTACGTACATCAAAAGCAAGTATGAAATCACTGTTTGGAGCTTATGTAGGCCTACAGCTCAACATTGATGTTTAACTGAATAAACAGTGAGTAAACACAAGTACATCTTATTGAACATCATTTATTTTCATCACCAATTATCATAGTAGAACAGTTTCTCAAGCAGTTTGTGATGCATTTTGGAAACCGCAGATGAGCCCCTGGTCTAATGCGTCACCTGGCTTGAGAAACCCGTTCTCAAAGACTTATTATTTGGGTAGCACACATATTCTGAATGCCTTCGGCAGAATTCAAATGAGCCATTTTAATCTAGATTAATCTAGATTAATTTTGAAATTAATCTAGATGAATCTAGATTAAAAAAATTAATCTATGCCCACCTATACATCATATACAATAATATAGCCATCTATTATACAATCGCCCATTGGCTAGAAATTCAAGTCTTTTGTGAAGGGTAAAATTAACAATAAATAAATAAATTAAAAATAAACAAGATACATTCTCCAAAAACTCCCATAGAGGATGCCAGATATGCCAGAAATCATAAGATTTCTATGTAACCTGCCTTAAAAAGTAACTAAGTAACACATTTAGTTACTTTTTAAAAGAAGGATCAGAAGATTGTAATGCATTTCTTTTAAAGGTTACTTTAGGGAAAGCTCCTTTTGCATTGGTTCCAGTGTTGGAGAAAGTGAACTTTTAAAAATAATTCATTACAACGTGTGTTACTTCTTTTCAAAAGTAACTAAATGTGTTACTTAGTTACATTTTTAAGAAAAGTTACATTTGTATTGATTTTTACAGAATGGCTGAAAGTTACCTTTAAAGGTAATGCATTACAATCTTGTGTTGCTTCTTTTAAAATGTAACAAAATTTTTACTTGTTACTTGTTAAGTTACATTTGCATTACTTCTATAGTTAACTTTCCCCAAAACTGTAACAAGTAATGCAAAATTAACTAAGTAACATATACATTGTTACTTTTTACAATAAGTAACACCAGATTGTAATGCATTACTTTCCACAACACTGGAAAAAAGCAATGCAAAAGAGACTCTCTTTAAAAAGAAGCTAAGTAACACATTTAGTTACCTTTTTAAAAGTAGTAACAATGCATTACTTCTATAGATAACTTTCCTCAACACTGAAAAAAAGGAATGCAAAAGTAACTTAACACATTCATTTCCTTAAAAAGTAACTACTGTAAGTAACACATTTACAACAAGATTGCAATGCATTACTTTTAAAGTTAACATTCTGCAATTCTGAAAAAGCAATGCAAAAGTCCTTCCTTAAAATGTAACTATTTATTTTTGTTACTTTTTTAACGCAGTAACACAAGTTGGTAATGCATCATATTTAAAAGTTCCTCAACACTGGAACTACTGTAAAAGTAACTTTCCTTAAAAAGTAACTTTTAAAAGTAATGCATTACAATCTGTTGTTACTTCTTTTAAAAAGTAGCTAAATGTGTTAGTTAGTTACTTTTAAGGAAAGTTAATTTTGCATTACTTATTACAGTACTGGGCAAAGTTAACTATAGACGTAATGCAAATGTAACTTTCCCTAAAAAGTAACACATTTACGTACTTTTTAAAAGAAGTATCACCAGATTGTAATGCATTACTTCTTTAGTTAACTTTTATAATGAACTTTTCCCAATACTGTGGCATGCAAAAGTAACTAGCTTAAAAAGTAACTAAGTAACACATTTAGTTGTGTTTAAATGTAATGCATTACAATCTGGTGTTACTTCTTCTAAAAAGTAGCTAAATGTGTTACTTAGTTACTTTTAAGGAAATTTACTTTTGCATTACTTGTTACGTATTGCGGAAAGTTAACTATAGAAGTAATGCAAATGTAATTTGCCTTAAAAAGTAATCAAGTAAGATTTTGTTACTTTTTAAAAGAAGCAACACAAGATTGTGATGCATTACATTTAAAGGTAACTTTCTGCAATTCTGTAAAAATCAATACAAAAGTAACTTTCCTTAAAAATGTAAAAGAAGTATTACAAGATTGTAATGCATTGCTAGTTACCTTTCCCCAATACGTAGCAAGTAATGTAAAAGTAACTTTCCTTAAAATGTAACTAAGTAGCACATTTAGTTACTTTTTAAAAGAAATAACACAAGTTTGTAATGCATTATTTATTTATTAATATTATTTTTTTAAAAGATTTATTTTTGGCCTTTATTAGGTAGGACAGTATTGAGACAGAAAGCGAAGTTGGAGAGAGAAAGAGTGAGAGAGGGGTGTAGGGAAGGGGATTGTCCTCGAGCCAGGATTTGAACTCAGGATGCCCTGACGTGCTACTGCACCATATGTCAGTGCGCTAACCACTAGGTTATTGCACTAACGTAATCCATTATTTTTAAAAGTAAACTTTCCTGAACACTGGAACCAATGCAAAAGTAACTTTCCTTAAAAAGTAACTAAGTAACTTTTACTTACTCTTACTTAGTTACTTTTAAAAAAAAGTAACACAAGATTGTAATGTATTACTTTTAAAAGTAACTATATGTGTTACTTAGTTACTTTTTAAGGAAAGTTAATTTTGCTTGTTACGTATTGGGGAAAGTTAACTATAGATGTAATGCAAATGTACTTTGCTTTAAAAAGTAACCAAATAAAATTATTATTACTTTTTTTAAAAAAGTATCACAAGATTGTAATGCATTACGTTTAAAGGTAACTTTCTGCAATTCAGTAAAAATCAAAACAAATGTAACTTTCCTTAAAAATGTAACTAAGGAACACATATAGTTACTTTTTAAAAGAAGTAACACCATTTTGGAATGCATTATTTTAAAAAATTAACTTTCTCGAACACTGGAACCAATTCAAAAGTAACTTTTCTTAAAAAGTAACCAAGTAACTTTTAATTACTCTTATTTAGTTACTTTTTAAAACAAGTATTGCAATATTGTAATGCATTACTTCTATAGTTAACTTTACCCAACACTGTAATAAATAATGCAAAAGTAACCTCCCCTAAAAAGTAACTAAGACATTTAGCTACTTTTTTAAAAAAGTAACACAAGATTGTAATGCATTACTTTTAAAAGTTACTTTTAGGGAAAGTTACTTTTACATTGGTTCCAGTGTTGGGGAAAGTGAACTTCTAAAAATGAAGCGTTACAATCTTGTGTTACTGCTTTAAAAAAGCAACTAAAGCAAATAAAATAACATTTTAAGCAAAGTAATGGATTACCTTTGCATTGTTTTTTCAGAATTGCAGAATGTTAACTTTAAAAGTAATGCATTACAATCTTGTGTTACTTGTGTAAATGTGTTACTTTTAAGGAAATGAATGCGTTAAGTTACTTTTGTATTACTTTTTTCAGTGTTGGGGAAAGTTGTCTATAGAAGTAATGCATTACAATCTGGTGTTACTTCTTTTAGAAAGTAACTAAACGTGTTAATTAGTCACCTTTAAGGAAGGTAACTTTTGCATTACTTGTTACAGTATTGGGAAAAATTAACTATAGATGTAATGCAAATGTAACTTGCCTTAAAAAGTAACCAAGTCAGGATTGAGTTAGAACTTTTTAAAAGAAGTAACACAAGATTGTAATGCATTATTTAAAAAACAAAAAAAAGTAAATAAATGTGTTACCTAGTTATCTTTTAATGTAAGTTAGATTTGCATTGCTTTTTCTGCTCAGTCACTATCCTGTGGCTTTTTCCAGGGTTTTGGAATGTTACTTTTAGAAATAACGCATTACAATACTGTGTTACTTCTTTAAAAAAGTAAGTGTGTGCTACTTAGTTAAATTTTAAGTAATGTGTTAAATTTCTTTTGCATTACTTTCTCAGTGTTAACACACAAAATAATGCATGTTTTTTAAAATTAAGTTAACTTTGTAAATAAAGTTACCTCTGTGCTGTTTTTTCCAGTATTGGAATAAGTTAACATTAAAAATAACGGATTACAATCTTTAGCATAGGGTGACGCAGTGGCGCAGTAGGTAGTGCTGTCGCCTCACAGCAAGAAGGTTGCTGGTTCAAGTCTTGGCTGGGTCAATTGGCGTTTCTGTGTGAAGTTTGCATGTTCTACCCACGTTCGTGTAGGTTTCCTCCAGGTGCTCTGGTTTTCCTCACAGTCTAAATACATGCAGTACAGGTGAATTGGGGTAGGCTAAATTGTCCATAGTGTATGGATGTTTCCCAGAGATGGGTTGCAGCTGGAAGGGCATCCGCTGCATAAAACATATGCTGGATAAGTTGGCGGTTCATGCCACTGTGGCGACCCCAGATTTATAAAGGGACTAAAAGAAAATGAAGAATGAATAAATCTTTAGCATTGGCGTACTTTGTTTTGCTAGTTACAAAGTTAATTTTGCATTGGTTGCAACCGGTTCCAATGTACGAGAAGGTCTACTTTAAAAGTAATTAAACATTACAGTGTTCTGTTACTAAATGTGCTACTTGGTTACTTTATAAGGAAAGTTACATTTGCATTGATTTTTACAGAATTGCAGAAAGTTGACAAAAGCAAATGAGTTACTTTTTAAAAGAAGTAACTCAAGATGTAATGCATTATAAAGGTAGCTTTTAGCAATTCTGTAAAAGTAATCCATTACTTTCCTTAAAAAGTAACTAAGTAACACTTTTAGTTACTTTTTTTAAAGCAGTAAATTGTTAAAAGTAACTTCCCCAAACACTGGTGAAAAGTCAGTCAACAATGCATGCTAGAAGGCAGGTTTTCTCCATACCGTGACAGTGAAACCCCTCCGGGCTGTCCGATGGCCTCCTCGTGGTGTAAAACTCCTTCATGCCAGGGCGATTGGAGGAAAAGCAGCACTCTCTGCATGGACGTTCGCGGTCGCAGCACCAGGTCCTCATATCGGACGGTCAGACAGCGGCGCGGGCCCACAGCCGTGCACTGGGACAGCATGGCCTGAATGGCGCTGCTCCACTTACTCAGACAGTCTCTGTAGCTGGACAGGTCGAAGCCGCCGATGGTGACCCGTCTGGAGATCATGGAGTGCACGGACGCCCGGCCGTCCCGCAGCATCAGCACAAACTTAGAGCTGAAAGAACAGATAAACACAGGAAGCATAACACATGTGATGAGATTTTAAGATATAAAAAAATGAAATAAAATAAAATAAAACTAAATTTTATATATATATATATATATACAGTTGAAGTGAGAATTTTTAGCCCCCCTAATTTATTAGCCCCCCTGTTTATTTTTCTGTTTATCGGAGAGCAGATTTCTTCAGCACATTTCTAATCAGAATAGTTTTAATAAATCATCTCTAATAACTGATTTATTTTATCTTTGTCATGATGACAGTAAATAATATTGGACTAGATATTCTTCAAGACACTTCTATACAGCTTAAAGTGACATTTAAAGGCTTCACTAGGTTAATTAGGGTAACTAGGCAGGTTAGGGGAATTAGGCAAGTTATTGTATAATGATGGTTTGTTCTGTAGACTATCGAAAAAAAAATATAGCTTAAAGGCGCTAATAATATTGACCTTAAAAAAATAGTGTTTTAAAATTAAAAACTGCTTTTATTTAAGTCAATATAAAACAAATAAAACTTTCTCCAGAAGAAAAAATATTATCATAAGTACTGTGAAAATGTCCTTGCTCTGTTCAACATCATTTGGGAAATATTTAATAAAGAAAAAAAAATTCAAAGGGGGGCGAATAATTCTGACGCACACACACACACACACACACACACACACACACACACACAATAAAAGCAGCTTTTAATTTTTTTTTATCTATTTTAAGGTCAATATTATTAGCCCCTTTAGCCTATATTTTTTCTTTCATATACCATAAAAGTATTAATTTAGTAATTCATAATAATATTAAATTCTCTTTTTGTTTTTTGACCCTCAGAATGGATTTTTTTAACGGCAATGAAAAGTAATGCATTTCTGGACATTTTATTAAGCATATTCTTTCTGTCCTTATAATTACAACAAAAAAAAGCAAAACAAGAAAATTGAAAATATTTATTTATATTTATATTCCATACAAAATTATGCATATAAATAAATAAATAAATAAATAAATAAATAAATAAATAAATAAAATCCCCATGAGGGCAAATAAACATTAAACATATTTTTCAGAGATTTTTAAAATAAAATGAAATAAATTGTAAATAAAATAAAACAAAACAAAATCAAAAGAAAAATAAAAAATGAAGAAAAAAATAAAAATAAAATAAATAACAAAATAAAATAAATTTCAAAAAAGAAAAAACAACAAACCAAAACAAGAAAAAATGAAATAAAAAACTGGAAAAAATAAATAAACAAAACAAAAATAAAATTTAACAAAAAATGAAAAAAAAAATGAATAAAAACAATACAAGAATTTTTTTTCGTAAAAAGTGGGGAAAATAAATAAAAAACAAAACAATAAAAAAATTAAATAGAATGTGGAAAAAAATAAAAACAAAACAAAATTTTTTAAAATAAAAAAATGTAAAAAATAAATAAAAAACAAAACAATAAAAAAATTTAATAGAATGTGGAAAAAAATAAAAACAAAACAAAATTTTTTTAAATAAAAAAATGTAAAAAATAAATAAAAAACAAAACAACAAAAAATAAAATGAAATAAAAAGTGGAAAACAAAACCCAGCCTTACTTGGGGAACAGGTGTGACAGATAGACAGCACTCTTCAGAGTGAACGGGTCTTTATTGCAGAGCATCGGCGCCGGTTCTCCGTGCCGCGCGATGACCTCCAGCAGGAATGCGGTTGTCGCGGCATCCAGAACCTCCTGGTCGACTCCGGCCTGCTCTGTGCCGGCCTGCCGCAGCGACAGCACTCGCGGGATCACGCGCGTCTCCGCCCCGCAGCGGATCCAGGGGTGCGCGTCCAGCATCGCGCGCATCAGCGTCGTGCCCGAGCGCGGGACTCCGCCCACAAACACGATCGGCGTGTTCCGGTCGTACCGATACCGGGTCCGGTTCTGGACCAGCACGGACACCACATGAGCTCCGGTCAGCTTTCTGTGGCACGTTATAACGCGATAAAGAGTCCTGATAAGAGTATACCCTCCGAACAGAGTAAACAGAAGGAAAAGAGTCCGTTTGATTGACAGCCGCATCACTCTGGAAACAGTGGAGGGAAATAAATGCGTGTTATTGTATGGCAAATTCATTTATCCACAAACCAACATTATTTAAAGGACTATTTATTTATTTAAAGAAATCAAAACTAGCCATACTGATTTTGTTAGCTCACATGGCTAGTTTTGTGGTGAACAATTCATCTGTGCATGTCATTAAGAAACAAACACAAGAGTTTGCTCTTGTTTTCTAAGGGTGCTTTCACACCTGCCTTATTTAAGGGTGCTTTCACACCTGCCTTATTTAAGGGTGCTTTCACACCTGCCTTATTTAAGGGTGCTCTTATTTAAGGGTGCTTTCACACCTGCCTTATTTAAGGGTGCTTACACACCTGCCTTATTTAAGGGTGCTTTCACACCTGCCTTATTTAAGGGTGCTCTTATTTAAGGGTGCTTTCACACCTGCCTTATTTAAGGGTGCTTACACACCTGCCTTATTTAAGGGTGCTTTCACACCTGCCTTATTTAATGGTGCTTTCACACCTGCCTTATTTAAGGGTGCTTTCACACCTGCCTTATGTAAGGGTGCTTTCACACCTGCCTTATTTAATGGTGCTTTCACACCTGCCTTATTTAAGGGTGCTTTCACACCTGCCTTATTTAAGGGTGCTTTCACACCTGCCTTATTTAAGGGTGCTTTCACACCTGCCTTATTTAAGGGTGCTTTCACACCTGTCTTATTTAAGGGTGCTTTCACACCTGCCTTATTTTAGGGTGCTTTCACACCTGTCTTATTTAAGGGTGCTTTCACACCTGTCTTATTTAAGGGTGCTTTCACACCTGCCTTATTTAAGGGTGCTTTCACACCTGCCTTATTTAAGGGTGCTTTCACACCTGCCTTATTTAAGGGTGCTTTCACACCTGCCTTATTTAAGGGTGCTTTCACACCTGTCTTATTTAAGGGTGCTTTCACACCTGTCTTATTTAAGGGTGCTTTCACACCTGCCTTATTTAAGGGTGCTTTCACACCTGCCTTATTTAAGGGTGCTTTCACACCTGTCTTATTTAAGGGTGCTTTCACACCTGCCTTATTTAAGGGTGCTTTCACACCTGTCTTATTTAAGGGTGCTTTCACACCTGCCTTATTTAAGGGTGCTTTCACACCTGCCTTATTTAAGGGTGCTTTCACACCTGCCTTATTTAAGGGTGCTTTCACACCTGCCTTATTTAAGGGTGCTTTCACACCTGCCTTATTTAAGGGTGCTTTCACACCTGTCTTATTTAAGGGTGCTTTCACACCTGCCTTATTTAAGGGTGCTTTCACACCTGCCTTATTTAAGGGTGCTTTCACACCTGTCTTATTTAAGGGTGCTTTCACACCTGCCTTATTTAAGGGTGCTTTCACACCTGCCTTATTTAAGGGTGCTTTCACTCCTGCCTTATTTAAGGGTGCTTTCACACCTGCCTTATTTAAGGGTGCTTTCACACCTGTCTTATTTAAGGGTGCTTTCACACCTGCCTTATTTAAGGGTGCTTTCACACCTGCCTTATTTAAGGGTGCTTTCACACCTGTCTTATTTAAGGGTGCTTTCACACCTGCCTTATTTAAGGGTGCTTTCACACCTGTCTTATTTAGTTCGGTTGAATCGCACTAGAGTTCGTTTTCCCTCCTGGTGCAGTTCGTTTGGGCAGGTGTGAATGTAGCAATCGTACTCGAGTGCGCACCAAAAGCGGACCAAAAAAGCGTACCGAGACCTCCTTGAAGAGGTGGTCTCGGTACGCTTTCAAACTAACCCTGGAGCGGTTCATTTGTGGTGAGAATATGATCAAACTAAAACAGACCCAACAGCCTGATCTCACGAGGAAACCCAAGTATTTTACGTTTTGTCAGTTTAGTGGCTAATTTGTACGAATTCGTATGGGTTGAGTTGTACGAAAATGTACGATTTTAAAAAGGAGGCGTGGCACCCAACCCCGCCCCTAAACCCAACCGTCATTGGGTGATGAGCAAATCGTACTAAACTGTACGAATTAGCCACTAAATCAAAAAGTTACGAATTGCCGTGAGATTGCGTTGGACCCAACCGCAAAAAGTAGTGCGCCTTTTTAGACTAATCCAGCTGCCGTAGGCTGATGCGCTGTGCATTATGGAATGTGGAGGAAAGATATTTGTTGACAGCGCTTTACCAACAGAAAGACAGAGAGAGAGGGAAAACGTTAACTGATGGATCATTGGTAATATTTCCGGAAGATGACCATGTCGCAGTTTAGCAAAATTAATTTGAGCCTCTTCCTGAAGTGACGTATGATGCGCCTTCGCCGTTTGCAATGCCGCTCTTAAAACATTGTTTTTCAGCCACAGCCGCACATCATTCTCAAACTCTATAGTTTGTCTAAAGTGATGTATACATTACAAACTATATAGTACACTATGAGCAGGGATACAATCAGCCAGCGCAGTCGTAGCTCCATAGTCAAAAGTGATATTTTGTGTCTGCCGGTTTGTTTACTTGTGGGAGTTCCATTGGCATTTTCCCGCATGTGAATTCTGACCAATCAATAAGCAGTTTAGGAAATACGTTCAACAACATCTGGCCAATGAGTGATGTGGGTTTTGTCACATGACTGCATTTTGGTTCTTTTCAACTGGTTTGGACCAAAGCAATCAGTGTGGTGTGAAAACGACCCAAAGACGGCAGAAAATGCTACAATGTATTATTTGTTGCTCTTGGTCCAGACCAAATGAAGCGAACTACAGATGTGAAAGCACCCTAAAATCAAAATCTGAAAATGCACTTCCTGTTTGTTGAGGTTTTGGGCGTGGCTAACACACTTAACCGCGCCCCTCCAGCTGTCAGCGCTACAACAACAGACAGAAACGGTGAGGAGAAGGAGTCTGTTAGGTTGTTATAACTCTGTTGTTGTGTTTCTATTTGAACTTGCATATAAATGTATTTGTGTTCCTTACAGATTCAGTCCTGCATTTATCTGTACTTATTCCTTTCTAAATAGAGATATAATAAATAAATAAGTCAATAAATAAATAAATAAGTGTGTTAAATTAAAACACTTCCTCTGTTCGCTACTTCTGCTAATTTTTTTTGAGTAACAAACAGTTCCAGGAACTATCCCAGCAAGCGCGTGTGTGTGTGTGTGTGTGTGTGTGTGTGTGTGTGTGTGTGTGTGTGTGTGTGTGTTTAAAACTGATTAAAACAAGGGCTTTCAGTGAAAATCTACTCTCTAAAAAATTATATTGTAATCCAACTTTTTAAATTAACCTTAAATTACAGTAATTTTATAGTATTTTAATTTTCTGTCTATTTTTGTCTATTGTTAGTTTTTCACTGACAGCCCAAATTTAGCCTTGATATAGCCAAGACATTTACAAATTGTAAAAATTTATGGTTAAAAATATATCTGGCTGCTGTTTTGTCAGAATTGTATCGTTAAAATGTAAAATTAAATCAATAAAGCATTATTTGTCAACATTAAATGTAACATTAAACTCTAATGTACATCAAAGACAAAGAAAAAATGACCATAAACTAAAAATGCTGGGTTAATTTTAATGTAATGTAATGTATGTGTATTTATATATAGCGCCATACACCCAAAGCTCTTCACAATCATGAGGGGGGTCTCTCCACACCACCACCAGTGTGCAGCTCCACTTGAATGATGATGCGACGGCAGCCACAGGACAACAGCGCCAGTGCTTCCCCACACACACACCAGCTATAGGTGGAGTGGAGAGACAGTGAAAGAGCCAATTCAGTGGATGTGGATGATTAGGAGGCCATGATGGGTAAGAGCTAATGGAGGGAGTTCGGTCAGGACAGCGAGGTTACACCCCTACTCTTTACCAGAAGTGCCATGGGATTATTAATGAGCACAGAGAGTCGGGACCTCGGTTTAACATCTCATCCGAAAGACGGCGCTCACTGACAGTGTAGTGTCCCCTTCACTATACTGGAGCATTAGGACTCACACAGACCACAGGTTAAGCGCCCTCTGCTGGCCTCACTAACACTTTCAACAGCAACCTAGTTTTCCCATGTGGTCTCCCATTCAGAAACTGACCAGGGGTGCGTTTCCCAAAACCATCGTTAGCCAACTAAGGTCGCAAGTTCCGTCGTTACAAACATAGTTCTTTGATTTGCTGTTTCCCAAATCCATCGCTCCAACGAACATTCGCAAACTGCGTCGCAAACTTGAGCTCTTGAAACGACACCTCTGGAGCTGTAGTTAGAAGCATAGTTCCTGGCTGTGTTCTATTCCCACTTATCCCCCCCTATGCCCTATTCATTTAGAACATTCTAACATTCAAAGCTGGAATTATTAAAAATAAAAAAGCATTAAGGTCATCTCTCTTAGGTGTAATTTGCTTTCAAAGTATTTTTACAGTTCAGTTTTAGCGATCTTCATGTTTACAATTGTGCTCCCTTCGCGGTGCACTTTGAAAACATTGATATCATTTTGAACACAGCCTCATGGCGAAAGCTATGGGTATATTTAAAAACGGAAATTATGTTACGTCTCCAAAGCTTGTGAAAATAAAAAACACAGCATACGTTAATTCTTTTATTTTATAGTGGGTTATTTATTAAGTTTCTCTGCTGTATATGACATGGGTCTGTTGGTTAGAACTTTCTGCTGTGGTTTGCATGTGTCAAATTGTATTTTATTTTTTAATAAATAAACAATATCCTAAATAATAATAATGGTAATGATAATAATAATAATAATAATAATAATAATAATAATAATAATAATAATAATAATAATAATCATCATCATTAATATATTAATATTATTATTAAAGTAAATATATTTATAATAAATCGCCTCATTATTTATTTATTAATTAATTTATTTATATGATTTATATATGATATTAGAATAGTGTTAGCTTTTGTAAGTGATTTTATGTTTTAGAATAGAATATGTAATGTTCAACTTCTCAATAATATTAGTAAAGCAAACACAGCTCTATATGTGCCCTTTACATAAATTTTAATTAATATGGAAAGCGAGTGCATGTTTGTACCAAAACTAATATTGGATTTTATTTTAAATGCGTGTTTGTGTAAAACAATATAATTTGCAAAAAGAAATGATGGGGCTGTTCTCTAAAGAAGTTACTCCACCCCGTTTAGAGCATCATTATGGGCGTTTAGCGTCATAACTAATGTAGTTCAAGCGATGGATCTGCGACAGAGAAACTACGGGTTTTGGGAAACACTCGTCACCACATCGTTCTTTTGCCAAACGATGCATCGCACTATGATAGTTCAGCCGCGAGTTACGTCGTTGTTTGGGAAACGCACCCCAGGCTCAGTACCTGGATGGGAGCTATTGTAAACTAATTGTTTCAATTTAATCCAACGTTTGGTTAAAACAGCCCAGCATTTTTTCGAGGCCATGTTAAAAATAGAAAACGAAGGAAAAGAAAAAAGTAAAAGTGTCATGCAGGGAATTCTGGGAAACTCTATTTATTGTTATAAACCGTAGGTTATATAGTAAGGAAACTTGCTGTTAACAGGATAACAGAGTTTTTCTGTAGCAGTTAAAATCACATTATTTTTAAAGTGTAAACTTTTTAACCCAGTGGTTGTTGGGTTAAAACAACCCAGCAGAGAGTATACATCTACAACAGTCCTAAAATGGGCTCTAGTCATCAAAAACACAGGTATTAATGACTGCTCATGTGAACACTCTGACTATGGTTAGATGTAAACTGACAGCTCAGATTTAGCCTCCAAATAGCACTGAAAACATACTGAAAACATACTGAAATAGAGTTTAAAATATCGATATAGCATTTAAAATCTCATAGAGTTTAAAATTTCAATATTAAATTGCCTGGTCGGATAATACTCTGATCAAATCTTTTAATAACTCTCACTGCGTTATTTACAGGATGGTCATTTTGTTGTTGTTGCAGCGTGTTAAGAAGTGAAAGTGCTTTACGCTATACAGGAAATATGGTTGCAGGTAAAAGAGTTCTGATCAAACCATAATGCACAGCTAAAGTCACACACACATCAAGATGCATTAAAAATAAACCTACGGTGCTTATTAATAATGAAACGGTGGACTAACCTTCACGCACCGAGCAGTGTATCTGCATGATCTCTGCAGGACTGAACACGCACGCACACGCACATACACACAGGCTGAAAACTTGAGGAAGTGGAGGAGTTTACATACAAAAACTGACTGAAAACTTGCGACATGTCTTTTTCCGGTGTCCCTGAGGCTCACATCCCCCACATGACAAAAATACATAATAATGTATAGTAAATGCAAAGTTGTAAAGTGGATTATTCTGTATATATTAGTATTTACAAATCATATTTACAGACCCATGTTGAAATATGATATATGGCAATTTAAATAAAAGACATAGTAAATACTATACCGTAGCCTACTATAGTAAAGAATTAATCTGTAATTATATTGCTGTAATAATATTGTCTATGGCGACACAACAACTATAATAATATAAACAAATGAGCCATAGTTTTTACAACTATAGGGTATGTTAAACTACAATACATCACAGTTTACTGTAGTAAAACTAAAGTATACTACAGTATTTATTAGTTTGTCAGTTCACTATAGTAAATACTACAATATGCATTAACAAAGAGATGTAAATACTATAGTATATGAAGTATAATACTTCACTATCACATGAATCAAAAACACTACGGCCCAGTTTCACAAACAGGGCTTAGCTTAAGCCAGGACTAGACCTTAGTTAAATTAGGCTATTTAAGCCACATTTACAAAAACTGCCTTAGAAAAATACATTACTGGTCTGTACCTGTAGACAAAAAATGACACTGACATATTTTAAGACATTTCACTGCAAGCTATTTTCAGTTGAGACAGCTCAAACATGCAATTTAATCCATGACTAGCCTTAAACTTTGTTTATGAAACCGGGGGTACGTCATATATGCAACATATATTTAAAAATATTGAGAAAACTGGCCTTGCTTATATTACTATTGTTGTGTTGCCATAGCAACTGTTAAACCACCATAACAGACTAATTTGTTTATATTACTATAGTTGTCGTGTTACCATAGCAACTGTTGAACCACCATAACAGACTAATTTGTTTATATTACTATAGTTGTCGTGTTACCATAGCAACTGTTGAACCACCATAACAGACTAATTTGTTTATATTACTATAGTTGTCGGGTTACCATAGCAACTGTTGAACCACCATAACAGACTAATTTGTTTATATTACTATAGTTGTCGTGTTATCATAGCACCTGTTGAACCACCATAACAGATTAATTTGTTTATATTACTATAGTTGTTGTGTTACCATAGCAACTGTTGAACCACCATAACAGACTAATTTGTTTACATTACTATAGTTGTCGTGTTACCATAGCAACTGTTGAACCACCATAACAGATTAATTTGTTTATATTACTATAGTTGTCATGTTACCGTAGCAACTGTAGAACTACCACAACAAATTCATTTGTTTATATTACTATAGTTGTCGTGTTACCATAGCAACTGTTGAACTACCACAACAGATTAATTTGTTTATATTACTATAGTTGTCGTGTTATCATAGCAACTGTTGAACCACCATAACAGACTAATTTGTTTATATTACTATAGTTGTCGTGTTACCATAGCAACTGTTGAACCACCATAACAGATCAATTTGATTATATTACTATAGTTGTCGTGTTACCATAGCAACTGTTGAACTACCACAACAGATTAATTTGTTTATATTACTATAGTTGTTGTGTTACCATAGCAAATGTTAAACTACCATAACATATTAATTTGCTTATTTTGCTATAGTTGTCATGTTACCGTAGCAACTGTAGAACTACCACAACAAATTCATTTGTTTATATTACTATAGTTGTCCTGTTACCATAGCAACTGTAGAACTACCAAAACAAAATAATTTGTTTATATTACTATAGTTGTCGTGTTACCATAGCAACTGTAGAATCACTACAACAGATTAAGGTTGTGTCCGAAACCGCATACTTCCATACTATATAGTACGCTAAAATCAGTATGCGAGCCGAGTAGTATGTTCGAAATCACAGAATTCAAAAATCAGTAAGCGAGTAGTACCCGGATGACCGACGACTTCCGGCGAGATTCTGAAGTGTGCATCCCATGCACACTGCGCTATCCCATGATGCCCCGCAAGAGAATTCATAAATGGGAGTGAAGCTACGCAACTCACGTGGGTAGGTCACGTGATCATGACAAAATGGCAGATGTAGTACATTCGAGATCCATTCATACTGCTCACATTCATACTGTACAGAACGTACTTTTCCAACAGCTGAGTAGTAAATTTAAATTTAAATGCAGTACCTACTGAGTGGTAGGCGGTTTCGGACCAAGCGGCAACCTCCCGCACTCCCTCAGGAAGCAAATACGGAAGTAACTGAAACTGCAATTCATTGAAATTCCACTAGAGCAAATTTCTATTGACCCCACTGCTAGAAAGGCCGACTTTACAGCATAAAAAAGGTGTTTACAGCCTGGTACAAAGAACGATTTTGGTTCATATAGCTAATATTACCCTTCATGACAACTGTGAGGGGGGTGAATTTTTTTTATAACACATCCGTTTCCTTTATATTAGGTTATATTAAGTTTGCATAATTAAGGGCGTGGCCACTTGAGTGACAGTTAGGTCTCGCTGGTCGCCGTCACTTCACCTCAGCTGATTCCGGCTGATTAGCCGCTGATCTCGGCATATACATCGTATTTCTGTGTTGTTTTATGTGGCTTTACACAGTCGTTGCCTTATGGAATTATTTCCTACAATTATCAGATGATATGGCATGCTGTGTGCACTTAATTGTGTTCACAAACCATTCACGCGGCCTCCGTCTCCCAGGTGAGGGAATTTATATACTTATATACCATCTGTATAAATGTATTTGTTTTATTTAAGATCATTTCTAATGTTCTTTAGAGCTGGAATGCACTCCAGAATCTGACAGATTGATTAGCTGTAGGCTCTAGAACAGTCATCTGAAGTGTTGTTATACAGTGTTCTGCCTGAATTTCATCAATAGTCCTGCATTTACTAACACAGACTATATCTGAAGTGTTTGTTAGTAATTCACGTTTTCCTCCTGTAGAAAAACGTCATAAGAACAATGTTTAGTGGCTCAATGTGTTACAACAGTGTTTTTAAAAGTCTCAACACTTTATTGATATAGTGTACAACCAAGCACATGTGGTCAGAACACTAACGAGTCGCAGGTAATGAAGTATTAAGAGTTTCTCCAAAGTAAAGCCAGTCTAAGCAAAATGCCAGCAGGCGTCTGTAGCTCTGCTCACGCTCCGCCTCTTTTTTGGTATCCCCCGGTTTGTGCGATGACGCGTGAACAAAATGGCGATGATTGGCCACGCCTACTAGTAAAACGTAGTAAAAAAAATCAGAGCTGACTTTGATGTGATTCATCTCTCAGTATCAGAGGGGGGCAATATTTTTATTTTGAGTAGTTTTGTAAACAGTATGTGTTGAGCAGTAATTTAATGCTGGGCGTGTCATCGTGATTGACAGCTGTGATTGACAGTTTCTCAAAGCAGACGCCGGAGCTTCGGCAGGAGACTGAAGTGTTATTATTCCATTTCTGTGTTATTTTACCATGATAAAATGAGTTGCTCAGCAGTAAACTAGAGTTTCTGACATACAGGATCTGGTGAAACACTGTTTATTCGGTAGGGTCAGGGGGCTTTATCAGTTATTTGATACACGCCTTAGCACCCAGATAGCAAAATACACTCGGGCCAGTTCCAGCTACACTCTCGCCTGCCGGAGACTTACCCCTCGGCCCGACTCCGTCTGCTGTACCTACTCGCGCACATTACTCGCGGGCCGATCCGGCTCGGATGTGGCAGCGTCGGCTCGCTAACGGCCGCCGCATCTGGCCCGATTGACTCGGGCAGTGTGTCCATAGGCATCCGGTCAGATCCGGCGGCCGTTAGCGAGCTGGCGCGATTAAATCTTCATTATATAAACCGCACCTTTGTTAACGTTATTACAACCATTTGTGTCGATAAAACAGCAAACCAGGCTCCTATGTAAACGCAAAGTGTACATTAGCGAGCCTTTGTTATAGTGCAGACACCGGCGGTCAAGTGAGCAGTTCGGGGGGCGTGGCTGATTTGATGTACAAGCGTTTGGTTGGAAGCTTGATTCCGCAGCTCCTCCTCTGGCTCCATCAGGCAGTCCTTCTGTGCATGCCCAGGCTCCAATTTCAGCAGTCTTCTGCCACAGTTTGTGCCCGTCACGAGGCGTTTTTTTCTTCACAGCGTTTAATGGAAAATGGCGCTGTCGCGTCGTCCATATTTTATACAGTCATTGGCACAATTGCAATGTAACGAGTAACGGTAAGCATCTGTTCAAATGTAGTGGAGTAAAAAGTACATATATTCAATCAAAAATGTAGTCAAGTAAAGAGTAAAAGTTGCTTATATTTTTGATACTCAGTACAAGTACAAAGTAGCCAAAAAAATACTTAAGTAAAGTAACGAAGTCCATTTACTCAAGTACTTTACACCACTGCCTATGGGTGACGTCACGGATACTAAGTCCATATCTTTTACAGTCTACGTTTTGGATGCAGCCTTATTTGTTTATACTTCTATAGTTGTTGTGTTGCCATAGCAACTGTAGAATCGCCACAACAGATGAATTCTTCAGTATGGTCAAAGAGCTTAGAATGACCAAGAGGCGACACTCAATAGAATGTTCAATTGCAACAGCAGCGCCCAGCAACAGCCCCGGATTCCGCTTATTGCTGTCGCGATGGCAAGCAGCTGCTTTGTTTTTTGTTTATTTATTTAAAAAGCGCATTAAAGCTGAGATACATCCTGAAAGACGACAATACAACACTTCCCACATAGCAAAATTTCTCTGGCCCAGATCTGGCCCACGCCATCAGCATTTGCTTGGCCCACATGCCACAGTGAATTACGGTACATGACTGGACCAAGT
Organism: Danio kyathit; assembly: GCA_903798195.1. NCBI lineage: Eukaryota > Metazoa > Chordata > Actinopteri > Cypriniformes > Danionidae > Danio > Danio kyathit. Next base: position 52,944,808 of record LR812528.1, on the reverse strand, counting down.
CTGGCTTCCATACAAGAGGCAAACACGAACCATATCTGGGCCAGGTCTCAGCCAACTTAATAACCCATAACTGGGCCTGAAGTGGGCCAGATATGTTGGTGTGCCACGACTGCAATGAATTTTATAAACCCATGGAGAATTTCGCTTTATGGCTGTGCTTTTTCTTGAAGCGACCTGATTGGTAGAATTTTTGTCTTTAGTCAAAAATAATTTAAATGTATTTTAAAAGTGGGTCAAGATAGGCCAAACTTACGTGGCCCACATGTACATTTTTAACATCTGGGTCAAATACTACATTTGATATCTGGCCCAAGTCTTGAGTGCCGCCTGTAAGACGGTGCCACCTCTGTCAAACTTGGGCCATGTTTGGTCCACATGCTGTATGCCAGTGCCGGACGAATGCCTGCTGTGCCAGATTTATGCCAAATCTGGGCCAGAATTCTTTGCTACCTGGGTTACTATCACAATCATCAGCACTTTTAATAGTTTATTTTACAGACTTATAATATGCTGTTGTTCTATTGGAATATTATTCCAAAATGGCCACGGCAGCATCTAGTGGCTGTTTTCCAAATCGCACTAGAGTGTCGCCTCTTGGTTATTCTATGCTCTTTGGTATGGTTTAGAAACACTAGTATTCATTGCATTAAGTATTCATTGATTTTTTTTCCTTCTGTTTGTTGTGCACAGTTGTTTGCTAAGAACAATCGTTCACAATGCATTTATACCCACGCAGCACTTAACACCTCTGAAAGGAGATGAAGCGCAGAGGAAATGGTTGACTGAGAAATGACAAAAGGTGTGAAGATTTCACTATTGTAGCTTTAATGTGATTTCTTGCACACAAGTAGGAGGCTTGATGTTTCCACTCCATTGTGCTGACAAACCCACATGTTCAGAAATCATTTGCATCTCTAAGAAATACAGCCTAGAGCTAGAAAATGAATGTTGAGAACATTGTTACAGGAATCAACGAGTGAGATATTCCCACACAGATTTCACGACAGGTTGAGCTATAAAAAAAGAGAAAAAAAAAGATATGTGAGCTGGGCTTCATACATTACTGAAAACCAGTGGTGGAGAGAGTACTGAAAAAATCATACTCAAGGAAAAGTACCATTACTTGCCCAAAAATGTAGAGCAAGTGGAGTAAAAATATCTACTGTAAATATTGCTCAAAATAGGAGTAAAAAGTAGCCCATAAAAGTAGTACTCAAGATTGAGTATTACACTGTGAAGTTGATGCATTTACATGCAGTTGGTGGAGGGATGTGTAAACGTAACGTTCTGTAGTGCATTTAGAGATCTTCCTATATTCATTCGTTCCTTCCATTGTTTGTTCTGTCCTTCCTTCATTTGTTTGTTCCTTCATTCGTTCGCTAATTCATTCGATGTTCGTTCATATTTTTGTTCCTTTACTTTAAAAAAAACACACTCTTTTGTAGAATTTGCTTTTTAAGAATTGTTTATTAATTTCTAGACAGTCAGAAGTTCACACACATTTCCTTGGTATTTTTTAGCTTTGCTTTTAAACTGTATAACTTTGGTCAAATGTTTTGGGTCTCCTTCCACAAGCTTCTCACAATAGTTTGCAGGAATTTTGGCCCATTCCTCCTGACAGAATTGGTGTAACTGAGTCAGATTTGTAGGCTGTCTTGCTCGCACAAGCTTTTTCAACTCTGCCCACAAATTTTCTATAGGATTGAGCTCAGGGCTTTGTGATGGCCACTCCAAAACATTCACTCTGTTGTCCTTAAAGCACATTTGAACTAATTTGGCAGTTTGCTTAGGGTCATGGTCTCTTTGGAAGACCCATTTGTGGTCAAGTTTTAATTTCCTGGCTGATGTCTTGAGATGTTGCTTCAGTATTTCTACACAATGTTCTTTCTTCATGATGCCATCTATGCTGTGAAGTGGACCAGTCCCTCCTGCAGCAAAACAGCCCCACAACATGATGCTGCCGCCCCCATACTTCACAGTTGGGATGGTGTTCCTAGGCTTGTAAGCTTTCCCCTTTGTCCTTCAAATGTAACACTGGTCATTATGGCCAAACAGTTCAATCTTAGCTCCATCAGACCACAGGACATGTCTCCAAACATTAGTCTTTTTCCAGTGTAATTTAGCAAATTGTAATCTGGCTTTTCTCTTGATTCTGGCTTGTTGATTTTCCCATGTTGTCACACAAGGAAGCAGTGTGTTTGAGGTTTCCCTTAAATACTATTCTACAGTTGTGCCTCCAATTAACTCAAATGTTGTCAATTAGCCAATCAGAAACTTCCAAAACCTTGACACCATCATCTGAGCTTTTTCAGAGGCAGAATAATCTTATTGTATGTAAACTTGACTTTCAAGAAAAGTTAGATCAATTTCTCCAAAAATATCTCTCTCATTACTCTGCTATTAAGCAGAACAGAAACAAATGTGATCATCCTAACTTACCTAAAAGAGAAAAAGTTTAGTCACAACAACATCTGACTTCTTTTAAATGTTTATGTGCCTTTATACAGTGTATGGAAACTTCTGGTTTCAACTGTATTTTATTTCTTCCTTCAATAGTTTGTTCAGTCCTTCGTTGAATCCTCCCTTCATTCATTTAGTCCTTCCTTCATTCGGTCCTTCCTTCAACTCTTCATCAGTTCCATTTAGTGATTGTTTAAGGCTGTTTGGTGATTTCAGTCATTATACAGTCGACATCCTTCATCTTCTCATCAGTGACATGCAGTCTCTAAAAAGTCTCGGATCATTGTGTGTAAAGATTTTGGACTTCTTCTGGGGACATTTTTAATGCTTCCAAAAGGTTTGCTGCATTTATAAATCGCCCATGTCTTGAGGTTGTTCAGTATGATGCGATTTACTTTCTATGTATGATTTGATTGAACAGAAATCACAGGACTGATTTTTCTACCTTAGCCAATCACCAGAGACAAGAAAGAAATAAAGTAGTGACTGTAGATTGGAGGAAAGTAGTGGAGTAAAAGTACTGATGCAGCACTAAAAATAAACTCAAGGGAAAGTAAAAGTACACATGCATAAAACTACTTATCAAATTACAATTCCTGAGGAAAAATTACTCGATTACAGTAGTCTGAGTATTTGTAACTTGTTACTTCACACCACTGCTGACAACAAATATGCTAATGTGACTGAACATTTAAATGTGTCACTACTAGAGTGTGCAGTGAAGTTTGAGCCCAAAATACCACACAAATAATGTTTTGTAACTCTCTGAAACCCTTTCAGGCTTTGATCCTTAATTGGATCTTGGTGACTGTCGCTTTAAATTCAAATGAGATTGTGCTCTTTTCAGAAGAGGGCGGAGCTACAAATGCCTGTGTGTCAGCATAGTGGCAGATTCAAAACTCTAATGGACAGACGGCTGCTTCTCACTCAGGGCTGCTGTTTATGCTAATGAGGCAGAGATGGGCACTAGTGGGCGGGGCTTTCCCCCTTCTGATGACACGTACAAAGGGAGAATCGAAGTCAAATCAAATTACAATCAAAGTGCTTCATTCATCAAGTCTGATTATAAACAATACAATGAATTCATGTTTACTATTAGAGGCTGGAGATATTCACACACTGCTGACACACAACTGGGTTTAAACCAATTATAAAAGTGATTTTTGCATAATAGGTGTCCTTTAAGACTGTACACAAAAACAAAAAAAATCATATTGTCCAGACTGTCATACAGGGTGTCCGCAAGGTCTTATAATATCTTAAATTCAGGAAATAATTTTAGGCTATAAAAAAGTCTTAACTGATATAATGTGATGTATTGTGTTGTAGGTCTTTAAACAGGTCTTAATTTGGGCGTCACGATGGTGCAGTGGTTAGCACAATCACCTCACAGCAAAAAGATCACTGGTTTGAGTCCCGGCTGGATCAGTTGTGGTTTCTGTGTGGAGTTTGCATGTTCTCCATGTGTTGGCATGGGTTTCCTCCGGGTGCTCCGGTTTCCCCCACAGTCAAACACATGCGCTATAGGGGAATTGAATAAGCTAAATTGGCCGCAGTGTATGAGTGTGAATGCAAGAGTGTATGGGTGTTTCCCAGTGTTGGCTTGCAGCTGAAAGGGCATCTGATATGTAAAACATATGCTGGATAAGTTGTCGGTTCATTCCGCTGTGGCAACCCCTGATTAATAACCCTTAATTAACTAATCCAAAAAGAAAATGAATGAATGAAGAGGTCTTAACTTCCTCTGTCTTTAGTTGAGCCAATGCCCATCCAATCACCAACAATACATCTAAATTAAAGTTTTAACAAAAGATTTATTTATTAGCACCAATATGGTTTAATTATCTTCCTGACAATAACATTTGTTTAAAGGTTTTCCATATATTATAGCTATGTGAGGACACTGAGGCAGACTGCATGCATTTAGTATATTAGAGAATTTAAAACTGGGGAAAAAATGTGGAAAGAAAATGTGTATGCACACAACTAGAGTTTGCTTGTCTTGGTCCAGTATTTAAAATACAGTATGTGGCTAAGAAATAACTCAATTTAGATAAGGTTTAGCCCACTTTAGGTCTGATATTAATTTCAAAATGGTCTTAAAAATGTCTTAAAAGTCTCTATATAACATTATTAGATAAAAGTAGCCTTCATATAAAAGAGACTTCAAATGTCTAATCAGCCAATCACATGGCAGCAGCTCAATGCATTTAGGCATGTCGACATGGTCAAGACGATCTGCTGCAGTTCAAAGCGAGCATCAGAATGGGGAAGAAAGGGGATTTAAGAGACTTTGAACGTGGCATGGTTGTTGCTGCCAGACGGGCTGCTCTGAGTATTTCAGAAACTACTGATCTACTGGGATTTTCACGCACAACCATCTCTAGGGTTTACAGAGAAAAAGAGGAAATATCCAGTGAGCGGCAGTTCTGTGGACACAAATGCCTCGTTGATGCCAGAGGTCTCTGAATGCACAACACGTCCAACCTTGAGGCGGATGGGCTACAGCAGCAGAAGACCACACCGGGTGCCACTCCTGTCAGCTAAGAACAGGAAACTGAGGCTACAATTCACACAGGCTCACCAAAACTGGACAATAGAAGATTGGAGAAACGTTGCCTGGTCTGATGAGTCTCCATTTCTGCTGCCACATTCAGATGGTCTGCTCAGAATTTGGCCTCAACAACATGAAAGCATGGATCCATCCTGCCTTGTATCAGCGGTTCAGGCTGGTGGTGGTGGTGTAGTGGTGTGGGGGAGATTTTCTTGGCACACTTTGGGTCCGTTAGTACCAACTGAGCATCGTGTCAACGCCACAGCCTACCTGAGTATTGCTGCTGACCATGTCCAACCCTTTATGACCACAGTGTCTCCATCTTCTGATGGCTACTTCCAGCAGGATAACGCACCATGTCATAAAGCACCAATCATCTCAGACTGGTTTCTTGAACATGACAATGAGTTCACTGTACTCAAATGGCCTTCACAGTCAGCAGATCTCAATCCAATAGAGCACCTTTGGGATGTGGTGGAACGGGGAGATTGGCATCATGGATGTGCAGCCGACAAATCTGCAGCAACTGTGTGATGCTATCATGTCAATATGGAGCAAAATGTCTGAGGAATATTTCCAGTAGCTTGTTGAATCTCTGACATGAAGGATTAAGGCAGATCTGAAGGCAAAAGGGGTCCAACATGGTACTAGTTCACAACTGTCTGTCACAGATCTGTAATCAATCAAAGTATGAAAATCCAGTTTTCACTTGCGAAAGACAAAGACGGCAATCAATAAAATCAGGCCACACCGGTGTTAGAAAAGATTGAAATGAATTTATTGATTCACATTTCTGTAGAGAAATCATTGTTACATTGTTTTTCTTGATCTCCAAAAAATGAAGTAATCATTAAATCAGCAGAGGACGCTTCACGTTTACTTCAAAATAAATACATCATCTGCTCTCTGCTGCAGTAGTAGACGTCACTTGCAGGGCGGGGGGAAAAATACTACTTTAAAACCTGCACTACAAACTGCTCTAAGTACAAAGACTTAAAAATGACAGCAGGCAGGACGGGCCACACACAGACACAGGACGGCGCCAGCACAAGCCCTTTATATCGGAGCAAACAAGGGCTTCACGTACTCCAGGGTTACACTGTCCCATAGGTCACGGCATTGAGGCGTAAGAACACTGTAAACTCATCACGGTTTCTTTGTTTACACTCGGCATATATCACACATACACTCACAGGACACTTTATTAGCTACACCTCACTATAGTGTGCTGTTTATATTGACTGCTACGATTTAAGTGCTTCCTCATGAAGGAATACTATAGTAATTTATACTAAATGCTATAGTGTTTTTGCACAATGCTTCAGTCAAGTGTATTGCACTGTATAGCATTTCTCTGCTAAAGAATGCTCCACATATGTAGTATGTAGTATACTTTAGTTTTTACTACAGTAAACCGTGCTGTATTGTAGTTAAACATACTGTAAAGTTGTAGAAAACTACAGTATTGGATCATTTGTTTATACTACTATAGTTGTTGTGTTACCATAGCAACTGTAGAATCATCACAACAGGTTCATTTGTTTATATGACTGTTGTTGTTGTGTTACCATGGCAACAGTGGAATCTATAGTTGTTGTATAACCATAGCAACTATAGAGTCATCACGACATATTAATTTGTTTATATTGCTATAATTGCTGTTACCATAGAATCCCCATGACAGCATAATTAGTTTACATTACTATAGTCGTTGTGTTACCATAGCAACTGTAGAATCATCACAACAGGTTCATTTGTTTATATTACTGTTGTTGTTGTGTTACCATGGCAACAGTGGAATCTATAGTTGTTGTATAACCATAGCAACTATAGAGTCATCACGACATATTAATTTGTTTATATTGCTATAATTGCTGTTACCATAGAATCCCCATGACAGCATAATTAGTTTACATTACTATAGTCGTTGTGTTACCATAGCAACTGTAGAATCACGACAACAGGTTCATTTGTTTATATTACTATAGTTGTTGTGTTACCATAGCAACAGTAGAATAAATAGTTGTTGTGTGACCATAGCAACTGTGAAATCACCATGACAGATTAATTAGTTTATTATACTATAGTTGTTGTGTTACCATAACAACTGTAGAATCACCACGACAGAATTTGTTTATATTACTATAGACGTTGTGTTACCATGGCAACAGTAGAAACTTTAGTTATCGTGTTACCATAGCAACTGTAGAATCACCATGACAGATTAATTTGTTTATATTACTATAGACGTTGTGTTACCATAGCAACAGTAGAATCTAGTTATCGTGTTACCATAACAACTGTAGAATCACCATGACAGATTCATTTGGTTATATTAATATAGTTGTTGTCTTACCATAGCAACAGTAGAATCTATAGTTGTTGTGTAACCATAGCAACTGTAGAATCACCATAACAGATTAATTTGTTTATAATACTATAGTCGTTGTGTTACCATAGCAACTGCAGAATCACTATGACAGATTAATTTGTTTATATTACTATAGATGTTGTGTTACCATAGCAACAGTAGAAACTTTAGTTATCGTGTTACCATAGCAACTGTAGAATCACTATGACAGATTAATTTGTTCATATTATTATAGACGTTGTGTTACCATAGCAACAATAGAATCTATAGTTATCGTGTTACCATAGCAACTGTAGAATCACTATGACAGATTAATTTGTTCATATTATTATAGACGTTGTGTTACCATAGCAACAGTAGAATCTATAGTTATCGTGTTACCATAGCAACTGTAGAATCACCATGACAGATTAATTTGTTTATATTACTATAGTCGTTGTGTTACCATAGCAACTGTAGAATCACCACAACAGATTAATTTGTTTATATTACTATAGTTGCTGTGTTACCATGGCAATTGTAGAATTACTACAACAGATCAATTCAAATACTTTATTATATTATAGTAAAAAAACACTATAATATTTACTTCAAGTTACTATATTATTTTACAGTAGTATTTAAAATGTGGGCTGTAATGCTGTCAAATTAATAAGAACTTTTTACAAGTAGCGTTTAATGTATTCTTGACTTTGGACTTTTCTTAAAACATAAAATGACCAATTAAAATAGTGTCAAGCAGCAAAAGTAGTATATATTATATCTATACTTTAATTTAATGTTGAAATATAAATAAGCCACTATTGTCATCCATTAATTTTCAGAGTTACTTTTCAGATTTAAAATAAAATATGCGTAGCCACACCCCTCCAACTGTTAGTTTGCTGCAAGTGAAGATAAAAGAAGGGCTTCAAAAATAAAACCCCGCCCCCTGCTCAATATTCAATTTCAGTTGGAAATACATCATCATACTGAAATAAAAGTCTGCAGAAACTTCTGGATCACTCTGACTTTAAATGAACTGAATCGAGCAATATGATTGGCTGATTAGATAATTGCATTAATGATCAGTTAAACAGGTGTACCTAAGAAGTTGGCCGATGAGTGTATAAACAGACACACACAGACACACACACACGCTTTTGAACCTCCAGCTGTGTGTGCATACGTGTAGAATCACATTTAACCACAGTAAAGTCTACTGGCCGACTCAACTCTGCACTGATACTTGCAGATTCACAGACCCTTCCCTTCATGCCCTTCTCTCTCTCTCTCTCTCTCTCTCTCTCTCTCTCTCTCTCTCTCTGGAGTTTTTGGGAGGTGGGAGAGTGGAGTTTTCAGGATCTATTTACATCACTTCCTGTAAGCATTGGATCAGAACGGGACGTGTCTGTGGGCCTCTTCATATGGATACCTCATATTCTCTTGTGTCCTGCTGAATATAAACACAGCCACAAATACATTTAGGTTACAATTATGAAGCATCTTTCACTGTTTGATGATGCAAAAAACACAAAAAAATTATTTATATTTATTACATTTGGTCAGAATTTTGGCTGATTTTCAAGAACCTGTTTTATAGTACCGAAAAAGGTTGCTAATGGCCCGTTCAGTGGTACGGTGCGGTAAGGTACGGTTCCGTACGCTTTTATGGCCGTTTCCACTGTCAAAAAGTACTAAAAAGTTAACCTTACCGTACCACTTTTTGGGTACCCTATCGAAAGGGTACCAAGCATGACAAAAGGGTACCAAAAGATGGAGCTAGACACACATTCTGAATGCTATTGGTTTACAGAGAGACGTCACTAACTCATGTACACACCAGGAGAAGGAAATCAAAAAGAAGCGGCTTTTTTAAAAACACAGCCTAGACATTACACCGTAATAATATATACATATAATAACGAGCCCTGGTCGATCCGGGCTCAACTAATAAACTTCTTGAGCTGATGATAATAACGTTGCGTGATTATTGAAGTGCTACATCCTTTCAGAAATGAACAAACCTGAGAGTGACGAGTGAAAAAACAAAGGAGCAAATGATTCTTTCAGCAACCTAAAAGATGAACAAACTGTCATGTTTAACTATTATCATCAGCTTCTGGACTTTTATGGGAATGACTGAATGACTCTCTAACAGAGGATACATGTGCTGGAGAAGATTACGGACACAGATGAGAGGTTTGCTCTGACTGTGGGTTATATGTAGTGTTGTTTTGAACCTAAATAAGGACTAAATGTCTGCTGTGTGTAGTTTATCTGTAATTGGTAACATATCGAAGACTGTAAGGGTCTGTGTGTGTTCATATGTGTTCATTTATTTATTTGATATAATCACAGATGTTACAGTAGGCTATTCACACTGTCATTGATCTGCAGTTATAATCAAATCATGTTGATAGAAAGGTTAGTAATGATCATTTCTACAGTATTGATGTGTGTAAAGCCTCTGTGTTGTGAGACGTGCTTCTCATATGATATATGACTGACCCGTACAGCTTTACTCTAGACATTTCCTCCAGAGAGAATGATGGCGACTAAAACCATTGGTACCCTTTTGACAGTGGAAATGCAACCGACCCATACAGTACCATACCACTCAGTGAAAACAGGCCATAAGGTGTTGCCAGGGTAATATTCCATTATATATAATAGAACACACACACACACACACACACACACACACACACACACACACACACACACACACACACACATTTATATATATATATATATATATATATATATATATATATATATATACACATACACACACACACACAGTTGCCAGGGCAGTGCTACATTGTTGCTAAGGAGTTGATAAGGTGTTGTGGGAGGTTGTCAAGGAAAAGCTACATTGTTGCTAAAAAGTTACAAATGGTTGCTAGTGAGTTGATAAGGTATTGTAGGAGGTTGCCAGGACAGTGATACATTGTTACTAAGGGGCTGTAGATGGTTGCTGGGGAGTTGTTATGTGTTGTGGGAGGTTATAAGGATTGCATTGTTGCTAAAGCAGAGGTCTCAAACTACCAGCCCACGGGCCATTTACGACCCGCTCTCCTCCTCCCTCCGGCCCACAACCCAATCCCCCACCCCCCCAACCCGCCGTCTTCAATTCGCGTGATCATACGCATCTCTTCCGGATGTTAAGACGTCCCTCCTATCATTTGTCTCTGAAATGGCCCCCCGCCAATTTGAGTTTGAGACCCCTGTGCTAAAGGATTCTTGATACACACTAGGAAGTAGTTACATTGTCATTTTCATCCGCTTATCCGGGGCCGGGTTGTGGGGGCAGCAGTCTTTGGAGAGAACTCCAGACTTCCCTCTCCCCAGACACTTCCTCCAGTTCCTTCGGGGAGATCCAGAGGCAATCCCAGGCCAGTCGAGAGACATAGTCCCTCCAGCGTGTCCTGGGTCTTCCCTAAGGCCTCCCCCCGGTGGGACATGCTAGCAACAACTCCCTAGGTAGGCGTCCAGGAGGCATCCGAAAAGATGCCCGAGCCACCTCAGCTGACTACTCTGGATGTGGAGGAGCAGCGGCTCTACTCCGAGTTCCTCCCGAGTGTCAGAGCTCCTCACCCTGCCTATAAGGGTGCGCCCTGCCACCCTGTGGAGAAAACTCATTTCGGCTGCTTGTATCCGAGATCTTGTCCTTTCGGTCAGACTCAAAGCTCATGACCATAGGTGAGAGAAGGAACGTAGATTGACCGGTAAATCAAAAGCTTTGCATTTCGGCTCAGCTCCTTCTTTACCACAACGGACCGGTACACTGACCGCATTACTGCTGCCACTGCACCAATCCGCCTGTCAATCTCAGGCTCCATCCTTCCCTCACTCGTGAACAAAACCCCGAGATACTTAAACTCCTCCACCTGGAGTAAGGACTTTCCTCCAACCTGGAGATGGCAAACCACCTTTTTCTGGAGGAGCACCATGGCCTCGGCTTGGAGGTGCTGATTCTCATGCTGTTATATTGTTGCTAAGGTATTCTGGATATACACTAGTAAGTTGCTAAGGTGTTGTAGAAGGTTGTCATGTCAGTGCTACATTGTTGTTAAGGGTTTCCAAATGGTGGCTAGGGAGTAGCTAAGGTGTTGTGGGAGTTTGTAAGAGGAGTGCTACACTGTTACAAAGAAGATCTGGATGGTTGATATGTAGTTGCTAAGGAATTATGCGAGGTTGTCAGGGAAGTGTTACATTGTTGCTAAGGGGAGCAGAATGATTGCTAAAGAATTACTAAAGTGTTGTGGGAGGTGCTATATGGTTGCTAAGGGGTTCCCATTTGGTTGCTAAGGATTTGTGGGAGGTTGTTAGGACAGTGCTATATTGTTGCTAACAGGTTCAGAATGGTTGCTAGGGAGTTGTTAAGGTGTTGTGGGAGTTTGTCAGAGGAATGCTACACTGTTACTAAGAAGATTTAAATGGTTGATAGGGAGTTGCTAAGGTCTTATGGGAGGCTATCAGAGCAGTGTTACATTGTTGCTAACAGGTTCAAAACCGTTGCTATGGAGTTGTTAAGGTGTTGTGGAAGTTTGTCAGAGGAGTGTTTTACTGTTGCTAAGAAGTTCCAAATGGTTGATAGGGCGTTGGTAAGGATTTATGGGAGGTTGTCAGGGCAGTGCTACATTGTTGCTAACAGGTTCAGAATGGTTGCTAGGGAGTTGCGGAAGTTTGTCAGAGGAATACTACACTGTTGCTAGGAAGATTTAAATGGTTGATAGGAAGTTGCTAAGGTATTGTGGGAGGCTGTCAGGGCAGTGTTACATTGTTGCTAACAGGTTCAAAACCGTTGCTATGGAGTTGTTAAGGTGTTGTGGGAGGTTATAAGGATTGCATTGTTGCTAAAGCAGAGGTCTCAACCTGCCAGCCCACGGGCCATTTACGACCCGCCCTCCTCCTCCCTCCGGCCCACAATCATACGCATCACTTCCGGATGTTAAGACGTCCCTCCTATCATTTGTCTCTGAAATGGCCCCCCGCCAATTTGAGTTTGAGACCCCTGTGCTAAAGGATTCTTGATACACACTAGGAAGTAGTTACATTGTCATTTTCATGTTATGTCATTTTCATCCGCTTATCCGGGGCCGGGTTGTGGGGGCAGCAGTCTTTGGAGAGATCTCCAGACTTCCCTCTCCCCAGACACTTCCTCCAGTTCCTTCGGGGGGGATCCCGAGGCCTTCCCAGGCCAGTCAAGAGACGTAGTACCTCCACCTCTTCCCTGAGGCCTCCCCCCGGTGGGACATGCTAGCAACAACTCCCTAGGTAGGCGTCCAGGAGGCATCCGAAACAGATGCCCGAGCCACCTCAGCTGACTTCTCTGGATGTGGAGGAGCAGCGGCTCTACTCCGAGTTCCTCCCGAGTGTCAGAGCTCCTCACCCTGTCTATAAGGGTGCGCCCTGCCACCCGGTGGAGGAAACTCATTTCGGCTGCTTGTATCCGAGATCTTGTCCTTTCGGTCAGACTCAAAGCTCATGACCATAGGTGAGAGTAGAAACGTAGATTGACCGGTAAATCAAAAGCTTTGCATTTCGGCTCAGCTCCTTCTTTACCACAACGGACCGGTACACTGGCCGCATTACTGCTGCCGCTGCACCAATCCACCTGTCAATCTCAGGCTCCATCCTTCCCTCACTCGTGAACAAAACCCCGAGATACTTAAACTCCTCCACCTGGGGTAAGGACTTTCCTCCAACCTGGAGATGGCAAACCACCTTTATCTGGAGGAGCACCATGGCCTCGGCTTGGAGGTGCTGATTCTCATGCTGTTATATTGTTGCTAAGGTATTCTGGATATACACTAGTAAGTTGCTAAGGTGTTGTAGAAGGTTGTCATGTCAGTGCAATATTGTTGTTAAGGGTTTCCAAATGGTTGCTAGGGAGTAGCTAAAGTGTTGTGGGAGTTTGTAAGAGGAGTGCTACACTGTTACAAAGAAGATCTGGATGGCTGATATGTAGTTGCTAAGGAATTATGCGAGGTTGTCAGGGAAGTGTTACATTGTTGCTAAGGGGAGCAGAATGATTGCTAAAGAATTACTAAAGTGTTGTGGGAGGTGCTATATGGTTGCTAAGGGGTTCCCATTTGGTTGCTAAGGATTTGTGGGAGGTTGTTAGGACAGTGCTATATTGTTGCTAACAGGTTCAGAATGGTTGCTAGGGAGTTGTTAAGGTGTTGTGGGAGTTTGTCAGAGGAATGCTACACTGTTACTAAGAAGATTTAAATGGTTGATAGGGAGTTGCTAAGGTCTTATGGGAGGCTATCAGAGCAGTGTTACATTGTTGCTAACAGGTTCAAAACCGTTGCTATGGAGTTGTTAAGGTGTTGTGGAAGTTTGTCAGAGGAGTGTTTTACTGTTGCTAAGAAGTTCCAAATGGTTGATAGGGCGTTGGTAAGGATTTATGGGAGGTTGTCAGGGCAGTGCTACATTGTTGCTAACAGGTTCAGAATGGTTGCTAGGGAGTTGCGGAAGTTTGTCAGAGGAATACTACACTGTTGCTAGGAAGATTTAAATGGTTGATAGGAAGTTGCTAAGGTATTGTGGGAGGCTGTCAGGGCAGTGTTACATTGTTGCTAACAGGTTCAAAACCGTTGCTATGGAGTTGTTAAGGTGTTGTGGGAGTTTGTCAGAGGAGTGTTTTACTGTTGCTAGGAAGTTCCAAATGGTTGCTAGGGCGTTGGTAAGGATTTATGGGAGGTTGTCAGGGCAGTGCTACATTGTTGCTAACAGGTTCAAAACCGTTGCTATGGAGTTGTTAAGGTGTTGTGGGAGTTTGTCAGAGGAATGCTACACTGTTGCTAAGAAGATTCAAATGGTTGATAGGAAGTTGCTAAGGTATTGTGGGAGGTCGTCAGGGCAGTGTTACATCGTCTCTAAGGATTTCAGAAAGGTCTCTAACCAATTGCTAAGATGTTGTGGGAGTTTGTCAGTAGAGTGCTTCACTGTTGCTAAGGAGACCCAAATGGTTGCTGTGAAGTTGATAAGGTGTTGTGGGAGGCTGTCAGGGAAGTGGCTCAAAGCTGCCAAGGGGGTTATGGATGGTTGATTGGAAGTTGCTAAGGTGCTGTGGGAGGTTGTCAGGACAGTACTACATTGTTGCTAAGGGGCTGTGGATGGTTGCTAAGGAATTGCTAAAGTGCTCTCACCCCTCCAGTCTCATAGAGAGGGTTGTCAAACTCTGTCTCCACAGTGATCTGGCTGTAGGGATGCGGATACATCAGAGGAAGTCTCAGGTTTGAATGATATCTGCATCTGAGGAAGACACAAGAGTAGAAACAATGGTGTTTTCCCACCTGCACATAACATTACACTACAGACCATTACATGCTTTAAGAGTGCTTAATAACACACTTTGATTAGCATAAGCAGGCTGTAAATGAGAAGCAGAACATGTGTAAGAGCTTATGGCCGGTTGTGCAGTCAGTAATGTTCACCTGGTGATGTAGATGTAGGTTCCTCCGAGCACCGCAGACACCAGCAGCACCAGGATGAATATTGCCAGAGCCAAACTCCCCCCATCAAAAGAGGATTCTGCAGCCGCCTCAGACACTGGAGCACACACAACCATCATAGGAAGGGAAGTTTTCACAGTATTTCCTATAATATTTTTTCTTCTGGAGAAAGTCTCATTTGTTTTATTTCGGCTAGAATAAAAGCAGTTTTTAAGTGTTTTAAACCCATGTTAAGGTCAATGTTATTAGCCCACTTAAGCAATATTAGTTTTCGGATTGTCTCCAGAACAAACCACTGTTATACAGTGACTTGCCTAATTACCCTAACTTTACCCTAATTACCCTAGTTAAGCCTTTAAATGTCACTTTAAGCTGAATACTAGTGTCTTGAAGAATATCTAGTCTAATATTATGTGCTGTCATCATGGCAAAGATAAAATAAATCAGTTATTAAAACTATTATAGAAATGTGTTGAAGAAAATCTGCTCTCTGTTAAACAGAAATTTGGGGAAAAATATATACAGGGGGCTAATAATTCTGACTTCAACTGTACACTAGACTAATTCGGGCTGCACAATATATTTCATTTCAGCATCAATATCATTGCATCAGCATCAGGATGTGCAATGCTCAGTTGAGATTATATTAAGTAGAAACCACAGTTCAACACATGAGATTTGTGGAGTCACAATTTAATCATAATGGAGTGAAGGAAATCATTTGCATGTGTTTTTAGGGCTTGTCTGAGCATTTCAAGAAAGTTTCAAGCATTTGCAACTTTATTAAATATACAGTTTAGTGGATTACTTTAGTTTGTGCTACAATGAAGAATATGCAGTGTTATTAAGCATTTGATCATACAATTTCTGCACCTGAATACAGTTAGACTAAAGCCATAAAGCCCTGCATATCTCAGTTTGTCTTTGCTTTATTGTAATTTATGTAATTTGTTTCTGCATGTTTCATTCCTCTGCAGAATTATCCCAATCAATCTAAATATAACAAATTCTTTCCATATAGAGCTATTCAATTCATACGCACAGTATATCTCAGAAAACAATGCAATGGCAGATATTTTTAATAGCCCTAACCCTAATCACCTGCTTTTATTAGTATATTTAACAACAACACTTACCCTCTAATGCATGATTGCCAGAACATTCATGATTGGCTGAAATAATAAGGAAAATTAATATATATTACACACACAAAACACAAATTGGAATTAAAAAAATAACTCTGAAATTGCAAGTAAACTTCATAAATATTTACAAAAGGATCTGGAAGCGGCACATTGAATTTAAATTCATTCATTCATTCATTTTCTTTTCGGCTTAGTCCCTTTATTAATCAGCGGTCGCCACAGCGGAATGAACCGCCAACTTATCCAGCACATGTTTTACGCAGCGGATGCCCTTCTAGCTGGGGAAACACCCATACATTCTCATTCACACACATACACTATGGACAATTTAGCCTACCCAATTCCCCTGTACCGCATGTCTTGCTGTGAGGCGAGAGCGCTACCCACTGCGCCACGGCATCGCCCACCATTAATATTAATAAACATAATTATTAATTAATACAAACGTAATAAAAGCTAATAAAAATATTTGAATAGTAAAATTAAACCTTAGTTTCTTACAATATTCATTTTCCTTCGGGTTAATCTCTTTATTTATCAGGAGTCGCCACAGCGGAATGAACCGCCAACTATTCCAGCATGTTTTACACAGCGGATGCACTTCCAGCTGCAACCCAGTACTAGGAAACACCCATACACTCTCATATTCACAGTCATACACTACAGCCAATTTAGGTCATCAATTCCCCTATAGCGCATGTGTTTGGACTGTGAGGGGGAAACCGGAGCACCCGGAGGAAACCCACGCCAACACGGGGAGAACATGCAAACTCCACACAGAAATGGCCCAACTGGGACTCGAACCAGCTACCTTCTTGCTGTGAGGCCACAGTGCTAACCACTGAGCCACCGTGGCCCTCATTTCTTACAATATAAATCATAAAAATATCTTTGAACTTGTGAACACAGTTTCTTTAAATACCCTCACTCTCTCCATACCTCTGCAAAGGGGTAATGGTCCACTCCAGAAAGAGGGATTTCCCAGAATGCACTTGATGGCCATTTCGCCGATAAGCTCATATCCCTGGTAGCACATAAAGGTCAGAGACTCTCCTGGAAGGTAAAGTCTCTTAGACAGAATCTGGTAGCCATTGTCGGGAAGGCCGGGATTCTCACAGGACACAGATTCTTCTGCTATTATACAGAGAAAGAGATAAAGTCATGAAGAACTGAGGGAGTGAAAAGAGCTTCAGTGTTGTTGTTGTTGTAGTAGACTCACAGACGCAGTGTGGAAGGTGAGATGTCCACACAGGGGTGCCGGGCTCTCGGCCATAGCAGGTGAGTGTGGCGCCACCTTGCAGGAGGAATCCGGGACTGCAGCTGTACTGGATGGTGGTGCCAACCAGGAGTTTAGGGTCAGAGAGTGTGCGTGTGGAGTGATCCACGTGTCCCGGGTCTGTGCAATACATGACTGGAGAAAGAAGAGAGAAAAGACAGAGAGCTGAGTGAATCTGCACCGAATCTGACTGAAGCTGTGCATATTTGCTGACTGAATGAGTCAATTTGAATAAATCTGTTGAATCTGGGTGAATCTGAATGAATCTGCACGGAACATGAATGTATCAGCACCAAATTAGAGTGAATCTGCTGAATCTGACTAAATCCGCTGAATCTAAATGCAGTGAATCTGAGTGAACAGGCACTGAATCGGATCGAATTGAAGCAAACCTGATTGAATCTGCAGTTAATATTACTGAATCTGCACTAAATCTAATGGAATATGCAATAAATCTGACCTAATCTGCTGAATCTACAGTTAATCTAACTGAATCTGACCAAATCTGCATTGAATCTGCTGAATCTAACTAAATCTGCAATTAATCTGACTGAATTGGTACTGAATCAGAGCAAATCTAACTGAAACTGCAATTAATCTGACTAAATTGGTACTGTATCTGAGTAAATCTGACTGAATCTGATTAACTCTTACAAAATTTGCAGAATTTGCAATGAATTTGACTGAATTAGCACTCAAATTAACTAAATCTGCCAAATCTGCAATGAATCTGACAAAACTAGCACTGAATCGGAGTAAATGTGATATTAATCTGACAAAATTTGCTGAATCTGAGTGAATCTGAATGAATATGAAATGATTCTGACTAAATCTACTGAATCTGGAAGGAATCTGACTAACCTGGCACTGCATCTGAGTGCATCTGATTGAATTTGAAATGAATCGGACTAAATCTGCAATAAATATAACTGAACTGGCACTGAACATGAGTGAATCTGCAATGAATCTGACAAAATCTGCTGAATCTGCAAGGAATCTGACAAAACCTGCTGAATCTGCAAGGAATCTGACCAAACTGGCACTGAATCCAAATCAATCTGAGTGAATGTGAAATGAATCTGACTAAATCGGCAATAAATCTGACTGAACTGGCACTGAATCTGAAATGAATCTGACTAAATCTACTGAATCTGCAAGGAATCTGACTAAATGGCACTGAATCTGAGTGAATCTGATTAAAACTTAAATGAATCTGACTAAATTGGCAATAAATCTGACTGAACTGGCACTGAATCTGAATGAATCTGACTAAATCTATTGAATCTGCAAGGAATCTGACTAAATGGCACTGAATCTGAGTCAATCTGAATGAATATGAAATGAATCTGACTAAATCTACTGAACCTGCAAGAAATCTGACTAACCTGGCACTGCATCTGAAGGCATCTGATTGAATTTGAAATGAATCTGACTAAATCTGCAATAAATATAACTAAACTGACACTGAACATGAGTGAATCTGCAATGAATCTGACAAGATCGTCTGAATCCAAATAAATCTGATTGAATCTGAAATGAATCTGACTAAATCAGCAATAAATCTGACTGAACTGGCACTGAATCTGATAGAATCTGACAAAATTTGCTGAATCTGCAATGAATCTGACTAAATGGCACTGAATCTGAGTCAATCTGATTAAAACTTAAATGAATCTGACTAAATTTGCAATAAATCTGACTGAACTGGCACTGAATCTGACAAAATATGCTAAATCTGCATTGAATCTGACTAAATGGCACTAAATCTGAGTCAATCTGATTTATTATGAAATGAATCTGACTAAATCTACTGAATCTGCAAGGAATCTGACTAAATGGCACTGAATCTGAGTGCATCTGATTGAATATGAAATGAATCTGACTAAATCTGCAATAAATCTGACTGAACTGGCACTGAATCTGCAATGAATCTGACTAAATGGCACTAAATCTGAGTGAATCTGATTAAAACTTAAATGAATCTGACTAAATCTGCAATAAATCTGACTGAACTGGCAGTGAATCTGAGTGAATCTGAAATTAATCTGACAAAATTTGCTGAATCTGCAATAAATCTGTCTGAATAGGCACTGAATCGGAGTGAATTTGCAGTGAGTTTACAAACGTCTGCCACACTCACTCTTCTCACAGAACGGAGGCTGTGTGCTCCAGCTCAGGTCCACCTGACAGATGAGTGTTTCGCTGCCCACCAGGTCATACCCGGGGTCGCACTGGTATGTGATGTGGGCTCCGCGCACCAGCGCTGCGTGGGACGTGCTTTTCCAGCCGTTCTGAATCTCAGGCAGATCTGGACACGAATCGTTGCGGGACACCTCTGGAAAACAAAGAACAATGATTTCATCTCTCTATTCCCACATAGCAAGAGATCATTAATGTCACTGAAATTTAATCCATTCATTACTTTATTAATTTATTTTTCCATAGTATTTTTGTGTAAAATGTGTTTATTTGATTGAGTGTGTGTGTGCGTGTGAGTATACATGCGTGTAACATGTGTTTGTGAGTGTCTGTGTGTTTGTGTGTATATGCATGCATGTCTGTGTATATGTATGTAATATGTGTGTGTGAACGTTTCTCTGACTTAGTGTGTGTGTGTGTGTGTTTATTTGATTGAGGGTATAAATGTGTGTGTGTTTGTGAGAGCGTATATATGTATAATCGGTGTATGTGAGTGTGTATGTGACTGTATATGTTTATATGTACAGAATATGTGTGTTGGTATATATGTGTATATGTATATGTGTGTTTATCTGATTGAGTGTGTGTGTGTGTGTGTGTGTGTGTGTGTGTGTGTGTGTGTGTGTGTGTGTGTGTGTGTGTGTGTGTGTGTATATATATATATATATATATATATATATATATATATATATTTAATCCTACCATGTCTGTGTGTGTGTGTGTGTGTGTGTGTGTGTATGATAGAGTATATTTGCGTGTAATATGTGAGTGTGTGTGTTTATCTGACGGAGAGTGTGCATGTGTATATGTGTATATGTTTATCTGATTGAGCGTGTGTGTGTGTGTGTGTCTGATTGTGTCCGATTTTCTCTGTGTGTGTGCGTGTGAGAGTATATATGTGTGTATGTGTTTATCTGATTGAGTGTGTGTATGTATATGTCTGATTCTCTCTGTGTAAATGTGTGTGTGTGAATGTGTTTGATTGTGTGTGTGTGTGTGTGTGTGTGTGTGTGTGTGTGTGTGTGTGTGTGTGTGTGTGTGTGTGTGTGTTTATACTGTATATGTGTGTAATAGGCTACAGTATGTGTATGTGTGTGGGTTTATATGACTGAGCATATATCTGTATGCTTGTGTGTGTGTGTGTGTTGTCTGATTCTCTCTGTGTGTATCTGTGTGTGAATGTGTATGTGTTTGATTGTGTGTATATGCGTGTAATACAGTATGTGTATGTGTTTATCTGACTGAGTGTATATCTGTGTGCGTGTCTCTGTGTGTGTTTTTGCTTGTGTGAGTGTGTGTGTGTGTGTCTGTGTCCTTAAATTTGGGAAAGAACAAAAACTAAAGTAAATGTGAATGAATGAGGGCAGGAGCAGAGGATGATGGGAGTCTTCAGCTGAAAATAGTTGCACACAAAACACTGATTGAGATGCATGTCGACCACTGGAGAGCAGAATGAATCGACTCATTTGAAAGAAAGAGAATGTGTGTTTGTGTGTTTGTTTGTGTGTGTGTGTGGGGGGGGGGGGGGGGGGACTCAAAGCTCGTCTATAGGTGTGAAATATAATGCAAAATAAAATAAAGTTATTATTATTATATTTTCGGCTCATAGTTTAATGCTGATTAAGTATATTGTTTTATGTTTGTTTCATTTATATATGCAAGTAAAAATCACAGACTGTATAAGATATGGACGTAGTATCCGTGACGTCACCCATAGGTTTCTGAAGAACCCAAAAGAAGCTCCCAGTAGGCGTGGCCAACCGTCGACATTTTGTTTGCGCATCATCGCACCGACTGGGGGATACCAAACAAGGGCAAAGGGGCGGAGCGTGAGCGGAGCTACAGACGCCTGCTAGCATTTCGCTTAGACTGGCTTTACTTTGGGAGAAACTCTTAATACTTTATTGCCTGCGACTCGGTTGTGTTCTGACCACATGTGCTTGGTTGTACACTATATCAATAAAGTGTTTAGACTTTTAAAAACACTGTTGTAACACATTGAGCCACTAAACATTGTTCTTATGACGTTTTTCCTACTTCCAAACACTTCAGATATAGTCTGTGTTAGTAAATGCAAGACTATTGATGAAATCCAGGCAGAACACTGTATGACAACCCTTCAGACGACTGTTCTAGAGACTGTTCTGGAGTGCATTACAGCTCTAAAGAACATTATAAATGATCTTAAATAAAACAAATACATTTATACAGATGGTATATATGTGTATAATTTCACTCACTTGGGAAATGGAGGCCATGTGAATGGTTTGTAAGCACAATTAAGTGCACACAGCATGCCATATCATCTGATAATTGTAGGAAATAATTCCATAAGGCAACTGACTGTGTAAAGCCACATAAAACAACACAAAAATATGATGTACAGTTGAAGTCAGAATTATTAGCCCCTCTTTAATTTTTTTTTCTTTTTTAAATATTTCCCAAAGGATGTTTAACAGAGCAAGGAAATTTTCACAGTATGTCTGATAATGTTTTTTCTTCTGGAGAAAGTCTTGTTTGTTTTATTTTGGCTAGAATAAAAGCAGTTTAAAATTTTTTAAAAACCATTTTAAGGACAAAATTATTATCCCTATTAAGCTATATATTTTTTCAATAGTCTACAGAACAAACCATCATTATACAGTAACTTGCCTAATTACCCTAACCTGCCTACTTAACCTAATTACCCTAGTTAAGCCTTTAAATGTCACTTTAAGCTGTACAGAAGTGTCTTGAAGAATATCTAGTCTAATATTATTTACTGTCATCATGGCAAAGAGAAAATAAATCAGTTATTAGAGATGAGTTATTAAAACTATTATGATTAGAAATTTGTTGAAAAGATATTCTCTCTGTTAAACAGAAATAAACAAATAAAAAAATAAACAGGGGGGCTAATAATTCTGACTTCAACTGTATATGCCGAGCTCAGCGGCTAATCAGCCGGAATCAGCTGAGGTGAAGTGACAGCAAACAGCAAGACCTAGCTGTCACTCAAGTGGCCACGCCCTTAATTATGCAGACTTAATATAACCTAATATAAAGGAAACAGATGAGTTATAAAAAAATTCACCCCCTCACAGATGTCATGAAGGGGAATATTAGCTATATGAACCAAAATTGTTCTTTGTACCAGGCTGTAAACACCATTTTTTTTTACTGCTGTAAAGAAATCTAAATATAAATGTATTTTAGATGTACAATAATGACCAAAAATAAAACAAAAAACCCCACAAAATACTAATAAAGAAAAGATCACTTAATATAGAAGATTTAAAATCAAAATACAAAGAATTGCTTTAAAAAATATTACCAACTACTATAAAACATTCATTCATTCATTTCATTTTCCTTAGTGGTAAGCACTGTGTCCTCACAGCAAGACGGTCGCTGGTTCAAATCCCGGCTGGGTCAGTTGGTGTTTCTGTGTGGAGTTTGCATGTTCTCCCCGTGTTGGTGTGGGTTTCCTCCAGGTGCTCCGGTTTCCCCCACAGTCCAAACACATGCACTAAAGGGGAATTGATGAACTAAATTATCTGTAGTGTATGAGTGTGTGTGTGTGTGAGAGAGAGAATGAGTGTGTATGGGTGTTTCCCAGTACTGGGTTGCAGCTGGAAGGGCATCCGCTGTGTAAAACATATGCTGGAATAATTGTCGGATCATTCTGCTGTGGCGACCTCTGATAAATAAGGGACTAAGCCGAAGAAAAATGAACGGAGAGTCTCTCACCCATGTAGTTGATGATGAAGCCTTCGCCCTTCCCGAACACCAGGCCGGCCGGGTCCGAGTGGAAGCTGATGGTGAGGTCTGGACTGGAGGATGACATCTTGAAGGGACTCGTGCCGCCCACGAACTGACCCAGAATTCGAGTGGTGACTTCATCTCCATCCAGGATAGTGAGCATATCACTGTCGCTCAGATTCAGCCTGATGGAGGAGACAACAGCTTTGTTTACATACAAATACGTGAAATAAATATATGCACAAAATGAAGACTGCATGAAAGATTCGTGAATAAAGCAGCGCTTTCATTCAACGAGAAACAAAAGAGTCACTTATGGATAAACTTAGAGGCAAATATCAGAGAGAGAAGTGTAGTATGACGCCACTGTGGTGTTTGTTCTTTAATGAATGAGCTGCGCCTCAGAAGACGAAGACGAAACGTAATGAACGCGCTGAACGTGGTGGCTTTTGGAGGTGTGAGAAGCTCTTTGGGAGCGCAGACAGATGCTCAAGACAGTTCTGGAGCTAATAATAATAAAATATTAATAATTAGGGATGCTGCAATATATTATTGAAGCATTTGGTATGCCATCCACGGCTCATCTTTTAGGTTCTGCATTAAAATTTTAACATTGTATTTTTCATTTTCCTCCTTCCTTTAATTACTCTCTGGCTCTGTGCATGTTACAATGTGAGTCCATGTGCTTAAACACGGCTCCCTGCAAGCAAATGTCCATCAGTGAGCATTAAATTAGGCAACATTTCTCTTGCAAATTAAGCCTTGCTTCTTTAGGATAAGACTCAGTTATGACTAGGGCCCACACGGAATCTGCGCACGCAGAAGTCCGCAAATTTTCCGCAGATTTTCCGCAGATTTTTAGCCCATCATTAATTCTGTTTATTTACTTGAGTAAATGTGTGTAAATCTGAATTTATTCAGTTTTTAAATTACACATATTTCACATATTAAAGGTTTTAGTTGCAGAAATCCACAGATTTTTACCAAAACTCTCCGCAGAAATTGCAAAAAATGTCCGCAGATTCCGTCTGGCCCTAGTCATGACCAATAATTATGTCCATCTGTCCGACTTCACAAGCTTTCAATCAGTTCTGCCTTAAAGGTGCAGTATGTAAGTTTGACACCTAGTGGTTAAACTTGGTGTTGCACTCCTGGATCAAAACAATAGCATGCGTGGGATGCCAGAGAAGCGAGTGATTTAAACTGTTCTAAAAAAAGCGACGACACGCGATAGAGGGAATATTCTCCATATTAAAGGGAGTTTTTGTCCTAACCAACACCTCGAATTGAATTTATTAGAAACGGCTTCTATTTCTAACAGCTGAACTTGTGAAACCTATGACAGTGATCAGCTCAGGTAAATCTCGTGTGCTTTATTCAATGCTAAATGCTAACAATATGAGTTTGAATGCCATTTTACATT
This sequence comes from Danio kyathit, assembly GCA_903798195.1. Lineage (NCBI taxonomy): Eukaryota > Metazoa > Chordata > Actinopteri > Cypriniformes > Danionidae > Danio > Danio kyathit. The sequence goes on along the minus strand of LR812528.1, from coordinate 52,920,191 downwards.
TAATGATGTTAACGTGGGTTAACATGTATTAAACAGATTCTAAACTTTACCATTTCATGAGTGAGTGCATATTCTGTGCTTCTGAAAGGCTGTGTTTAAATTTCTGCCGTGTTTGATCTGGTGCAAACAGCCAAATAGCTCATCACTGCCTCTTTCGTCACAGCGTGTTGTTAGGACACGCGGTTACAATGTAACCTGCTCACCTAATGTTGACGTTCGTAATATTTATGTCATTTGCTAATTAATAACCTCATGTGGAACTGAATCTGTCTCCCATACTGTCCTTTTCGGTCACGGACGCATGCTTTCAGAGCCTTTCTGAATGAATGTATGAAGTATGCTGTTTCCCAACATGGCAACCCGGGGTGCTGAAATATAACTGGCTAAACTGGCATGTGCATGTGAAAATTACCTAAACAAAGAGAGCGTTCCGGCACGGAAAAAACATTTTCAAAGCAGAATATCTGACTTCAGCATTGTTTTTCAGTTAAACAAGTATGTTCACTTAGGATGTTTCTTAAATATCTGCACACATATTATGGTAATTTTATGCTTTAGAAGAGTAAAAAAACTTACATACAGCACCTTTAAAATGTAAACACTGGGAAAATGTGTGTCAGTAATTTTCTCATTGTTCTGCGTCTTAAAACATCTGATCACTGATGTCTGTGTTTTTAATCTTAATCAAGCAATTAAAGATATAATAAAATCCCTCTGCTCTTACCTGAATAAAAGTATAGCTCTGTAATGGTTAACCTATACAATGAAGATTATATACAGTATGCAGTGATTATTTGATTATATTATTCAGTAAGGTACATGAAAAACCTGAAAAGCACTATTTATTTGAGTATTATATTTGCTGTATGGTGTTCGTTTTGTATTGTATTTAGCTTTCATATTTATTTGACTGCTTTTTACTGAGCATATCATATACCGAACCATACTGAAAAGGCGATCTAAAACCAAAATCCAAAAACCAAACCAAGAGAAGTCTGCATTGTTGCACCCCTTATAATAATACTGAACCACTGTGATGACGGCTTGTCCATTAATGCGTCATCACATCAGGTCTTTAAATCACATCCCTTTACTGATGTGCGTGATGAAGTTTACTCACTAAATGTGTTTACGTTGTATTTTATGCACATTTATTTCTTATTGGACAAAAAGTTTATCCTACTCAGTTGTGCGCATCAGTTTTTATGCACATGTTCAAAGTTTAAGGCAAGGCAAGTTTATTTATATAGCACATTTCATACACAGTGGCAATTCAAAGTGCTTTACATAAACAGGAATAAAAAAGAGACAAGTGTAAGAAAAAATAAAAACAGATCATAAAAAACAGATAAAAATATGTTAAAACAGGTTGTAAAAGAATGAAAAAGAAGAGAAAAACATAATAGTGCTATTTGTCGGACGTAGCACAGTGCTCATTCAGTAAAGGCACAGCTAAACAGATGTGTTTTCAGTTTGGATTTGAATGTGCCTAATGTTGGAGCACACCTGATCATTTCTGGAAGCTGATTCCAGCAGCGAGGGGCGCTGTTAGTAGCTGAAAGCCGATTCACCCTGCTTTGACTGAACTCTTGGAATTTCTAGTTTATATGATCCTAGAGATCTGAGTGTTCTTCTAGGTTTGTATTCAGTGAGCATATCTGTAATGTATTGAGGTCCTGTAGGCCATTTAGTGATTTATAGACAAGTAGTAATACTTCAAAATCTATCCTGAATGTAACTGGGAGCCAGTGTAAAGACCTGAGGACAGGTGTGATGTGCTCTGATTTTCTGGTTCTGGTCAGAATCCTGGCCGCAGCGTTCTGGATGAGCTGCAACTGTCTGACTGTGTTTTTGGGAAGGCTCGTGAGGAGGCCGTTACAGTAATCCACCCTGCTGCTGATAAAAGCATCGACAAGTCTTCACTGGAAACAAAGCATCTGATTCCTGCAATGTTTTTGAGATGATAGTATGCTGATTTACTAACTGCTTTGACATGACTATTGAAACTCAGATCTGACTCCAGAGTCACACCAAGATTCTTGACCTTATTTTTTGTTGTTTGACCCTTAGTGCCAAGGTACGCATTCACCTTGAGAACCTCATCTCTGTTCCCAAACACAATGACTTCAGTTTTCTCTTTGTTTAACTGAAGAAAGTTACACATCTTGCACATCTTGATGTTTCCACTAAACATTTTTTATGCGATTCTTCCAAAATGCGCATAAAAAGAGGTGTATGTAAACACAGCTAATGAAGAAGTGGTTCAGGACCTTATTTGGGGCCTGCTGCAGTTTTCAGAAGCACTTACAGCTGTACGTCCAGCAGGACCCGCTTGTCCTCCCCGACGTGGATCCTCCAGCTGCAGTCTTCACCCTCACCGTACCATTCAGGCCAGTTCGGGGACAGAATGACTCCACTGGGGCCTGACAGATCACCACCACACAGAGCTGTGGAGACAGACACACACACACACATACACGCATGCACACACACAGATATTTGAATATAATACTATATAATATATACAGTTGAAATCATAATTATTCGCATATTATTATATGTGAATTGTTTTTTCTTCTTCAAATATTTCCCAAATGATGTTGAACAGATTCAGGAATTGTTCACAGTATTTCCTCTAATATTTTTTCTTCTGGAGAAAGTCTTATTTGTTTTATTTCAGCTAGAATAAAAGCAGATTTTAATTGTTTTAAAGCCATTTTAAGGTCAATATTATTAGCCCCCTTCAGCAATATTAGTTTTGGATTGTCTCCAGAACAAACCACTGTTATACAATGACTTGCCTAATTACTCTAACTTTACCCTAATTACCCTAGTTAAGCCTTTAAATGTCACTTTAAGCTGAATACTAGTGTCTTGAAGAATATCTAGTCTAATATTATGTGCTGTCATCATGATAAAGAGAAAAGAAATCAGTTATTAGAGATGAGAAAATTAAAACTATCATGATTAGAAATGTGTTGAGAAAATCTTCTCTCCGATAAACAGAAATTGAGGGGAAAAAATATACGGGGGAGGGGGGGGGGGGATTCTGACTTCAACTCTACATAAAGCTAATTTCCAGTTAAAATATAATTTGTCTAATTTCAGAAAAAGAAAAATTTGGTCACACTGAAATTTGAAGGTACAATCCTCACTATTAACAAACCATTAATTGCCTTAATAGGGACTTAGGAGTCACTTAGGAGTGTAATAATAACATATAATAAGATCATCCTCAATATGCACATTATAAATACTAATAAACAGCCAGTATCTTAATAATATGCAAAAAATAAGCCACTAGATCAGGGCTATTTAATTAGTTTGTCACCGGGGCCAGTTCATGAAAAGCATCCCAAACGAAGGGCCGGAGAGACATGACTTGCAATATAGATGAAGACACAACTGCATTTAAGAGCCAATTATGTATTTTTGCTCCTTTAGACACCCACGTTGTATTTGTCTACATTAAAATGTTAACATATTGTATTTTGAAGCTATATAATATCACTGCATTGTACAATAAGTTTTTTTAACAAACATTCAAATGTTGTATTTCACAGCACAACAAAATCAGGGTATTGCTGAAGTAGGCTTCTTCTACAGTCAGATACGTTCATATGTTGTGTTTTGAACTGCATAACAATTATGGATGCAACAATTATAGATTTTGGTTGTACGATTATATAGTGTGAAGAATAATCAGTGTTTTACAGTTATCACGTCTAATGTAAATTTAAGCTTTATATGAGCTAGATTTAGATCTGGACATCCCTAACTAATATTAAAAACCTTTAAAAGGCATTTTCATTAGTAATAGTTTTTATGCTGAAGGTTTTTCTGTGCTTATAGGGCTACACAATTTAATTATGTGTGTGTTTATAGAGAGGAACGGGAGAAAATAATATAATAATAATTGTTATGAAGGTCGGCGCCAATATTTAGATTAACTGTTGTTATCATCTGCGTTCATACATACGTAATCATTTTAATAATAGTTCGTCTAACATGTCTTTTGTTTACATTGCACTGAAAGCTAAGCACAACTCTCACCGCTACAGCATGAGATGTTTTCTACTGCGTGCGCCCAGACAGCCGCGAGCGCGTTGCTCCGCTTGTGCCCGCATATTGGCATATATTCTTACAGCATAACAAACTTGCGCGCGGGAAAGACGTGATATGGGAACGGCCCGCGGCTATAGTTATTACAGTGTGCGTGCGTATTAGCTTCGGTGGACAAGCTCGGAACTTTAAACTAGCGCACAGTTGGCAACTTGGCGTAACTTTGTTCAGCAGTTTAGTTTCGTGCGGCAGAACAGAAATGCGGCTTAGAGAAGCGAATTAAAGTGCAGTTAATAGTGAAATCGGTTAATCGTTGCATCCCTAATAACGATATCAGTGCATTGTACAAAAAACATTTCTACAAACATATTCAAATGTATTCGCTGCTCTCACCACTCGCTGACTCACGCTCTGCGCAGCTCGTGCTGTATTGAACAGACGCACGTCACTTCATAACTATAGCGGCCGTTTTTTGACTGAACTAAATTTATTCTTGATGTCTTGGTCACACTATTTGGAGGGCCAGAACAAATAGCCTCGGGGGCCGGGTTTGGCCCGCCAATTGAATAGCCCTGCACTAGTTAATAGTGAGAATTGGTACTTGAACTAAAGCGTGAAAAAAAAAAAACCCATTATACAATGGGTGACACTTTAAAATGACCATTACCGCCGTGCGTTGTTCTGCTGCCGCTCTGAAGAAGTGAGAAGGTGTTTTTTAGGTATGACTGCAGTTTGCGACTATGCCGCCATGGGGCACAAAGGGACGGCAAGCGAACGGACAGAAATAGCCTACACACAGTAGCTGTAAATACTCTGCTACTTGTAAATGAAGATGAAACAATAAAACAAAGGATTATAATTCCTTCATTAATCATTAATTATTTATTAACAAGCTTTATTATCATTGTAAACTTGTTAAGTGCAATGAGGGTTCATTTTGGAAAGTAAAATTAAAAATAAAAGACAACTAAAATGAAAGTACAAACAAATACAAATAAGTAGGCCTAAATAAAGAAATAAATAAAGCAGTCCTTTAGCCTAAATATAGAGAGATGTTCGGTATTTGCTATTCTAAAGTGATAGGACTAAGATAGTCAATAAATAAGCTTTTTCATTTATGTTTTCATTTACGTTTTTATTTACATTTTCGTTGTTGATTATATTTTACTATCTCATTTTATGTCTCAATTATTGTACATAATAATAAATGAATAATGATATATATACCAATTCCAATTGCTTATGTATCATAAAGGTATGTTTTATAAAATTGTTAATGTATATGTATAAGTGGACAAAAATTATATACACTGTATATCACTAACATACACACTCACATATATATATATATATATATATATATATATATATATATATATATACAGGGCTTTACATTAACACCCGCCAACCCGCCAAATGCGGGTAGATTTCAGTGGTGGTGGGTAAGACAGACACTCCTACTAGCCACTTTGGCTGGTAGAAAATAATTTTCCCGGATAATAATTCATAAAAGCAGGGTTCGACAATAAGGATGGTCCAATATGCATGCAAAGGCGATCTAAGAATTGAGAAGCAACACTACTGACATAGAAAATTGCATTCGAGTGAGCAATAAAAAAGCAGATGAATACCGAATAAAAGGATGATAACTCGTGCTAACAGCTGAGGTGATGCGCGAGAATGTTTAAGACGCGTGCGCGCTCTCGTTTCCTTGCGTGAAGCAACTGTGTCTAGAAACACAGCTGATGTGATCAGTTCTCTTTCAAATAGACTAGACAAAAACTGATGAACATGCACCCACAGGCTTGCTGCTTTCAAGAGCTCCAGATTTGTATTTTTGTAAGCAGCACCGGTTGCTTTCGCTTTCACCATTATTTGAACAGATTATTTACGGGTCTAACGTTAACCGTGTGCGCTATCCTTTCATTATCACACGGTATGTTTTTTACCTGCTTTGTTTTGCATAAATTGGTCTAATTATCATTTTTTACAATAACATTGCTTTAATGGGAGATTACTCCCCATTTATGTGTAGTTAACTGGTGATCCTGGACCTTTAGCCAGGACAGATTACTGTGCATATGTTTTGTTAAATTAAAAGTATAGTAAACAGCTATACAGTATTTTGCACATGTACATATTTTGCTTGTTTTGACACATTTAAATTTTGTGGCTAAGTAATAATGAATTGTTTATGTTTGGTGTGGTCAGAGATAAATTTGGTAAATCCTTCATTTTGAGCTCTGAAAATGATGTGAAATAAAAACTAATTGTAATACTATGAAACCATGACCCATTTGCTCATGAACATTGAGCAAGCTCATACACGACACACAAAAAGTGAAATGAATGAGGCATGTGGAGATAACGCAATAACTAAATCAAGTAATTTTAGCATGTCAAAGTCATATTTATGTGTATAAAATATATTTTCCCAACAATAAAATTGTGGCTAGTGAAAATGGCGAGTGGCTAGTAATGTTGGAAAACTACTAGCCACAGTGGCTGGTGATCAAAAAAGTTAATGTCAAGCTCTGTATATAATATATATATATATATTGTTATGTATGTATGTGTGTGTGTGTGTGTATATATATCCATAGGTCACACTTTATTTTGATGGTCCGTTTGTTGAATTTAAGTTACATTGCAACTAATTCTCTTTAGATTATAAGTAGACTGTTAGGTTGGGGTTAGGGTTGGGGTTGGGGTTAGGGTTAGTGTAAGTTGACATGTACTTGCAAAGTTTCTTATAGTCAGTTAAATGTCTGTTGAAGGATTGTTAAATGTCAGTATCAACAGATATCAAGCAGACAGTCTACTAATACTCAAATGGACCATCAAAACAAAGTGTTACCTATCCATATCCTCCTAGGACCCGAGTGTCCACATACGTGGACAGCACATTTTTAGCTCTTAAGTGGCTATTTAAAATACTTTGAATGTTTTATATTTTGTTTCAGACATACAGTGTCATCCTGCAACTGTTTTGCAGCATATGAAATGTCCCAAACCCTATTTTTAACTGCCCAAAATGGGGAAAATGTTGTTTTTACTCTCTGATTAGTCAAAGCAAGTAAAAAAAAAACTCTATGTTAAATATGCATAAAAGAAAATTCGGGAAAAAGTGTTTTATTTAGGGCAACGCAGTGGCGCAGTAGGTAGTGCTGTTGCCTCACAGCAAGAACGTCGCTGGGTCGCAGGTTCGAACCTCGGCTGGGCCAGTTGGCGTTTCTGTGTGGAGTTTGCATGTTCTCCCTGTGTTCACGTGGGTTTCCTCCGGGTGCTCTGGTTTCCCCCACAGTCCGAAGACATGCAGTACAGGTGAATTGGGTAAGCTAAATAGTCCATAGTGTATGAGTATGAGTGTGAATGTGTGTGTGGAAGTTCCCAGAGATGGGTTGCGGCTGGAAGGGCATCCGCTGCGTAAAATCGTGCTGGATAAGTTGGCGGTTCATTCCGCTGTGGCGTCCCCGCAAGGGACAAAGCCGACAAGAAAATGAATGAATGAATGAGTGTTTTATTTAAATTGGGACCACAAGTCCACATATATGGACATCATTTGTCTCTAAAAGTACATCATATCAAGAGATGATACTTAGATTTTTATTCTAATTAGGTTCCAATAAGCCCAAATAGCAAAGAGAAATAAAAAATGCATGTAAAAAACCCCTCGGGCCTTAAGAGGATTTATATACACATTAAATAGGTTTATTATGATGCCATTATGAATATATTTATTATAATTATGCATACAATATTACATAAATATATATAAAACTAGCATCCACATATTAACTATAAAATTTCAAATGCATCCAGTTATATTCAAAATGTTCTGGCCAGTAGTATTCTTCACTTACGTCTATTCTGCTACCAGCATTTGTGAATCTCCATGCTATGCGGTGTTAATTGTGATATTAATTGCATGTGACACCCAAATGATAACAAGCATGTGTAACTCCAGCATGTGCAGTTGACCAGCGTTCATCTGTTATCCATCACTGACCTGCTGTCAGTCTCAGAAAACCTGCTTTAAGCAGCTGAAGAGGAATTACAGCAGGGTTAAACACGGGTCAACAACTACAACTGCACCAGCTCTGATCATCAGGTCAACATGTGTGAACATTAGTCAGACAGCAGAGGAAAATCTGAACAGCACTTCATACATCAAAGCACATTAGCATACCATTTACATCTGACGCAATTACCATAGCATAATTAGAGAAAGCGCTCTAATAAGCTTCAGATCTGCCAGCCCATGACATTTAGCAGGGGATAAATGATATCCTTTAGTACTATGTATGTCCTGCATGAAATCTAAATGTACAATATTTATTTTGATTGCATATATTGTTAGTTTTAAGGTGAACAATTAATCAAGTTCATTCATTCACTCATTTTCTTTTCGGCTTAGTCCCTTTATTAATCTGGGGTCGCCACAGCGGAATGAACCGCCAACTTATCCAGCATATGTTTTACGCAGCGGATGCTGAAAACCATCTCTGGGAAACATCCATTCACACACATACACTATGATCAATTTTAGCATACCCAATTCGCCTATACCACATGTCTTCGGACTGTGGGGGAAACCGGAGCATCCGGAGGAAACCCATGTCAACACAGGGAGAACGTGCAAACTCCACACAGAAACGCCAACCGAACCAGCGACCTTCTTGCTGTGAGGTGAACGTGCTACCCACTGCGCCACCATGTAACCATTAATCAAGTTAATCTACTCAATTAAAAACTGATTGTTTTTTTAGTAATCTTTAATCAAAATCTGCTCATCTGCTTGTGCTCGGGAACGCAATTGCAAGCGTTGGATGTTTATATCTTCTAAATGTAAATTTCGACACTACTTTGGAGCAGACTAGCTTATAGATATCCTTGCCCTGGTCAGATCACACGATCTTGTCTTGATTTCAGCAGGATTTTCTTGATGTAGGGTGTCGTGGGGTTTTGTAAATGACAAATGGGCGTCGTGACACAAGATTCAATTGTTTCTTCTCGTGTATTGTGGCAAAGTTCACGACAACCGATACCATACCTGCGATGCCTCACGGCACCAGCGCAGAAAGTCTAGCATGTTTCATTTTTTTCTCGTTCTTCATGATGAGTTCTGACATGTGGGTGATGCTGTGCAATAGGAGCACATAGTTTCGCAGTTATATCCGCAGGTAAACCGGTCAGGTAATCAAAAAATAGACTGCATATTTAGTCTACTTATGGGTGAGTCTTCATTGGTCAATCATTGTTTATGCAAACTAAAATATTAAAGCGTTTTAAGCAATTTTATTTGACAGACTGGCATAAATATGCAGACATTCTCTCAGCCTTCTGACCGAGTTTGTTCTTCCGAGGTAATCTGGGAACATGTTTAGTGCTGCGAATACACTGTAAAAGCATTTCCTGATTATTCAAATTACTGACCGGCAATGGATGATTTTGTCATTTTATATATAGTTGAAGTCAGAATTATTAGCCCCCTGTTTATTTTTTTTCTCAAATTTCTGTTTAACGGAGAGCAGATTTCTCCAATAATATCCAGCTGCAGGCCCACAGCACACACGTTTCAGGCACACACAATCCAGCACACACGTTCTAGGCAAGCCATATATGGTAACTAACTAACTCCTTAGGAGCGTTATCGCCACCTAGTGTATTTCACAAGTACGGCGATCGAGAACGCCCGTGCTACGATTGCCATTCATTAGACTGTCAACAGTTTATGGTTTCCCATTTCAGTCATTATTTCATTATTGCAAAGATCATTTTAACATCGCTACAGTTTCTCAAATTATCGCTACAAACTCAAATTATGTAAATAAAAATAATTGGTTAAACACTTAAGACTTTATTCAGTATCCACACACACACAAAAAACATAACAGACCGTCTAATTGTATTAAGTGTAATAAACTAATTCAGGATCTTAATGTTGTCATACTTGGTTAAAATCGTTTTGTTGTAAAATATAAAAAAACAAACAATAATGTGTCGCATTAAAATGAATTACTATAGATAATAATTTAAAATTAATATAGTTATAAACTGATTTAAACTACTATCTTTTACTAAACTGTAGCAACTGTTAGTAATATATATATATATATATATAATTTATTTAAATTCATTATTAATAGTTAATTTGTTTGTATTGCTAAATTTGTTGCAACTACAATTAACACAAATTACCAGTACTTTATGGTTTAAAAATAATATATTACTTACTATAAATTACTATAGTATTTAATGTGGGAAATCATTAATAAAAAAGTTATTAGAAAATTAAGCATATAAATACTATTAAATCGCTTGAGTAAAATATAGTGTTCACATTTATTAAATGAAAAAGATTTTTTATTACATATAAAGATGTTATTGCCTATGCATATTAACTTGCTGTTATTTCCGTCATCCATTATATAAATTAAAACTGTCCAATTTAGATAGTTCAGCAAGGCCAGCAAACGAGTATCTGCTATATTGACTCTGTCAGATAATAATGACTGATCATCTATGATGACTGATAGAAAACTGTTCAGTCTATTATATTGAATATATAGCGATCAGAAACAATGTTCATCATTTGCCCGCCTCGATCGCAATATTTGTGAAACAGTAAACACTATTGTTTAATGTGTACAATATTTATCAACAATATATATAAAAATATATTGGTGACGATGTCCGAGAAGATGTTAATAACATTAACATCCGTCGTAACCATATATGGTTTGCCTAGAACGTGTGTGCTGGATTGTGTGTGCCTGAAACGTGTGTGGTTCTGCGGGCCTGCAGCTGGATATATCTCGATTTCTCCAACACATTTCTAATCATAATAGTTTTAATAACTCATCTCTAATAACTGATTTATTTTCTCTTTGTCATGATGACAGTAAATAATATTAGACTAAATATTCTTCAAGACACTTCTATACAGCTTAAAGTGACATTTAAAGGCTTAACTAGGTTAATTAGGGTAACTAGGCAGGTTAGGGGAATTAGGCAAGTTACTGTATAATGATGGTTTGTTCTGTATTGACTATTAAAAAAAAATTAGCTTAAAGGGCTAATAATATTGACCTTAAAATGGTGTTTAAAAAATTAAAAACTGCTTTTATTCTAGCCGAAATAAAACAAATAAGAGTTTCTCCAGAAGAAAAAATATTATCAGAAATACTGTGAAAATTTCCTTGCTCTGTTAAACATCATTTGGGAAATATTTAAAAAAAAAAAAAAATCAAAGGGGCGCGAATAATTCTGACTTAAACTGTAGGTTTCTCTGAAACTGTGAATATTTCACTTTAATTTTATTTAGGCTAGATTTTATTTTATTAACAAACTAGTTTGCACTGAAGCATATAGCGGACTTGTTTTGAAGCACTTCACCTCAGATGCTATTTGTTCTTCTTGTTTAACCAACCAACAAAAAATACATTAAAATTAAGATACAAATGATACCAAACGGGGCAACGCAGTGGAGCAGTAGCTAGTGCTGTTGCCTCACAGCAAGAACGTCGCTGGGTCGCAGGTTCGAACCTCGGCTAGGCTGGGTCAGTTGGCGTTTCTGTGTGGAGTTTGCATGTTCTCCCTGCGTTCGCGTGGGTTTCCTCCGGGAGCTCCGGTTTCCCCCACAGTCCAAAGACATGCAGTACAGGTGAATTGGGTAAGCTAAATTGTCCGTAGTGTATGAGTGTGAATGTGTGTGTGGAAGTTCCCAGAGATGGGTTGCGGCTGGAAGGGCATCCGCTGCGTAAAATCGTGCTGGATAAGTTGGCGGTTCATTCCGCTGTGGCGACCCCGCAAGGGACAAAGCCGACAAGAAAATGAATGAATGAATGAATAATACCAAACGAAATTCTTTAAAAAAAAAACAATTTCCAAGAAAAATATACAAATTATTTTTTTGTTTGTGCCCGTCCACTACCTAACTGTGCGGGTGGATGATTTGTTTTGCTCTGTGCAAAATAAGGGTTTAATTAATGCTTCACTGTGACTATCACACACCTCTCTCACATATTTGCTAATTTTTTAATATGTCATTATTTTGTCTTGAGCATCTGCTTTCTCAGTGCTGATGTGCTTTCATCAGGTGAGGGAGTGTTCAATAAGCAACCCCGGCTGGAAAATATACATTTAGATTTAAAGGAAATGGTGACGCAGTGGTGCAGTAGGTAGTGCTGTTGCCTCACAGCAAGAAGGTCGCTGGTTCGAGCCTCGGCTGGGTCAGTTGGTGTTTCTGTGTAGAGTTTGCATGTTCTCTTTGCGTTCGTGTGGGTTTCCTCCGGGTGCTCCGGTTTCCCCCACAGTCCAAAGACATGCAGTACAGGTGAATTGGGTAGGCTAAATTGTCCGTAGTGTATGAGTTTGAATGAGTGTGTATGGATGTTTCCCAGAGATGGGTTGCAGCTGGAAGAGCATCCGCTGCATAAAACATGTGCTGGATAAGTTGGTGGTTCATTCCGCTGTGGCGACCCCGGATTAAAAAAGTGACTAAGCCGAAAATAAAATGAATGAATGAATGATTTAAAGGAAATATCTTAATATTAAAGAGGAAATATACATTTGATCCTACCAATGTCATAAGGAATGCCCTTAAATAATGTGGCAATGAGTTGTCTGCAAGCATCAGTGTTTATTGAGACAAAAAAATTGAAATTGAGATAAGATATACTAATGTTACACAAACACTTGTGACTGCTTTGGGAAATAAAGCTCGTCGTAGACGTCACAGGATGACTGATCGTGAAGGAACGTGTAGTCTGGCACATCTGTTACTCAAGACAAGTCAAGATTTTATCAAGACAAAATTGCATAATCAGACAGAGTGACTTTCATAACCGACAATAAAAATCATGTGATCTGACCGGGGCTTAAAACTTATTGTTACTAACATCTAAAAAAAAACATTATTTTGATTTCATGGTGACTTTAACCCTAGGGGAAAATGTGTCCACAAAAAGTGGAGTGTTCCTTTAATGAAGTGATGCACATGCTGTTTTCAGATCAGTAATAAACACTCCGTGACTGTGCAGTGTGTGAATGTAAGCTGATACGCACCTTTACAGAGCGGCTCGGTGTCGTTCCAGTAGGGGTCTCGTGTGTTTATGCACTCGATGACGGGCGGGCCCTGCTCCAGAGAGTGTCCCGGGTCACAGCTGAACTGCACCACTGTCCCCACACCGTATGCTGGGTCTGTCGTGCTGAAGTTTCCATTCTGAATGTACGGTTCGTAGCAGTGGCCCTTTTCGAACGCTGGACATCAACAATCAGGACAAACCAGAAAACAATAAACACTTCAGAGAAACATGATAGATTCATTAGCCTTAAAGGGACAGTTCACCCAAAAATGTAAATTCTGTCATCATTTATTGATCTTCCACTTGAGTTTCTTTCTTTTTTTGCTCAATAATTGAAAATAAAAAACCCTGATATTATCAAAACAATGAAATTCATACATCTTTATATATAAAAACGTAAATGCTTTTAAAATAATGTTGGAAAACGTTATTGATTTTGATAGAGTACTTAAAAATTGGTTAAAAACAAAACAGCAGTCTATACATGAATAGTCTGTTATTACAATCTCGTTTGATCATGCTGCCTTGCCTTAGAGCTTTTGTATGGAAAGATTAATAATTATTCAATTCAATTCATCTTTATTTGTATAGCGCTTATACAATGTTGGTTGTGTCAAAGCAGCTTCACATGGAAGATTATAGTGAATGTAAACAGTGTCAGTTCAGTTTTCAGAGATTAAGTTCATTTCAGTTTAGCTCAGTTCAGTGTGGGTTAATAATCACTACTGAGAGTCCAAACACTGAAGAGCAAATCCATCGATGTGCAGCTCTACAGATCCCGAACCATGCAAGCCAATGGCGACAGCGGCGAGGAAAAAACTTCACCAATTGGCGAAAGTGAAGAATTTAAAAACCTCGAGAGAAACCAGGCTCAGTTGGGCACGACCATTTCCCCTATGGCCAAACGTCTTGTGCAGAGCTGCAGTCTAGGCGCAGGAAGCTGGACCTCAGCGAAGACTTGTCTGTCCTTGGAGCGTCACAGGAGTCAGTCTCAGGCTCTCACTCCACGATGACCACCACAGCAGCTGCTAAAATTCTAGAAAAAGTTTTTAATTATGTGACTGTCTATTATATATTCATTCATTAATTTTCTTTTCAGCTTAGTCCCTTTATTAATCCGGGGTCGCCACAGCGGAATGAACCGCCAACTTCTCCAGCACATGTTTTACGCAGTGGCCTTCTTGCTGTGAGGCGACAGCACCACCTACTGCGTCACCTCTGTCTATTATATATGTTTTTTTTTATCATTATCATTTTTCAATGCATTGTAATTCGATTTGCTTTAAACAAGTGTCCACTGCACATGTTGAAAATGAGCAAGTCATATAACACTTAAACAAATGCATAAGGTTTTTCCATTATAATGGTGCATATTCACATGTGTGTGTTTCTCAGCAGCAGACGTGGTCATAGTTGGTAAACTCAGAGCGCAGTGAATGGGAGAGGACAACACATCATTATTCTACAATCCTATCTGCTGAAATAACAGACTGAAATAACAGAAAAACTCCAGGATGGTGTTATCAAGACTTTCAGAAGAGGACAACAATAGTGTGAGACTGATAACGGCAGCCAGAGGAGACAATCTTGTCAGATTGCCCCCCCCCCCCCCCCCCCCCCCCCCCCGCAGATGAACAATGTTTTTGAAGTGTTTCAGTCAGGTTTCAGGCCTCATCACAGTACAGAAACCGCATTAGTGAAATAACCAACGATTTACTCTTAGCTGCTGACCAAGGGTGCATCTCACTATTAGTTTTACTCAATCTTAGCGCCGCATTTGACACCATTGACCACAATATTCTCATAGACCGCTTATATTCTACAGGTGTCCAAGGACAGGCTATTCATACTTAGCTGACCGCTACCCGTTTGTGAATATTAATGGACAGCTTTCACAAGTCAGGCCAGTAAAGTACGGGGTCCCTCAAGGATCAGTTTTAGGCCCTTTGCTGTTTACAATATACATGCTTCCCCTGGGAGACATTATTAGAAAACATGGGATCAGCTTTCACTGCTATGCAGACGATACTCAATTATACATTTCAACTAAACCTGATGAGATGTCTGAACTGTCTAAGCTAACCGAGTGTATCAAAGATGTTAAAGACTGGATGACCAACAATTTTCTTCTCTTAAACTCAGACAAAACAGAATTAATACTTATCGGGCCTAAATCCTGTACACAGCAGTTCTCACAACTGGACCTGCAACTAGAGGGATACAAAGTTAACGTTAGCTCTACTATAAAAGATCTGGGTGTCATATTAGACAGCAATTTAACTTTTGAAAGACATATATCCCATGTCACAAAAACTGCCTTCTTTCATCTGAGAAATATTGTTAAGTTACGAATATGCTATCCATATCAGTTGCAGAAAAGCTAGTCCATGCTTTCATGACTTCTAGGCTGGATTACTGTAATGCTTTGTTTGCTGGTTTCCCAGCATCCTCTATTAACAAACTTCAGCTAGTGCAAAATGCAGCTGCCAGAGTTCTTACCAGGTCTAGAAAATATGATCATATCACCCCAATTTTATCCTCCTTACACTGGCTGCCTGTTAAGCTTCGTATTGAATTTAAAATATTACTCCTTACCTATAAAGCTTTAAATAATCGAGCTCCTGTTTATCTAACCAACCTCCTGTCTCGCTACAACCCAACCCGCTCTTTAAGATCTCAAAACTCAAGGCTTCTGGTAGTACCTAGAATAGCAAAGTCTACTAAAGGAGGTCGAGCCTTCTCATTTATGGCTACTAAACTCTGGAATCAAAACTAGATTAAAAACCTATCTTTTTAGTAAAGCATACACTCAGTGCATCACTTAGCGGTATGATGCATGAATGTGCTCCACACAGGTTTTTCCATCTCGTTTATATACACTATGAACAGCAGCTACGCTAATTATTCTCTTTATTCTCTATTTCCACCTGGGGATACTCATCCTGAGGCCCTCAGAGACTATGCAGTGCCACTGAAGTGATCCAAGACCTGTGAAGAAATGATCCCAAGGTTTCCACATTCCCGGACCAGGCCGTAGCAGCTGCTGTGGTGGTCATGGAGGAGTAGAGAACCTGCGACTGATTCCTGTGAGACTCCAGGGACCGCTGAGTCTTCGCTGACATCCTGCGTTCTCCAGCCTCCGGCGCCTAGACTGCAGCTCTCCACAAGATGTTTTGCCATAGGAGAAATGGTCGTGCCCAACTGAGCCTGGTATCTCTCTAGGTTTTTTTTCCTTCACTTTCGCCAATTGGTGAAGTTTGTTCCTCGCCGCTGTCCCCACTGGTATGCATGGTTCGGGACTTGTAGAGCTGCGCATCGATGGATTACTCTTCAGTGTTTGGACTCTCAACAGTGAATGTTAAAACACACTGAACTGAACTGATCTAAACTTAACTGAACTTAAACTTTGAAAACTGAACTACACTGTTTTAATTTACTTTAACCTTCTACGTGAAGCTGCTTTGACACAATCTACATTGTAAAAGCGCTAAACAAATAAAGTTGAATTGAATTACACACACCTCACATAAGCGCTCATTCCTTTTTTTTTGTAATTTGACACAAAGATGATATAATACATACAGAAATACATACAATTGTTCACAAGTTCAAACAAAAAATCTAAATATTAAAAAAATTCAAGGACTTAAGATGCTGATGATGTTAAACATGTCATAACAGTCTTGTGAAAAGGCTCAATTTAATGTCCCTGTTAAGTAAATAAATATTTTCAGTCTATTGCACATTGAATTGAATCTACTCAGTGTATTCTTCAGCCTACCTTCAAATCGTATATTGAAGCCGGTGTTGTGGCTGTTCGGCTGGTCTGTTATAAACTGAACCCGAACTGCTGGACCTTCGCTGATCACTCCCTCAAACGGGATCGGACCTCCACGTCCAGAATCAAACAGGACCACCGAACCAGCATCGAGACCACTCCATAACACAAGCCTAAATCATGGAGGAAGATTTACTCCCCCTTTGGTTATGTTGGTGTTTGTTTTTGCCCATTGTCTTTCATTGTAATCATATTTATTGACTGCAAAGCCATGACAGCATATAATCTTGCATTTAGTCAATCTTGCATAATCACTTTCATGATTAGTGCTGGTTTTCCCTGTTGGAATTAAGAGGTAACATTTGTCATTTTTACTGCTGATCATCAGTAGGCAGCATTAACCCTTTAGATAGGCCCAACAGGGAAAACCAGCACCAATCAAGAGTGCATGATTATATGCTGCCATGGCTTTGCAATCAATAAATGTGATTATAAGTGAAGTCAATGGGACAAAAACAGCACTGACATAACCAAAGGGGAGTCAATCTGAACACACAGATTTACAATCCAAAAATATGATTATAATGGAAGTCAATGGGGCAAAAACAGCCCCAACATAACACTTATTGAAGAGTTGAGTGTCATAGGAGAAGCATGCATTAATGTTGATGGTACCTGTGTTTACCTGTCTGTGGTGCCCAACACCATTCTCTCCAGGTGTAGGTGCAGTCGCTGGCCGCTTGGAGCCTCCAGAGACCAGGAGCAGCTGCGGTCCAGGGTGCTGTTGGGGCCCGAATGGGGTGAGGGGGACAACACTCGTCCCACTGTTGCGTTTTTAACAACACCGCCACACAAAGCTGCACCAGAACATATTGAACATTGCATTAATAAGCTAATAGTAATACTGTCTTATACTGGGTAGTTGTGAAAATTCTGAGAGGTTGTTGTCTTCAGGGTTTGTCAGGGTGTTGCCAACGTACTGAGAAGTTGTCACTGTGTTGTTAGGGTGTTCTGGGTGGTTGCCAGGGTGTTGCTAAGGGTTTTAGAAGGTGTTCAAATGTTGTTATGGTGTTCTGTGTGGTTTTCAGGGTGTTGTCAAGGGTTTTAGAAGGTGTTAAAATGTTGCTATGGTGTTTTGAGTGGTTTCCAGGGTGTTGCTAAGGGTTTTAGAAGGTGTTAAAATGTTGCTATGGTGTTCTGAGTGGTTTCCAGGGTGTTGCTAAGGGTTTTAGAAGGTGTTAAAATGTTGCTATGGTGTTCTGAGTGGTTTCCAGGGTGTTGCTAAGGGTTTTAGAAGGTGTTCAAATGGTGTTATGTTGTTCTGGGTGGTTTCCAGGGTGTTGCTAAGGGTTTTAGAAGGTGTTCAAATGTTATTATGGTGCTCTGTGTGGTTGCCAGGGTGTCGCTAAGGGTTTTAGAAGGTGTTAAAATGTTGTTATGGTGTTTTGGGTGGTTTCCAGGGCTTTGCCAAGGGTTTTAGAAGGTGTTAAATGTTGTTATGTTGTTCTGTGTGGTTTCCAGGGTGTTGTCAAGGGTTTTAAAAGGTGTTAAAATGTTGTTATGGTTTCTTGTGTGGTTTCCAGGGTGTCGCTAAGGGTTTTAGAAGGTGTTAAAATGTTGTTATGGTGTTCTGGGTGGTTTCCAGGGCATTGCCAAGGGTTTTAGAAGGTGTTAAATGTTGTTATATTGTTCTGTGTGGTTTCCAGGGTGTTGCCAAGGGTTTTAAAAGGTGTTAAAATGTTGTTATGGTGTCTTGTGTGGTTTCCAGGGTGTTGCTAAGGGTTTTAGAAGGTGTTAAAATGTTGTTATTGTGTTCTGTGTGGTTTCCAGGGTGTTGCCAAGGGTTTTAGAAGGTGTTAAAATGTTGTTATGGTGTTCTGTGTGGTCGTCAGAGTGTTGCTAAGGGTTTTAGAAGGTGTTCAAATGTTGTTATGGTGTTCTGTGTGGTTTCCAGGGTGTTGCCAAGGGTTTTAGAAGGTGTTAAAATGTTGTTATGGTGTTCTGTGTGGTCGTCAGAGTGTTGCTAAGGGTTTTAGAAGGTGTTTTAGAAGGTGTTCTGTGTGGTTGCCAGGGTGTTGCCAAGGGTTTTAGAAGATGTTAAAATGTTGTTATGGTGTTCTGTGTGGTTGCCATGGTGTTGGCAAGTTTATGAGAAGTTGTTAATGTGTTATCATGGTGTTCTGTGTGGTTGCCAGGGTGTTGCTAAGGTGTTAAGATGTTGTTATGGTGTTCTGCGTGGCTGACAGGGTGTTGCTAAGGTGTTAGGATGTTGTTATGGTGTACTGTGTGGTTGCCAGGGTGTTGCTAAGTTTGTAAAAAGTTGTTATTGTGTTGTCATGGTTTCTGTGTGGTTGCCAATGTGTTGCTAAGGTATTAGGATGTTGTTATGGTGTTCTGTGTGGTTGCCAGGGTGTTGCTAAGTTTATAAGAAGATGTTACTGTGTTGTTATGCTGTTCTGTGTGGTTGCCAGGGTGTTGCTAAGGTGTTAGGATGTTGTTATGGTGTCCTGCGTGGTTGCCAGGGTGTTGGTAAGTTTATAAGAAGTTGTTACTGTGTTGTTATGGTGTTCTGTGTGGTTGCCAGGGTGTTGCTAAGGTGTTAGGATGTTGTTATGGTGTTCTGCATGGTTGCCAGGGTGTTGCTTAATTTATAAGAAATTGTTATTATGTTGCTACAGTGTTCTGGGTGGTTGCCAGGGTGTTGCCAAGTTTATAAGAAGTTGTTACTGTGTTGTTATGTTGTTCTGGGTGGTTGCCAGGGTGTTGCTAAGGTTCAGATATGTTGTTACTGTATTGTTATTGTGTTCTGGGTGGTTGCCATGGTGTTGCCAAGGTTCAGATATGTTGTTACTGTATTGTTATTGTGTTCTGGGTGGTTGCCAGGGTGTTGCTAAGGTTCAGATATGTTGTTACTGTATTGTTAATGTGTTCTGGGTGGTTGCCAGGGTGCTGTTAGATAATATATCAGGTTCTAAGTGGTTGTTATGGTGTTGCTAGGTTTGTTTGATGTTATGGTGCTGTAGGTGGTTGTGAGAGCATTGTTATGGTTCTGCTAGGTTGTTGTGTTAATATTGTGTAAATTGTTGCTAGGGCTTTGATAGTGGTTGGTTAGTTTCTAATGCTGATGATACTTTTTTTGAGCAATGTTCTGCAAATTCTGCAAAGCAATGTTGTTAGGTTGTTTTTCTATTAAGAATGGGCAACAATATTGTATCTGTATCCCATTGTCCTAATTAGTTACCCCGTATCTTACCTGGTTGCCCATTTATGGGATCATTTCCCAAAGTTGCCCATCAACATTGCTTAAAAAGTTGCCCTGTGTATCATCAACATTATGTTCTAAGATGTTATTGGGTTGCTATGTGGTTGCTATGGTGCTCTATAATCTAGGTGTTGTGTCGGGGATGTTCAGCATATGTCTGACCTCTGCAGCTGGGCTCATGCTGGCTCCAGACGGGCAGCGAGGCGTTCAGGCAGGTGAGCGTGGCGTCCCCCTGCAGGTGATATCCCATGTGACAATGGAAATGAGCCGTTCCTCCGGGATGCAGATCTTTCACTGACACCTCACCAAAATGAGGCCGCCGAGGTAGAGCACAACTCAGCCGAAAAACTGGACAAGAAACTCTCAGTTATCCTTTAAAACATCTCCATTTATAACATCTGAGTGAATGAAGACATCTCTGCAGGGTGGACTCATCCTTTAATCATTTATGAGGGAAATAAATGCTAATTCGACTGCGCATGAGAAAAACCCTGTGAAATGAGCCCTGGAGTAAAACTTCAACTGCATTAGCCTGTTAATGGACACCACAGAAGCTATCAAGTTAGATAGCAGAGCAAATTAACCAAGCAGAGACTTTTTCAATTAAAAGTTTAGAGGCAAAACTCTCCGCAACAATACTGAGGCTTCCAGACGAGGAGCAGTTTTATCATTTACACGCACGCACCTGTGGGATTCATTAGCATAATATTATATAAACACCCCAGTTGTGTGTGAATGAGTAATTATGAGGCCCAGAGCTGCTGTTTAGTGTTTAATGGGTTGTTTTAAGACTGACTCTGATAGTGCAGCTGGAACAGGCTGACTCCTCCCTCTGGAGACGAGCGGTAAAACACTGACAGCGTATTGGTTGGACTGCGGATCACCTGACCCTCCACCAGAAGCGTCTGATTAGCCAGAACGAGCAGGGCTCCGCCTTCATCTACTCCTCTGATTGACAGCTGCTCTCCCTCTGACAGGTTCACACTTTTCACCTACAATAAAGGAAAGACAAATCAAGAAAACCCACATATACACTATACAGTATGTAGAACATACACAACCTCAAATCAGAAAAGTTTTGGGAGAGCATGAAAAACAAATAAAACAACAGAGTAGTGTTTTCCAAATTTAATCTAACTTGTATTTCATTGCAGACAACATGAACACAAAATATTTGAGGTTTTGTCTGCTCAACTTCATTTCATTTGTAAATATTCATCCTTTCCTGTCATTCAGACCTGCAACACACTCCAGAAACAGCTGTGACAGGAGCAGTTTAGGGATAGTAATCAGGTAAATTGCTGAAATTATGATGTGATTTGCAGTGCCCTTTGTTTAACCCAGATGGCAAAGTTAGTTGGTATCGTCAGCAGTGCTCTTTCAGTGTTTAAAGACAGTCAAAAATGATTTAGTTACTAAGTTTACAGCATGTTAATATCACTGCAATATTATAGTACAATATTATAGACTGAAAGATCCGCTGTAAATGCTGCTCTCCGAGTGTAAACATGTAAACAGCAATCAAACTATCACAGTCGTGTAGGATTTTCGCCGCATTTTAGATTTAGATTAGATTAGATTCAACTTTATTGTCATTACACATGTACAAGTACAAGGAAACGAAATGCAGTTTAGGTCTAACCAGGAGTGCAATAGCAGCAAGTGCAGGATATAGGTATAAGTTATAAAGTGCAGTTATAGAAACACTATGGTGATATTTACAAATAGATGTACTATGAACATTATATACAGGTTGTATTAGCTATGAACAGAGATTTACAATAGATGGATAGATGTACAGGTTGCTATTAATAATCAGAAGTGTGCAGATATATAAACATAATTACAAATGTATATGTACAGTGGGTGTGTACATAATTACAAATGTACATGGGTATGTACAGTTCAAATAAATGAATCAGTGCAATGATTATGTGCAATTTTTAAATGTGCAAATGTTAAATAGTGCAGTGATTATGAGGAGTCTGAGTTATGAGGAGAGTGGGGGTGTATCAGGGGGGCAAAGAGTCAGTGTGGGGCAGAGTTCAAGAGGGAGACAGCTCTGGGAAAAAAGCTGTTCCTTAGTCTGCTGGTTTTAGTCCGGGGGAGCCTGAAGTGCCTGCCAGAAGGCAGGAGAGAAAACAGTCTGTGAGCAGGGTGAGAGGAATCTTTAAGAATACTGCGTGCTCGGCGCAGACAGTGTTTCCTCTGGATGTCCTCTATGGTTGGCAGTGTGGTCCCTGTGATACGTTGGGCAGTTTTCACCACCCGCTGCAGTGCCTTACGCTCCGCAACAGAGCAGCTTCCATACCAGACTGTGACACAGTTCGTCAGGATGCTTTCTATTGTGCAGCGGTAGAAGTTCACCAAGACGGCTGATGACAGCTGGTTCTTCTTAAGTTGCCTTAAGAAAAATAGGCGCTGGTGAGCCTTCTTGACCAGGCTGGAGGTGTTGGTGGTCCAGGAAAAGTCCTTTGAGATGTGGGTCCCCAGGAACTTGAAGGATGAGACAGGCTCGACGGCCATCCCATTGATGTGGATGGGATCATGTGAGCCTGTTCGTCCCTTCCTGAAGTCCACAATGAGCTCCTTGGTCTTGTCGGTGTTAAGGAGCAGATTATTGTCGGTGCACCAGGTGGCCAGATGCTGTATCTCCTCCCTGTAGGCAGTCTCATCATTGTTGCTGATTAGACCAATCACTGTGGTGTCATCTGCAAATTTGATGATGGTGTTAGAACTGTTGACAGGCCTACAGTCGATGGTAAAAAGGGAGTAGAGGAAGGGGCTCAGCACACAGCCCTGTGGTACACCAGTGTTGAGTGTGACGGTGGAGGAGCAGATGTGGTCTGATCTAACATTCTGAGGTCTGTTAGTCAGAAAGTCCATAACCCAGTTGCAGAGAGACGTGTCGATATCCAGGTCTCTAAGTTTGATCATTAACTTAGAGGGTATGACAGTGTTAAATGCTGAGCTGAAGTCAACAAACAGCATTCGTGCATAAGTGTTTTTATTGTCCAGGTGTGTGAGTACAGAGTGCAGTGCTATGGAGACTGCATCTTCTGTGCTCCTGTTGCCACGGTAGGCAAACTGATGTGGGTCCAGTGTGGATGGCAGAGAGTCTTTCAGATGTGCCAGGACCAGCCGCTCGAAGCACTTCATGATGATGGGTGTGAGTGCTACAGGGCGGTAGTCATTCAGGCATGTTGGGCTGGAGTGTTTCGGCACTGGCACAATAGAGGTGGTTTTAAAGCATGTTGGCACAGCTGCTAGGTTAAGGGACAGGTTGAAAATGTCTGTGAATACCCCAGCGAGCTGTTCTGCGCATGCTTTGAGGACGCGCCCAGGAATACCGTCTGGTCCAGCAGCCTTACGCACATTGATCCGACTCAGTGCGGTGTGGACTTCTGAGGAGGTGAGTGTGATGGGTGAGTGGTCGGTTAAGGAAGTGATCCTGGTGTAGGGTTCTTTATTGTCTCTTTCAAAGCGGGCATAAAAGTCATTAAGCTCGTTCAGGAAGGAGACATTTGTGGCTGTGGGTGTGGACTGGCTGGGTTTGTAGTTGCTGATGGCCTGTATGCCCTGCCACATGCGCCGAGGATCAGAGTTGGAAAAGTGCTCCTCTAGCTTTAGCTTGTAACAGTGCTTGGCCTTTTTGATGCCCCTCTTCAAATTAGCCCTGGAAGTGCTGTAGGCCTGTGCATCCCCTGATCTGAAGGCAGTGTTGCGTGCCTTCAGCAGGAGGCGCACCTCCTTGTTCATCCATGGCTTTTGATTTGGGTATGTGGTGATCTGTTTCTGGGTTGTGACACTGTCAATGGTGGTGTTGATGTAATCCAGAACAGAGGAAGTGTAGCTGTCAATGTCTGTGCGAGAGCCACATGTGGCCTGGGAAGCAAACATACTCCAGTCTGTGTGTTGAAACCTGTCCTGGAGTGTGGAGTCTACCCCCGCTGGCCACACTTTGATGGTCCTCACTGATGGCTTCACACGGTTGATGAGGGGTGAGTATTTGGGGCTGAGGAACAAAGAAAGATGATCTGATTGACCCAGGTGGGGGAGGGGGGTCACAGCGTAGGCTTCAGCCATGTTTGTGTATACATGGTCCAACGTTTTGTTTCCCCGTGTGTGACAGAAAATGTTTTGATGGAATTTGGGGAGCACTGTCTTTAAGTTTGAGTGATTAAAATCCCCCGCAACAATAAAAGCAGCCTCCGGGTGAGCAGTCTGTTGTTTGCTGATGGCTGCATGAAGTTCTTTCATTGCCAACTTGGCATCAGCATCGGGAGGAATATAAGCGGAAGTAATGATAGTTGAGGTGAACTCACGTGGCAGATAAAAGGGTCTGCATTTGACCATCAGAAATTCCAGGTTAACAGAGCAATGTCTCCCAACGATGACAGAGTTTGTGCACCAAGCTTTGTTAATATAAATGCATAATCCTCCGCCTCGGGTCTTACCGGAGTCATCCGCCGTTCTGTCTGCTCGGAATGTGTGATGCTCAGTTAAAGATACAGCGTTGTCTGGTATTCCGCTGTTTAGCCATGTTTCTGTGAAAATCATGACATTACAGTTCCATAATCTTTTGCTGTGGTTGATGCGCAGTCGAATCTCATCCATTTTGTTCACCAGGGACCGTACATTGGCGAGGAAGATGCTGGGTAAGGACAGCCGGTGCGGTGTTAGCTTTAGCTTAGCTCTTAGCCCGCCGCGCTTCCCCCGTCTTTGTTTACGATCCCGCCGCCGCCTTCGAGCACTTCCGCCCGGCTGGGCAGAGCGCTCGGCCTCGGGTGTTCTGGCTATCTCCGGAATGAGTCGTAGATTGCTGATAAAACTGTCCGAAATGCACAAACCAATATCCAAAATCTCCTGTCGGGTGTACGATGTAAAGGCATTACTGTTCTGCACGAACAGACCCGAAATGAGCAGGAAAAACACTGCAAAACTGCAGAAACTGGAGAGACGCTGAGCCTCGCGTTGTGTACGCGCCGCCATCTTGGTCATACGGGGACAGGATAGTCTATACACACACGGTTTTCTGACGCTACCTACCGAGTGCATCTACGTTATCGAGAAATGCTGAGGATGTTTTTCTCCCATACACCGTGCGCTATCAAACACTCCATTAAAACTCCTCTCTCCAGCAGTTTCTCTCTTTGTGACGGGGGGCATGCAGGAAATGTTCCTGAATAAAAAGTGAAAGTGCCAAACTGCAGTGAAAGTCGACAAATTTATAATTTGGCAAGTAATTGGATTACTGATGTCCATGTAAACACAGTCACTGTCTTTCTCCCCTGCGTCTGCGTGTTTGTTTTGCCTCTGTGAAAATCAGCGCATGCTCAAACTGAAACTCCCATATTTGCAAATCCTTCCCTCTTTCCCTCCCTCGACACTCCCACCTAAACAGAGCTGGACACGCCCACTTTCCTGACTTTTTCCAAACTAGAGGTGTGAAAACACCTCTGTGGGTTTCGTGGCCCTTTAAGCAGTGCCGGCCCTGTATATTCGGTGGCCCCAAGCAGAAACATTTTGGGGCCCTTCTATGCTCTGATAGTAGAGTACAGCCATTGCAAACTAACCCACAATGGTCTTATTGCTTATTAAATACAATCAATTAAAACTTAAAGATTTGCTACATTTCTTCTGCTTAATAACTGTCTGAATGATTTGGACATTTTAAAACTGTTTATTGTCGTCAACTAGCAGCTTAAAAATGAAGAATTAAACAATCTTTAATGAAGGGACCAGTGATTCCTACTTTTGCAACCTTCCAGAGCAACTGTCACTAACCTTTTAAAGGTAACGTGCACACAGAGACGTTTTTGCTCGGGTTTTCTGTCGACGTTTAATGCCTCGTGATCAGTGGTGTAAAGTAACTAATTACAAATACTCAAATGACTGTAATTGAGTAGTTTTTCTTAGGAATTGTAATTCACTGAGTAGTTTTAAAAATGTGTCCTTTTACTTTCCCTTGAGTAGATTTATAGTGCAGTATCTGTACCATACCTGTCAACATTGGGATGTGAAAATAAGGGATACTCAAATTCCCCCCCAACCCCCCAAAAAAATAAATAAATAAATAAATAAACTTCTAAAACGATCAGTAATACGTTTTATTATTATTTACAAAGGATATAATAATTAATATACATTAGAAAAAGCTGCAAATAAATTATTATAATCATTATTATTATTATGATGATGTGTATATGTCTGTTCAAACACGCACCGAAAACCCAGTGTCCACTTGAGCTCAGCATCAAATCGCGTACGTACAGAATCTGCTTGGGAAACAGCGCCTAATATCACTATGGAGCACATCAGCTGAAATGAAAAGGAAATGAATCGCGCCGTTTTCATGTTAATTTCAAAGTGTTTCCATGCCTAAATAAAATGAAAGCACAGAACCGATTCACATTTAGGAGCAAGGGCGGCCCCTGGTGGTTCGGCGGTATGGGTTGCATATAAGGAGGATCGGTTCTTCTCAGAAAGATAAAAAATACGGGAAAATACCTTTACGGGATGACAGCGGGATAGAACTGTAAAATACGGGAGAATCCCGGGAAAAACGAGACGGTTGACAGGTATGATCTGTACTTTTACTCCACTACTTTCCTTTAATCTGCAGTCACTACTTTATTTTTCTTGTCCATGGGGATTAGAAAAATCAGTCCTGAGATTCCTGTCCAATCAAATCACACATACCGTAGAAGGTAAATCGCATGATAATGAACTACCTCAAGACGTGTGCACTTTATAATTGCAGCAAACTGTTTGGAAGCATTAAAAATGTCCAAGAAGATGTTCAAAATCTTTACACACATTGACCCAGAGACTGTTTAGATGTCACTGATGAGAAGATGACGGATGTTTACTGTATGATGACCGAAATGGCCTTAAACACCCAGCAGGCACAGGTCATCAACATGATGTCTGATTGGCGTTGAACCCTAACGTCATGGGGACTTTGCATTTTGTTCGGAAATGGAAATCGGGTTGACGTCAGAACTTAACATCAGGCCAATGTCAATGTCCAATGTTCTACTTAAAAACAACCAAATATCAACGTCTAATGATGTTACAGCTTGCCATTGTGTGAACGTTACCCCTATGACATCTATCAGACGTTGGATTTTGATTGCCGTACCTGATGAATAAATGTCAGTATTTGACGTCATATATGACGTTGGTTAAGGTTGTTGGCTCGACTTTTTACACCACTGCTCGTGACTAAATAAAGGGCGCAAAAGCGTCATTTAAAAAAAAAAACGTCTCATGCTCGTTTTTTTTGTTTTGATGCGCCGCGTCAAAACCTTCTCCACCAATCAGATTGGCACTTTTGTTCACGTGCACGAAGCTGCTGAAGTTGAGAGCCTCCAAGTGCAACACTGTCAATGCGAGCGCACACTGAGGAAGATGCTCAGAGGTGATATGAACGTGGAGCTGCTTATTGCACTGGTGAACAATAATCATTTCTTCATCGCTAGAGTTGGAGCTGCTACTTGAACCATTCATAACAACAAGCGTGTCAACTTTGTCTTCGTCTGTGTTACAAGCGGGTGTCAGAAGCTTAAAGTTGTGTAGCGCCATCTAAAGGAGTGATTTTGCATACTCTTCTGCTCGACGCTAGTGAAAATCGCTTAGGTTTGAATCTGGAAAAACGTCTTGAAAAACGCTGACGATAAACGCAAACGAAAACCGTCCCAGTGTGTACGAGCCTTAAGGTCCCTAACCTTGGCCTTGCTGTAATCTATCAATCAAAAAACCCTTTTTAATTTCCATTTCCAGCTTGACACCTTTACCTGAACATTTTAACTATGTAAAAGCACTCGTTTAACCTACTTTAAACTTTTTAATTGATGCAACCAAGAAAATCTGGAAAGATTGGAGGAAACAAAATGGTAAAATGATTTTCAATTGCACGTCACCTTCTACATTAGTACTTTATAAATACAATTCTACTACTACTTTTACCTGATAATAATAACTATTAGGGGGCAGCACGGTGGCGCAGTGAGTAGCACAAGCACCTCACAGCAAGAAGGTCGCTGATTCGAGCCTCGGCTGGATCAGTTGGCATTTCTGTGTGGAGTTTGCATGTTCTCCCCGTGTTGGCGTGGGTTTCCTCCGGGTGCTCCGGTTTCCCCCACAGTCCAAACACATGTGGTACAGGTGAATTGGGTAGGCTAAAATTGGCCATAGTGTATGTGTTTCCCAGTGATGGGTTGCAGCTGGAAGGACATCCGCTGTGTAAAACGTATGCCGGATAAGTTGGCAGTTCATTCAGCTGTGGGGACTCCTGATTAATAACTAAGCTGAAAATAAAATGCATGAATAATGTTGTTTAACTAATTGTTAGTTGACAATAACAGAGTTGACCAGAACGTAGAGACTAGTGGTGGGCCGTTATCGGTGTTAACGTGCTGCGTTAACGCGAGACTCTTATCGCGCGATAAAAAAAAATATCTGCGTTAATCTATTCTCAAAGTTGGGTTGAGAGCTGGGTCTATTCTACGCAAGCTATGGGGACTTTCACTTTGAAAGTTTAGCGCGGATGTATACCTGACCGGTGAGCCGTCTGAGAATGAAGTGCCCTTCTGAATCAAATCAGCAGGATGCCTGACTCTAACTGCAGTTCGGCAGTTTCACTTTAACTCACCAACATTTAACTCATGCCTTTGTGACAAACTGGGGTATTAGACGCAAATAAATGAGTAAGGACTGGTGAGAGTGTTATGGAGTTTAATAACGAACGCCAAATGAGAAGAAAAAGAAACTTCCGCATTTCGCGATGTGTGTGTGTGTGTGTGTGCGTCTGTACGTCTGTGCGGTCCTTTACTGACAGCCGCCTGTGTGGATCTTGTCGGAAAATATGGCGAAAAGTCCTACATGATGGTGCTAGTTTGTCAGTATTGCCACTAATATCTGCATACTCCACGTATTAATTCCATTTCTGTGTAGTTCAGTTATGACTGAACTACATAACTACAGTTATGACTAGTTGCATTAAGGTAATCAAAAATTGCTGTTTACATGGTAGACTCTTAATCAGTGTATTGTTTTAATCATATTAAAATCGTATTAAAGTATTGTTGCCCATGTAAACATACTCAATGCTTGACACCGTCAGGGCTCTGTGAACTTGCCTTTGCAAAGCAGCATTTTCTGTATGTGCGTACATCAAAAGAAAGTATGAAATCACTGTTTGGAGCTTATGTAGGCCTACAGTTCAACATTCATGTTTAACTGAATAAACAGTTAGTAAACACAAGCACATCTTATTGAACATCATTTATTTTCATCACCAATTATCATAGTAGAACAGTTTCCCTGGTCTAATGCGCCACCTGGCTTGAGAAACCCGTTCTCAAAGACTTATTATTTGGGTAACACACATATTCTGAATGCCATCGGCAGAATTCAAATGAGCCATTTTAATCTAGATTAATCTAGATATAAAAAAAATTAATCTATGCCCACCTATAGTAGAGACAGACCCAAAATTAACTCACTCTATAACTGAAATAACAAATAAAACAGAAAATAGTTGTTTCTTGCAAATGTTTATTAAACTTACTACAGTAAACGCACAATAGAGATTCAAATTAGCCTTAATTATTTGATGATAGTTGAGCTGAATGTATGATTCAGAAGGTGGAGACAATCACAAACATGTGTGGAAACAAATAATAAGAGGCTGTTAATATTATCTAGACAACAATGTCATTAAAACCCAGACAGACATTATTTTTAGATATAACTTAATATAAATAACATAAAAAATTTACTTTCACCTTTTCACTTTCATAATTAATGTTTTATTATTCAAGTGTTTCATGAAAGTTATGAAAAATAATAGAAGGTTTATTTTGGAAATGCAAAATGTACCCATTTGTGTGGTTTATTTATAAACTAATTTCGAGAGGATCACATGCCTATGATCAACACGGCTGGCACCTTATCAGCTCCGTAATCTGCCCTATTAGATGATTACGGACACACTATAAATAACCAGAGCTTTCACTCCAGTTATCTTCGTCTCGAAGTTCCCCCCCTAAGTTCCCCCGAAGTTTTCCCTATGACACGGCGGCCCAGTGACTAGCACTGTTGCCTCACAGCAAGAACGCCGCCGGTTCAACCTCCTATTGGGCTGGTTAGCGCTTCTGTGTGGAGTTTGCATATTCTCCCCGTGTTCGCGTGGGTTTCCCCCGGGTTCCTCCCACCATCCAAAAACATACACCATAGCTAATCGACTAAACCAAATTATTACCCAAGACAACCTTAGTTTACACTTCTCACACGGCGACAAGCAGGGGAGTTCTCGAGACCTTCCTGAGCTCAAACTCCACTCTCGCCCTTCTAATGGGAGGGAGCCCTGGGCTCGAGGATATACAAGCTCCGGGCTCTCTCCTGGCACAGCATGCCAATTATGCTTTATTGATCATCAGCTAAGTGTGAACTCTTGAAATACATATTTATACGTGGATGTGTGTGTGTGTGTGTGTGTGTGTGTGTGTGTGTGTGTGTGTGTGTGTGTGTGTGTGTGTGTGTGTGTGTGTGTGTGTGTGTGTGTGTGACTGAACTGAATAACAATGAATAGTTCTTGTTTTTTGTGTTGCTCAAAATGTTTAAACTCTATAATTCATAGTCAAAGTGTAAGTTTTTATAAATGTATTACAAACTCCACATTTTCCTCTGAATTAAGATGCACCAATAAATCGCACACAATAAAGAGCATTTAAAAATGCCTCTGAATTTCAAGTAGATTTTCTACATATCACAGACAACATGGATTATCCACATCTCATGAGGACGAGTGTGTGTACATAGCAAATTAATTGGAAGTGTTTTAATCCCTTGAGACAGAATATTTAACACACACACACACACGGCTGTGGATTACAGTGGTAATTAGAGATTATGTCATTGGTGTGAATCCGCCGCAGAGGGAGAACGGACATGGACACGGGATTACATTGGTTTGCATGTGGACACATCAGTCCCATTTGTCTCATTAATATCCGTGCGTGTGTCTCCGTCTCTTTGGGATTATCTGAAACACTCAGCTTCAGTAATTATAGCTGAGCAGAAACACTATTGTCCACTAGAGGGAGCGTTCAGTCGGGTTTCTCCGGTATTTGAGTGTGTCCAGAAATATGGAAAAATGTCCAGGGTTGCCAAGTGAACACACAGCTTTGCAATTTCCAAGGGCTACTTATTAACAACTGCAGGGGGGAGATTTTTTTATTCCATGGATTAAAGGTATGACATATATTTTATATTTTATTTTATATTATTGTTATGTGTATATATATATATATATATATATATATATATATATATATATATATATATATATATATATTATTATTCAATACTAATTATAATTATTATTTATTTTATATTATTGCTTCATATATTAATAATTATTTTATAATGTATTTTTGTATTATTAGTTTTTATTATGTTATTTTACGTTTTATTGCATTAATTATTTAAATATTTATTTGAACTATTATTTAATATTAATTTTGATTATTGTGTATTTTATATTATTATTGTACATATTATTAATTATTCTATAATGTATTTATTTTTTATTATTAGTTTTTATTTTGTTATTTTATGTTTTATTGCATTAATTATTTAAATATTTATTTGAACTATTATTTAATATGAATTATGATTATTGTGTATTTTATATTATTATTGCACATATTATTAATTATTTTATAATGTATTTTATTTTTTAATATTAGTTTTTATTTTGTTATTTTATGTTTTATTGCATTATTTAAATATTTATTTGAACTCTTATTTAATATTAATTATGATTATTGTGTATTTTATATTATTATTACATATATTATTATCATTAATTAATTATTTTAAAATGTATATAATTGTTTAAAATAACTTATTTCATTAATTTTCTTATTTTATTCATTTTTTATTTTAATAATTATTTTAATATTTGTTAACATTTAATAATTAATATTTACATTTAATTATATTAAGTTAAATGTTTACATTTAATAACTAAAATTAATTATGACTATTATGTATTTTATATTGTTGCATGTATTATTATTCATTACTTTATATTAATTATGATTATGATTTATTTAATATTATTAATGCATATATTATTATTCATTACTTTATATTAAGATTATTATAGATATTGTATTATTTCTACATATATTATTAATTATTTTATAATGTATTTATTTTTTATTGTTAGTTTTTATTATGTTATTTGGTTTTACTGCATTATTTAAATATTTATTTAAACTCTTATTTAATATTAATTATGACTATTATGTATTTTATATTATTATTACATATATTATTATTATTATTATTAATTAATTATTTTAAAATGTATATAATTGTTTAAAATAACTTATTTCATTATTTTACTTATTTTATTTTTTTATTATTTTAATATTTCTTTAGATTTAATACATTAAATAATTAGTATTTACATTTAATTATATTAAGTAAATTGTTTATATTTAATAATTCATATTAAATATGATTATTAAGTATTTTATATTATGACATACATAACAATTTATTCTAAATTATTTTAACATTTATGTGTCCAGAAATATCGAAAACTGGAACTGTACTTAAATTCAGTTTTAACATCTAGTAATAAGAAAGCAGGTAAAACTTGTCAAATGTGTGCTTTGTTTAATATTCTGCATTAACTTGAATTTGCGTCTCATGTGCCCATTTGTTTTTGTTTTTACTTTCTCCTTTCTTTCTTTCTTTCTTTCTTTCTTTCTTTCTTTCTTTCTTTCTTTCTATTTTAAATGTAAGTCATATTTCCCTTATTGTTAAAAAAAAGTTATCTCTGTATGGTTTGTACTATAATTCTGTTAGTTTCTTATGCATTGCAATAGTTTTGTTGTTATTGCGGTAATTAAAAAAATAAATATTAGAAAATTGTGTCCAGGGTTGCCAAGTCCACATTTTTCTTGCAGAATTGGACTACTTTTAAACACTTGCCAGGAGTTGTCGTTTTTCTATTCCGTGAGTTAACTAACATGCAGTGAAAAAGAACAATCTGTGCAAAACAAATACAGTGATGTAAAAGATGTATTTTAAATATCTACGTGGCATATTTTGAGTTTTGGTTTTATTGGGCTACACTGTAAACAATTTAATGACAGTTTAAAGTCAAGACAACAAATATTTTTTTGCTGCTTTAATTTATTAAAATTAAATACCCTAACCCTAATATTTTTATATATGTTTAGTCACTTTGATTGAAGCAAGTTGACATGATACAAGTTGGTAATTTGATACAACTCTAAGGCAGCAATCATTTTTTTACTGTGTAGCTTTGTTTGGCAAAAACCTGGCAACCGTAAAAATGGGATTGCATGATTAACGGAATTTGACTAGAAAAGTTAATTTGATACAACTTAAAAATAAGGCAGTAAGAATGTTTTTACAGTGTAGTTTTGTGGCGAAAACCTGGCAACCCTAAACATTGGATTGCATGTTAACATAAGTTGATATGATTAGAGAAACTTATTTGATTTAAATAAAAAAAAAAGGCGGCAAGATTTTTTTACTGTGTAGTTTTGTTGCAAAAACCTGGCAATCATGAAAATGAGATTGCGTGATTAACGTAAGTTGACATGATTAGAAAAGTTAATATTATTCAGCTCAACAATAAGGCAGTAACAATATTTTCGCAGTGTAGTTTTGTGGCAAAAACCTGGCAACCCTGAAAAAAAATCAGATTGCATGACTCACGTAAGTTGACATGACTACAAAAGTTAAATTGATTCAACTAAAAATAAGGCAGTAAGATTTTTTTACAGAGTAATTTTGTTGTGAAAACCTGGCAACCCTGCAAAATGGGATCGCATTGGAGAAAAAAAGCTTGTTAGGCAGCAGATTGTTTCTTTACAGTGTAGTTTTAATGTGAAAATCTGGCAACCGTGAAAATGGGATTCCATGATTGATGTAAATTTTATGTTAATTTGATTTAACTAAAAAATAAGGCAGCAATAATTTTTTTAACAGTGTAGTTTTGTTGGGAAAACCTGGCAACCCTGAAAATGGGATCACATGACTGACGTAAGTTGACGACTAGAAAAGTCAATTTGATTCAACTCAAAAATAAGCATGAATTTTTTACAATGAAGTTTTGTGGCAAAAACCTGGCAACTCTAAAAATTTGATTGCATGGTTAAGATAAATTGATATGACTAGAACAATTTATTTGATTCAACTCAGATATATGGCAGCAAGAATTTTTTTACAGTGTAGTTTTGTTGCGAAAACCTGGCAACCAAAAAAATAAGATTGCGTTGCAGGAAAAAAGCTTGTTGCATTTTTTTTACAGTGTAGTTTTGTGGCAAAAACCTGGCAACCCTGAAAACGGGATTACATAATCGATATAAGTTGACATAAATAGAAAAGTCAATTTGATTCAACTGAAAAATAAGGCAGCAAGAATTTTTTTACAGTGTAGTTTTGTGGTGAAAACCTGGCAACCCTGAAAATGGGATTGGATTGCATTGCAGGAAAAAAAGCTTGTTAGGCAGCAGATTGCATTTCCAGAAAACTCCCTGGGGGCCGCGTGCTGCGGTCGGTGTTCTGCAGCTGCTTATTTGTTGAATTACACAGTCTATTAGCATATGATTTAAAGAGATTCATGCATTAACAGGTGCCCGTTCAGTCAAACACACACGCCGCAGTTTGTCACTTCACCTGAATTGTGATTAATGGAAGCAATAAATTCAGTCTAGTATTAACTCTTTCCCTTCCACTGAGGAGATAACTCCGCAATTAAGAGAAAACGCTTCCCTGCCGTTGACGAGTTTTTACATAAATCCATGTTTAAGGTACAGTTGAAGTCATTCAGTCATACAGTTATTCGCCCTCCTGTGAATTATGTTTTCTTTTTCAAACATTTCCCAAATGATGTTGAACAGATTCAGGAATTTCTCACAGTATGTCCTCTAACATTTTTTCTTCTGGAGAAAGTCTTATTTGTTTTATTTCGGCTAGAACAAAAGCAGTAAAGCCTTTTTTTTTTATTAAATTTTTTTCAGGGTTTTCACCTTTATTGGATAGGACAGGAGAGAGAATTGACAGGAAAGCATGGGGAGCAGAGAGAGGGGAAGGATCGGCATGGGACCTCGAGGTGGAATCGAACTCGGGTCACCGTGAGCACCGGAGTGCATGTGTCGACGCACTAACCACTACACCACTGTGGCCAACTTAAAGCCATTTTAAAGTTGATATTATTAGCCCCATTAAGCAATATTTGTTTTGGATTGTCTCCAGAACAAACCACTGTTATACAATGCTATATGTAAAGTAAAGTAAAGTAAAATAAAGTACAGTAAAGTCGAGTTAACTAAAATACAGTAATGAAATGTAAAGTAAAGTAAAGTAAAGTAAAATACAGTAATGAAATGTAAAGTAAAGTAAAGTAAAGTAAAGTAAAATACAGTAATGAAATGTAAAGTAAAGTAAAGTAAAGTAAAGTACAGTAATGAAATGTAAAGTAAAGTAAAGTAAAGTAAAGTAAAGTAAAGTAAAGTAAAGTAAAGAAATGTAATGTAAAGTAAAGTAAAGTAAAGTAAAGTAAAGTAAAATACAGTAATGAAATGTAGGGTAAAGTAAAGTAAAGTAAAGTAAAATAAAGTACAGTAAAGTTGAGTAAAGTAAAATACAGTAATGAAATGTAAAGTAAAGTAAAGTAAAGTAAAGTAAAGTAAAGTAAAGTAAAGTAAAGTACAGTAATGAAATGTAAAGTAAAGTAAAGTAAAGTAAAGTAAAGTAAAGTAAAGTAAAGAAATGTAAAGTAAAGTAAAGTAAAGTAAAATACAGTAATGAAATGTAAGGTAAAGTAAAGTAAATACAGTAATGAAATGTAAAGTAAAGTAAAGTAAAATACAGTAATGAAATGTAAAGTAAAGTAAAGTAAAGTAAAGTAAAGTAAAGTACAGTAATGAAATGTAAGGTAAAGTAAAGTAAAGTAAAGTAAAGTAAAGTAAAGTAAAGTAAAGTACCTGCAGCTCGACGCCGTATCCGGTGTAAACACTGATGGTGTAGATGCACTGCAGGAACGCTCCGTCTGGAAGTGGTGGCTCGTCTGAGGAATCAATGTAACCCTCCGGCTCGCTGAAATTCACCCTGCAGTTTGATTGAGCTGAAGGAAAACAGCAGACATTACAAAGCAACATATCAGACATTACACTAGATTAATTTAACATCTGCTCCACCTACACCACCTAAACCCAAACAACTTGTGGTTTAAGTCCCTCCTACTTGGAGTTTACCCAACCTTCTTGCTGTGTAATCCCTCTCACTTAGAGGTCTCAAGGCTGCAGCGACACCTACTTGTCTCTGAACGCACAACACATCCAACCTTGAGGCGGATGGGCTACAGCAGCAGAAGACCACACCGAGTGCCACTCCTGTCAGCTAAGAACAGGAAACTGAGGCTACAATTCACACAGGCTCACCAAAACTGGACAATAGAAGATTGGAGAAACGTTGCCTGGTCTGATGAGTCTCCATTTCTGCTGCCACATTCGGATGCTTGGGTCAGAATTTGGCCTCAACAACATGAAAGCATGGATCCATCCTGCCTTGTATCAATGGTTCAGGCTGGTGGTGGTGGTGTAATGGTGTGGGGGAGATTTTCTTGGCACACTTTGGGTCCATTAGTACCAATTGAGCATCGTGACTACCTGAGTATTGTTGTTGACCATGTCCATCCCTTAATGACCACAGTGTCTCCATCTTCTGATGGCTACCCCCAGCAGGATAACGCACCATATCATAAACCGCCAATCATCTCAGACTGGTTTCTTGAACATGACAATGAGTTCACTGTACTCAAATGGCCTCCACAATCACCAGACCTCAATCCAATAGAGCAGCCTTGGGATTTGGTGGAACTGGAGATTGGCATCATGGATGTGCAGCCGACAAATCTGCAGCAACTGTGTGATGCTATCATGTCAATATGGAGCAAAATCTCTGAGGAATATTTCCAGTACCTTGTTGAATCTCTGCAACCAAGGATTAAGGCAGTTCTGAAGGCAAAAGGGGTCCAATCTGGTACTAGTGAGGTGTACCTAATAAAGTGGCCGGTGAGTGTACGTTTGCAATGAGGCAACACATTTTATCAACCAAAAACGATCAGCTGAAAATTACCAAAAATATGTTTGTTTGGATAGCTCAACCCTAGTCTTACCTGTAGTGAAAGCAGCAGTCGGCGTTTCTGGGTTAACATTGACTGAGGGCTGGGTTGGTGAGCTTGGGTCATCCGTGACCCAGCGGGGCGTCTCCACAGGCTCTGGAGGTTCGGTGGGCAGCTCGTCAGGGCGTCCCGTGCTGTCGTGTGCAGGGAAAATCCTCCTCATTTCAGGTGACAGAGCATCAGCTCCAGCCCCCAAACCCTTCCCCAGCATGGGCATCAAGTCAGGAGGTAAAGCGCTGGGTAGATTCACTCCCGTCTGGGCCAGCAGATGATCCTTGTGGGACAGGACTGACTGGAGAAGCTCCTGCCCAACAGAGGCAGCTCCTCTGGGGGGATCTCTAGGTGCTGGAGCCTGCATTACTGGAGCCAGGCTGGGCAGAGGAGTCACTGTTGACACATCTGCAGGAGGAGGAAGAGTAAAGAGTATGTTGTTAAAAACTAACCTAACCTCATGTTGTTTCAAGAGTTCACACTTAGCTGATGATTGATTATAAAGCGTGTTTGGCATGCTGTCCCGAGAGAGAGCCCTGAGCTCATAAGATCCTCAAGTCCGGGGCTCCCTCCCGTTTGCAAGGCGAGAGGGGAGTTTGAGCTCAGGTAGATCTGGAGAACTCCCCTGCTGTAGTAGCTAATGAACAGATAGTGATTGCTCTTAAGAGATAACTACTTACTAGGAGCATGTCTATGATGTTGATTTGGATTAGTCAGTTAACTTAAGTTGGATGTTTTTGGACGGTGGGAGGAAACCGGGGAACCCGAGGGAAACCCACGCAAGCATGGGGAGAACGTGTAAACTCTGCACAGAAACGTCGGCTGGCTTGGTATTTGCTAGAACAAGTGACGTTCTTGCTGTGAGGCAACAGTGCTAACCACTGGGCCACCGTGCCACCCATCTAGAAAAGGAGGAGGAGTAGAGGTGGAAGGGGCGATTCTTCAAAACGAAGACGGCTGTCATATGGAACTGGGGGTATGTATAGTGGCTTAGGAATCGTCTAATTGGTGAATCATAAATTGAATAATGCGATACCGGCCGCAAGCAATCATAATCACGTGATCCTCTCGAAATTAGTTTATAAATAAACTTCACATGTGCAAATATTTTTGCATGTTAAAAAAACTAATTTGACCAGAGGTTGGGGCAATAACTATGTTTCCATCCAAAGATGCAAGCAAAACAGTAATATATTTGTGAATAAAGCAGCGCTTCCATCCAATGAGAAACAAAAGAGAACAAAATTGTCACTTCCTAATAAATTTCAGTCAGAGAAATGTAGTTTGCAGCACTGTTGGGATTCTCCACTGTAGTGTTTGTTCTTCCCTAAAAAATGAGTTGAGCCTTTTTATTTTAGTTGCCATGATAAAATGAGATTGATAGTGAGATTTATTTGAAGAGTGAATAGTCCAGTAGACTATAATACCACATCAAGTTTTTCCCTATTATCTATTGGTTACATTTCTGCTTGCGTTCGTTATATTTTAGTTTAAATGTTTTTGATTTGATTAGTATGGTGCACCTTTTAGACGTTTAATAAATGTTTTTAAAATAAAACAGATTCTTTACATGCAACGTCTATTCTCTGTGTCTTTAAGTGTTAAAACTGGAAATATCCCATCATATAACATACAGCCAAAAATGTTATGGTTTATTAGATTAAAAATTATAAGTCTACTTTAGCATTTTGGCTATTGTTAATAAACAGTGCACCAATATAAATCATATCAAAAAGCACCAAAGGAAGAGGAAACACAAGAAACACATTGTGAGTCTGCATATAATCTCACTGAGCGAGTGTACTGAGAGCGCGCAAGAAAATTTGTGCGTGAGCAGTGCA
The DNA here is from genome assembly GCA_903798195.1 of Danio kyathit. NCBI lineage: Eukaryota > Metazoa > Chordata > Actinopteri > Cypriniformes > Danionidae > Danio > Danio kyathit. The sequence goes on along the minus strand of LR812528.1, from coordinate 52,880,926 downwards.
TATTTGAGAGAACGTGAGAAAATTTGCACGCGGGCAGCGTATTTGAGAACTCGCAAGCAGTTTTGTCCACAAACAGAGGAAATCAGTGCACAAGCATTATATTGAGAAAGCTATGTTCATCATGCTCACTTTGTGCAGGACAGTTTTGTGTCGTGAGCCACTTGAATTAAAAGTGAACACAATAATGGCAACAATAAGAAGAGAAAAGAAATCTGCATTTTGTCATGGCACTGGAGTTTACATATAGCCTGTTGTGTCTAATATGAATATAGTCAAGCTATTCACAGATATTGCCAGATAAGCACTTTACCTCTACCATGATCATTTGTGAATCTGACTGTCATCCTTTCTTGCATTGTCTTGAGCCTTCACGTTGCCAGTTATATACTATATTGTTAGTAGCCTGGATAGGTCACAGTCATTCTGCTACATCATATCGCTTTCTACTGGATGTAAAATGCTCTGCAGTACATTTGGCCGTTTTACAATGTTAAGTTCTAATTGTGTAGTTATTTTGGTGAAAGTAACTAAAAAGTAATATAAGGGTAATGTAACATATTACAATTTTGAGACAGTAATATTGTAATGTAAGGGATTACTTTTAAATAACAGTAACAAGTAATCTGTAATGTAATTCAGTTTGGAGGTAACTTGCACAACACTGGCCATTTGTGTGTTTGAGCTGCTGAAGATAATGTCAGCATAGACTAAGAGGATTATAGATGTGGAGTTTTAGATGAAGCCAATGACTGTATAAAATATGGACAATGCGACAGCGCCATTTTCCATTAAACGCTGCGAAGGAAAAAACGCCTCGTGACGGGCACAAACTGTCGCAAAAGACTGCTGAAATTGGAGCCTGGGCATGCGCAGTAGGACTGCCTGATGGAGCCAGAGGAGGAGCTGCGGAATCAAGCTTCCAACCAAATGCTTGTACATCAAATCAACCACGCCCCCTGAACTTCTCACTTGACCGCCGGTGTCTGCACTACAGCAAAGGCTCGCTAATGTACACTTTGCATTTACATAGGAGCCTGGTTTGCTGTTTTATCAACACAAATGGTTGTAATAACGTTAAAAAAAGGTGCGGTTTGTCGGCGCCAGTGGCCTAGTGGTTGGGTGCGCTGACATATGGTACCATGGTGCTCGCGGCGACCCGAGTTCGATTCCCGGCTCGAGGTCCTGTGCCGACCCTTCCCCTCTCTCTGCTCTCAGTGCTTTCCTGTCTGTCCTCCACTATTCTATCCCAATAAAAGGTCAAAAACCCCTAAAAAATACTTATAAAAAAAAAAAAAAAAAAAGGTGCGGTTTATATAATGAAGATTTAATCGCACCAGCTCCAGGCCGCAGCGCACATTACTCGCGGGCCGATCCGGCTCGGATGCGGCAGCGTCGGCTCGCTAACGGCCGCCGGATCTGACCGGATGCCTATGGACTCACTGCCCAAATTAATCGGGCCAGATGCGGCGGCCGTTAGCGAGCCGACGCTGCCGCATCCGAGCCGGATCGGCCCACGAGTAATGTGCGCGAGTAGGTACAGCAGATGGAGTCGGGCCGAGGAGTAAGTCTCCGGCAGGCGAGAGTCTAGCCGGAACTGGCCCGAGTGTATTTTGCTTTCTGGGTGGTAAGGCGTGTATCAAAAAACTGATAAAGCCCTGACCTTACCGAATAAACAGTGCTTCACCAGATCCTGTATGTCAGAAACTCTAGTTAATAACACAGAAATGGAATAATAACACTTCAGTCTCCTGCCGAAGCTCCGGCGTCTGCTTTGAGAAACTGTCAAATGTCAATCACAGCTGTCAATCATGATGACACGCCCAGCATTAAATTACTGCTCAACACATACTCTTTACACAAATGAAGATCTGCACCTATATCAGCTGATAACCAGTGCCTTAACTGACCAGAACCATCTTTCGGAACATTTTATTGCAAGTGTAATTAATTTTTTTATTTAGTCTCATGTCTCCATTAACACGGAGGAGGCGGGCTTTATGACTTGTACTGCAGCCAGCCCCCAGGGGGCGATCTAACAGCCGAGACCTTCACTCAAAAGCAGGCGTGCGGCACACTTGGATGAAGCACAAATGAACAGCGACAGGAGCGACATAGACTGACAGAAGCATGAAGCACACACTGACACTGAAGCACACATGCACACCTGACCAGCACTGACAACACACACAGTGCTGTTTTTGAATCTGCCACTATGCTGACACATAGGCATCTGTAGCTCCGCCCTCTTCTGAAAAGAGCTCAATCTCATTTGCATTTAAAGCGGCAGTCACCAAAACGCCACAATTAGGATCAAAGCCTGAGAGGGTCAGTTTCAGAGAGCTGGAGAACATTATCTGTGTGCTATTCTCAGCTCAAACTTCACATACACACTAATTTTATAAAAAGGATGAGAATTGGTCACCTTTAACATTTCACTCAGACTCATACCTGCTGTAATAAATCCACATAAACATGCTTTTTCCTCAGCTGTATAATGTTAAATGTCATTAAAATGCTAAATAACCTTTCCAAAACAAACTAATCCAGATGCATTCGACTTCTAATCTCTGTTGACTTTTTCAGCGCGGCGGCCATTCCTCAAGGTGAAAAAAGAGGAAGAGGCTGATCAATTAAATTACACCGGCGGAAAAAAAGCCATTACCCTCTGAGAGTGATAGAGTGTCGTCCAGGGACGCAATAAAACATGTAATGAATGCCAGCACAAGAGAAAACTCAGCACACGGCCCTCGCTCACTCGCTGTCCTCCAAACTGATGCATGTGTGTGTGCGTGTGTGTGTGAGTCTTACATGCTGATCAATATATGGCGGATTCAAGAAACTGCAGGAACATTTTGTCTCCAAGATAAACCTTCTATTTTGTTTCTAAAAAAAGAAAGCAAAGTATTTCTGGTTATGTCTAAAAGTAATGCTTCTATGTGTATTTATCTTAAAAATGTTAACTTAAAGTCTCCCACTAGAGCTATTTTTAACTGTCTCTGCCTCAAATAATTGAGACAATTTTTTTTTTGTTAATTAGTAGTAAAAAAAAAATAGTAACTTGTTAACAGAAATGTTCCCAATCACATTCAAGCATTTTGCACACTCTGCTCTGATTAGTCAGATTCAGATGGCCACACTCTGTTTTAATTGGTTAGATGGCCATGATCTGCTCTGAATGGTCAGATCACTCTACTCTTCCACTGATTGGTTAGTTGGTCATACTCGACTATGATTGGTTTAGATGACTGTACTTTCTTCTTATTGATCAGATGACCATACTCTGCTCTGAATGGTCAGATCACTCTACTCTTCCACTGATTGGTCAGTTGGTCATACTCGACTCTGATTGGTTTAGATGACTGTACTTTCTTCTTATTGATCAGATGACCATACTCTGCTCTGATTGGTCAGATCACTCCACTCTTCCACTGATTGGTCAGATTGCCAGACTCTGTTCTGATTGGTCAGTTGGTCATACTTGACTCTGATTGGTTAGATGACTCTGCTCTCTTCTGTTTGGTCAGATGGCCAAACTCTGCCCTGATGGGTCAGAATACTCTACTCTTCCATTGATTGGTCAGTTGGTCATACTCGACTCTGATTGATTTAGATGACTGTACTTTCTTCTTATTGATCAGATGACCATACTCTGCTCTGATTGGTCAGATCACTCTACTCAACCACTGATTGGTCAGATTGCCAGACTCTGTTCTGATTGGTCAGTTGGTCATACTTGACTCTGATTGGTTAGATGACTCTGCTCTCTTCTGTTTGGTCAGATGGCCAAACTCTGCCCTGATGGGTCAGAATACTCTACTCTTCCATTGATTGGTCAGTTGGTCATACTCGACTCTGATTGGTTTAGATGACTGTACTTTCTTCTTATTGATCAGATGGCCATACTCTGCTCTGATTTGTTAGATGAGACTACCCTTACACTGATTGGTCAGATGCCCAGACTGCTCTGATTGGTCAGATTATTCTACTTTCTTCTGATTGGTCAGATGGCCATACTCTGCTCTGATTGGTCAGATCACTCTACTCTTTCACTGATTGGTCAAGTTGGTCATACTCTGCTCTGATTGGTCAGATCACTCTACTCTTCCATTGATTGGTCAGTTGGTCATACTCGACTCTGATTGGTTTAGATGACTGTACTTTCTTCTTATTGATCAGATGACCATACTCTGCTCTGATTGGTTAGATCACTCTACTCAACCACTGATTGGTCAGATTGCCAGACTCTGTTCTGATTGGTCAGTTGGTCATACTTGACTCTGATTGGTTAGATGACTCTGCTCTCTTCTGTTTGGTCAGATGGCCAAACTCTGCCCTGATGGGTCAGAATACTCTACTCTTCCATTGATTGGTCAGTTGGTCATACTCGACTCTGATTGATTTAGATGACTGTACTTTCTTCTTATTGATCAGATGACCATACTCTGCTCTGATTGGTTAGATCACTCTACTCAACCACTGATTGGTCAGATTGCCAGACTCTGTTCTGATTGGTCAGTTGGTCATACTTGACTCTGATTGGTTAGATGACTCTGCTCTCTTCTGTTTGGTCAGATGGCCAAACTCTGCCCTGATGGGTCAGAATACTCTACTCTTCCATTGATTGGTCAGTTGGTCATACTCGACTCTGATTGGTTTAGATGACTGTACTTTCTTCTTATTGATCAGATGGCCATACTCTGCTCTGATTTGTTAGATGAGACTACCCTTACACTGATTGGTCAGATGCCCAGACTGCTCTGATTGGTCAGATTATTCTACTTTCTTCTGATTGGTCAGATGGCCATACTCTGCTCTGATTGGTCAGATCACTCTACTCTTTCACTGATTGGTCAAGTTGGTCATACTCTGCTCTGATTGGTCAGATCACTCTACTCTTCCATTGATTGGTCAGTTGGTCATACTCGACTCTGATTGATTTAGATGACTGTACTTTCTTCTTATTGATCAGATGACCATACTCTGCTCTGATTGGTCAGATCACTCTACTCAACCACTGATTGGTCAGATTGCCAGACTCTGTTCTGATTGGTCAGTTGGTCATACTTGACTCTGATTGGTTAGATGACTCTGCTCTCTTCTGTTTGGTCAGATGGCCAAACTCTGCCCTGATGGGTCAGAATACTCTACTCTTCCATTGATTGGTCAGTTGGTCATACTCGACTCTGATTGATTTAGATGACTGTACTTTCTTCTTATTGATCAGATGGCCATACTCTGCTCTGATTTGTTAGATGAGACTACCCTTACACTGATTGGTCAGATGCCCAGACTGCTCTGACTGGTCAGAATATTCTACTTTCTTCTGATTGGTCAGATGGCCATACTCTGCTCTGATTGGTCAGATCACTCTACTCTTCCACTGATTGGTCAGATTGCCAGACTCTGCTCTGATTGTTCAGTTGGTCATACTCTGCTCTGATTGGTCATATCGCTCTACTCTGCCATTGATTGGTCAGTTGGTCATACTCGACTCTGATTGGTTTAGATCACTCTACTCTTCCACTGATTGGTCAAGTTGGTCATACTTGACTCTGATTAGTTAGACGACTCTCCTCTGTTTGGTCAGTTGGACATACTCGACTCTAATTGGTCAGATCACTCTACTCTTCCACTGTTTGGTCAGAAGGCCATATTCTGCTCTGATTGGTCAGATCACTCTACTCTTCCACTGTTTGGTCAGAAGGCCATACTCTGCTTTCATTGGTCAGATCACTCTACTCTTCCACTGATTGGTCAGATGGCCATATTCTGCTCTGATTGGTCAGATCACTCTACTCTTCCACTGATTGGTCAGATGGCCATACTCTGCTTTGATTGGTCAGATCACTCTACTCTTCCCCTGTTTGGTCAGAAGGCCATACTGTGCTTTGATTGGTCAGATCACTCTACTCTTCCACTGATTGGTCAGATGGCCATATTCTGCTCTGATTGGTCAGATCACTCTACTCTTCCCCTGTTTGGTCAGAAGGCCATACTCTGCTTTGATTGGTCAGATCACTCTACTCTTCCACTGATTGGTCAGATGGCCATATTCTGCTCTGATTGGTCAGATCACTCTACTCTTCCCCTGTTTGGTCAGAAGGCCATACTCTGCTTTGATTGGTCAGATCACTCTACTCTTCCCCTGTTTGGTCAGAAGGCCATACTCTGCTTTGATTGGTCAGATCACTCTACTCTTCCACTGATTGGTCAGATGGCCATATTCTGCTCTGATTGGTCAGATCACTCTACTCTTCCCCTGTTTGGTCAGAAGGCCATACTCTGCTTTGATTGGTCAGATCACTCTACTCTTCCACTGTTTGGTCAGAAGGCCATACTCTGCTTTGATTGGTCAGATCACTCTACTCTTCCCCTGTTTGGTCAGAAGGCCATACTCTGCTTTGATTGGTCAGATCACTCTACTCTTCCACTGTTTGGTCAGTCGGTCATACTTGACTCTGCTTGGTTAGAAGACTCTGTTCTCTTCTGTTTGGTCAGATGGCCACACTCTGCCCTAATTGGTCAGATCATTCTACTTTCTTCTGATTGGTCAGATGGCCATACTCTGCTCTGATTGGTTAGTTCACTCTACACTTGTAGTTATTGGTCAGTTGGCCATACTCTGCTTGGATTAGTCAGATCACTCTACTCTTCCATTGATTGGTCAGTTGGTCATACTCGACTCTGACTGGTTTAGATCACTCTACTCTTCCACTGTTTGGTCAGATGCCCAGGCTCTACT
>LR812528.1:52726684-52869184 GCA_903798195.1 Danio kyathit | reverse complement strand
ATGCAAATCCAATTAGATTAACAGTAAATAGTTAACTGTAAGTAAACAAACAGAATTAATGATGGGCTAAAAATCTGCGGAAAATCTGCGGAAAATCTAGAAAAATCTGCGGAATTCTGCGCGCGCAGATTCCGTGTGGGCCAAGAGATGAGTTATTAAAACTATTATCTATAAATCTCTCCGTTAAACAGAAATTGGGGAAAACATACAGGAGGGCGAATAATTCTGACTCAACTGTATATATTGGAATATTATTTGAAAATGACCTCAGTTATCAACATTAGTCACCAAAAATGATCCAACACACACACACACACACACGCACACACACACACACACACACACACACACACACACACACACACACACACACACACACACACACACACACACACACACACACACACACACACACACACACCCTTAAGAGTCAGACGTGTGCGTTATTTTCCTGCTTCTCTGAATGACAAATGAACTCTTCCAGCGGTTATAAATTGCTGATGTCAAGCAGACGCGTTAACAGGCCCCGCAAACACATTCATTCACATCAGATAATGAGCCCGAAACACAAGGGCCCCAAAACAGCCTTACACAGGGCACAGAGAGACCAACACTGAGCTGATGGACAAATTAATCCTGCTCACACTCACGGCAACTTAACACCTCAACACGAACGTTCCAGAAACCAGGTAAAACCCAAAGACGCAGCGTGAGGTTGCGGTATAGAAGTATGCAGCTGAGATAGTTTTTTCTTCTAGTTTGCTTTTGAAAACACCCTGGGTTTGTTTTAGAAAAGGGTGTGTGTGTGTGTCAGTCCATATCAAACTGATATATTATGCATGATGGCAAGCCGATCAAGGATGTGTTTCCCAAACAACGACATAACTCGTGGCTGAACTACCATAGTATAATGGATCTTTTGGGAAATGAGCGATGTAGCGATGACTGATTCCCCAAACCGTTGCTCTGTCACAGATCCATCATTTGAACCACGTTAGTTAAAACTAGACCCACATGGAATCTCAGCGCACAGAAATCTGCAGATTTTAGCCCATCATTGAGTCTATTTATTTACTTAAATGTGTGTAAATTCATATTGATTCAGTTTTTCAATTAATTTGATTAATAATATTGACTAATGTGAAAATATTCATTCATTCATTCATTTTCTTTTCGGCTTAGTCCCTTTATTAATCTGGGGTCGCCACAGCTGCAACCCATCTCTGGGAAACATCCACACACACTCATTCACAGACATACACTACGGACAATTTAGCCTACCCAATTCACCTGTACCGCATGTCTTTGGCCTGTTGTGGAAACCGGAGCACCCGGAGGAAACCCACGCCAACACGGGGAGAACATGCAAACTCCACACAGAAATGCCACCTGACCCAGCTGAGGCTTGAACCAGCGACCTACATGCTGTGAGGCGACAGCACTACCTACTGCGCCACCCAAAATGTTCATATGATTTATTTACAATACAGATTGCAAAGTAACAATTTCTGTCTTTTAGTAGAGATATATTATATGACAGACTTGCTTTGATTATTAATTAAGTTAACTAATTAGATTTGTATTGTAAACATTAAATAAAAGCTATAGGGTTATATATATATATAAAGTTTTTAGTTATGATACTTTCAAAATCAATTTGCATAAATCAGCAATTTTTTTTTACAAAATTCTGCGCAGAAATAGCCAAAAAATGTTCACAGATTCTGTCTGGCCCTGGTTATAATGTAAAACATCTTTAGAGAAGATCCATATACACACGCACACACACACGCACGCACGCACACACACACACACACACACACACACACACACACACTTACTCATTCATTCATTCATTCATTTTCCTTCAGCTTAGTCCATTATTTATCAGGGGTCACCACAGTGGAATGAACTGCCAACTATTCTAGCATGTTTTTAAACAGCAGATGCCCTTTCAGCTGCAACCGAGTACTGGGAAACACCCATACACACTCAAGCCGCGTTTACACTGGACTTTCCTCCCCATAGACTTCCATTCATACGCAAGCGAATGCGTCAGCCCGGAAATGCAGGGGAAACCGGAGCACCCGGAGGAACATGTAAACTCCACACAGAAACACCAACTGACCCAGCCGGGACTTGAACCAGCGACCTTGATGTGAGGCCACAGTGCGACACCACTGAGCCAATGTGCCACCCATGCACACATAAAAAAAAACATGCATTCATTTTCCATATTAATGTAAACGGCTCAAATAGAAGCTATATTTCTTTTACAAACATTCATTTACTTTCCTTCAGCTTAGACCCTTTATTCATCAGGGGTCGCCACAGCGGAATGTACCGCCAACTTATCCGGCATATGTTTTACACAGCGGATGCCCTTCCCGCTGCAACCCTGTACTGGGAAACACTCATTCACTCCCACATTCACACACACACTCATAAACTACGGCCAATTTAAATCAATTCCTTTAACACGGGGAGAACATGCAAACTCCACACAGAAATGCCAATTGGCCCAGCCGGGACTTCAAAATGCTGTAAGAATGGGTTTTGACCACAGCGGTTGCAACTGTAGTTTTGCCGAATGACTAAAAAGTTATCAGCATGATGGTAAAAAACTGTACATTTCTAGTCAAACCATTCTTCTGCAATCTTATACCAAAAACTGAAATAAGGGCAGTGTTAATAGCTCAAAATGTGGGAGAGCGTTGATATTATGTGATTGTATTGTATTGCAATATGGAGCAATTAAGTGTTGATGTTAAATCAAAAGTAATTCACAAATACTTGAAAATGAAATGATTTAATGACAATAATTCTCTATTAGAACTGAATTAATTACAAATAACTGTATAAAACATATGATATTAATTGTACCCAGCTTAAATGTAAAAATAAAGTTACCAGAGGTAGAAGGAGAGACAGAGGAGGGAGAGACAAAGAGTAGGCCTTAAAAAGCCTGAAAGCAGTAGAGCAAACTGACCAATCACACCAGGCCCTGATCTAATCAGTATCTGCGGTAAAGTCTAGGTTGTATACGCGGCCGGCCGGAAGTGCGATATGCACATTAATATAGCGGCATTTTTTAATGACACTGTATAACAATAATTAATATTTTTACATAACTGTGACGGTTGGGTTTATGGTTGGGGTGGGGGTAGGGGTTAAAAAATACAATTTATTGGGTAATTTAATAGATAAGATAAATAATACTCAGTACAACTACTGTTTTTACGCTTCTGTGACGGTTGGGTTTAGGGGTGGGGTGGGGGTAGACGATAATAAAATACAATAAATCGGAAATTTCATAAATAACATAAATAATTCTCGTTAACCTCCAGCCCCAAACGTATCCGATCTAGCAACAACCAGTGTTGGGGAGAATACTTTGTAAATGTATTTAGTTACAGAATACAGAATACCTGCTTTAAAATGTATTTTGTAGCGTATTCCGTTACTTTGCTTAATCCTGGTACTGTATTCTAAATACTTGGAATACTCCCCTTGAAAACAGCCTTCAAGTCTATTAAATGTCACACTATGCGTTTCTGCTGGAAAACAGAGCCTCTAATGCCCATTATTGACTGACAAAGAAAAATAAATAAACCAATACAATTATGTTTATTAAATAATGTTTATTTATCAAAGTGTCAACAAATTCCATTTCTGTTTCTGTAATAAAGATAAAAAGTGCTTGAACATAGACAGCATTACTGTCTGTAATATACAGTATGTGTATATAATATGCATTTTGCTTACCCTTTATATTTCACAGTCTGCACAGAAAAATATCAGCTATACAAGAAAAGAAAAACTTCAAAATAGTTTATGTAAAACCAAGGTAATGTAACAGGCTCTATCCAACATTTTAATTTCTATTATGAAAACTTCTCACTTAAGAACAATATTGCAAATATTAGCAGAATGCAAAATGTGTTCGCTTTAAAAATCTAAACACCAAAATGAACAAGTTTTGTTTTAAGTCAAACATATTAGCCAGTAGCCACCTATCTACAGTACCTAACTACCTATGCTTTCCTAATCAACAGACAAGTAAAGGCGGTTGTAGCGCAGCAACAGAGACATTTTGAAGTGCTTATCTGTCATTCTGTTGCGATGAGGAGTAAAAATGAGCCCTCCCTGGCTGAAGAGTCGCTCTACAGGAGCACTTGATGGCAATGAAGTGTTGTACTTTATGAAGAGGGCAAACGAAACATCAAGCAGCGAATTCACGAACAATGACGGCAAGAAAAGCAGTTTATTTGAAAATCATGGTTGTTGCCCGGTTGTTCGGTGTTTGCGATCGTCCTTTGTGTTGCGTGAGGAATTGAAGGTGTGGCGTGAGAGCATGAGAACAGGGTCATTTGCGTGAGTCTCACTGAGGTAACGCTGGTGATTGCAGTCGGGAGTGTAGCTTCTGTTTCTATGGTTTCGGCGGCAATTTAGTAATATTATTATGGGCCAGACACGCATCGCCCGAAGTATTCCAATGGTATTAGGAAAGTAACTGTATTCTAAATACCCTGTTTAAAAATAGTAACTGTAACGGAATACAGTTACTCATGAATAGTGTTCTAAATACGTACCGCCGGTACATGTATTCCGTTACTCCCCAACACTGGCAACAACCAGTCTTCTTTGGTGAAAAAGACATGTTTTGCCATATAAACAAATACATATGATCATTTAGACTCTTACAATGGCATGATTGATTTCGAAGAGCACTATGAAGGGAGCACAGGTGTCAATCTGAAGTTTGCTAAAACTGAACTGCAAAAAAACAACAACTTTGAAAGTAAATTACGAGAGAGAGATATCTCGAACATTTTTTTTTCTACTTCAAAAGTTCACACTTAGCTGATAACTGATAATAAAGCATGTTTGGCATGCTGTCCCAGGAGAGAGCCCTGAGCTCAGAAGATCCATGTGCATGGTGAGAGGGGAGTTTGAGCTCAGGTAGGTCTCGAGAACTCCCCTGGTTTAGTTAGGGCCTATGACAGATTAAAGGGTTTGCTATGGAGAGATGACTGCTAACTGGGTAGGAGCCTAATTATTTATGAATAATTAATTAATTCATAACAAATTAATTATTTGTAGCCTACCGTTTCTTTGTTTGTCTGGTCTTTGTTTTACCCATAACCAAATCATAAATAAATAAAGATAAGTTGCACACAAATTACCACCTGTCAATCACTTTTTCCGCAGGACTCTGGCATGAATAGGCAGAGTGATCTGTGTCAGTATAATGGCGTCCACAAACTTGGATGGTAAAAAAGGTGCACAACAAACAGCAACCAACCTACAGTATCTGAGGTTTTCACTAAAATGACTAAGCACAAGCGTGAAAGCCAAAGATTAAAGCAATGTACTGATGCTGTGACACGTTACCTGATAGATTCAAAAGACCGAAGAGTCGTTGGATAGAGACAAGATTAATTAAATCTCTGATAACTGCTAATTAGGTAGGAGCCTGACTAAGAGCTCATCTATGGTGCCAATTTGGTTTAGTCAATTCATCAATGACACATGTCTTTGGACTGTGGGGGAAACGAGGGAACCTGGGGGAAACCCACGCGAGTACGGGGAGAACATGTAAACTCAGAACAGGAACGTCAGCTGGCTTGGTAAGGACTTGAACCAGTGACATTCTTGTTGTGAGGCAACAATGCTAACCCCTGAGCTGTCGTGCTGCCCTATCTTGGAAAAAGGAGGAGGAGTAGGGGTGGAATGTCTAATGGTAAAGCATACTAAACGTTTACTATTTTAGTTCTGTTAGTATTACCTAAATCATTTACATTTGCTAAATGCCAGAATAATGAGAGAGTTTTTTTTTGGAGAATTTTTGATTAATTATTAGACAGTCAGAAGTTGACACACATTTCCTTGGTATTTTTTTTAGCTTTGCTTTAAACTGTGTAACTTTGGTCAAATGTTTTGGGTCTCCTTCCACAAGCTTCTCACAATAGTTTGCAGGAATTTTGGCCCATTCCTCCTGACAGAATTGGTGTAACTGAGTCAGATTTGCTCGCACAAGCTTTTTCAACTCTGCCCACAAATGTTCTATAGGATTGAGCTCAGGGCTTTGTGATGGCCACTCCAAAACATTCACTCTGTTGTCCTTAAAGCACATTTTCACTAATTTGGCAGTATGCTTAGGGTCATGGTCTGTTTGGAAGACCCATTTGTGGCCAAGTTTTAATGTCCTGGCTGATGTCTTGAGATGTTGCTTCAGTATTTCTACATAATGTTCTTTCTTCATGATGCCATCTATGCTGTGAAGTGGACCAGTCCCTCCTGCAGCAAAACAGCCCCACAACATGATGCTGCCGCCCCCATACTTCAAAGTCAGGATGGTGTTCCTAGGCTTGTAAGCTTTCCCCTTTGTTCTCCAAATGTAACACTGGTCATTATGGCCAAACAGTTCAATCTTAGCTCCATCAGACCACAGGACATGTCTCCAAACATTAGTCTTTTTCCCAGTGTAATTTAGCTAAGTGTAATCTGGCTTTTGTGTTGATTCTGGCTTGTTGATTTTCCCATGTTGTCACACAAGGAAGCAGTGTGTTTGAGGTTTTCCTTCAATACTATTCTACAGTTGTGCCTCCAATTAACTCAAATGTTGTCAATTTGCCAATCAGAAACTTCCAAAACCTTGACACCATCATCTGAGCTTTTTCAGAGGCAGAATAATCTTATCGCACGTAAACTTGATTTTCTCAAAAATATCTCTCTCATTATTTTGCTGTTAAGCATCACAGAAACAAATGTGATCATCCTAACTCACCTAAAAAAGAAATAGTTTAGTCACATTAACATCTGACTTCTTTTAAAGGGTTATGTGCCTTTTTATACAGTGTAAACTTCTGGTTTCAACTGTATATCAGTGTAAACGGGGCCTAAGTGTGTATTTTTCTCGAGCCGGTTGCTGCTGCGATGGGGGAGGGGTGGAGGATTGCAATGCCGGCTCAGCATTGTGATGTCTATCGGTCATCAGCGATGGACGACGGCATCGTCTATCGACCCAACCCTAATTCACGTCTGCAAAGTTGAGCTCAAACAAACCTTTCTTGAGAAATGATCAAAAATACTTTACCAGTCACTTCAAAAAGTAATCAGATTACATTTCTTACATTACTCCTAACGCATTACCCAAACACTGAGTGCTATGATGGTGCTGCCTTTTCTATAATAAATTCTCACATTGTATTAAATGTTCTTTTGATCATTTATTTGAAGGTTATGAAAATTGAAAAATAAACGCTTTAACTCTCTGTCCTTCTCTCTCTCTCTCTCTCCATCTTTTCAATACAGCTTCTCTTTTTCTCTATTTTCTGTCTTGGTCTTTTCTCGCTTTGTGTTTTCTTTATCTTGTTTTTTCTGCGTTCCTCTCCGTCCTCCCGCACGCTGCTTATTCTGTGGGATTATGACTCAGACAGCTTTCCTGACAGTGACGGCGGAAACAGAAGAAATGCAATTTAATAAACGGCCAGCGCTGAGAGAAACGCAGCAGAAGCCAGAAACCGGTGGCAGATCGTCCATGCGAGAAATATTAATGTCTGAAACTGCTCTCAACTCCTAGAGGTGCTTTCTAGCTGCTGTTTGTCTGGTTTGGGGATTTAAGAGCATTCAGCAATCTAACAGTATTGTGTGTAAACGTTTAATTATAACCTATATTTATGATAAAACATGAATATTTTATTTGCGGTTTTGCTTTTTGTTTTTTAATATACATATATACTACTGATGCAAGCATTTACTTTACAGTTACAATAAAAGTGCAGCATATTGTACTTTTTAAAGACATTTTTTATATATTTGTTTAATTTTGTTGTGACAAAATTTATTATTATTATATTTAGTTTAGTTTTTTTACTAAATGAAACAGGAAAATAAGGGTGACATGGTGGCTCAGTGGTTAGCACTGTCACCTCACAGCAAGAAGTTCACTGGTTCGAGTCCAGCTGGGTCAGTTGGTGTTTCTGTGTGGAGTTTGCATGTTCTCCCCGTGTTGGCGTGGGTTTCCTCTGGGTGCTCCGGTTTCCCCCACAGTCCAAACACATGCGCTATAGGGGAATTGATGAACTAAACTGACCGTAGTGTATGAGTGTATGAGTGTGTATGGGTGTTTCCCAGTACTGGGGTGCAGCTGGAAGGGCATTCGCTGTGTAAAACATATGCTTGAATAGTTGGTGGTTCATTCCGCTGTGGTCACCCCTGATGAATAAAGAGACTAAGCCGAAGGAAAATGAATGAATTACATTAAAAAAACCTAGTATGTCAGTCATTTTTTCTAATACTTTATAGACTCAATTCTCTATTTATTATTTCTTATACAACATATTGCTTCACAAATGTCAGCAGAGCAGAGATCAATTTCCCATAATGCAATATTGGAAGAAAATAAATAAAAAATAAAGTTATTTTCTGGATGTTTCTTACAGTGTAGTTACTTGATAAAGTAATCTGATTACATAAATTGTTATTTGTAATGCATTACCCAACACTGGCTGCTGTACTAATGCTCTATGTGCCGTTTTTGCTCTACTATTTTACTGTACTACTGTAATAGTGCATCAATATTCATTCATTCATTCATTCATTTTCTTTTCAGCTTAGTCCCTTTATTAATCCGGGGTCGAGACAGCGGAATGAACCCTAACTTATCCAGCACATGTTTTACACAGCGGATGGCCTTCCAGCTGCAACCCATCACTGGGAAACATCCATACACACTCATTCACACTCATACACTACGGACAATTTAGTCTACCCAATTCACCTGTACCACATGTCTTTGGACTGTGGGGGAAACCGGAGCACCCGGAGGAAACCCACACGAATGCAGGGAGAACATGCAAACTCCACACAGTAACGCCAACTGACCCAGCCGAGGCTCGAACCAGCGACCTTCTTGCTGTGAGGCGACAGCTCTACCTACTGCGCCACCGCGTCCCCATGCATCAATATATAAAGGGTTATTTTGAAGCATATCTATCACTAATTGAAACTCTCATCTATTGTCTTGGAAATGAAAAAGTAATACTTTATTGCACTGCAAAACTATATCAGTCAATGAACAGTTTTTGGTATTTTGTGACTCGTGGGTTTTTAAAATTTATTTATGCTTCTGAATTTCATTGTGGGATTTTGTTCTTTAACAACTTTTGATGTTTAAAAAAAATCCGTAAATCCTGAAATACAACTAATTAATGGATTTTTTACAGTTGAAAAAGTAATCTGATTACACCAGTTATGTAAATTTAATGCATTACCCAACACTTCATGCTGTAAGAATGCTCTATGTGTCGTTTTTGCTCTACTTTTTACTGTACTTTATTGTGCAATAGTGCATAAATACATACAATACAGTTTTTTTTAAAGCATAATTGTCATTAGCTGAAGCTCTGTGCCTCGACATGATATTATCTTAGAAAATAAAAAGTAATACTTTAGTAGTTACTTGAAAAGTAATCCGATTACATAGTTTGTGTTATTTGTAATGCATTACCCAACACTTGATTTCGTAATGATGCTCTACATGCCATGCATTTGTTTTTACTGTACTTTTTGTGTATCAATATATAAGGTTATTTTTTGGAAGTACGACTGTTATTAGTTGAAGCTCTGTGCCTCGACATGAAATTTTCTAGGAAGTAATACTGTACTAGTTACATGAATAATTAATCTGATTACATAACTTGTGTTATTTGTAATGCATTACCCTTTTGTGTACTTTTTGTGCATGCACATAAAAATATAGTTTGAAGTCATTAGTTGAATCTTTGTGTCTCAACATCATATTTTCTTGGATATTAAAAAGTAACTTGTTATTTTTATTGCATTACCCAACACTGGGTGCTGTAATAATGTGCTTTTTTTGCCTTAATTATTGCTGTACTTTTCTGTGCAATAGTGCATCAATAAATAAAGGGTTTATTAAAGCATAACTATCATAAGTTGAAGCTCTGTGTCTCGACATGATATTTCCAGTCTGATCTCATGAGGAAACGTAAGTATTTTACGTTTTGTCAGTTTAGTGGCTAATTCATACGAATTCGAGTACGAAGTTCAGTCGTACGAAAATGTACGATTTTAAAAAGGAGGCGTGGCACCCAACCCCGCCCCTAAACCCAACCGTCATTGGGTGATGAGCAAATCGTACTAAATTGTACGAATTAGATCAAACAAATTCATACGAATTAGCCACTAAATCAAAAAGTTACGAATTTGTCGTGAGATTGCGTTGGATATTTCCTATGAAATTAAAAAGTAATACTTCATTACTCAACACTCGATGCTGTAATAATGCTCTATGTGCCGTTTTTGCCCTAATTTTTTACTGTATTTTTGTTCATCAATATATAAAGGTTTTTTTGAAGTACGACTGTCATTAGTTGAAGCTCTGTGTCTCAGCATCATATTATCTTGGAAATTAAAAAGTAATACTTCACTAGTTACTTGAAAAAGTAATCTGATTACATAACTTGTGTTATTTTTATTGCATTACCCAACACTGGGTGCTGTAATAATGCTCTGTGTGCTGTTTTTGCTTTAATTATTGCTGTACTTTACTGTGCAATACTGCATCAATAAATAAAGAGTTTATTAAAGCATAACTATCGCTAGCTGAAGCTCTGTGTCTCGACATGATATTTCCAGTCTGATCTACGAGGAAACGTAAGTATTTTACGTTTTGTCAGTTTAGTGGCTAATTCATACGAATTCGTTGAGTTGAGTCGTACGAAAATGTGCGATTTTAAAAAGGAGGCGTGGCACCCAACCCCGCCCCTAAACCCAACCGTCATTGGGTGATGAGCAAATCGTACTAAATTGTACGAATTAGATCGAA
This sequence comes from Danio kyathit, assembly GCA_903798195.1. Taxonomy (NCBI): domain Eukaryota; kingdom Metazoa; phylum Chordata; class Actinopteri; order Cypriniformes; family Danionidae; genus Danio; species Danio kyathit. The sequence continues at coordinate 52,858,329 of LR812528.1, read as the reverse complement.
CAAATTCAAACGAATTAGCCACTAAATCAAAAAGTTACGAATTGCCGTGAGATTGCGTTGGATATTTCTTATATAATTAAAAAGTAATACTTTATTACACAACACTGGGTGCTGTAATAATGCTCTATGTGTCGTTTTTGCCCTAATTTTTTACTGTACATTTTTGTTCATCAATATATAAAGGTTTTTTTGAAGTACGACTGAAGCTCTGTGTCTCAGCATCATATTATCTAGGAAATTAAAAAGTAATACTTCACTAGTTACTTGAAAAAGTAATCTGATTACATAACTTGTGTTATTTTTATTGCATTACCCAACACTGGGTGCTGTAATAATGCTCTGTGTGCTGTTTTTGCTTTAATTATTGCTGTACTTTACTGTGCAATAGTGCATCAATAAATAAAGAGTTTATTAAAGCATAACTATCGCTAGCTGAAGCTCTGTGTCTCGACATGATATTTCCAGTCTGATCTTACGAGGAAAAGTAAGTATTTTACGTTTTGTCAGTTTAGTGGCTAAATCGTACAAGTTGAGTTGTACGAAAATGTACGATTTTAAAAAGGAGGCGTGGCACCCAACCCCGCCCCTTAACCCAACCGTCATTGGGTGATGAGCAAATCGTACTAAATTGTGCGAATTAGATCGAACAAATTCAATACGAATTAGCCACTAAATCAAAAAGTTTACGAATTGCCGTGAGATTGCGTTGGATATTTCCTATGAAATTAAAAAGTAATACTTCATTACTCAACACTCGATGCTGTAATAATGCTCTATGTGAGGTTTTTGCCCTAATTTTTTACTGTATTTTTGTTCATCAATATATAAAGGTTTTTTCGAAGTACGACTGTCAGTAGCTGAAGCTCTGTGTCTCGGCAGCATATTATCTTGGAAATTAAAAAGTAATCTGATTACATAACTTGTGTTTTTTTTAATGCATTACCCGGGTGCTGTAATAATGCTCTGTGTGCCGTTTTTGCTCTAATTATTGCTGTACTTTATTGTGCAATAGTGCATCAATGAATAAAGGGTTTATTAAAGCATAACTATCACTAGCTGAAGCTCTGTGTCTCGACATGATATTATCTTGGAAATTAAAAGTAATACTTCACTAGTTACCTGAAAAAGTAATCTGATTACATGACTTTGTAATGCATTACCCAACACTCGATGCTTTAATAATGCACTGTTTTTGCTCTACTTTACTGTACTTTTTGGTGCATAAATATATAAAAGGTTTTTTGAAGTATGACGCTCAGTAGCTGAAGCTCTGTGTCTCAGCATCATATTATCTTGCAAATTAAAAAGTTATACTTCACTAGTTTGTGGAAAAAGTAATCAGATTACATAACTTGTGTTATTTTTAATGCACTACCCAACACTCGATGCTGTAATATTGCTCTGCATGGCTTTTTTTTTGCTCTACTTTTTACAGTTCTTTTTTGTGCAATACTTATTTTTGAAGTATGACTGTCATTAGTTGAAGCTCTGTGTCTCAGCATGCTGAAAAGCAGGAATCTAAAGCCTCTTCTGACATTGAGACGGAGGTGAAAGAAAGCCCATCATGCAGCACAATGATCCTCCACGACAGGAAGGTTTCTGAGAAATCTGGAGCAGAAAAAGCCCTGAGATGCTGACAGCCTCCCAGTGTGCGGCGGATCAAACCCTGCGAATACGCCAGCATCAAAACAGAGGCATTGACTTGTGGTAATTGCAGCCTAGAGAGCAGTTGGAGGATTTTCAGAGCGTCGCCGTTGCCTCAACAACCTGGAGAGATTTATTCTGCTCTCGGTGCTGTTGATAAAGCCGGGTTTATTCACCTCCGGCAGACAGACAGACAGTTACGTCTTTATCAGGACGCTGCTAAAAGCCTGCAGCTTCAGAAAACAACCGTGGAAATAGCCAGGAGGACAAATGCGCTTATTACTATAAATGGTAAATTTAAGATAGAACATAATATACAATAAAGACAGACCTACAGAGGTTAAACTATGGTTTGTGCTTCTGTTAAAGTGTTTGACATTTCAGAAATTTTAAAGTGCATTTTTCAATAATTATCTATAAACTAGGATGATGCACAACAAATGTATAATTTACTGTAAAATAAATCCATTATTAATGTAAAATAATAGTTAAGTTTGATAGAAAACATTTGATTCTGTGTTTAGTGTTGTTTAACTTAACACTAAACCTTTTAAACTATAACAGAGTTGACATTTTTAAGCATTTTGTGCTTCAGCTTAAGATGCTAACCTCAAACCAGATCCCACGCGGCATGTCTAAAACACTATTTTATGCCTTTTTATCATATTATTAATTTGAAAGAGTAAATGAGAAATTCACTAAACAACTCTCAGTAACAACTGACATCCAATCACATAAATATACACACAAACATTTGATCAGTGTTTTAAATAAATCAGTAAAAATGTGAAATATTATTCCGACTTGAAATATATTAGCATATTAGAATGGTTTCTATGCTGACAATTCAGCTATATATTATACCAATAACTGTACTTTATCAATTTAGCTTTAATACAAAAAAAATATAACAATAATAATAAAAACAATAACAGTTATTACATTAATAATAATAATGATCCAAAGCATTCAAGCTCACTTCTGAATGGCTGAAAAAAAGCAAAATGATGACTTTGTAGTGGCCTAGTCAAAGTCCTGACCTGAATCCACTTGAGTTGTGGCCTGACTTTAAAAAGGTGGTTCTTGCTTAAATACTGTTTATTATTATTTATTACTATTCTGCTGATGATTCAGTTTTATAGTAAGTCATTAACTGTACTTTATTACTTTAGCTTTATTAGAGGAATAAATTACATTTGAATTGCAATAATAACAAACAATAACAGTTATTTGATAATAGCAATGGTCCAGAAGCACACCAGCAACTGAATGGATGAAAAAAAAAAAAAAAGACTTTGGAGTGGCCTAGACAAAGTCCTGACCTGAATCTAACTGAGATATTGTGGTATGACCTTAAACAGGCGTTCATGCTCAAACACTGTTTATTATTATTTATTACTATTATGCTAAAGATTCAGCTTTATAGTAAATCATTAACTGTACTTTATTACTTTAGCTTTATTACAGCATAAACAATACATGTTAATAATGATAATAACAATAACAATTATTTAATAATAACAATGATGAAAAGCAGACCAGCAAGTCCACTTTTGAATGGTTGAATAAAAATAAAATGAAGACTTTGGAGTGGCCAAGTCAAAGTCCTGACCTGAATCCAATTGAGATGTGGCATGAGCTTAAAAAGGCAGCTCAATGCTCAGATACTGTTTATTATTATTATTTATTACTATTATGCTGCTGATTCAGCTTTATAGTAAATCATTAACTGCATTTTATTACTTTAGCTTTATTAGAGGAAAAAAAAAACATTTTAATAACAATAATAACAACAATAACAATTATTTGATAATAGCAATGGTCCAAAAGCACACCAGACACTGACTGGATAAAGAGAGAAAATAAAGACTTTGGAGGGCCTAGTCAAACACCTGACCTGAATCCAATAAAGATGCTGTGGCATGACCTTAAAAAGGCGGTTCTTGCTTAAATACTGTTTATTATTATTTATTACTATTATGCTGACGATTCAGCTTTCTAGAAATCATTAACTGTACTTTATTACTTTAGCTTTATTACAGCATAAACAATACATGTTAATAATAATAATAATAATAATAATAATAATAATAATAACAACAATTATTTAATAACGGCAATGATCGAAAAGCACACCAGCAACTGAATGGATGAAGGACCAAAATGAAGACTTTGGAGTGGCCTAGTCAAAGTCCTGACCTGAATCGATTTAAGATGCTGTGGCATGACCTTAAAAAGGCAGTTCATGTTTAAATACGGTTTATTATTTATTACTATTATGCTGACGATTCAGTTTTATATTGCATCAATAACTGTACTCTATTACTTTGGCTTTATTACAGCAATACATTACATTTGAATAACAATAATAATATTTATTTAATAATAACAATGACCTACAACACACCAGGAAGTCCAGTCCGAATGGCTAAAAAACTAAATGAAGACCTTGGAGTGGCCTAGTCAAAGTCCTGACCTGAACCTAACTGAAATTCTGTTGTAATTATATTATATTACTTACTAATAATTATATTACTTTAGATTTATTACAGCAAAAATTACATTATAATAACAATAATGACAATTATTTAATAATAACTATAATCCACAGAACAACAGCAAGAACTTCTGAATGGCTAAAAAAAGCAGACTTTGTAGTGGCCTAGTCAAAGTCCTGACCTTAATCCAGTTGAGATGCTGTGGCATGACCTTAAAAAAACAAACGGTTCATTCTTGAATATTGTTTACCATTTATTAATTTTATGCTGATGATTCAGTTTTATATTATAACAATAACTGTACTTTATTACTTTAGTTTTATTACAGCAATAAATTACATTTTAATAATAATAATAATAACAACAACAACAACAACAACAACAATTATTTAGTAATAACAATGATCCACAGCACACCAGCAAGATCTTCTGAATGGTTAAAAAAAACTAAATGAAGACTTTGGAGTGGCCTAGTCAAAGTCCTGACCTGAATCCAATTGAAATGTTGTGGCATGATCTTAAAAAGGCAGTTTCTTGTCAAAAACTCTCCAATATGGCTGAATTACAACAATTTTGCAAAGACGAGTGGGCCAAAACTTATTCACAGCAGTGTCACAGACTCGATGCAAGTTATCGAAAATGCTTGATTGATTGCTGCTAAGAGCTACACACACACACACACACACACACACACACACACACACACACACACACACACTAGATGTGACTTACAGAATGCAAACAATGGAATATATTGCAAGTCACTATAAACCTAAATGAAGCTTCACATCAACGCTTGTGATACTGTTATTCTTCTGGGAGCAGGTTTATTCTCTTCAACGTTTACAACTCATTACACAAAGTCCCTATGGAAAAAAGCTAAACAGGAAAAGGTCCTTCCGGATTCCGTGGGCACCAAAAAGGGCACTAAAATAGGCTATAAATGAGTCGGTTTGACCGAAGCGCTCAACAACACGCTCTTGCAGATCTACCCACACACTTCCACATCTCCCCGTCTGCAGCATCCCATTACCAGCGTTTACAGCCCTGACTCATTAAAGGTGTCAATGATCCACCGCAGAGAGAGAGAGAGAGAGAGAGAGAGAGAGAGAAAATACATATTTGGATAGAGTTATCAACAAAATAGTGTAAATGTCTCTAGGAATAACTCTGATGCTCAGATAAATAAGAACGGAAAGCTCCTACTTGAGCTGTGTCGAAGCCTCGGTCTGTATCTGTTCAATGGCAGGGTGAGAGGAGACTCTATGGGCAGATACACCTACAGCTCATTTCTCGGTAACTCAACATGATCACAGATTTAGATATTGTAAATATACTGATTATTATTATTTATTATTATTTATTATTAATGTTTAATCTTAAAATGTTGATTGATAAATATACTGTTGATTATTATATTTTTTTAATCACTACTACTATGACATTTGTTTTAATAGGTTCTTTTTAATGTAAACATCATAAATGTTTTTTAGTTACATTTTACATTTACCTTTTAATACATACAAAAAAACAAACAAACAAAACAAATAGGCTGTTGGGCTGTTGTAACCCAACGTTTGGTCAAATATGGATGAAGCCAACCATTTGGTTAATATTTAAATTCCAATTTAAACTATCGGATTGTCCATATTGGACCCAAAATTGGCTTAACACAACCCAGTATTTTTTGAAAGTGTAGTACACTAAAAATACTGGGTTGCTGTAACCTAACTTTGGGTCAAATATTCACAAACCCAACCATTGAATTAAAATTTTAAAATCCATTTAAACGGTCAGATTTGTCCACATTTGACCCAAGGTTGGCTTAAACAACCCAGCATTTAAAAAAAAGCATAGTAAACTCTAAAAAAGCTGGGCTGTTGTAATCCAATGTTTTGTCAAATATGGACGAACCCAATCATTGGGTTAATTTTTTAATTTAATTTTAAACTGTCGAGTTTGTCCATATTTCACCCAAAGTTGGCTTTAAACAACCCAGCATTTTTTTTTAAAAGCATAGGGTAACCCAGAGTTGGGTCAAATATGGACAAACCCAACCAGTGGATTACATTTTTTCATTCTATTTTAAACTGTTGGGTTTGTCCATATTTGACCCAACGTTGGCATGTTGGGTCAAATATGAACAAACCCAACCATTGATTGTCTTTTTAAAATTCCATTTTAAACTGTTGGGTTTGTCCATATTTGACCCAAAGTTGGAATAAAACATTCCAGCATTAAAAAAAGCATTGTACACTCTAAAAAAGCTGGGCTGTTGTAGCCCAATGTTGGGTCAAATATGAACAAACCCAACCATTGAGTGTTATTTTTAAATTCCATTTTAAACTGTCGGGTTTGTCCATATTTGACCCAAAGTTGGCTCAAAACAACCAAGCATTTTAAAAAAAAGCATTGTACACTCTAAAAAAGTTGGGCTGTTGTAATCCAATGTTGGGTTAAATATAGATGAACCCAACCATTTGGTTAATATTAAATTCTACTTTAAACTATCGGATTGTCCATATTTGACCCAAAATTGGCTTAACACAAACCAGTATTTTTTGAAAGTGTAGTACAATAAAAATACTGGGTTGATGTAACTCAACTTTGAGTCAAATATGAACAACCCAACCATTGAATTAAAATTTTAAAATCCATTTTAAGCGGTCAGATTTGTCCATATTTCACTTAAAGTTGGCTTAAAAGAAGCCAGCATTTTTAAAAAGGCTTAGTAAACTCTAAAATAAGCTGGGCTGTTGTAACCCAATATTGGGTCAAATATGGACAAACCCAACCATAGGATAAAAGTTTTAAATTTTATTTTAAGCGGTCAGATTTGTCCATGTTTGGCCCAAAGTTTGCTTAAAACAACCCACCATTTTTTTTTTAAAAGTGTAGCACACTCTAAAAAGCTGGGCTGTTGTAACCCAACACTGGGTCAAATGTGGACAACCCCAACCATTGGATTACATTTTTTTAATTTCATTTTAAACTGTCGGGTTTGTCCATGTTTGACCCAAAGTTGGCTTAGAACAACCCAGCATTTTTTAAAAAGCTTAGTAAACTTTAAAATAAACTGGGCTGTTGCGACCCAAAGTTGGGTCAAATATAGACAAATCCAACCATAGGATTACATTTTTTAAATTCCATTTTAAACTGTTGGGTGTGTCCATATTTGACCCAAAGTTGGCTTTAAACAAACTCACATTTTTTGCTGGGTTGTTGTAAGCCAACATTGGGTCAAATATGGACCCAGATACAAATAAAAAGTGTAATTCAAATTTAAATAAAAAAAAAACATTGGGTTAGTCCACATATACAACCCAGAATTGTTAAAAGACCTGCTAAATAACTCCATAGCAACAACACATCAACATTCTACAGCCAATTACAGCGTCTTTGAGCAGCGCCTTGGCGACCCCTCCAACACAACATCTTCCCAAACAATTAATTACATCTGAACTATTGACTCCAGCTCACATTCCAGCATTAATTAATATAAATTCTGCTTTTCAACATGTGTATGAACGCAGCTATTCTCCCGCGGGACGGCTAATTTGAACACCTGCCTCATTAGCGGTGGCTCTCGGCCCTGAGCTCAATGCTAGCTACAGCCGCTATTACTGGAAACTCACACCAGAGAGATAAAGACAGAAGAGCAGGAAGCTGAAATAATGATTTTTTTTTTTCCCAGTGGAAGCTAATGAAAGCAGCACAGACACCGGGTCGATGTCTCGGGACGCTCACTACATGCCCTCATGGGTCAATCGAGCCCTCCAGATCCAAAACTGGAGCAGCCATTGATCGGTCACATGGACACATCCACTAAAGTGCAGCCCAACGCACTGCAGATACAATATTAGAGGGCTTCTATGATGCAAAATCAACATTTGGAAGCTCTTTGGACACAACTGTGTGTAGTATAGTGTGTCTACAGTCATACTGGAGTGATATAAACACAACAAGTTAAAATAGGATCCAAATTTCAGTGATTTTGAGGCGCACCGCAACGTGACCCAGCAGGCAAATAACATTATAAGACATTAATATTAGGTTAGATTTAGGTTATGACGTCAAGTGACCAAAATTCAATGTCTAGCCACCCTCTAAGGACAACGTTATTTTGTCGTCCATTAACAACATCATATTACGTTGCTATTCGGTTGATTTTAGGTCGAGTTGGAAAGTGACCAAAATACAACGTCAGATAGATGTCATAGTGGTAATGTCCACACAACGTCAAGGTGTAACATGATTATATGTTGATATTTGGTTGATCTTTGATTGAACGTTAGACACTGATATTGGCCTGACGTTGGGTTCTGATGTCAAACCGATTTTCATTTCCAAACAAAATCGTTAGACATTGATGTCAGCCTGACGTTGGATTCAGACGTCAAACCGATTTTCATTTCCAAACAAAATCGTTAGACATTGATGTCAGCCTGACGTTGGGTTCTGGCGACAAACCGATTTTCATTTCCAAACAAAATAGTTGGACATTGATGTCGGCCTGACGTTGGTTTCTGACGACAAACCGATTTTCATTTCTAAACAAAATCGCTAGACACTGACGTCGGCCTGACGTTGGATTCTGATGTCAAATCGATTTTCATTTCCAAACAAAATCGTCAGACATTGATGTCAGCCTGACGTTGGTTTCTGACGACAAACCGATTTTCATTTCCAAACAAAATCGTTAGACATTGATGTCAGCCTGACGTTGGTTTCTGACAACAAACCGATTTTCATTTCCAAACAAAATCGTTAGACATTGATGTTGGCCTGACGTTGGGTTCTGACGACAAAACAATTTTCATTTCCAAACTGTTCCAAATGTTAGGGTACAACGTCAATATGACGTCATGTTGACATCCTGTGCTTACAGGGGATGAACTGAAAAAAAAAGATTTTGGTTTGACTAAATTTAAAGGTATGTGGTTGCAAACAATTTATATGGGTTGAATTTATACAAACTAATTAAATTTAGTAATGTTTAACTTTAAATTCAGCCCATAAAAATAGTTTGAAATCACTTACCGTAAAAAGGTAAGTGTAGCGGTTTTCCCCACCCACTGATATTGATTGACGGGCACCTATATACATGTCTCCATAGTAATGCGTATAAACATTTCCACAGAACAGGATTTGCTAAGAAACTAGGATTAAAAGATCTGTTCAACTCTCTGTGATCATCTGCAGCTCAAGAATGAGTTTCACAAGTTTAAGACATTTTTAAAACAGCATGTTCGTAATAAATAAATGACTGTCATGGTGGCGCAGTGGATAGCACAATCGCCTCACAGCAAGAAGGTCACTGGTTCGAGCCTCAGCTGGGTCAGTTAGCATTTCTGTGTGGAGTTTGCATGTTTTCTCCATGTTGGCGTGGGTTTCCTCCGGGTGCTCCGGTTTCCCCCACAAGTCCAAACACATGCGCTATAGGGAGATTGGGTAAGCTAAATTACCGGTAGTGTATGTGTGTGAATGCAAGAGTGTATGGGTGTTTCCAAGTGTTGGGTTGTGGCTGGAAGGGCATCAGCTGCGTAACACATATGCTGGATAAGTGTCGTTAAAGTTAGTGAGATTCCCGCTTTTTTTTAAGAAAAACAAAATATACAGTTGAAGTCAGAACTATTCGCCCCCCTTTGAATTTTTTTCTATTTTAAATATTTCCCAAATGATGTTTAACAGAGCAAGGAAATGTTCACAGTATGTCTGATAATATTTTTTCTTCTGGTGAAAGTCTTAATTGTTTTATTTTGGCTAGAATAAAAGCAGTTTTACATTTTTTAAAAACAATTTTAAGGTCAATATTATTAGCCCCTTTAGGCTAATTGTTTTTTTGATAGTCTACAGAACAAACCATCATTATACAATAACTTGCCTAATTACCCTAACCTGCCTAGTTAACCTAATTAACCTAGTTAAGCCTTTAAATGTCACTTTAAGCTGTATAGAAGTGTCTTGATGAATATCTAGTCTAATATTATTTACTGTCATCATGACAAAGATAAAATAAATCAGTTATTAGAGATGAGTTAATAACACTATTATGATTAGAAATGTGCTGAAAAAATAGTCTCTCTGTTAAACAGAAATTGGGGGAAAATAAACAGGGGGGCTAATAATTCTGACTTCAACTGTATCTATTAATTTATCCGTATTAATTTTAGAACCACACACAATTAAGTTGATGCCAATTAATAAATGAAGATTTAGACCATTCTCTGGAGTGAGACTGTTGTCTTGACCTGCAACTGCAGGAAACCAAACAAGCTAGCATTTAAAGAAAGAGAATTTACAGTACGGTAGAACAGGAATAATCCCCAGTGCTTGCCTTTTCTGTTTATTTCAAACAGAAAAAGTCTTATAATAACAGGATGAAAGCTGAAACCGCACTGATCTGCTCAGTAAATACTGAGTGAATTTCATTTTTGGGTGAACTATCCCTTTAAGAGGAATCTCTTCTATTCCAGAGGCCCGATAGTGTTGGATTTCCTCCAGGATGGCGTCTGGCACAGAAAGGCAGATGGCATTTTCTGGGCGCTCATCTTTCAAGCGTCTCACAGGTGTTTGCATCTGTACATACAGCTGTTCTGCTCATTTCTGCCTTTAATCTCAGCCTCAACATTCTCTTATATTTGAAAAAGAAAATAAAACTAATAATAATTTTGTCTTCAACTGTATACCGCAGGAACAAAATTCCCAAACAGCGGTAAACCTTGGGTCCGGTTATCGCCCCATGCCTACTCTGCTGCACTTGAATTGGTGTTATTTCAGGACATTGTGCTCCTCAAAGATGAGCTGAAATGAATAATGTTTTATACGATGAGACGGCAGTGTGATTAACCACTTCTGTGGAGAACAAAGAGTGACAATACATCAAAAAGAGCCCCATCCTCTCCATCCTGCCTCTCCTGGCTTCATTTAACGCACAAAGTGTACACAGGGATCAAAAAGATGAAGCGATAGCAGCATCTCACTCACTGAGAATTAGCATACTAAAACACAGACTCCTCATGATAACAGGATATATCAGGGCCAGTTTTATAAGACTTTTGAACAGGACCACATTTTAAAATATTACTGACAGCCAATGTGTAGTAAAAACAGCATGAACAGGTAAATTAGCACATACAGCGGGGGAAATAAGTATTGAACACATCATGTTTTTCCTGGGAATAATATTTCTAAAGGAGCTGTTGACATGAAATTGAAGCAGAATTTGGTGAAAACGCAAACAATACGAACATAAAACAAAACAAATCTAAATACGAGTTTTGTGTAATAAGTGCTGAACTACTGAAACGTATTTAATACCTTCTCTAAAAGCTTTTTATAATGACGGCAGCTTAAAGACGCCTCTCATATGGAGAATGAAGCCTCATGCATTGCTCAGGTGTGAGTTTTTCACAGACTTCAACAGAGTGTCAAAATCTTGATACTTCTGTGGGTCTCGTCTATCAAATCTGAGCTTTATTTTGTATTCTCTATAGGATTCGGGTCAGGTGATTGGCTGGGCCATTCCACAGCTTGGTTTTCTTTCTCTGAAAGCATCGGAGAGTCTCCTTGGCTGTGTTTTGGATGATTGTCTTGCTGAAATGTCCACTTTGGTTTGATCTTCATCCTCCTGCTAATGTAGATGTTGGACTGAAGCAGCTGATATTCATTTACACTGAGGAAGGGCAGAGGGTTGCTGAAGAACTACTGAGAGATTTCAGCTGCTGTCTGAGCTTCCACTGCCGAAGTACACCTTCCTTTCTTGATATGTTCAATACGTTTTCCTGCGTCATTTCATTTTATTACTCATAACTTCGTTTGTAAACTAATTAGATTTGTTTTGCTTGCATATACTGATTTTCTTTGGTTGTTACCAACATCCAGTGAAAATTTCAAGTCAACAGCACTTTTAGACATATGTTTTTAGAGAAGAATGCTGATGTGTTCAATACTTATTTTCCTCGCTGTATGTCACATAACTATTATAACAAACTGTGCAATAAGAATTTATTCATTCCTTTTTGTGATTTTAAACAGGTTTATATTTTATATATAGTACTATATTTTTATACATTCATGAAAATGCAAAAGCTTGTTCCTTATGTTACTGTTTTCTGATGTTTTTTTAATGTTCTTGCTGGATGGCGATGTGATGTCATTTCATTCACAACACATCTACTGTGATGTTTTGAATGACCAAGGAAACTGAACTGATTTCCTTAGTATATGTTTAGTATATCTCTTTAGCTATTCCTTTAGTATATACAAGCAGGAATAAGCAAAAGTTACAAATATTTCATTTATAACGTCTTGTATTAAATCAACATTTTACAGTGTTCATTTTTGCTAGCGAACATGGTTATTCTTTAGGTCAAGGCTGCCCAAACTCGGTCCTGGAGGGCCGGTGTCCTGCATACTTTAGTTCCAACCCCACACACCTGAACCAGCTAATCAAGTATACTAGAGCGCTCCAGGCAGGTGTGTTGAAGGAAGTTGGAGCTAAACTATGCAGGACACCGGCCCTTCAGGACCGAGTTTGGACACCCCTGCTTTAGGTGAATAATTAATCAAGTAAAAAAAAAAAGAAAATGTTGGTAACACTTTAGTTTATTCACTATTCAACACTTTTATACAGCTTAGAGAAGTCAGTATAACATTTAAAACTGACTGGGACAGAATAAATGTCATATGCACCACGGATGGCTGAGCAAATTATGAACTAATTTTCATTTTTGGTGAACTATTGCTTTAATTCCCTGCTGAAACAAACAGCTTAAACCAGCCTAGGCTGGTTGGCTGGTTTTAGCCGGCCGACCAGCCTGGTTTTAGAGGGGTTTTGGCCATTTCCAGGCTGGTTTAAGCTGGACATAGTTGGTTTTAGCTGGGCTCCCAGCCTGATTAGGCTGGTCAAGCTTGTTTTAGCTGGTCATCTCCCAGCCTGACCAGCTAAAATCAGGCTGGAAATGGCCAAAACCCCTCTAAAACCAGCCTGGTTGACCAGCTAAAACCAGCCAACCAGCCTAGGCTGGTTTAAGCTGTTTTTTTCAGCAGGGTAAACAGCATGTATGCTCTTTTTTTATCAGTATGCACAGACATTTCCTTTCCAAACTTCTCTCTCACCTTTTATTCCAGTGCTGCTCCACATTTTGCCTGTTCGCCGAGTGCTTTTCTCTCGAAAGCAATGTGAATACAAAAAAAATGCTAATAAAAACGAACTGAACTTTTCCCCAAATATTCTGTGTTTATATTCCCATCGCCATGGCGACCCATTTTAAAAGCCTTCTCCATTTACAATTAATGCGGCGCTCCTTTAAAACATTCATTTATTGATTTTTTATTCATGCTACCAAGAAAAATCATGCCGTAAGCCTGAATTAAAAGTGTTCGACTGTCATCGTCTTACGTCATGTGTCTACAGTATACAGCAGTCACGTATAAAGTGCATTCAGCCACCGTCAGGAGAACGGAGTTTATAATGTAAAAATGATAAATGTGTGTTACAAAAAGACATCAATCTACTTCATAAGACATGCATTAACCCCCTGGCACCATAGGGGTTTTAGTTTGACAATGGATTTATAAGCTTTTGGAAATTTTAAAATAAAAGTCCCTATTCAACATTATTATGGAAGAGCCAGGATAAAAGTTAAAACTACTTCAACTGTGACAGAAAAAAGTCATATACACTGAGGATGGCTGAATAAATTACGAACTATTCCTTTAATAAACAGCTTGCATACTATTTTTTTCATTAATAAGCACAGATATTTCCTTTCCAAGCTTCTCTCTCACCTTTTGTTCCAGTGCCGCTCCACATTTGGCCTGTTCGCCGAGTGCTTTTCTCTCTAAAGCAACTTGAATACAACAAAAATGCTAATAAAAATGAACTGAACTCCCCAATAATTCCGTGTTTATATTCTCATCGCCATGGCGACCCATTTTTCTCTATTTACGATTAATGCGGCGCTCCTTTAAAACATTTATTTATTGACTTTTTATTCATGCAACGAAGAAGAATCTTGCCATAAGTCTGAAATAAAAGCGTTCGACTGTCATCGTCTTACGTCATGTGTCGTACAGTATACAGCAGTCACGTATAAAGTGCATTCAGCCACCGTCAGGAGTCAGTGAATGGAGTTTATAATGTAAAAATGATAAATGTGTTACAAAAAGACATCAATCTACTTCATAAGACATGCCATAGATATATATGCTAGATATCGCATACAGACCCCGAGCATGCGTCAATACCGCTGCCATATTTGTACAGTGCTCCCAGAATAAAAGTCATTCAACTAGTCAAGACTAAAGCCAATATGAAGATGCTGGACTTTGGGGCTGCGTACAGATATAGTAACGGGCAAACAAAGAAAACAAAGCATAAAAGCAGAACATTTCATAGGTAAGATTTCGTTTTTTACGATTTTGCATGTTATGAATTTGTATGCTCAACAAGTCACGTTACTGATGATAATACGGTCTCTTACTGCACTGACCATAAGGCAAAGTGGCACCAACTCGCATTAAATTCTAGGCTTATGCTAGTTTTGTTGAAGAAAACCAGCAAAAATGTAAATGAAACATGACAACAAGACGCTGCGCTGCCAGAAACTTGTATTATTGTCGGCTAAGTGAACTTATAGGGGTGCCTGATGTAATGTAATGTGCATTTATATAGCGCATTTATTGTGTATGGCCATACACCCAAAGCGCTTCACAATCATGAGGGGGGTCTCTTCACACCACCACCAGTGTGTAGCATCCACTTGGATGATGCGACGGCAGCCACAGGACAACGGCGCCCGTGCGCTCACCACACACCAGCTATTGGTGGAGTGAAGAGACCGTGATAGAGCCAATTCGGTGGATGGGGATGTCTAGGAGAACATGATGGGTAAGGGCCGATTGAGGGACTTTGGCCAGGACACCGGGGTTACACCCCTACTCTTAACGAGAAGTGCCATGGGATTATTAATGAGCACAGAGAGTCAGGACCTCAGTTTAACGTCTCATCCAAAAGACGGCGCCCACCGACAGTGTAGTGTCCCCTTCACTTTTACTGGGGCATTAGGACTCACACAGACCACAGGTTGAGCGCCCCCTGCTGGCCTCTCTAACACCACTTCCAACAGCAACCTAGTTTTCCCATGTGGTCTCCCATCCAGGTACTGACCAGCCTCAGCCCTGCTTAGCTTCAGTGAGTAACCGGTCTTGGGCTGCAGGGTGATATGGCTGTGCCTGATAGCATAACAATACCTACAATCATTCACCAACCAATCGCTCCCTCTGTAACTTAGAAGGGAAAGCGGGTGCAGAAGTCCCGATCATAGATATATGTATATGATCTATGGCTACTAATGGCCAATTTGCCACTGCACCTATATTCATTTCAAAGGAGCGCTACCCTGTACCAAGATGGCGGCTCTATTAAAGCATTCCTTTCAATAGACAACAATAGCGTAGACGACATCTAGTGTAAATATCTATGAAGACAAACGTTAACCCACTGGTAACGTATGGGTTAGTCTGATGATGGAAGCTTCAAAATAAATGTCCCTATCCAACACAATTATGGAAAAGTCAGGATAAAAGTTGAAACTACTCCGACTGCGACAGAAAAAAGTCATATAAACTGAGGATGGCTGAGCAAATTATGAGCTAATTCTCATTTTTGGTGAACCATTTCTTTAATAAACAGCTTGCATACTATTTTTTTCATTAATAAAGCACAGATATTTTCTTTCCAAACTTCTTTCTCACCTTTTATTCCAGTGCCGCTCCACATTTGGCCTGTTCGCCGAGTGCTTTTCTCTCTAAAGCAACTTGAATACAACGAAAATGCTAATAAAAAACGAACTGAACTCCCCAGAGATTCCCTGTGTTTATATTCCCATCGCCATGGCGACCCATTTTAAAAGCCTTCTCCATTTACAATTAATGCGGCGCTCCTTTAAAACATTTATTTATTGATTTTTTATTCATGCAACCTAAGAAGAACCCATCTGAAATGAAAGTGTCGTCGACAATAAGGATGTTGCATAAGCCTCTGCCAAAGTTTGATGGATGCAGAAAGGAAAGAAAGGGTAAAATGAAGAGGATGCTTGTGTGTGTGTGTGTGTGTGTGTGTGTGTGTGTGTGTGTGTCTCCTCCTGCATGCAGTGACTCCTCCATCTTGTGCTCATGCATGAACGGGAGTGTGAGATGTGTTTCAATGACTGTTGCCCACAGAGAGACACTGAAGTCCTGCCAAGAGCCTCCAGCCGATCGCTCATTCACACACTCAGAAAAAGACCTGGAGCTGTGCAGAAACACCGGCCACCCATTCACACACAGCCCTCGGGACGCACAACACACACTAACAAGACAGCGGCGTGACGACGCCAAGCTTTTTAAATCATGATAAAACCACAGTATTCCCTCAAGCACTTGTGGAGCATCATGCAAACACCACCGATTGGGAATATGACAAAAACAGAAGTACCAAAGATCATCATAATACACTAGCTGTGTTTCCATTTATGCCAATTAGATGTATGCACAAAACTGGAATATCTCATACAATATTTGTGAATGAAGCAGGGTTTCCAGTCAATGAGAAACAAAACAGAATAAAATCATCACCTCCAGGTAAACTGAAGCAAATATCAGTCAGAGATGGAGATGAGATGCACTTAAAACCTGCCGGAACTACTTTAACTGTGCGTTTACTTAAAAATACTAAAGGCCAAACAAAATTAAGCAATAAACAGACCTGTAGCAAAAATGGACGATACATGACAATTGTCATCCAAAATTTGCTTTTATTGCTAATATAGCTCAGAAATAACTGAAATCATTAATTGGAGTAATATGGAGCTGTAATGCGCTCAAAACCTGCCGGAACTACTTTATCTCTGCGTTTATCTGACAATAATACCACACCATAGAACAAACTTCATCAGCCAATCAGAATCAAGTATCAACAGAAATAGAACCAGGTCTGATGAGAGCACTTTTAGCTTAGCTTAGCATAAATCATTGAATCAGATTAGACCATTAGCATCTAGCTGTGAAATAACTGAAATCATTAATATAATCAGTGTAGTGATCTGGAGCTGTAATGCACTCAAAACCTGCCGGATCTACTTTATTTCTGCATTTATCTGAAAATAACGGCACAACTTAAAAATAAACCATCAGAATCAAGCATTCAACAGAAATATATCCAGATCTGATGGGAGCACTTTCAGCTTAGCTTAGCATAAATCATTGAATCAGATTAGACCATTAGCATCTAGCTGTGAAATCACTGAAATCATTCAGCGTAGTGATCTGGAGCTGTATTGTGCTCAAAACCTGCCGAAACTACTTTATCTCTGCGTTTATCTGAAATTATCAGCACACCATAGAACAAACCTTCATCAGCCAATCAGAATTAAGCATTCAACAGAAATAGAACCAGGTCTGATGGGAGCACTTTTAGCTTAGCTTAGCATAAATCATTGAATCAGATTAGACCATTAGCATCTAGCTGTAAATAACTGAAATCATTAATGTAATTCAGTGTAGTGATGTGGAGCTGTAATGCGCTCAAAACCTGCCGGAACTACTTTATCTGTGCGATTATTTGAAAATAACAGCACGCCTTAAAATTGAACCATCATCAGCCAATTAGAATCAAGTATTAACAGAAATAGCACCAGGTCTAACGGGAGCACTTTTAGCTTAGCTTAGCGTAGATCATTGAATCAGATTAGACCATTAGCATCTAGCTGTAAAATAACTGAAATCATTCAACGTAATAATATGGGGCTGTAATGCGCTCAAAACCTGCCGGAACTACTTTACCTATATATCTAACAATAACCAAATACCTTATAATGCTCATGAGCCAATCAGAATCAAGTATTCAACAGAAATATAACCAGGTCCGATGGGAGCACTTTTAGCTTAGCTTAGCATAAATCATAGAATCAGATTAGACCATTAGCATCTAGCTGTGAAATAACTGAAATCATTAATATAATCAGCATAGTGATCTGGAGCTGTAAAGCGCTCAAAACCTTCCAGAACTACTTTTTCTCTGCGTTTATCTGACAATCTTGAAATGAACCTTCATCAGCCAATCAGAATCAAGTATTCAACAGAAATATAACCAGGTCCGGTGGGAGCACTTTTAGCTTAGCTTAGCATAGATCACTGAATAAAATTAGACCCTTAGCATCTAACTGTGAAACAACTGAAATCATTCAACGCAATGATATAGAGCTGTAATGCACTCAAAACCTGCCGGAACTACTTTAGCTGTGTGCTTATCTGAAAATAACAGCACACCCTAACAATGAACCTTCATCAGCCAATCACAATTAAGCATTCAACAGAAATAGAACCAGCTCTGACGGGAGCACGTTTAGCTTAGCTTAGCATAAATCATTGAATCAGATTAGACCATAAGCATCTAACTGTGAAATAACTAAAATCATTCAGTGTAGTGATATGGGGCTGTAATGCACTCAAAACCTGCCGGAACTACTTTATCTCTGCGTTTACGTGAAAATAACGGCACACAATAGAACAAACCTTCATCAGCCAATCAGAATCAGGTATCAACAGAAATAGAACCAGGTCTGATGGGAGCACGTTTAGCTTAGCTTAGCATAAATCATTGAATCAGATTAGACCATTAGCATCTAGCTGTGAAATTACTGAAATCATTCAGCGTAGTGATATGGAGCTGTAAATCTGCCAGAACTACTTTATCTCTGCGTTTAACAGCACACCATAGAACAAACCTTCATCAGCCAATCAGAGTCAAGCATTCAACAGCCCTGTAGCATAAAAATTACTAATAAACTCTGGGTATCATGTCACAGTACGCTCTCAGTCCATTAAAACTCTTCAGTCGCACATTAATTTCCATTCTGCAGACACGAGACCTTATCACAGTCAGATTCAGATCTAAACGTCTGAAATGACATTAATCCGGAGGCTCTACATAGCGCTGTCTTCATGCCCTGGAAGAGTCATTTCCATAATAGCTGTAAAATGAGGTTTGTGGAGTGAACGGACGCGCTCCACCTACTGGGATGTCCGTCTGCATTAGCATCTGACAGCGCTGGCGAATACGAGATGGAGCAAACCTGACAGCTCAAGGTGTGTAAAACATCCAGCTAAAACGTTAACGCAAACACTAGCTCTCAAGTGTCACGGTGGAGACAGGACAGCTGACGGCGGCGCTTTGACTGCATTTATCATCGGTGTTACTTACACCATGTGCTAACAACATGCGACAAGATTCCAGCGACAAGCTATTTATCTGTCTGCACCAATCATGACAAGACACGACAGAAACATTTAAATACCAGCCACTGCACTGCCAATGAAATAGCTTTAAATGTAACATACAGTGCATCTGGAGAGTATTGACAGCGCTTCACTTGTTCTACATTTCTTTATGTTACATCCTTAAATGGATTAAATTCATTTATTTCCTCAACATTTTGGATGTAGGTTGTGATATCAGGTCACCAAAATTCAACGTCTAGCCAGCGTCTAAAAACAACGTTATTTTGATGTCAAGTAAGGTGAAATGATGTTGATATTTGGTTGATTTTAGGTTGTTAGAAAGTGGCCGATATCTAACGTCGAGCCAACATCTTAAACCAAAGTCATATTGACGTCAAATATGACATTTATTCGTTAGGTATGGCAACCAAAATCCAACGTCTGATAGATGAATTACCATGTTTGTAAACATTCAGGATGTGCGTGCAGTGAGATTGAAGAAAAAACTGGGAGTGCTAGAATTTACAGCGAGGGAATGACATCTGCTGCGGTACAGAGTTTGTTATTGTATTAGAGATAAGTTATATTGATTACATATTATACAGGGAGTGCAGAATTATTAGGCAAGTTGTATTTTTGAGGATTAATTTTATTATTGAACAACAACCATGTTCTCAATGAACCCAAAAAACTCATTAATATCAAAGCTGAATATTTTTGGTAGTTTTTAGTTTGTTTTTAGTTTGAGCTATTTTAGGAGGATATCTGTGTGTGCAGGTGACTATTACTGTGCAGAATTATTAGGCAACTTAACAAAAAACAAATATATACCCATTTCAATGATTTATTTTCACCAGTGAAACCAACATAACATCTCAACATTCACAAATATACATTTCTGACATTCAAAAACAAAACAAAAACAAATCAGTGACCAATATAGCCACCTTTCTTTGCAAGGACACTCAAAAGCCTGCCATCCATGGATTCTGTCAGTGTTTTGATCTGTTCACCATCAACATTGCGTGCAGCAGCAACCACAGCCTCCCAGACACTGTTCAGAGAGGTGTACTGTTTTCCCTCCTTGTAAATCTCACATTTGATGATGGACCACAGGTTCTCTATGGGGTTCAGATAAGGTGAACAAGGAGGCCATGTCATTAGTTTTTCTTCTTTTAGACCCTTTCTTGCCAGCCACGCTGTGGAGTACTTGGACGCGTGTGATGGAGCATTGTCCTGGAGCATTCTTCCTGTACCACTGCTTGAAGAAGGTGTTTTCCAGAAACTGGCAGTAGGACTGGGAGTTGAGCTTGACTCCATCCTCAACCCGAAAAGGCCCCACAAGCTCATCTTTGATGATACCGGCCCAAACCAGTACTCCACCTCCACCTTGCTGGCGTCTGAGTCGGACTGGAGCTCTCTGCCCTTTACCGATCCAGCCACGGGCCCATCAAGACTCACTCTCATTTCATCAGTCCATAAAACCTTAGAAAAATCAGTCTTGAGATATTTCTTGGCCCAGTCTTGACGTTTCAGCTTGTGTGTCTTGTTCAGTGGTGGTGGTTTTTCAGCCTTTCTTACCTTGGCCATGTCTCTGAGTATTGCACACCTTGTGCTTTTGGGCACTCCAGTGATGTTGCAGCTCTGAAATATGGCAAAACTGGTGGCAAGTGGCATCTTGGCAGCTGCACGCTTGACTTTTCTCAGTTCATGGGCAGTTATTTTACACCTTAGTTTTTGGTTTGGTTTTTCCACACGCTTCTTGCGACCCTGTTGACTATTGTTGGATGATCACGCTTCAGAAGCTTGGCAATTTTAAGAGTGCTGCATCCCTCTGCAAGATATCTCACTATTTTTGACTTTTCGGAGCCTGTCAAGTCCTTCTTTTGACCCATTTTGCCAAAGGAAAGGAAGTTGCCTAATAATTCTGCACACCTGATATAGGGTGTTGATGTCATTAGACCACACCCCTTCTCATTACAGAGATGCACATCACCTAATATGCTTAATTGGTAGTAGGCTTTCGAGCCTATACAGCTTGGAGTAAGACAACATGCATAAAGAGGATGATGTGCTCAAAATACTCATTTGCCTAATAATTCTGCACTGCCTGTATATATTATTGACATAATGCTTTCAGCGTATTATAACAGCTCGTCACCCAGTGATAATCACAGTTATTCAGCAAAATTAACGTTAAAGTGAGCGGCGTTCATCTGACAGGTCCATCTGCGATAGCACCCTTTCAATGGATATTGGATAAGACGAAATGACCAAGCATCCAGCCCCAAATATACAACTGAAACTCCACGTGATTTTACAAGAGAAGTTAAAGACCTACAAGTTTTTGGATGCCTACAATGTTGTTCTGTGTGGTCATGTGCGGGAGATAATGATCATGATTACCAGATTCAAAACTATGTAGTGCTAAAAACCGAGGATCTGCCTAGCCAAAGACAAGGAAAGAAGACGGAGCTGTACAAGGCCTGGGTGATCATCAACAAGTTCAAGTTTATTTATAAAGCGCTTTTTAAAAAACAACAAGTGCTTACCAAAGTGCTGTACACACATACACTATCTAAAACAAAAGACAAATACAACAGACACATGACTCTCATGTGACATTAAAAGCCAAAGAGTAAAAATGGGTTTTAAGACTAGATTTAAAAACAGAAAGGGTTGCGGCCTGCCTAACATGGAGAGGCAAATTATTCCAGAGTTTGGGGGCCACCACTGCAAAGGCACGGTCCCCCCTGGTTTTTAACCTTGTGCGTGGAACAGCCAAAAGTAGCTGATCAGCACATCTAAGTGCCCTTGAAGGAGTGTACAATTGGATTAATTGAGGACAAGTAACTTGGTGCTAGTCCATTTAGGCATTTAAACACCAAAACTAAAATCTTAAAATGTATCCTAAACTGTACACGAAGCCAATGCAGAGAAGCCAGTATGGGTGTAATGTGCTCCCGTTTGCGTGTCCCCGTCAGCAAACGAGCAGCAGCATTCTGCACTGCATCTGCAGACGAGTAATGGAGGTATGGCTAATACCCACATAGAGGGAATTACAATAATCTAGCCGAGTCGAGATAAAAATATGTATAACCCTTTCAAAGTTGTTAAAAGACAAAAAAGACTTTAATTTGGATAATTGCCTCAACTGGAAAAAACTAGCTTTAATTACCGAATTAATCTGTTTATCCAACAGATTAACAGGTGCAGCATTCTGACAGTGAACTGCACCTGTACGGCAGGGTATGTGAACACACAAGTTTACATTTCATTCTCAGCATTAGGTGTCCGCACATTGATTCACCATATTTAACTGTTCTTGCTGAAATCATTGCTGCAATCAAAAACCAGTAATGTGTCTGATTCAGCATAGCGTGAACTGACCTGATATAACATGAGAACTGCAGAGTCCAGCATTTTTAATTAGGTCCTCACTCCATTCAGCTCCCTTTTAGCCAAAGACGTCTGCGGCTGGCATTAAAAGCAGTGTGGTGTACAGTAAAAGTTACGTTTTCTACTTTTGGACTTTCAAATTTGGCATCCTACCGCTCAACACCACATGTTTGCTATTGCAACCGGTCTCTTTTTGCAACCGGGAACTACTGTGTGTCAGCAGTGTGTGAATATCTCCAGCTTCTAATGGTCAACATGAATTAATTGGATTTGTTCTAATCAGACTTGATGCAGAAACACTTTGATTGACATTCTCCCAGACATTTGCAGCTCCGCCCTCTTCTAAAAAGAGCACAATCTCATTTGAATTTAAAGCGACAGTCACCAAAACGCCACAAGTAGGATCAAAGCCTAAAAGGCTCAGTGTTAAAAAGAAACATAACAGCTCCTTTAGGAAAAGTGTCCACTGCACATGGAGAGAGAGGGATTCTACAGATGGTTTGTCAAACCCACACACTTCAGAAATGCACACTGTTTAGCTTTCTCCTAGAGATATGGAGGGATTGTAAGAAGGAATGGCTTGGCAACTCTGTTTGTCAGCACGCATCGAAGGCAGTCAAATCAGAGAAACAGGTCGGGACGTTTCTAAACATGCGACCTGTCAGCCGCTGCTTTGAAGCAAAGGCGAGCTGAAATATTAAGCATGTAAAACGCTGCGCGGAAATGGAGGTGTCATGCGCCTGACAGATGGAGCATGCTTTTGCACCAACCGCTCCATCTGGCTGAAGTCACACCGTCATATTCGGCGGCTGGGATTCATCATGGAGCGTCTTCAAAGTTCAGCGCTGACGCTCTCCATCGCTCATACACACACATCATTACAGCCGCAGCCGCGACACTGCCGATTAGCAGAGGACACGCTCCATTCCTCAACTCTATCCTGCTTTTTAATCGCTTTAAAAAGACATCAGTACTTATTTAGACATTTGAGGAGGATTATTCTGAATTCTTAAAGGTCTTGCAGCATAAAATATCAAGTTGCATGGATATATTTGTATGAATTTACAACATATTATGACTGAAAATTCACTTTTTTAATGCAAAAAAAAATCCTCAACTTTATCCTGGTTTTTAAAAAGACATCAGATGGTGACAGTACATTAGGGTTGGGCGATATGGCAAAAAAGAAAATCTAGATTTTTTCATAAAGTTTGACAGATTCACGATTTCAATTTTTTTTTACTGTGTAACTATAGTCAGCTTAAAACATTACAACAACATGACTGAAGTAACAATCTCTTTATAAGTAGCTTGAAAAAGCATCTGGTTAAGGAACATGTATTTTTAATGGCCATACATACATAAATTGGTCAACAAGGTGTAGCCTATTACATTCCTATAGACCAATTCCTGCTTGACGTTTTAGAAAATATTTGTGCGTAGCTACACCACCCAGTGTATATTAAAGGTCACCGTGAACAACAGAAAACCCCACAGAAACCTGTTACATATCTATCTATATTTAAATGTCTATCTTATATTTAACTGAATCCTATAACAGCCTATAGCTGAAATGTTGGAAATTGCTCAGTTTATTTTTATAAAACATTTGTCAAACGTATTGATATTTTTTTGGAGTAAAAACAATACCGACATTTAAGAATCCATATTTATTTTATTTATTCATTCATTTGACTTGTTTATTGGTGCATATATGGGTTATGATTTAATTCATAGCTACAGTACCTTGGACAGCTACTGTGCCACTCCGTAAAGCTTTCAAGCAAAAGTCCAAATTAAAGCAAGATTTGACTTTCTGTGGTGACAGCCGACATTCACAACACGCCGTAACCGTCCCTCAGGTGGTGCGCAGGTATAAAATACAAAACCAGACGTCTGGGCTTTGAATTAGGTGCAATTATTTCCTCGTTGTTCAAAGAGTCTGCAAGTTCGTGTTCCATGGATATATGTTGTTGTTGATTCGATGTGCAGCAGGAAAAAAGGCTTTCAGCAGTGCATGTAGTCGCTGGTAAAGTTCTCACCCAGATCAGAGCGATCTGTGCTACCGAATAGAGCGCAGCATGCAATAAACTCACGCTCAGTCAGGCGAAGGTCTCATTGCCTATATGTCAATCAAATTAATTAAGCTCTAGCCACCAATAAAACTTTTAGCCTATTTTATTATTTTGTGTAATGTATATAGTGTCATCAGGGCTGGAGCAAGCTGAACTGGCGCTCTAGGCGAACGCCCTCAACCCGAAAGTGAAATAGAAACTTACCGGTTTGCGGATGAAAGAGGACCGGGTGGGGGTGGGTGTCACGGATAAAAGAAAGGACCGGGGGGTTCTCGCTCACTATTCTGCTTAGGTCGCCTCTATGAACGCGCCGGCCCTGAGTGTTAAGCTGGATTTATACTTTCGCCTGGCGCCACATCGCGCGCCTCCGCTGACTGCGCGCCCACCTCACAACAATGGGCTAGCGCGTTTGCGCTGAGCCAGCTGTGGTAGCTCATCAACAGAGCCGCAACGTCAACACAGAATCTGTCAGCACAATTCAGCACGGTTGTCTAACAGTTTAGAACGGTTTGGCACGATAGTGGAAAAGCTGCTTTAATATTTTTATATAAAAAAAAAAAAAAAAAAAAAAAAAAAAAAATTTCGCAATTCCTCGATTTTATAAAACATTAAATCGTCTTAAAATTTAAATTCGAATTAATCGGAAAAAAAATCTAAAAAAAAAAAAAAAATAAAAAAAAAAAATCGCCCAGCCCTACAGTACATATTTAGAGATTTGAGCAGAGCTTTATTCTGAATACTTGAATTAATTGATTGATTGATTTTATTTGACAATTTTGACAAAAATATACAAACAAGTCCAGTTAGACTAATACATATACTAATAATTCATACATATTTTAAAAACTGTCGAGGATAAAATACACAAAAAAGCCACAGGCTTATTTCCATTGTGATCCTCGATATTCTTAAAAAATGAACAAGCAAATCATAAACTGAGTGCAAACATCATCAGCTCAGCAACTCGGCATAAGGTTGGGCGATGTTGACCAATTTAGCATCGTACGATGTCTAATGTGAAACATCGTGATGGACGATGGCATCGTCTTTATAGGCGGAGGTGAATTAATTATTTATGAATAATTAATTAATTCATAAAGAATTAAATATTTGTAGCCTACCGTTTCAACTACCTTGTCTTTGTTTTACCCATAACCAAATCATAAATAAATAAAGATAAGTTACACACAAATTACCACCTGTCAATCACTTTTTCCGTGGGACTCTGGCATGAGTAGGCAGAGTGATCAGTGTCAGTCATTTGTTTGGTGTGGTGGATGGCGGAGGGGTGTCGCGGACGAAAGTGAGCGGCGCGGGGGTTGCTCGCGGACAAATGTGAGCGGCGCTGAGGTGTCGCGGACGAAAGTGAAGAGGGTTTGGGAGTCGTGGAACAAAGTGAAAATGAACAGTGGACAGGGGAGGAGGGCGGTTGAGGAGGGAGATCGGTAAAATGAGGTGCCGGATCCAGATCTGGAGTGTTCCGGCACAAATTAAGCCCTGGATAGAGACAAGATTAATTAAATATCACGTTTAACAGCTACAGTGAGACGCGATCCACTATCATCCTTGATAAACTGTCCGACGTACACTGTTCTCTGGAGCTCAGACGAGCGCATGACAGTGTGTGTGTCTGTGTGTGTGTGTGTGTGTGGCTGTGTGTGTGTGTGTGTGTGGGGTCACGTGATGTGTGTTTTCAGTGGATGGAGGGCTGTTCAGAAATGCTAGATGAAACGCCAGTGTGGATGTGGGTCATTTTCATTCTAAAATGCTATTTTAAAAGTAAGCTGTATTAGTGTAAACGGGGCCTGAGTGTGTGTTTTTCATGAGCGGGTTTGCGACGGGGGCGGGGCGATGGATCGCGATGCCGGCTCAGCATTGGGATGTCTATCGGCCATCGGCGATGGACGATGGCATTGTTTATCGGCCCAACCCTAACTCGGCACAACAAAATCCTCAACTTCAACTCTAAAACAACCACTTTTTAATTTCCCTTCTAAAAACACTCTCAATTTTTATCTCTTTAATAATCGGAGGCAAAACATCCCAAGCAACAGAGCAAGTACACAAAAAAGAATTTCTACCTGATTCACTCTTAAATCTACAAAAATAAATATCCCTGCTACGCTCTTGTAGAATGACAGTGTACCTCACTAACTAAAACATAATAATTAAGAAAATATTTTGGAACCATTTTCTTTAAAATCTTAAACACCATCACTAATTTCAGAAATTTTACCCTTTTGTCAACTTTTAAAAAATTACTTTGACTATAATGTTCATTATTTAAATGCGTCAGTGGAGGTACTTTCATAACAATTCTACACAACTTATTTTGGGCCGTCTGCAATTTATTTTTCATTTATTTAGAACTACCGCTGTACCAAAAAGCTGCAGCATAGTCAAAGTATGGCTGCAATAAACAGGGCTCGAAGTTGCGACCATTTTGGTCGCATATGTGCCCGAAATTTAATCTATGCGGCCTCATAATATATTTAGGAGCATTTGTGCGGCTGCATATAATGGTTGTAGTGCGACTTGTTTCAATTTTTTTTCTAAAAACGTGCTGAATCGGTCTTCCCTGCCCTGTCAATCACTCAAGGCTTTCCGCTGTCAGACAGCAGGGAGCTTATAAGGGCGCAAAAGTCCGCTAAAATCTAACACTGTACACATCATCACCAAAGAAGCTTGTCTTTACTAAGTTTAAACTGAATCTGCGGCTCATAACAAAGAACGGTATTGCGCCGGTGGTCATCGCGAGAATTCTGTTCTGCCCCGCTCATATATTGGGCTTCCGCAAACACAGAAAAATGAAAATCAGCGCATAACGAGACCGAGCATTTAAAATGACTCAAACCAAAACCAAAACCTTTAAAGAGTGGTAGAAGTGAGACTTTTCTTACTTTCTTTTGTCCGTTCTTTCTTGAGATGTAGATTATTTTTCTATTTACTGATGACTGCTTTGCAGCTTTCAGCATTGGATTGAATGATTTATTATAATCTTACGTTTGTTTTGTAGCAGAAATATTATTTATTAAATTGACATGCGTATAAAAACAATAGTGCAAAATAAATATTCCTTACTGCAGTGCTTCATTTTTGTTTGATGCAAACCATAAATGTATTTTTCATAAAGTAACAGCAGGACCTTTTACTGTACATAACTCGCATTCACATTCAAGGCAGCATGATCATGAGAGATGTTATTCATTGTAAATATTATTGTCATCATCGTCATCAATAATAATATTCTATAATCATTAGACATTCATTTTGGAATTATTACACCGATATCAATAAGTCATCACAGCATTAGTTAGATAGCGGTTTATGGTTTTTGGTAGTCCTGATTAATGTTGTTTTCAAATACAATAAATCCCTTAATATACAATTTGCAGTGGTGCTCATTCATTTTTGGTGGGTGCACCTACATTTTTTTTCTGTTGCTCCTACATTTTTTCTGGCGCTCCTACATTTTTGAAGTTGGGAGCTACCAAGTAAAAAAGTTAATTTTGAGCCCTGCTAATGCTAATATTTTTAAAGTCTGGGTATCTAGGAGCTCTGCCTATCTTGCTAAAAACCTAATTTTAGAACAAATTTTTGAATGGACTATAACAGCCATCTTCTCGCCTGTCAAATTACTATCTAAAATGCAACCTAAATATTTAACTTCATGTTTTGGAGTAATAATTTGATGCCCTACTTTTACCTCTGACCCGACACATTTTCTTAGTTTTGCAGCTGAACCAAATAAAATAACTTCAGTTTTACCCAAATGTAAGGACAATTTATTAAGGCAAAACCATTTAGAGACGTCCTCCTCAATTAGTTTACTTATTTCATTTACAATAAATTCCCTCCTCTCATGAGACACTATTATTGCTGCATCATCCGCATAAAACAAAAGCTTTTTTGAACAAGCCATTTTCAAATCATTAAAATATATTTAAAAAAATCTACGGACCTAAAACACTGCCTTGTGGAACCTCATAAACGACGGGTGAATAATCTAAAAAAAACTCCATTTAAATCTACTATTTGACATCTGTTTTCAAGGTAAGATTTTATTCATTTGCAGGCCGTGTTACCAAAAGGTCTTGCAGCACAAAATACACGTTTCATGGGTTGCATTATAAGTTGCATGGGCATATTTGCAGGCATTGAGAACATATTATGATTGAAAATTCACTTTTTTAATGCAAAAAAATCCTCAACTTTATTCTGGTTTTTTAAGGTTTAAAGACATCAGATGCCGACAGTAAATATTTAGAGATTCAAGGAGTCTTATTCTGAATTATTAAAGGTCTTGCAGCACAAAATATCAAGTTGCACAGATATATTTGTAGAAATTTACAACATTTTATAGTTGAAAATGTTATTTTTTTTAATGCAAAGAATTCCTCAACTTTATCCTGGTTTTTAATCGCTTTAAAAAAACATCAGATGGTGATCGTAAATATTTAAGAGATTCAAGGAGTCTTATTCTGAATTCTTGAAGGTCTTGCAGCACAAAACCTCAAGGTGCACAGATATATTTGTAGGAATATGCAACGTGTTATGGTTGAAATAGTATGAGAATTCCTCAACTTTATTTTGCTTTTTAATCGTTTTAATTGTAACATCAGTTGGTGACAGTAAATATTTAGACATTTGAGCAGCTTCATTCTGAATTCTTGAAGGTCTTGCAGCACAAAAACCCAAACTGCATGGGTTTATTTGTAGGAATTTACAACAGTTTATAGTTGAAATTTGTATTTTTTTTTGTGCAAAAAATTCCTCAACATTATCCTGGTCTTTAATGGTAAAAAAACACATCAGAAGGTGAAAGTAAATATTTAGAGATTCAAGGAGCCATACTGGATTATTGGCGGTCTTTCAGCACAAAACATCAAGTTGCATGGGTATATTTGTAGGAGTTTACAACATTTTATGATTAAAATAAAAAAAAATTTAATGCTAAAAAAAATCCTCAACTTTATCCTGGTTTTTAATTGCTTTAAAAAGATGCCGATCAGATGCATAAAACCCTAAGTTGCATGGGTATATTTGTAGAAATTTACAACACTTTATAGTTGAAAATGTTCTTTTTTTTAATGCGAAGAATTTCTCTACTTTATCCTGCTTTTTAATCGCTTTAAAAAGACATCAGATGCCGACAGTAAATATTTAGAGATATGCTGAATTATTAAAGGTCTTGCAGCACAAAAAATCAAGTTGCATATGGGTATATTTGGAGGAATATGCATCAATATATTTTATGATAAAAACATTCTCATTTTATTAATGCCATGAATTCCTTGACTATTCTGTTTTTTAATCGCTTTAAAAAGACATCAGATGGCAACAGTAAATATTTAGACATTTGAGGAGCTGTATTGTAGATTTCTAAAGGTTTTGCAGCACAAAACATCAAGATGATATAATTTCAGGAAGAGAAATAAAGATGCAGTTGTGATTATAAAGTCAGATTTGTGAGAAATAAAGTCAGAAATCTGAGAAATAAAGTCGCAAACGTGTGATATTCAGTTGCAATTGCGTTATTAAAAAGTCACAATTCCTAGTTATAAAGTCAAAATTCTGACTATAGTTTGCAAATATGAGTTTATATCACACAATTGCGACTGTTTCACAGAATTGCACAATATAAAGTCAGAATTCTGAGATAAAAAGTCACAATTGCGAGTTATAGTTTCCTGTTATGGAGACTGAACTTAATCGAAGTGTTAACAATGCATGCACAGAATAATTACATTAGCAACTCTGATTAGTAATGTGCATTGCTAAGCACTTCAACTGGGTCATTTTAAAGGGAATTTTCCCAGTATTTATATTTTTGAACACTCAGGAACCAGATATTTAAATGGCTGCATCTCAGACAAACATTGTCCAATCCACGTCAATGAAAAGCATATTATTCAACTTTCAGACAACGCATCAATCCAAAAATACATGGAAAAATTCAATGCAAAATGCATGAAATAATACAATTTTTAAATAAATGATTAATTCTCAAAAATTGACACTTATGACCCGTTTTGTGCTCTGAGGGTTACATATTTCCAATGAGCCTACGTTGACTTTTTCTGCACCAAAAAGTCACCCACTTCTCTTTCAAATTCACCAGGAGTAAACATCTCAGCGCATTTAATGACCCTTGAAATGATGCATAAGCTGAACTCATAAAAGGATCCAGTGCAAGCAGACACAAGACGAGCAGGAATGCACTCAGTTTCAATGACACTGGTCAAGATGAGCCGATCCTTTGGGCAATCAGTGAGTTTTGTGGGATTCACCCGATCCGTCAGGGCTGATTAACACTGTCTGATCATTTCATTAACACTCCGAGGCAACAGATGCTCAGCTGTGAAACTCTTACGCTAAACTGTTTCCTCACGTTTGCAATGGGAGATGTCAAAGAGGATCTCTCTCTCTCTCTCTCTCTCTCTCTCTCTCTATCCGGGTAGCAGTGACACATTTGCTTTCAAGAAAGACCTTACATCATGCTTTTTTGTTTTGTAATTACATTTTCAGGTCTTAACTAATTTATGTTGTTGTTTTGGTCAGACTTCATTCTTATTTGTGGTTATAGTATCCATGGAAATGTCGATTTTCTTTTGGGAGTCATGGAAAAATGTTGATTTACGACACTAGGATGCTGATATTCAATAATTCAATATATTGTGATAATGCACATGCACAATATTGATGTCATGGGCACTTCAAGATAGTGTGGATATTCTTTTATTTTTTTAACTTTTAGAGTGGCGTCAAGGTGGCGCAGTGGGTAGCACGATCGCCTCACAGCAAGAAAGCCGCTGGTTCGAGTCCCTGCTGGGTCAGTTGGCGTTTCTGTTTTTGAGCTGAAACTTTACAGACACATTTTAGAGACACAAAAGACTTCTCTTAAATCTTGAAAAAGGATTAAAATAGGGGCCCTTTAAAGAGCCCCTATTACACATTAAAAAGGGTCATATTTCGGTTTTATGGGTCTCCAACAACATACTCATCTACATGCAAGGTCAAAAAACACTTTCACGGTCTTATAAAATGAATTTATTTTTACTTAATTATCCCAACGACTCCAAAATGATTCGTTCAGCGATTCATTTGTTCCCAAACCCCTCCTTAACGCGAAGCTAATCTGCACTGATTGGTCCGATGACCCAGTCTGTTGTGATTGGTCGACTGCGTTCAGCACGAGACAGAGCGAAATACCCACCACGGCTACAGTATGAAGTAGGGATGCTCCGATCGATCGGCCAGAGATCGGTATCGGCCGATAATCACATTTTATGACTCGATCGGTACTCGCCAATCTGGCCGATCTCATGAACCGATCACAGGTGTCTGTTTACGAGTTTATATGCAGAGGAACCAGACATGCTAGTTGGAGAGCAAAATATTGGAATGGTCTTAGACCTTTTTACATATATAAGAACTGAGAGTTCTGTGTTTTTGACATTTTTACAAGTTCCCTAAAACCTGGCTGAAAATGCAATTAAAAACGTAAAAAAAAAATGTTTAATTGAATATTTCATAATATACCTTTTTGTAATATACTTACTGCAATAAACAAATATATATATATATTTATAGATGTGCATTTTAACATCTTATGCATCAAATATGTACTTTTTCTTGATTGAGACATGTCGAATTCTTCTTCCATCATTTGCAATGTTTCCAAATTGCTTTGTTAGTTGTTTTTCTTACCATTTTTTTGTATCTGTTTTATCTATTATTTTCTGTAAAGTTGCTTCTGACCATGACATGTCCACACTAAATGATTATAAGAGACATGTTTGAGGGATTATATGCAACATTCTTCATTTATTCTCTAAGGTGTAAGGCAAGATCTCCACTTAATTATCATACTTACGGGGAAAATGTGCTTCATGTATCATAAAGCTTGAAGCATCAGAATCGGTACTCAGTATTGGCCGATCACCATCACAAAGAATCGGTACTTGGTATCGGCTGCAAAAATCCTGATCGGAGCATCCCTAGTATGAAGTAGCAGAAAGTATGAGAGCCCAATGCAGGAATGCAATAAATCATTGCAGTTAAACACCAGCATATTGCTCTACTCTTAAACGTAACTCCAAGTAATAACGACGACACACACTCAGTATTAATCCACACAGAGACAAAAGTTGAACTATTTTGAAAATTGGCCATAGCAAAGACACAGCGGAGGATCACTTGCCCAGAAACGCATTTAAATCGGTAAAGGAAGAAGCACGCATCATGTTTTTAATGTAGTTTTGGACGCGATATGTGAACAGCCCCATACAGATTTAACCTGAGAAATACAGCACTGATCTATAATAGATACCTCATTACAAGCCGCGCGGGTGATTACAACTTATAACACACAATTAAACACATATTTTGCAAACTACACAAAACGAGGCAACAATTTTAATCACACTTACATGTTTTGATCTTGAGGAAGAAGAAACTGGTCCATATGAACTGTAAAAGTCCCTGTCAAAGTCTGACAAAGTCCCATAGTCTCTGCTGTTCCTTCAATAGCAAACGGCCGGCGAATCCCACGCTGCAGCGTAGGTTATAGTATTAATCCTCAGAAAAATGATAGGAACAAACACAGCACACGGTTGTTTATACTGTGGTGTTGTTGTGAAAATGAACTTTAACCCTTTATTCCCCACAGCCGAATCTCCATCTGTCAGTGATCGTCATCTTCAAGTCACGATCAGTCCCATGATCCCCCGTGCCTCCGCTAGAGTCTGAAGTGAAAGCGCGCTCACGTTTTACTGGAACTACAAATACATATTTGGCGATGTTTCGTATCGATGTTGATGCGATCAAGCAAAAGATCCGAATCCAACTCGATTCGGAGTCAAATATTTGGCTAAAGAATCAATAGTTTTAAACATGCTGCACTTTTAGATTTAAACCTCAGCTGGATGTTTTCATTCACTCAGAGCTGTGTTACACACTGCATAGAAGATCATTCTCAAAAACCCATAATAGGTGCTGTTTAAAGTTGTTGAAATTCAATTCTCTCTCTCTGTAAAAACACTTTTGACCTAATAAGCAAGGTTAAACGCTCAGGGCTGTTCTAGCCAGCATTTGATCCCTAAGAGAAGAAAAGATGCACATTTCACCCTTCAGCGAAACACAGATTGCTCCAGGGGGATTGAAGCTGAAACTCCACCTGCAGCAGCACTCGCTCATACACAATTCAGCATTTATTTCATCTGTCATTTACGTTAGGAGGTGTTGCGCCAAAAAAAGGCAGCAATGCTTCTGCCAGCTTAAACATATATACTGTATAACATCTCAGAGGAGCACGGTGGCACTGGTTATGAAATATGAATGGCATTCTGAACACACGCATTTCTGTGTGGAGTTTGCATGTTCTCTCCATGTTGGTGTGGGTTTCCTCTGGGTGCTCCGGTTTCCCCCACAGTCCAAACACATGCGCTATAGGGGAATTGATGAACTAAATTGGCCGTAGTGTATGAGTGTGTGTGTGTGTGAATGAGTGTTTCCTAGTACTGGGTTGCATCTGGAAGGGCATCCGCTGCGTAAAACATATGCTGGAATAGTTGGCGGTTCATTCCACTGTAGCAACCCCTGACAAATAAGGGACTAAGCTAAAGGAGAATGAACGAATGTTAATTTTTGGCTGTACTCTCCCTTTAAGATGATTTGTGAATATCTTTTTTTGGTGATGTTGGACACAGAAACTGGAGAAAAAGTGTGAGAGACTCAGAAAATCCTCAAAGTGAAGAATAAGGAGGAGAATCTGTCAGTCAGCAAAGCTCAAACTCTCATCCGGAGGAAAACACAGCGGAAAGCACTTTTCCAGAGCCACTGCATACACACACACACACACACACACACACACAAACACACACACACAAAGCTGCAGATATTACACAATCTGCCCCGCTGTCAGAGCTTATACAAGTGCAGCGATCTCGCATTAAACAGCGTATTCTGCTGGAGACACAAATCTCAGGAGCTATTTTTAACATCCCACATGCTTAATTGATATAATAGCAGAACGCCGGCCAACAAACGACGCCTCGCAGATTAGCTCGCGCTCGTATTTAGCGAAGCTCACCGTTTGTTTTCACATCAGATTATTAGTGAAACACAATATTAGCAAAACAAACAAACAAACAGCTGACGGTGGATTGAGAAGCAGACAGAAGCACACCATCATATCCTGAACACACACACACACACACACACACCTCGCCATTTCAACAAGGGTCATTCAAGTTCATTCATTTTCTTTCGGCTTAGTGTCTATTTCAGAGGTCGCCACAGTGGAATGAACCATCAACTATTACAGCATATGTTTTACACAGCCCTTCCAACTGCAACCCAGTACTGGGAAACACCCATACACACTCTTTCACACACACTCTCATACACTACGGCCAATTTAGTTCATCAATTCCCCTATAGCGCATGTGTTTGGACTGTGGGGGAAACCCACGCCAACACGGGGAGAACATGCAAACTCCACACAGAAACGCCAACTGACCCAGCTAGGACTCAAACCAGCGACCTTCTTGCTGTGAGGCGGTCATGCTACCCACTGCGCCACAGTGACGCCTCATTCATTTTCCTTTGGCTCAGTTTCTATTTCAAGGGTCGTCACAGCAGACTGAACTATTCCAGCATATGTTTTACACAGCGGATTCCCGCAACCCAGTATTGGGAAACACCCTTACACACACAAACACTCTCATACACTACGGCCAATTTAGTTCATCAATTCCCCTATAGCGCATGTGTTTGGACTGTGAGGGAAACCCGAAGGAAACCCACACCAACACGGGGAGAACATGCAAACTCCACACAGAAATGCCAACTGACCCTGCCGGGGCTCGAACCAGCGACCTTCTTGCTGTGAGGCGACAGTGCTAACCACTGAGCCACCGTGCAAAATCAAGGTGTCAGTAATAATTCAACAATAATGTAGAGCGATACGGGAAAATATAAATGACGGTTTTCCTGATGGATAATAATTATAGAGCTGTTAATGAGTCAAAAGGCAGCTGTTTGTAAAACGACCCAACGCTCAGGTCTCCATAACTGTACACACACACACACACACTTGAGCCTGTCGTCCTCTGGAAACACATCTCACACACTTGTTTGAGTTTGTATCATGCATTTCCTAAAGGGTGTTTCTGCTTCACTGTGTCGCTTTGGTGCCGTTTAGGGCTGTGCAATATGATGATATACAGCTGAGGGCTAGAGTATTCGCCCACCTGTGCTATATTTATTCTTTGTCAAATATTTCCCAAATGATGTTGAACAGATTTAGGAATTTTTCACAGTATTTCCTATAATATTTTTTCTTCTGGAGAAAGTCTTATTTGTTTTATTTCGGCTAGAATAAAAGCAGTTTTTAATTGTTTTAAAGCCATTTTAAGTTCAATATTATTAGCCCCCTTAAGCAATATTTGTTTTGGATTGTCTCCAGAATAAACCACTGTTATACAATGACTTGCCTAATTACCCTAATGCCAAGTTCGGACGGCATGATTTTACCCCTGATTTGGACAGGTTTGAGAACCAGTTTTGAACTGTCAGAGATGCCATCTGAAAGAACCGCTGATGAGTCGCCAACACCCGTCAGATATTTGGCGTGCTAAATATCTGGATCTGTCGGCTGTTCAAATCATGCTGTGTGAAGTGTGTTGTGACTAAAAATAACATCAGCGATCACCTACAGCCAAAGAGAGAGCAGCATCCACTAGTGTGGGTATCTGCAGGCCAGTGGGAGGTTGGGGGAGAAGTGCTTCTTTTTGGTCTATTTGGACCGAAGAAATGGAGGAAAAACTAGTGTAAATTTGTCAGGAGCACCCGTGTGTGTTTGTTTGTCTAATGCAATACCACAACCGGCTAGAAAAAAAAAAACAGTTGAGGAGAAATATAATTCCCTTCAAAGCCAGGTGAGCAAAATAAGTACATTCTCTACCCCCCTAAAGGCTTCTTTCTCATTATGTATAACAAACGATATACTACGCGTCCTCGTGTTGTTTCCATGTCACTTCTCGCATGTGTTTGATTGTGAGACATAGATTGTGGACAAAGCAATTTTTCTTATTGTAAAGTCATGCAGTGTGAAACCCCCTGTCTCTGATCCATCTTACAGTTTAAACACAGCAGTGATGAACGCTAACCCAGATAGTCATGCAGTGTCAAAACTTCTGTGACGGGATTATTTTGAAAATCATGCAGTCTGAACTCTTTACCTTTACCTTAATTAACCTAATTAAGCCTTTAAATGTCACTTTAAGCTGAATACTAGTGTCTTGAAAAATATTATGTGCTGTCATCATGGTGAAGATAAAAGAAATCAGTTATTAGAGATGAGTTATTAAAACTATTATGATTAGAAATGTGTTGAATTTTTTTTCTCCATTAAGAAATAACACTTTAATTAAAATTATAATTTCGAATAATTTCGTCTTCAACAGTATATTATTATGAAGATGTGATGACTTATAATCAAGGATTTTTGTGTTATCGCTCAGTTCTAGTGCTGTGTATCAGGATCCGTGCAGAAAGACGGCCTGTGATGTGATGGGAAGAGAAGGACAAATTCCAGATGAGTGAGTTTGCGAAGGTGCAGAACAGACAGTCTGTCACACACTGAGTTCTGGCCTGGAGAAAATAACACTGACAGAAACGCCAGAATCCTCAGGCCCGCTTTCAGGAGCCGTGCTGCCAGTTTGCTTTAAGGACAGTTCACCCAAAAATGACAAATTCTGTCATCATTTACTCCCACCTCAAACCTTCATGAGTTTCTTCTGTTAAACACAAAAGAAGATATTTTGAAGAATGTTGGAAATCTGTAACTCATGTTTTCCATTGTGTTTGTTTTTCCTGCTATGAAAGTCATCTCTAATAACTGATTTATTTTATCTTTGTCATGATGACAGTAAATAATATTAGACTAGATAATCTTCAAGACACTTCTATACAGCTTAAAGTGACATTTAAAGGCTTAACTAGGTTAATTAGGGTAACTAGGCAGGTTAGGGTAATTAGGCAAGTTATTGTATAATGATGGTTTGTTCTGTAGACTATGAAATAATAATATAGCTTAAAGGGGCTAATAATATTGACCTTAAAATGGCTTTTAAAAATGTTAAGAATGCTTAAAATTATGGGGGTATAATCAAAAATCTAAATACTGTATATTGCGATTCCTGTAAATTCAATCAGTTAATAGTTTATATATATATTAGTGCTGGGGCGTTATCGGTGTTAACGTGCTGCGTTAACTCGAGACTCTTATCAAGCGATAAAAAAAGTATCGCCGTTAATCTATTCTCAAAGTTAAGTTGGGAGCTGGGTCTATTTTATGCAAGCTATGATGACTTTCACCTTGATATATTAGCGCGGATGTATACCTGACCGGTGAGCCGTCTGACAAAAGAGTGCCCTTCTGAATCAAATCAGCAGGAGGTCTGACTCTAACTGCAGTTCGGCAGTTTCACTTTAACTCATAAACATTTCATTCATGCCCTCGTGACAAACTGGGGTATTAGACGCAAATAAGGAGTAAGGACAGGTGAGAGTGTTATGGGATTTAAAATGGAAAATGCCAAATGGAAAGAAAAAAACATCCGCATTTCGCGATGTGTGTTTGTGGTCCTTTACTGACAGCCGCGTGTGGATCTTGTCGGAAAATATGGCGAAAGGTCCCTAAAGACCGCGGTGGTTACTTCAATAATGCCACTAATATCTGCATACTCCACATCTTAATTCCATTTCTGTTTAGTTCAGTTATGACTTTAGGTAATCAAAAATCGCTGTTTGGAGCTTATGTAGGCCTACAGTTCAAAATTCGTGTTTAACTGAATAAACAGTTAGTAAACACATTGAACATCATTTATTTTCATCACCAATTATCACAGTAGAACAGTTTCTCAAGCAGTTTGTGATGCATTTTGGAAACCGCAGATGAGCCCCTGGTCTAATGCGTCACCTGGCTTGAGAAACCCGTTCTCAAATACTTATTATTTGGGTATATATTCTGAATGCCATCGGCAGAATTCAAATGAGCCATTTTAATCTAGATTAAAAACTTTTATCTATGCCCACCTATAATATATATATATATATATATATATATATATATATATATATATATATATATATATATATATATATATATATATATATATATATATATATATATATATATATATATTGACCACGTGGTAAGGTCTCGAAAGGTCTATCTACTCGTGTGATCATTTTGCTGAAGATATTTAGAACTTCAGGACGTCTGATTAAAAATGTAGAAAACTAACAATGACAGGTGCAACATAAACATAAAATATCACTAAATATAATGCCAAATGTAAACAATGTACTTCCAAGCTTTATGCAGTTTAGCAACAGACAACGTAAACGTGAAAAAAAAAAATTTCACCCTTTTCACTTATTTCTATTGTTTCATGTACATTGGTTTCAAGGTTTACCGTGGTTTGGAAAAGTCAAGGTTTTAAAGTTTTCTGTTATACCGTTCATAAAGTATAAGTAAGTTTTTTTGTTTGTTTTGTACATGTCTTTCACAACTATTTTATTTAGTTTTTTTAGGGCAACAGTATCTTCAGCAGAAAAGGAGCTTCTACATCAAAAGCTACTGGTCCAAAATATTTTAAATGTTTCTTAAAATAAAATATATTGTGTTCAATGGAGGGAAAGTAGTTTTTTTTTTTACCCAAACATTTAAAAAGAACTTATTTTGGAGCAGCAGTCACAATACCGTGACATTTTTATCCAAGGTTATCATACCGTCAGAATCTTATACTGGCCCATGCCTATAGTGTGCGTGCTTTTAGGTGCATTTGATTTTTTTATTTGATATGATTTTCTTTGCGCAGAAACCTTTCTAAAAATGATTGTACAGCTGAATTAATTTGAATTTATTTCTTAATGATTGTGGCTCATCTGATGATATAAAGTGGTTCAAGTCAATATTTTAGTTAAACGTGTTTACTTAAAGTTTACTTACAGCTGAGCACATTCTCGCACACATTTTGTGTTGGTAAAAAGCTTAGTTCTCCACCCTCGTTTTGTGCATATGCCACATTTATAAACAAGACCCCTGATCAGTAAATCTACAGCATATTTAAAGATGTATTGAGCTAATTTAACTAATTTAGCAATTGTATAGCCAGTGTAGTGGAATAAAAACAACAAGCATTTTCAATACAGGTAACACTAAGGGTGCTTTCACACCTAGACTTTTGTTCCGGAACCTGGCGCATTTGCCCAGTTAGCGCGGTTTGTTTGGCATATGTGAACAGGGCAATCGCTCTCGGATCTGCACCAAAGCAATCACTCCGAGACTGCCTGTAT
Organism: Danio kyathit; assembly: GCA_903798195.1. Taxonomy (NCBI): domain Eukaryota; kingdom Metazoa; phylum Chordata; class Actinopteri; order Cypriniformes; family Danionidae; genus Danio; species Danio kyathit. The sequence continues at coordinate 52,818,080 of LR812528.1, read as the reverse complement.
GAGGTGGTCTCGGCTCGATTGAAACGACTCTGGAGCGGATCGACTGTAATGAGAAAGCGATACGATCCGAGCCCGGCCTTATCACAGTGTTTTATGAATATGTAATAGGCATACGGCTATATGAAGAGAGAGTAGGGCGGGAGGTCATTCCAGACATCCCAAGTCTCCCGAACGTTTCAGGAGTCTCCAGCAAATGCACAGAGACTCCCGGATATCGTGCGCACCCTGTCAAACACCACCAAACCACCTGCGATAGCTGAGCGGGACTCTGCTAAATAAACCGTGAAACTCTGACCAATGTGAGGAGCGTTTACTCACACGTGACTTGTTTTAGCTCTTTTGGTCCGTTTAGAAACTTTGCCGTGTGAAAGCGAACCGCACCAAGAACAAAGAGCAACAATGTAACAATTTTAATCCCTGTTTCGGAACAAATGAATCGCTTCACAGGTGTGAAAGCACCCTAAAACACTAGCACTGGATACCGGAGTTACTTTTATTTTTATGTTTCAATTTGCTAGCCTGTCTTGCATAACTTCCATGTATTTTTGTCATTGTTCCCCATGGTATAACCAATTGTTTTCTGGATAGTCATTGTATTTAAATAATCTGAAGATCAAGCTTCTCCACAATGTCATCTGTAGCTTTAAATGGCGTCCTTTATATCTTAGTGGATTCTGACTGGCTCTCAGTGTTTTATTGTTTATTAGCTAAGAAAGCATCATTCTGAAACTGACCCCAATGATATTGTTTGTTTACATCTTTATGGTTATGGTCTGAACTCTGCTGTTACATTCAGAACCATTTATGGAACTCTTTATCGTTATGTTTTTATATTAAATGTACTGATTCAAACCAGAATATACAGATGTCAGTGATACACACTGGCGTTATATAACCTTCTGAATTGATGCTGAAGAGAAGAAATTGTTGAAGTATTAATTTTTGTTTAGTCTTTTTGCACGGAAAAGTATTCTCAAAGCTTCATAAAATTACAGTTGAGTCACTGAAGAAGACACATGGACTGTTTTGAGGTGGTTCTTGGTTCTTTCTAGGTCAGGGGTGTCCAAACTTTTTCTTATGAAGGGCTAAAAACCAAACTTGATCAAGGCTAATGGGTGGGGTAATTTACCATGAGTAATTTAATAATGTTTAAAAATGATTAGATTTATATTAACTAATACAGTATTTTTTTTACATTTTATAATGCACTTATTACAGTAAAAACACAATCTAATTTATAACAAAATGACACTAGTTTTTGCCTTGATTTGCTTGCTGATATCTTCTGCATAGTCCTCTATCCGTCGAGTCACAGTATTTACATTTTAAAAAATCAGAATCATTTACATTTAAGTGAAACATTTGATTTCTGTTTGCTTTTTTGTAGCTCAGCAATAAAACAAACAAAAAATGTTACGTCAAATTAGAAATGACGATCTGTGTTAAAGGCATTCGCCCCAACCCTCTCCATCATCCTCTCAGATGGGTTTGTGGGCCAAATCAAAGATTACAATGGGCCAACTTTGGCCCACAAGCCCTACTTTGGCCATCTCAGTTCTAGGTGTTCAGTGTTTCAGGAGCCTTGCTGTCTATTGCTTTCAGTTGCTTTTTATGAAGCTATGAGAATACTTTTGTGTGCAAAAGAGAAAGCCAACCATCGAGGACTTCAAGGACAAACACTTAATACACAAACATTCATTCATTCAATTTCAACATGTACACATCACCTACATGCTATAAGATTGCAGGTTAACTATGTCTGTATACAGGGGCGGAGTGGACATTTTAAAAGTGGGGGGGGACAGCTGTTTGAAATCCAAAAGTTTACATTCTTAATCACCTGTTTCTAAATGGTCTGTCTCTAAAAGTGAGGGGGACATATCCCCCCTGTCCCCCCCGGTTGCTACGCCCCTGTCTGTATATAATAACTTATATTTGATTATAACTTTAACCTAATTTGATTGTAATGCAATAATATGCACCTTTTGCAAAGCTGCTTTGAAATAATAATTATTGTAAAAGGCGCTTTACAAATTAACTTGAATTTAATTGCAAAAGAACAAAACAAAAATAATGATTTTATTCAACAATTTCTTCTCTTTAGCATCAGTTCAGGACGTTCACACCGCTAATGCATATTTCTGACATCTGTGTAACTAATAACCTTAACTTTTCCAAATTTGATTGTAATGCAATAATATGCACCTTTTGTGAAGCTGCTTTGAAACAATAATTATTGTAAAAAGCACTAAAGAAATAAACTTAAATTGAATTGAATATCATTTTTAGTCACGTGACTTGTGCGGAGACCTGCCGCACAAAAAACTATGAGCCGTAATGGTGGCTACACTGACATCCGCAGAGAAATGCAGCACAATCCACTCATATTTCCATCTTTTTCAAGCTACCAATATTTGTATCACATATCAACAGAATATAACCACAAACTGTAAACTGTGGGCACTTGTGATCCATATTCTGCTGTTTTTCAGTCATTTAAAACCCTCATGTCCCTCTCAGAGCTACAATGTTTACATTTATTTTGTGGATATTCCTTAGAGATTTGCTCATTGGTGACGGCGCTATAGCTCATACTGTATGTGTCTGGTTTTATATTTGCTGTCGGTTGGTTTTGCTTGGACTATTTTTGCTGATGGCGAAAATCTTTTTGTCACTTCTCCTGTTTTTACATTGACTTTGGATTTCAATTTATACTTTAATTGCGCTTAAACCTGCAAATTAGAATAGAAACTGTATAAAAAGCACACAGGTGTACTGACAGTTATAGTGGCATAGATTTGTATAGGTCAATGATGCGAACATTCAGCACAAATACATAAATTTCTCCTTTCTGGCTGTTCTTTCTGTGAGAGAATTTCAGCAGAAGCACAGCGCAGGAATGTCTTAAATTGGTTAATGTTATATCGTACTGCACAACAATTATCCGGCTTCCGGCTTTTTAGCTAAAATAAATGAGAGAAATTACTCAAAATTTAAGTCAAAAAGCTCTTGAATTTCATCAAAAATATCTTAATTTGTGTTTGAAGATGAACAAAGTTTCAGAAGGGTTTGGAAATGACATGAAGGCGAGCAATTGATAACAGAATTTTCGCTTTCATATCCCTTTAAATATTCACAGACAATAATAGTCACGTGGTTCACAAATCAATTAGGGATGAATATACTGCTAAACAATGAAAAATATATCTAATTTACTCATTTTAAACTACTGTGACTTTTTCTGGTGCTTTTGAATGCTAAACGCTCTAGTCCTCATTGACTGTAATTGTGTGAAAGAGCGCAACCAGCGCTATTCCACAAATGACAAACACCTACACAATGATGAACAATAAATAGAGACATGAGTGCATTATTTCAATAATTGTGATTCATTTGAGTCAGTGCTAAAGAGTGCTCTTTATGTTTTGTGTGTTTTGTAAAGTGGAAGAGCTCCAATCATAATCACCAGAGTGAAGGTAAGATCTAGTTCCCTTTAATGGTAGCTCTGCAGACAGTGCCAAAAACAATGAAAACTCAATTATTTTAGGACCTCATCCAAAGTGAACACCAGGGATGTGAGAACTTAAAATCTAGCATTTCTAGATAAAGACATGCTGGGTTCAGTCCAATAGCCTAACTACAATAATACGTGACTACAGATCACTACAGTACAGATGGGCTTGATTTTCTCATCAATAACTTTTGATTATGTAAACACTTTACATACTGCTTATATGGCTCACGGTTACTATATACACAAGTCTGCTTCATTATTTATCCAAAATAAAAATGCTTTTCCTAAGTAACACTACCACCGCAAACGAGCGCCACGGAACAACAGGTTGCATCACTTCCGGTTCAGATTTGTATTTGCTAGACCAGTGGTTCCCAAAATAGGGATCGCAAGACAAAAATATCATATATGTTATTAAACTATTAGAATGACCAGGGGCCTGTTTCAGTAAGGAGGTTCAACCAACTCGGAGTTTAAACTTGAACTCTGAGTTGATTTACCGAGAGATTAAAAACTCAGAGTTTTTGGTTTCAGAATAGCTGATCTGGGTTGGATCAATCAACTTTGAGTAGACCAACTCAGAGTTAAGCGCGCACACTGTGACTATAAAAAGGCATTATCAATGGAGCGCAGATATTACGAGTTCTCCAGCTGAATTTGATGTGCTCATGCAAAGTTATAGCAAATATGAGCATATATTGAAAAAAGCAACACCACTGCATCAGTGAAACAGAGACAGTTAGCGTGGGAAAACATAGCTGCTCAAGTTAACGCGCAAGTTTACATTTAAAGTATTTAAATAATAAAGTATAATAAAAAAAGTAATGTAATGTGTGACGTTTATGAAATTTTTACTTGAAAAAGTGGGGAAGTGGCCATAATTTTGAAGTTATTTCAGATGTAATTGCATTAAATTACATAAAATAGGCTAGCGCATTTCTACAACAAATCTGACAAAACAAGAATGCAGATAACCTTAGCTTAATGTTCAGTGGAAATGTTTCATTTAAGGTTCCCACTTTTACACAGGTTGATAAGTTTTAATAGATTTAAGTGCACTTGTGTGTTTGTCTTTTTTATTGTTCGAGTGGTAGAGGATGATATGACATTTATAATGTAAGCAGAACTAAAAAAAATAGTTTTTAGAAGGAGTAATAATACCATTAATCTAGTTAGTAACGTTACATGTGCCAGTGGAAGGTAAGTGAATTTAAGCTAATTAATTATTAAAAAAGGACAAACTATTCTTGTACGTGAGTTTGTTCTTTGTGTGACTGAAATGTATTAGCTATGTTTCCATTCAAAAATGCGAATGAAATTTATGTGCAAAACTGGAATATCGCATAAAAGATGTGCGAATAAAGCAGCGTTTCCATCCAACGAGTCAAAGAGAACAAAATTGTCACTTCCTGATTATCAACAGTAAAAACAGAATTTACTGTTTTTTATTTAATAAATGACTTGTGCCTCAAAAGACAATGCCGACACACAATGAACGCGTGGTGGCGTTTTAGATGCGGAGAACAGACGCTCTTGACACGCTGCAGACTCTCTGGAGGTAATTAATAATATAATAATACTGAAACGGTTAAGGCGTTTTAGAATGACCAAAACAACATTTCAGATGCTTTACAGTGTGCTCAGCCTGCTGGTTTGTCCAGTCACACACATTTTCATCATCATATGATCTCTTATAACAAACCTTTTTTAATGCGTATACTGGAATTTGTTCAGTAAAAGTGTTTCCATCGTAGTTTATGCACATCTTTTCTTATCGAATAAAAAGTTTCTCCTACTCAGTTATGCGCATGTTTATTATGTCTATTTTCAAAAGTTATGTGCATCTTGGCGTTTCCATCAATCGATTTTTTTATGCGCATATCCAAAATCCACATTAAAATAGGTGTGTGGAAACGTAAATCTAAGGTGAGAAATACCGCTTCGTCTTTAAAAAAGGGCAGGAGACCGACAGAAACTCTGAGTTTAGAGAATAAAACCTGCTCCTGACCAGGTTAGGTTCACAGAGTAAGTGACCACGGTAACTGACTCTGAGTTAAAGTTACCTCTCTTTCAGAAACAGGCTTGACTTACCCTGCTTTCTCAAGTTTGACAAACCTGCCATTTTGAAACGGAAAACCCAGAGTTTCTCTCATTTCAGGGTTAAAATACTCTGAGTTTTCACTTAACCTCTTTTCTGAAACAGGCCCCAGGTGTTATCCATAACCTGCAGAAGATAAACATAGTATTTAATAGTTATGTCAGCCTTTCGATTCTTTTCCATTGGATTGCGACCCCTGGGATTATTACGCTAGATCAGGGGTGCCCAAACTTTTCTTATGAAGGGTCAAAAACTAAACTTGATTGAGGGGGTGGGCCGGAGGTAAATATACCAAACTGTAAAGTTGTCAATGTATTTAGCTAATTTAATATTATAATTAATTATATAATTTAATTAATACTATAATTTATAACATTTTAAAAATACTTTAATTGTATTAATAATTATAATTTTTTGTACATTTTATAAATAAACATCTTACAATAAAAAACACGAACAATTCTATTTTTAACACTTTGCCTTGATTCGCTTGCTGATGTCTTCTGCAATGTTCGCTATCCATCAATTGACTGTATTTGTTTATTTTTAAAAATCTGATTCATTCACAACATTTAATTGAAACATTCAATTTCAATTTGCTTTTTTTTGTAGCTCAACTGTTAAAAAACAAAAGTTATGTTAAATTAAAAACGACAATCTCTGTTAAAGGCATTTCCCTCCAAAATTCCCCATCCTTCTCCCTCTCTTCTCAGATGTGATGGAGGGCCAAATCAAAGGTTACCGTGGGCCAACTTTAGCCCACGGGCCCTAGTTTGGGCATCTCTGCACTAGATTAATGACACAGCAATAGTGTTAGTTGCAGCAGATTGATTTCACGGCACAATGTTAAACTTGGACACTTCTACAACACTCACGTACATTAAAAATAAAGGCCACAACTGAACAAAGAGGACGATCTCCAAGTGGCGGTCTCCAAAATTATTCCAAGAATAGTCTTGTGCTGTAAACACTGCTCATCATTCTCATTAAGTGACGTTAATATTAACCCTTTTACTATCCAACCAAAAAAAAGAAAATTTGGGTTGCATTTCTTAACTCCTATTTTTTTTCCAACACATCCCATAATTTATAAATTAATAACCTCTACCAAATGGTAGATATGACGGTGTATGGTAAAAGTACCGTAATTAATACATATGCTATAAAAATCTGAAAATATGACGTGTAAGACCAATTTATTTAACAACAAATCAAAATAAAACATTTTGAATATTAAATCATCTTTATTTTTGAAGTATGCCATAAAATATTTCAGTTTTCTTTTCTTTTTTTTGCAATAAAACCAAAATCAAGTGTAGTAGTGCAACAGGATTATGTTTGTTTGATTTTTTTTGTTAACCAACAATGCTGTGTGTGTAAACCATTATTTAAAGCAGTCATTCTTTAAAACAGTCAAAATATGGTCAACCATTTGGTAGAGCAAGCAGTCAAAGGGTTAAACTAAACAAGTCAATAATGACTAACAAATTATATGTTTGTTAGACTGTTGCACTTTTTTGTGTTAATAAGTTTGTTTATATAGTTCAAACTTGTGTGTGTGTGCACCGTTGTGTGCAATGTTTATATGTTTATAACCACCTTCCAGGATAGTAGGCATCGCAGGAATTGTTATTTTGGGGATTGCGAGCTGAAAAGTTTGGGAACCCCTGTGCTACAAAGAGCTGTTTTATTAAAAATGTGTTCAAGAAGTAAACAAAAAGAAGCATAACTATGTCCATTACATATGCATTATAATTTCAGAAAGTTTTTACTATGTCTTCTAGGCATGGGATGATAAAGTTCAACCTCCCAAAGGAGCTGCTGAAACAGTTCTACACCTCCATCATTGAATCAGTCATCTGCACATCAATAACTGTCTGGTTTAGCTCAGCTACCAAATCCGACCTCCGAAGACTACGTTGAATAGTTCGGACTGCTGAGCGAATCATTGGTACATCCCTCCCTACTCTCCAAGAACTGTATTTATCTAGAAGGGCTGCCAAAATCACTCTGGACCCCTCACACCCAGCACACTGGCTGTTTGAACTGTTACCTTCTGGTCGACGCTACAGAGCACTGCGCACCAGAACAGCCCGACACAGAAACAGTTTCTTCCCTCAGGCAATTCATCTCATGAACACTTGATGATAGTAATTGTGGAACCAACATCACTACCTGCTATACACTTTTATACACACATACACTTATTTAACAACACACTTTACATGCCAATTTGCACATAACACCTGCACATATTATGTTGTATATAGTAATATAGCTGTACATACACTTGTCAATTTGTATATTTGCATTCACTACTTTTTAAATTATATTTATTATCTGTTTTTTTAGTCCTGTCTCTGTAATTCTGTTGCACTGTAGAAGCTCTGTCACCAAAACAAATTCCTCATATGTGTGAACATACCTGGCAATAAAGCTCTTTCTGATTCTGATAACCGGTTTCCAGTTTTACCGCGGTTTGGAAAAAGTCAAGGTTATAAAACTGCAAATATTTTCTGTTATACCGTTCCTAAGGTATATGTAAGGTTTTTTTTAATGTGTTGTAAATAAATCTGTGTTTTTGAAACCAATAAAGAGAACAGAAGTAAATGATTTATTTTAATTATTTAGCCTGACATGTTTAATGTTGCAAAATATGTTTCCTAAAATCAAATATATTGTGTTTAATGGGGTAAAATTATTATTATTTTTTAGAGCAGCGATCACAATACCGTGAAACCGTGGTGTTTATATCCAAGGTTGATCATACTGTCTGAAACTTATACTGGCCCATGCCTAATCTCTTCTCACCAAATTTGGTTTCAAATCAAATTAAATGTTGTCAGCTGATTAGCCTACCTTAAATGACTCCGTTATACTTTTGTTTACGCTGTGAAGAAACCAGTTTTGTTGTTTATTCTTCATTTGGTTTTCTGAGGTTTTGCGTTTGTCCGGTAAAAGCAAATGGTACGACGCAAACATTTCTTGTGCGCATGCGCCACAGCCTTACTGTGATTGGCTGATCGCGCTGTAAACAGAAAAAACCCCGCGTTCACAACAGGTAATCCCTGAAAACAATGAATATAGATGAATCAATAACAAAATATAGACTCAGACATTACCAACATTGTACAATCTGGATCAACATTAGCATGAACTCGTAAAAATAACCCCAACACCTCTGTCTCTGCAAATATCAATCAAGTTCAATCAAGGACAAACTCGGTTATTTACTCAAATTGCACCTAAAAACAAAATACAGCAATCTGCGAAGAGTTAAACAATAAAAATACTTGTACTGTTGTGGTAGAAGTAGTGCAAATATAACGTTAATACACGCACATTTCGCGTTAATACAGCTTGACCGACATTTAACATCAATACAATATCAAGTAGCCAATATACTACATACAATATGTTCAATATTAATTCAGCTTTTTTTTTTAAATGAATGAAGCACAAGTCAAAGATTTATTTTAATTATTTAGCCTGACATGTTTACTGTTCCAAAATATGAAGTTTCCTAAAATCAAATATATTGTATTTAATGCGGTAAAAAAGTAGTTTTTTTTACTCAGACATTTAAAAATAACTTATTTTAGAGCAGTGATCACAATACCGTGAAACCGTGGTGTTTATATCCAAGGTTGATCATACTGTCTGAAACTTATACTGGCCCATGCCTAATCTCTTCTCACCAAATTTGGTTTAAAATCAAATGAAATGTCGTCAGCTGATTAGCCTACCTTAAATGACTCCGTTATACGTTTGTTTACGCTGTGAAGAAACCAGTTTTGTTTATTCTTCATTTGGTTTTCTGAGGTTTTGCGTTTGTTCGGTAAAAGCAAATGGTACGACGCAAACATTTCTTGTGCGCATGCGCCACAGCCTTACTGTGATTGGCTGATCGCGCTGTAAACAGAAAAAACCCGCGTTCACAACAGGTAATCCCTGAAATCGATGAATATAGAAGAATTAATAACAAAATATAGACTCAGACATTACCAACATTGTACAATCTGGATCAACATTAGCATGAACTCGTAAAAATAACCCCAACACCTCTGTCTCTGCAAATATCAACCAAGTTCAATCAAGGACAAACTCGGTTATTTACTCAAATTGCACCTAAAAACAAAATACAGCAATCTGCGAAGAGTTAAACAATAAAAATACTTGTACTGTTGTGGTAGAAGTAGTGCAAATATAACGTAATACACACAAATTTCGCGTTAATACAGCTTTACCGTCATTTAACATCAATACAATATCAAGTAGCCAATATACTACATGTTCAATATTGATTCAGCTTTTTTAATTGTTCATATATTCCCTTTCATGGAAGCGATGGGCGCTGGATATGGATGCACAGTACTATTAAAATAAGCAGACGCGCATGCAGAGAGTCTTCAGCTGCTCATTACAGCAGATCACCGACACTAGAACATAAACGCTATTATTTTAACCAGGAGGAGACAGAATCGTGTTAAGGAGCCACACGCACGCGCATGCATGTCCCGATTAAAGATGAGTTGCCCACGCGCGTGGAACTGAGCTAAATTTACACAGCAAGTGATTAAAGAGCTGCTCGGCGAAGAAAACACTAAAAACACGGGTGGACGAACCAACGCAGTCTTCTGCCTACTTGTTCACGCATCTGCATGAATAATGCAACAGCATAGCATTTATTACAGCAGGTCAGCGAGGGCGAGCGCGTCTGCTTTGGGCAGGGAGGTGACACTTACTGAAACCAAACTGAACACGATTTACTAAATACACCATTGATTTCCATCGCTCATTGAACTCATCATAACAGCACTGAGAGGAAAGCTCGCGAATGTACACAATAGCGAACAACAAAACCAATGCATTCTCACGTCAGCGCGTGCACACTTTCAGTCATCTCAGTTAAAGCCTGATTTCTAGAGGAATCCCGCAGCGTGTTTTTCTTTGTGCACGCGTATTTATTATGCTGCAATAATTCTGCCACACTTTTGCCTTACAAAAGCAATGCACTCGCGATCTGAACTGATCCGCATACGCTAGCCGAACTCAAAGAGGCTGTGCGTAATTGCAATAAAAGTGCGGCGTTAAAGTTTGAGACCGCGCACGCAAACGCAAGGGCATCTGACCGAATGAGTGCGTTAATGAAGATTTACCTTGGGTTGTGATTTGTCCCCACAGGATCCCCAACCAGAGCATCAAGCCCAGCAGCAGAGCGTCAGTGTGAATGGACGGCATGATAAGATCCAGATCCAGAATAATGAGAGATGCGCAGAATAGCTGGAGCTGTGTGTCTGCATGAGCTCCTGATCACAGATCTGTGTCTCCAGCTCTCTTCATCTCTCTCTCTCTTTCTCTCTCTCAGCTGCTGAACTCCGCAGTGTGTCTTCTGCTTCACTCACCCCTCCTCTCTCTCTCTCTCTCTCTCTCTCTCTCTCTCTCTGTGTATGTGTGTGTGTGTAAAAGTTGCTGATGCTGTGAGGAGAATATGCTTCTGCTGTTTCCATTCTGAGTTCAGAGAAATAATGAATGCTTGCTCTTGACAGACAGACAGACAATCGTATTAAGCAATCATAAATGCTCTGGTTAAAACTGTGCATCCTAAAAAAGACAAAACATTGCATTCCTGAAGGAAACAATTCCAGACACTACAGTTGTAGACCACATTATTATCCTTCTTCATTTTCTTTTCGGCTTAGTCCCTTTATTAATCAGGAGTCACCACAGTGGAATGAACCACTTTATTATCAAGCATATGTTTTATGCAGCAGATGCACTTATAGCCGCAACCCAACACTGGGAAACACATATACACACTCATTCACACACACTCTCATACACTACGGCCAATTTAGTTAATCAGTTCCCCTATAGCACATGTGTTTGGACTGTGGGGGAAACCGAAGCACCCGGAGGAAACCCACGCCAACATGGGGAGAACATGCAAACTCCATAGAGAAACGCCAAATGACCCAGCCGAGACTCGAACCAGTGCCCTTCTTGCTGTGAGGCAATCATGCTACCCACTGCGCCACCATGTCGCCCCAACATTATTATCCCTCATGTGAAATTACATTCCTTTTAACCATTTAAGATTTTTTTCAACACATTTTTCAACAATAGTAATAATAAATAATTCATTTAGCTTAAAGTGTGATTTAAAAGCTTAACTATAGGTTAATTATGCATGTTGCACGACAGTGGTTTGTTCTGTAGTCAATTGAAAAATGATTACCTTATTCTTTTATTTAAAATACATTTATTTCTATCAATCTAATAGAAACAAGACATTATCTAGAAGAAAAACACATAACAGGAATTTACTTGCTCTGTTAAACCACTTGGATTTGGAAGAAAAAAAGTCAATAAAAGTGATGAAATACTTTCAATGACTCTACAATTGGAATTACAAATGTGTACATGTATGTTCAAATATATTAACATATACACTCACCGGCCACTTTATTAGGTACACCTGTCCAGCTGCTCGTTAACACAAATTTCTAATCAGCCAATCACATTGCAGCAGCTCAATGCATTTAGGCATGTAGACATGGTCAAGACTAGGGGTGCCCAAACTTTTTATTATAAAGGGCCAAAAAGCAAACTTGATTGAGGGTTATGGGCCAAATATATATATATACCAAACCATATATATTAAATTTGCTATGCGTAATTTCCTAATTTATTTGGTAATATTTAAAAAATAACTAGAAAATGTTGCTTTAAATTATATTAACTAATGCAGTATCTTATAATTATGAACTTATTTAAGTAAAAACATCAACAATCTTATTTAAAGCATAATGGAGTTCAATGTGGTATACACTAGTTGAGCTGCTCCTGCCTTTACCTTGATTTGCTTGCCGATGTCTTGTGCATTGTCAAGTGACAGTAATTGCTTTTTAAAAGTCTGATTCATTTACAGCATTTAATTGAATCTTTTTTTGTAGCTCAGCAATAAAACAAAGAAACAAAAAGTTAAACTGGAAATGACGATCTCAGTCAAAGGTATTCGCTCCAACCATCTCTGCTAAAGACGATCTGCTGCAGTTTAAAGTGAGCATCAGAATGGGGAAGAAAGGGGATTTAAGTGACTTTGAACGTGGCATGGTTGTTGGTGTCAGACGGGCTGCTCTGAGTATTTCAGAAACTGCTGATCTACTGGGATTTTCACGCACAACCATCTCTAGGGTTTACAGAGAATGGTCCGACAAAGAGGAAATATCCAGTGAGCGGCAGTTCTGTGGGCGCAAATGCCGTGTTGATGCCAGAGGAGAATGGCCAGACTGGTTCCAGCTGATAGAAAGGCAACAGTAACTCAAATAAGCACTCGTTACAACCGAGGTCTGCAGAAGAGCATCTCTGAACACACAACACGTCCAACCTTGAGGCGGATGGGCTACAGCAGCAGAAGACCACACCGGGTGCCACTCCTGTCAGCTGATAACAGGAAACTGAGGCTACAATTCACACAGGCTCACCAAAACTGGACAAGAGAAGATTGGAGAAACGTTGCCTGGTCTGATGAGTCTCCATTTCTGCTGCCACATTCGGATGGTCAGGTCACAATTTGGCCTCAACAACATGAAAGCATGGATCCATCCTGCCTTGTATCGACGGTTCAGGCAGGTGGTGGTGGTGTAATGGTGTGGGGGATATTTTCTTGGCACACTTTGGGTCCATTAGTATTGAGCATCAGTACCAATTGAGCATTGTGTCAACGCCACAGCCTGAGTATTGCTGTTGACCATGTCCATCCCTTTATGACCACAGTGTCTCCATCTTCTGATGGCTACTTCCAGCAGGATAACGCACCATGTCATAAAGCGCCAATCATCTCAGACTGGTTTCTTGAACATGACGATGAGTTCACTGTATTCAAATGGCCTCCACAGTCACCAGAGCTCAATCCAATAGAGCACCTTTGGGATGTGGTGGAACGGGAGATTGGCATCATGGATGTGCAGCCGACAAATCTGCAGCAACTGTGTGATGCTATCATGACAATATGGAGCAAAATCTCTGAGGAATATTTCCAGTCCCTTGTTAAATCTATGACATGAAGGATTAAGGCAGTTCTGAAGGCAAAAGGGGTCCAACCCGGTACTAGTCAGGTGTACCTAATAAAGTGGCCAGTGAGTGTATATAATTATATATTATTATACAATATATTTTTTTATTTATTTAAATTACAATGGTTGCAAAATGAATATGTAAACGGCCATTTTATCTATATTTTGACAACATTTTAAAAAAAATATGAACTCATATGTCATATATGTAATCTAAATGGGCACAAACACATTTTTGTTATCAAAACATTGCATAAAAACAATATTTAAAGCATGTAACCTGAGCTGTATAGTTCTGAGAATAAATGAGAGTCTCTATTTTACCATAAAGGCAATCTAAAACTCCCGGCGGAGATCTCAGGCTCTACTTACATTACCCAATGTTTTTCCCAAATCAATCCGCAGTGAAGGCCCACATATGATATCATGCATGACTTCACCGGTCCAGGGAATTCACCGTCCAGTATAACAGCGTTAGCATTTACTCCACGTCTCTCATCTCTGGCTGAAAGAAATGAGATGGAGCTGAAGTTTGCTGGGTTTTAAAGAAGAGTTGGACAGAAAGCACATTAAAGAGCGGCTCGCTTTGAGATATCTGATGCTTTGATGCAATTTGACTTTATTTTTCGATTAATCCAGCGGCCTGAGAAGAACGTCATTTGTCTGAGAGTGTCATTTTCACATGCTTGTTAGCAGAATCAAGCCGCTTTACGATAATCTCTGTTAATTACTTCAGTGAGTGTTCCAGAAGAGAGAAAAGGACTCATTCATCAGGAGAAATCTGCTTAAAGGGACAGCGCACTCAATTCTATAATTATGGCATCTTTTAAAGAGCCCATATCATGCGCTGTAGTGTTTTCCTCTACTTTTTTTAGTGTGTAGTTTCATCATTCTATATTAAAGTCTGTGTGAATCGGAAGTTGCTGCAGGGGTGCATTTCAGTATGATGACATTTTTAACTGAAGCTGAATATTGAGTAGGGGGCGGGGTTATGGAACAAAATCAATGCCAAAAGTATTTGAATAACCAAATAATGCATTGAATTAACAAGTGTTTCCATTTGAATGATGTGAATTGCCAGGGTTTGTATTTTTAGGTCCTGAAATTGAACATAGCTGTTTATTTAAGCTGTGAATATTTCAACTCAATACTTCATATTCATCTTCCAGAATTGACTTCCAAACTATTCATTCATTTTCCTTCAGCTTAGTCTCTTATTTATCAGAGGTCACCACAGTGGAATGAACCACCAACTATTCCAGCATATGTTTTATGCAGCGGATGCCCTTCCAGCTGCAACCCAGTACTGGGAAACACCCATACACACACTCCTGCACTACAGCCAATTTAGTTCATCAATTCCCCTACAGCGCATGTGTTTTGACCTGGAGCACCCGGAGGAAACCCACGCCAACACTGGGAGAACATGCAAACTCCACACAGAGACACCAACTGAGCCAGCCGGGACTCGAACCAGCGACCTTCTTGCTGTGAGGTGACAGTGCTAACCACTGGGCCACCATGCCACCTCCAAAATATTCAGTTCTGTTTAAAAATTCAACGTATAATATTCAAAAGCCAATTTTCAGTTCATTTTAATTCTGATAAAAAATTAGCTTCAATAAATTCAGTGGTTTAAATTCGACATTATCCATGTATAATCTGCACACGTCAGTTTCCCGCCCATTACTTCTAACCAATCAAAATGCAGTACAGAACATTGGTCTATCCTATGACTGATGTGAATGTTATTATGTGACTGCTTTTTGTTTCGGTTCGGATCAGTCATGCTGCGTCCCAATTCGCATACTTATACTACTCCCTAAAAGTATGTACTTTTTTTGTGAAGGAAAAATTTATACTTTTGAGTGTGTAACAGAAGAGTATGCAAGCTTTGGGACATACTACTCGTTACACAGATCGTTGTGTTGCTAAGTTAAGAGCCCTGTCAATCATCCACATTTCTGTCGTATTTAATGTCCTACCTTATTGGAGAAGCAGCAGCAGGATAATCTCCCATTCACGAGTCTTTCATGCAGAGAAATCTCCTCAGGTCTTTGGATAATTCTGCATTCAGACGGTAATGTCCAAACACGTCTTTATATAAGTTCAGTATTGTTGTTGCAGATGAAATATAACACAGACAACACTATTTAAATATTCTCCAGTGGGCTAGATATTGACTAACAGTCATTACCGAAGCCTCTCTGCTTGACGGTTGGTCTCGCGCGTCCATCATGTTTGTAGTTTATTTATACTTTTCACCCCCGTTTTGTAGTTCTAATCGAATTCACGTCCAACGCGCAATGCACTGTGGGTAATATCAGCGGTTAGAGTATGGACGCTTCTACACTTAAAATTTTGACCGGAAATAGTAAACCATCCGGGACTTTTTGGCATACTCTTTTCAACATACTAAGATTTGGGACATACTAATTCTATTTTCACATACTATTTAGGACGGATAGTAAGCGGATTGGGACGCAGGGTCAGTCTGGGGTGCGTTTCCCAAACAATGACGTATCTTCCGACTGAACTATCATAGTACGATGCAGAGTTTGGGAAATGAACGACGTAGTGATGAGTGTTTCCCAAAACTGTAGTTTCTCTGTCGCAAATCCATCGTTTGAACCACGTTAGTTTTAACGTAAAACCTCTCTAATGACGCTCTAAATGGGGAGGAGTAGCTACTTCTTTAGAGAAAATAACACACACGCACTTTAAAAAAACAAATTCAATATTAGTTTTAGTAAGAACATGCACTTGTTTTCCATACTAACTCAAATATATGTAAACTGCACATACTGTATAGGGCCAATGTTTCCTTTACAAATATTATTCAGTATATTCCATATTCAATGCTAAAACATAAAACTACTTAGCTAACACTCTAATCTCATATATAAATCATATAAATTTTTATAGTTGTAATTTACAGATTTACTAAGAAATTTACAGAATTCATTAAGTAATAATAATAATAATAATTTTTATTATTATTATTACCATCATTATTATTATTTTATTATTCATTCATTCATTCATTTTCTTGTCGGCTTTGTCCCTTGCGGGGTCGCCACAGTGGAATGAACCGCCAACTTATCCAGCACGATTTTACGCAGCGGATGCCCTTCCAGCCGCAACCCATCTCTGGGAACTTCCACACACACATTCACACTCATACACTATGGACAATTTAGCTTACCCAATTCACCTGTACTGCATGTGTTTGGACTGTGGGGGAAACTGGAGCACCCGGAGGAAACCCACGCGAACGCAGGGAGAACATGCAAACTCCACACAGAAACGCCAACTGACCCAGCCCAGCCGAGGTTCGAACCTGCGACCCAGTGACGTTCTTGCTGTGAGGCGACAGCACTACCTACTGCGCCACTGCGTTGCCTATTTTATTATTATGTAGGATATTGTTATTTATTTATTTTATTTTTTAAAACGTCTACTTTTTAACAACTTTGACATTTAAACCACAGCAGAAATGTTCTAACCACTAGGCCCATGTCATATACAGTAGGCTACCGATACATTTCCTAATAAATAAAAGCATTAACGTATGCTGTATAATTTTGTTTTCACACACTTTGGAGACGTAACAAATTCCGCTTTTAAATAATAGGTCACCTATAGCTTTCATCATGAGCCACGGCTGTGTTCAAAATGGCATAACTGTTTTCAAAGTGCACTACAAAGGGAGCACAATTTTCAATATGAAGATCGCTAAAACTGAACTGTAAAAATACTTAGAAAGTAAATTACACCTAAGAGCTTGATGTTTTTTTAAAATCATTCTGAGTTTAAATGTTGGAACGTTCTAAAGGAATAGGGCATAGGGGGGATAACTGGGAATAAAACACAACCAGGAACTATGCTTAACTACAGCTACAGAGGTGTAGTTGCAAGCATACAAGTTTGTGACGCAGTTTGCTAATGTTCGTTGGAACGATGGATTAAAATGTCCTTACATTCTCACTCTTGCACACTACCTCTACTCTGGTCACTGGCAGACTGCTGTCACTAAAATCTCTGTGGTTGTGAACAACAGCAAGAAAAGAATAAACGGTCCATTTAAATGATTACATTTAAAAGAGAGGAGAAGCAGATCGGTTTGACTATATCAAATACCTCACGCTCCCAGCGCTAAAACATCGGCCGCTGATATGCAGAGGAATGATCTGCTCTCAATGCTGCAGGTGTGGGAGACGGCTGTGTGCCACCTTGAGTGCTCTGAGGCCAGGGAGAGACCGACAGCATCACCCGCAGCTCGTTGTGAAGAGTAACGTTAGGATCGGTACAGCACAGACACATAAGAGTCTCTAAAAAATCTCCAGTAACACCTAAAAACATTCGCTAGTCACTTTTTTGAAAATCTGGTGATGGGGGGTCTGGAAAGTCGCTATATTTGCAACACTGACTGGCAGTGTATTTGATTGAAGCGCTGCGCTCACACCTCGCACATGTGCAGTATGGAAGGAATGTTCCATTATTCATGGGGGACCCCGGGTATTGAAAAAAATTTATAACGTTAAAATCTTAACGGTTATAGACAGACTTTACCACATACGATAGAAAATGTATAAAAGAGCTATATGATTAATATAGGCTTCTTGACATTGGTCGGGGACCCCTAATTCCCCGGGGCCCTAAGCAGCTGCTTACCTCGCTTATTGGTTAAGTCCGCCCCTGTGCATGGGTTGAACATTTAGTATTGCGGTGCATTGTGGGATTGATTGAATGCTCTTGAGCAACGATGTCCAAACTCGGTCCTGGAGGGCCGGTGTCCTGCATAGTTTAGCTCCAACCTGCTTCAACACACCTGCCTGGAAGTTTCTAGTACACCTAGGAAGAGCTTGATTAGCTGGTTCAGGTGTGTTTAATTGGGGTTGGAACTAAAATATGCAGGACACCGGCCCTCCAGGACAGAGTTTGGACACCCCTGCTCTTGAGAATGTCCACTACAATTTCGGACAACACTACAAATGACAACAACATTGCAACCACATGCTGTGTACTACAAACCTCCAGCTGTTGCCGCGACTTCAAAATGTAGATAGTGTGTAAACATCACTTTAATATCATTCCATTCAGTTTAATTTAAACAATTAAAAGCAGATTAGGCATCAAACAAAGTCATAATCTCTTTAAGAGTGATACGGCTTCAGTTCATGGCAGCAGGTAAACACCGTGGGCTGCCTATGGGCTTCCCTGCTTCAGCCTATGTAACCTGGTGGGCGATAAAACAGTGCAGTCCTCTGTAGCACATCCTCGTGTTGTCTGTAATAGTGTTGTCCCGGTACTGAAGTTTTAAAAACGTCCATTTTCCGCTAAGCGGAGCGCGCTCATAAACACCGCTGATTTGCCTTAGTATTCACCAGTGCTCAACAGAATGACTGTGAAGGTCATCAGTTCAGAACTCTTCACAGATTGAAAACACACATAGACGGACATTGGATCATTTTAAAGCCGTGAAGATCAGTCGATTCATCAGCAGATCACTCGTCTGTGTTTGCACTCAGTAAACAGCGGTGAGTTTGGTGAACTGATGACCTTCACAGCCAATCATAGTCATTTCTATTGAGCACGTGAACACCATGGCAAATCAGCGCCGCTGTTTAAGAACGCCATCAACAGCGCTTAAATGTTAACCGGAAATGGACGTTTTTTTTATTTCATTACCGAAATTTTGTAACGTGACAAGTCTAATATAGTTAAAGACTCAGTTCATTAACTTGAGTTCGATGAATGGCATCTAAAATGTGTGTTTGGGAAAGAAAACGTTAGCTAAGTAGTGCCATTTCCCTTAACTTATCTGAAAATGAGGTCAAATTTGCCTTTTATTTACATTATTCATTCAGAACAAACCTTCGGGTCACTCGGAAGGCGGTGAAATGATACATTTGTGTCACTTTCTCTTCGCTGATAAGATATACAGCCAGGTACACAACATTCCTGTGTGACTCAGGCGACACTTCCGGGGTTTTTTTTCCCACCGCAGCCTCGATTTCGCTGTTAATAATGGCGGCCGCGTGAAATCAGTCCATATCGCATCGGATGTGGCCTGCCACTGGGCCACTGGCCTGTCGCGCATCTCTTTTCAGACCCCCCTAGCGACAAATTTTCAAAAAAGCGACTAGCGACAAATCTAGTGACTTTTTTGTGTGTTACTGGAGATTTTTATAGACTGTCGTTTGTCCATTACTGTACCGTCCCTACTCTTCTCAACGAGCTGCGGGTGATGCCGCCGGCCCCTCCCCCGGCCCAGTCCTCGTACAGCAGCCTCTCCCACCTGCAGCCTGACACCATATCACCTCTCTGCGTACCGACGGCAAATGATTTAGCACCGGCAGTGTGAAGGTATTTCCCTTGTACAATCAAACCGATCTGCTTCTCCTTTATTTTAACAATTTAATTTGACCGTTTATTCATTTCTTGTTCACAATCACAGATGTTTTAAATGAGAGTTTCAGAACTTGTCTGAGTTTATTACGTCTGAGCGATTACTGCAAATTCACTACACATCTATAATGATATACTGTATTCAAACAGCAATACATTTAGTTAAACTGACATGCTTGCATAAAGCGTAGTGCAAATATAATACCCCATTTATTTACCATAGGCTGTTAAACAAACAGAAATGGTAGAACGAAATGACGTCAGTGGTATGCAAATTTGCGTATGATGTAATCTAGCGACTTTTAGCGACTTTTCGGGCAGAGCTTAGCGCCTTTTCGTTGAAAATAGTTGGCAACAGTGCCCCTCCCTGCTCTTCACTTTCTAGATCGCATCAGATGTGGTCCGCCCCTGATCAGCACCCTTAAGAATTGTCTCCTACTGTTATACAATGACTTGCCTAATTACCCTAACTTTACCCTAATTAAGCCTTTAAATGTCACTTTAAGCTGAATTCTAGTGTCTTGAAGAATATCTAGTCTAATATTATTTACTGTCTTCATGACAAAGAGAAAATAAATCAGTTATTAGAGATGAGTTATTAAAACTATTATGACTAGAAATGCGCTGAAATAAAAATCTCTGTTGAACAGCTCTTGGGAAATATTTGAATGATAATAAATTTTTCGAAAGGACAAACAAGTTTGCTTTTTAACTATATGCTGTTTGATGAAGGTCTATGTTGTTTGTGTGTAATTAAGAAGCAATGAGTGTTTTGGATGTGTGCCGCTCCTCGTCTGTGATCAGTGCTCTGCTTCTGAGGGTTGGTCAGATCACAGATCCTTCACCCTACACACTAATGAGGCGTCACACACGCATGGCATACTGCCCAGCGCTGGAACCACTGCATCTGCCACACTCACACATCAAATACTCAATATACAGGTGTTTCCCAGTACTGGGTTGCGGCTAGAAGGGCATCCTCTGCATAAAGCATATGCCAGAATAGTTGGCGATTCATTCCACTGTGGCGACCCCTGATAAATAAGGGACTAAGCTGAAGGAAAATGAATGAATGAATAATTATACAGATGATGAGGTGTTTATGGTAATAAAAACCCTAAATTTCACACAAGCATAAAACTGTATTTCCAGCTGAAATGGAATATTGAGTAAGGGGGCAGGGCTTTATTTTTAAGCTCCTCCTCTCATCCTTCTCACTAAAAATAGACGAATTACCAGTTTGTAAACATTCAGGATGCGAGCGCATCGAGGTTGCAGCAAAAAAACCGGGAGCGCTAGCATTGACAGCGAGGGAATGACATCCGCTGCGGTGCAGAGTTTGTTGTTGTATTAGAGAGGTTATATTGATTACATATTATATACATAATGCTTTCAGTGTATTATAACAGCTCGTCACCCAGTGATAAGCACAGTTATTCTGCTAAATTAACGTTAAAGTGAGCGGAGTTCATCTGACAGGTCCATCTGCGATAGCACCCTCCCAATGGATTAGACGAAATTGTCACGTTTGTGGATTCATCAGCTGGGTGGTCACGTGTTTTGTTACTACTCACAACACAGGTTTTGTTATCAGTCACAGCTATATATGTTCAGTGTTTTGTAGTTAGCGTTATCAGTCCGTTCTGTCACAATAATATACACAGCAGACCCAAATGCAAGTGAAAACAAGATGATTTATTTAAAGAGTCACAACCTGTATAGATCTCACCAGATATAATTTAGGGCAAGGATGCTCACACCAGAATGTGACACGCCAAACAGCGGTAAAGGTTCATCCGTGAACCAACGTTGTATAGCAGTCTCTCATGGATATCTCACCAGATAACAAGGGAAGGGAAAGGTAGTGCTACGGAGCAGCTCTCAAGGAAATCGTCGAGTTTACCCACAGTAAAGTTCATTAGAGAAGCGGATTTGGGGTGAAGTCTCTCACAGATAATGTTGTCTTCAGAGCAGGCAGTAGCAACAACATCAAAGAAACGGAGACGTGCACAAGGTCCAAATGAAACCTCCACCAAAGCGAGCGAGAGAAGCTAACAGAAAGCAGACACAGGAGTGAACAACAACGGACTGATAACGCTAACTACAAAACACTGAACATATATAGCGCGCGGAACGCACAACAGCTGTGACTGATAACAAACACCTGTGTTGTGAGTAGTAACAAAACACGTGACCACCCAGCTGATGAATGTAAACACACATACACACACACACACCACGCGGTGAAGAACCCAAACAAGACACACCCACTTTCCACACACCCACACACACACGCTCACACACACATGCAAGAAAACAGAAAGATCCACAAACGTGACAGAAATGGCCAAGCATCCAGCCCCAAATATACAACTATCTCATTGAAACTCCACATGATTTTACAAGAGAAGGTAAAGGTCTACAAGTCTTTAGATGCCAACAGTCTTGTTCTGTGTGGTCATGTGCAGGAGATAATGTTCATGATTACCAGATTCAAAACTTTGTAGTGATAAAAACCGAGGATCTGCCGAGCCAAAGACAAGGAAAGAAGACGGAGCTGTACAAGGCCTGGGTAATCATCAACAAGCAGAACAACTGCATTCTGACAGCGAACTGCACCTGTATTGCAGGGTATGTGAACACACACACTCAGTGTCCGCAGTTTAATTCACCATGTTTAACTGTTTATGCTGAAATCATTCCTGCTATCAAAAACCAGTAATGTGTCTGATTCAGCATAGCGGGAACTGACCTGATATAACATGAGAACTGCAGAGTCCAGCATTTTTAATTAGGTCCTCACTCCATTCAGCTCCCTTTTAGCCAAAGACGTCTGCGGTTGGCATTAAAAGCAGTGTGGTGTACGGTAAAAGTTACATTTTCTACGAATTTGGCATCCTACCGCACAACACGACATGTTTGCTATTGCAACCGGGAACCCGTTTGACGTCATGTGTGATGTAGGTTGGTAATTCCTCTATAGCAGAGGTGGGCAAACTACGGCCCGCGGGCCATATGCGGCCCGCTGAACACTTTCATCTGGCCCGCGAGGGAGATTTTAAAATGCTGCTTCTGAGTAATGGTTTGGTTTCAGAACTAGTAAATTAATGATGCAATACAAGTGAACGCCATTTGATGGCAGTATTGCACGCGGTACAGTTAGCGCAACCAGTAGAATTAGAACACACTCTCGGATATTAAAATGCACTTTCACGCAAAATGCGCTTCTTTTTTTTTTTTTTTTGCGAGAGCGCTTCTTAAACTGAACAGCGCATCATCGATGACGCAAGCATGCTCAGGCCCGAATGTAATGTGTGTGCGGGTCGTCAGGGGAGCCGGGAGGGGGAACAAGCATGCTAGTGTGAGTACGCCCTCAGATTCTTCTTCCGTTTTATCTCATAGTTTTATGATTGATATGAGCATATTAATACAAGCTCAAATAAGATTGTTGTGAATTTGAGTAAAATTATATAATAATTGCTGGTTAAATGTGTTAATTTTTGTCATAGAATATATTTTCCCTGCATACATCCACTTTAAAAAGTTCTTTTATCAAAGATTTGTGGTTTCATCAAGTTTTATGATGATTGATCTGTATATTCTACATTTGACTGAATAGTAAACTTTAAGAATTATTTTTAATGTGTTAATACGAGATTTTTTTCTATCAGACAATATCTTTTCTATTCTCCACTGTAACAATTATTACATTATTATTATTATTGATAGTATTATTATACTTTATTGTTTTATGATGAATAATAAGTAAATATAAATAGCAGTGCAAATTCATTTGACTTGTAAATTTGACTCAATTATAACTATTAAAATAATCTGTTTTGTATTAATGTGACATGATTCTGTCTGATATTACATATTATTCCATGCGTACTGCCACTATAAATAAAAGTTATTTTTTGAAGGATTTGACATGTGGCCCTTCACTTGGTTTGCAAAACTTGATGTGGCCCTCGGGTCTAAAAAGTTTGCCCACCACTGCTCTATAGTGATCAAACTAAACTCCCCCTGGTTTTAACTAAAGCATTTCTGCAACGACTTTTAAGATCTCAAAACTTTCAAAAAGGTCTTTTAGTTGTTCCCAGAATAGCAAAGTCCACTAAAGGAGGTTGAGTCTTCTGATATATGGCTCCTAAACTCTGGAATAGCCTTCCTGATAATATCCGAGGCTCAGACACACTCTCTCAGTTCAAAACTAGATTATTGATTTTTTTATTTCTCTGAACGTTTTGAAAACCTTAAATTTAGAAAAGCAAAACACACCGGGCTATAATAAATAAAATAATTGCAATATTTAAATATATAGTTCTGATTTTAGACTGTAAACCTCTCTAAAAAACTAGTCAACAATTGATGCATTAATTTAATGTTGTGGCAGGAACTTAGATTTAACACAACAGCACTGCTTTAATGTATCACCTTAGTACTGTTCTCATTCCTGATGTCTTAAATCAGCTCCTCCAGTTTAGTCTCCTCACTGAATATCCACTTTCTCTTGATAATACATCACCTTACAGCAGTAAAACGGCCTGCAAATTCATGTTGACTTTAATTGTTGCTGGGAAAAGCTCCAAAGGTGCTGAAAACTAAAAAAAAAAAAATGAGTTTGTGTTCCCCGAGGACCCTTCCACACCGCATTAGCTGTAGAAGACCCTTTTCAGCACTTCTTAAGTAAACTAAGCATATTGTGGATTTTGCTCGTTTGGTGGCATTTCAGTGATCGACTGCAGAAAAATGGAGATAATCCTTCAACCTCCTCCATCTAATTAAGATTTTCTCCAGGATCAGAAACGCTCTTTCAGTCTTTCTTAGATTTCCTTGGTTTCTCTGGCTTGAAGAAAAGAGCTGGCGCTAGCAACACCAAGGTCATGGGTTTGGTTGCCAGGCAGAGCTTCGGAAGATGGAAATATACATTGAATGCAATATACTGTAGTGCTTTGCTTTGCTCAGTGTCAGATGCATTAACATGAAGGATATCAGTCGAGCCGTCTGTGCTAAATGCATTTTATAGTTCCATGCATATAAACCTTCAATTCATTTATTTACCTTCAGCTTAGTCTCTTTCAGAGGTCGCCACAGCAGAATGAACCACCAACTATTCCAGCATATGTTTTACACAGCAGATGCCCTTCCAGCCTCAACCCAGTGCTGAGAACATCTATACACTCACATGCTCATACACTACGGCCACTTTAGTTTATCAATTCCCCTATAGCGCATGTGTTTGGACTGTGGGGGAACCGGAGCACCCGGAGGAAACCCACGCCATGGGGAGAACATGCAACTGTCTTCATGCTTGGTTTGTGCTTTGACATGCACTGTCAACCTTGGGCCCTTATATAGACAGGTGTACGCCTTTTCAGATCATGTCCAATCAGCTGAATTGACCACAGGCGAACTCCAATGAAGCTGCTGAAACATCTCAAGAATGATCAGTGGAGACAGAATGAACCTGAGCTCAGTGTAGAGCTTCACGCCAAAGGCTGTCAATACTGATGTACATGTGATTTATCAGCTTTTTATTTTTAATAAATTTGCAACCATTTCTAAAACTCTTTTTTCACATTGTCTTTATGGGGGATTGTGTGTAGAATGTTGAGGAAATCAATCAATTTAATCCATTTTGGAATAGGGCGGTAACATAAACACATGTGGAAAAAGTGAAGCGCTATCAATACTATCCAGATGCACTGTGTGTTTTTATTTACATTTTCGTTGTTGATTATATTTTACCTTCTCATTTTATGTCTCAATAAATAAATGAATAATGATAGATATACCAATTCCAACTGCTTATGCATCATAAAGGTATGTATACACTATAAAATTGTTAATGTACATTGTTACGCATGAGCGTGTTCGTGGGTTGTTTCTGTGCCGCTGTGTGTGCGTGTCTCGCTTTCTCTCTCTCTCTCGTCCTGTCCCATTCCTGTTTTTAGGTTGCCCCGCCCTAATTGGACGTGCTGCGTGCGTGCGCTGTGGTTGGTGCTCGGAGAAGGCAGCATCTTTTGAAAAGAAGACCGATGGAGTCAGATCGCGGGGGGGAGAGAGACGGAGAGCTTTTCAAAGACTGTGGCGTTCTTGTTTAAAACCTGTTGAAGTGATTTCTTGTTGATCTTAAATTGAACTTTAAGGTGCTCTCCACCTTTTTTCCTCTCCCCTCCAGTGGCGTTGCGAGGGGGGGGCTTTGGGGGCTTAAGCCCCTGATGTATTGTCAAAAGCCCCTCATCTTTTGAAATATGTTGCACTTAAATAAAAATAGGTTGTATAACATTTATTTTGTTAGCTAAGTACTTAAAAGTACCACATACATCACGCGTGTTCCACTTAACGCAGTGATTGTGTCAGGCAGCTGTTCAGCAGTACCTGTTTCTACCGGCAGGTGGGAGTGGCACTGTTGTCACATGGTGTTAAAAAAAATCCCGCCCCTGCATCATTCATTCATTATTTTGAGGAGCTGAAGTTAATGAGGTAATAATACAACGGTTTCGCCAAACTGAATAGTTCTAAATACTGATGAAGCCTAATATTTGTTTTCACAGTATAAAATGTGTGTAGTTTTGGTGAAATAAAATAACAGTAATCAATAAAATGTGCGTCATATAAATGTAAATACATGCGAATTAGTCAGAAAAACGTAAATTGTAGCTACTAGCTTTCTAGATATGATATAGATATCTAGACATATTTATCTTATGATATAGCCATCTGAGGGCAACGCAGTGGCGCAGTAGGTAGTGCTGTTGCCTCACAGCAAGAACGTCGCTGGGTCGCATGTTCGAACCTCGGCTGGGCTGGGTCAGTTGGCGTTTCTGTGTGGAGTTTGCATGTTCTCCCTGCGTTCGCGTGGGTTTCCTCCGGGTGCTCCGGTTTCCCCCACAGTCCAAACACATGCAGTACAGGTGAATTGGGTAGGCTAAATTGTCCATAGTGTATGAGTGTGAATGTGTGTGTGGAAGTTCCCAGAGATGGGATGCGGCTGGAAGGGCATCCGCTGCGTAAAATCGTGCTGGATAAGTTGGCGGTTCATTCCGCTGTGGCGACCCCGCAAGGGACAAAGCCGACAAGAAAATGAATGAATGAATAGCCATCTGTTTCTGTAATAGTTAAATCACAGTGAGTTCATGCATCTAGCATATTATTTTATAGCTATAATCTACTGTAACATGCTGTCAGTTAGCATCGAATTATAAATCGACTTTAATCTTATGAAAATACCTAAGATGGCTGGATGAACACATATAAACCATTTATTGTCGCAGTCATGTAAATAAAGCCTTTTTATGTTTATTCAGATTCTATTATCATTCATTCAACTACAGCAATTGCTGGATGCCTTCATCCATATCAGGGATTTCCTGGAATGTTCTACTAATCTTGTGAGGCATATGTGGAATTTTTTCAAGTATGAATGTAACAGGCATTACATGCATTTAAAGTGCCACAATGCCCACATCAACCTATTGTGAGGAAAACTGAAAAAAAATTCCCTCTAAAGAAATTTGAAGTAAACATATTTCTAGCATATAGATCTTTATTTATTTAATACTATTTTTGATACAATTGTTACTATATCAAAAAGAGTAGCCTATTGAATATTAATATTTGGCAAGGAATTGAATTTAGAAATTCCAGTATTTTGACAACACTACACCTTATAATCACTCTGTCCAAATGAACAGTAGCTTTATATCACATTGGATAACAACTCACACTATAAAATCAATCATATTTTTAGATTTGAAGACATGCAGAAAATGACATTATTTTCAAAAACCAAACAGAAACTGCAAATCAGGAGGCGATAGGAGGCTCAGGAGGTATGATATGGCTCATAACAGTCTAGTAAATGAGAAGTGGGTTAATTTCTTTTTTGGTGTTACAGGTCACAAAGCTTCACAATTTATTGTTAAAAGACCGTCAACTCAAAAACCTTTTATTTATTATTAAATTATTTATAATCCTATTATTAAGATTAGAGTAGATCACCTTTTGAAAGTGGGGGTATTTTAGATTTTACCAGGGTGAATTAGAATGTTTTTTGTTTTTTTGTGGTGGTGGTGGTGGTGGTGGTGGGGGGGCTTTGGGGCTAAGCCCCTTATCTCTTTCGACCCTAGCAACGCCCCTGCTCCCCTCCTTGTTGTGACTGTCACACACTTGTATATATATTGTATTAAAAAGCTGTAAGCTGAGCGCTGTAGGGGCTGAGTGTCATTTACTTAGACACTGACTTTTTCTCCTGTTTTTGGTTTAGTTAGAGTAAGGGTAGTATTTGTAATTTATTTTCTGCATTTCTTTTGGTTCATTAGGCAAGTTATCTTCGGGGTGGAGTTAGTTAATGTTTTGTTTATTATTTTGGCCTTGCTCAGCCCTGAAGCTATTTTTGTTTGCGCTCATTTTTGTTTTCTTGTAAATACAAACTTTTTCCGACTTCTCACAATAAAAGAACCTTTAAGGTCATTTAAATCATAACCTGCCAACTGTTTATTTATTTTCTTTAACTTTTATGTTCAACCTCAGCCCTAGACAGTCGGGGTCGTAACAACATTTATAAAAAAATAAATAAATGGACTGTAAAGTTAGGGTAATTAGGCAAGTCATTAGGTGCGTTCGACATGAAGCACAGCTGCAGCCGGTGATCAACGAGATTAGCCGAGCGCAGGCGGGGGCGGAGTTGAAAACGGAGCCGTCAAGCCGGACACTTCGGGGACTCAAGTTGCTGCAGTCATGATTACCGATCACATGGCGTGATCATTTATTTATTTAAATAACAACAAAAGATTTAAAGCACAAATAAAATCAGAATACAGTCTCTACAAACTTCATTTTTAAACAGTAAGGGAATTATGAATTAAAATTAAGTAGCCTACATACAAATGCATGAGAAATAAGGGGGAAAATAAGGGCACATAAAAATGAAATAAATATCCACGAATAGGATTATTTTGAATAATGAAGGCATTTTTAAAAAAGCCCTTTAATCCAAAAAGATTGAACAAAATGACCAAAATAAATGAGCTCCACTTTCAGTAGAAATTTCCCAGAAAGAGCAGGTACATCAATGACACGTTTAACATTTCTGCGTAATATGGTTTGACAGAAAATAAAATATTTTTCATATTTTTATATTACATATTTTTATATAACTTAATTTGCTAAGAAATCGTCAGGATTAATGATGATAATTATTGTATTACAAGTCTGTAAGAGTTATTTGAGTTAATATTTAGGTTATTTACTAAAATATATCATTTATATCGTTTATGGAGCTGAATACAGTAGTCTGTATAAAAAAGGCAGAATAAACCTGTGCAAACAATCTAGTCAGTATGAACAAATTATTTAACAAAAGATGATGCTGCCGTAAAATATTTGTAGTCTTTTAATAAGCATGATGTGTACAAGATAGAGAGGGTATGAACAACAGTTAATTGTTTGTTTTGAAATTTGTGAGACGGATGTTGTCCAATAATAATCCTGAATCACACGTGGTTGTTGTCATGCGGTGAACTCGGCCAATCGTATTATATTGGTGTCGTCATCAGAGCTCATGCAGGCGCTCTTCAGACGCTGCACGGGCTGAGTCAGTCGTCTGATCTCGGAGCGCTGTCGCGGTACTTTGATGCCACATGTGACAGTCACATGACGTCGGCGCAGCATCAATCCGGACAAAATTTCTAACCAGCATGCACCGCTTTAAGACAGACTTCGATCGATCTGCGCAGCGCTACATGAAGTCGAACGCACCTATTGTATTCACCTTATTCTCCGCGTACGAGTGAGCGCAGCTATTTGAATCTTTTTGGCTCGAGACTTCCGGTCTCATTCACTTCCATTCATTTTTAGAGGTTAAAACGGCTCGTTCTGCTGCTTGATGTTGCAAACTGATATTTTCTTATTATATTATTCTACTTTTTATGTATAGTCGTGCAAACACTTGTTTGTAGAGCGAGCAGTTTGACCGTTTTCAGCCGTTTATTATTCCTAGTCATTTCTCCCATAGGCAACTGAATTGGAAGTTCTAAAACAATCGCAAAAATGAGCGCACTTATTGAAGAATACGGTCAATAACAGGGGTTTATTCTGGAGACAATCCAAAACTAATATAGCTTAAGGGGGCTAATAATATTGCCCTTAAAATGGCTTTTAAAACTATTAAAAACTGCTTTTATTCTAGCCGAAATAAAACAAATAAGACTTTCTCCAGAAGAAAAAGAGGAAATACCAACGCAATCTCACGGCAATTCGTAACTTTTTGATTTAGTGGCTAATTCGTATGAATTCGTACGATCTAATTCGTACAAATTAGTATGATTTGCTCATCACCCAATGACGGTTGGGGTTAGGGGTGGGGTTAGGTGCCACGCCTCCTTTTTTAAAATAGTACAATTTCGTACGACTGAACTCGTACAAATTCGTATGAATTAGCCACTAAACTGACAAAACGTAAAATACTTACGTTTCTTCATGAGATCAGGCTGGAAATACTGTGAGATATTCCTGAATCTGTTCAACATCATTTGGCAAATATTTGACAGAATAAATATTGAACAATGACTAAAATGATTAGTTCTCTTGTAAAATTGGAATTATTTTTTCCAGTCTTTCCCAAGTGTTGTTGAACAGATTCAGGAATTTTTCACAGTATTTCCTCTAATATCTTTTCTTCAGTAAAAGTCTCATTTGTTTTAGTTTAGCTGGAACGCAGAAATATATTAAGAGTCTGTGGTTCCTAAACAGAGCGAGTGCATCTACTAATGAATAAGCCTTGAGTGTGCACTAAAAGGGGTCATTTTGATTGATAATGACTTGCACACTTGTCATGATGTGAACAGCCGTTTGCCACCTCACACACACACACACACACACACACACACACACACACACACACACACACACACACACACACACACACACACACACACACACACACACACACACACACACACACGTCATTCACTGCAGCAGACAGCCCACAAACACTCGTTCTGACTCACCATTAATAATAGGCAACACACTCATTGGCTTCATTTGTGCAGTGTGTGCTTGACGGAGGAGAACCAGCCAGCCACACACACACACACACACACACACACACACAGGACTGAATTCAGGCCTCCCACACACTCTCCAGCCTGAGTGCTCGAGTCCCATGTGGCTTCACATTTCATTTACAGGGATTTTGCCTGTTTTTGGTGAGTCATTGTGGTGAGCAGCACAGGTGTGGAGATGCAGGAGATGATCAAGTTATACTGAAACAGCTCATAACACCGCCTGATGTCACGGTGTGCTATTTAAGGGATGATGCACATCCAGCTGGTTGTTATTGCAGATCATCTCTGAAATGCTTGATTCTGATTGGTCAATCATGACTAGAGTTGGGTGTAATGTGTTCCACAGTAAAGCCGCGGTCACACTGGACTTTTCTCCCCATAGACTTCCATTCGTATGCAGGCGAATGCGTCAGACCGGAAACGCAGGGTCATGCGTCAAGTTTAGCAGGTCGATGCGGTGCATAGTTCAAGCTTGGTGAACTCTGACCTGCGAAATCGCATCACTTGACTGCGTGAGACCAATCCAGGATCAAAACATGACCTCTCTGAACAGAAATGTAAAGCATGGAGCAATCGCTCACTTTTTTAATGTCTAATCATCTTGTTTAATCCCGCCCCTTTTTGCAGCGCCGTACGACAGAATTCCGCACGCACAAACTCTAGTGTAACTGCAGCTTAACGAGTCACTGTATTCTAATGACATTGTTGGGGAGCGCAGTAACGCATTACATTTTAAACGTGTGTCATTTGATTAGTTGCTAAAGTCAATGTAATTGCGTTTCTTATGTTACAAATATAGTTTATAGAGGAAAGAAATGCTTCTTTTAAATAACGTTTTCTGCTGCAACCTCAGTTATGGCCCATTTCCACTTTTCATTTATTCATTCACTTACCTTCAGCTTAGTCTCTTTATTCATCTGGGGTCACCACAGCGGAATGAACCGACTATTCCAGCATATGTTTTGCACAGCAGATGCCCTTCCAGCTGCAACCCAGTACTGGGAAACACCCATACACAATCATTTACACAAACACACACTACGGCCAGTTTAGTTCATCAATTCCCCTATAGCGCATGTGTTTGAACTGTGGAGGAAACCGGAGCACCCGGAGGAAACCCACGCCAACTACTCACAATAAACATCAGTCTGTCAGAAAAACACTGCATGTCATGTGACTTACCCAAAGCACATCATTGGCTACACTAAGGTCTTCTCTTTCCAACAAAAAAAATTCAATGTTGGTCTTAAAGAAACAGGGGCAGGGAAATGAACAAATATCATGTTGCCATATGGAAACACCATGCGGTAGAGGGTTAAGTTTTGGGTGTCTTTTCAATATGTCAAGCTGCTGTGATCGACCCATTGTAATGTTGTTCAGTGAATATTAAATGACTAAAAGAGCTGCAGTTTATTTTGTGTTTATTATAGGTATATTTTATATGTTTTAAACTTCAAAAGTAAAGTAATTAGTAATCTGATTACTTTTTACATTAAGTAATTAATAATGTAATCAGATTACAATTTTCCAGTAGTAGTCAGTAATTTGTAATCTATTACTTTTTTAAAGTAGCTTACCCAACACTGATGATGACATTCAAATGTACAGTACGTTATTCCCAGATAACAACTTTACTCTAATAACGCAGACACATCCGGATACTGCAGGTCATCCTGACTGTTTATGGATATTCATTCTGGGCAAAGATTATTCATTCATTCATTCCCTTTAGCTTAGTCCCTTATATATCAGGGGTCGCCACAGTGGAATGAACCGCCAACTATTCCAGCATATGCTTTATTCAATTCAATTCCATTCATGTTTATTTATATAGCACTTTTCACAATGCGCTATATAAACTGGACACTCGACAATGACGTCACTCGAGCATTTACACAGTGGATGCCCTTCCAGCCGCAACCCAGCAGTGGGAAACACCCACACACACTATGGCCAATTTAGTTCTTCAACTCCCCTATAGCGCATGTGTTTGGACTGTGGGGGAAACCGGAGCACCCGGAGGAAACCCACGCCAACACGGGGAGAACATGCAAACTCCACACAGAAACACCAACTGACCCAGCCGGGACTCGAACCAGCGATCTTCTTGCTGTGAGGCATCAGTGTTAACCACTGAGCCACTGTGCCGCCCAAAAATAAAATGTTCAAAATAATACATTTCCAGTGTTGGGAGTAATGCGTTACAAAAGTAATGTATTACAGTAACTTATTACATTTTCCAGTAACGCAGTAGTGTAAGGCATTACTAATAGATTTTCAGTAATGTTTTACTCGGTACATGTTCAGTAACGCGTGCGTTACAACAAACTTTTCGCCCGCAAGACATTAACATTTAAAAAATACCGCAGTTCTATTTCCTGTTTGTGGGGAGTTAAACATACGTGTGTGTTGTCATTAATCTCCCTCTGGCTACTGGAACTTTTAACTTTGAGCGCGGATTGATTTCAGCCTCTGAGCTCGAGGTCCGGGGCTATTGGCTCAGCCCGGTTCGCAGTAATGTTACGCTCTAACGCGCAGCGGAAAAGCGGCAAATAGATGAAAATGGCAGAAGACAGTACATTTGCGAGGTACGTGCATATTCCACTGACAACTGTCGTAAGCGCAGTATTACATGTCGAAAGCGCATTCATGTACGCGAGCGAACGCTCCGGTTTCCCCTATCCGTGGACAACACTCCTCGCGTGCACGCAAAACAGTCTGCTCACGTGCGGGTGATCTGCTCTCGCTCCGTCAGACGATGCAGACTCACAATCTGTGCCTTGTTTTCTCCTCTTTTCGTGCTTTTGCTCTCCAGAGATCTTCTTGTCAAATTGTTATCTCAAGAATTTTGATATGGTTTACATGTTGCTACAATATTTACCTACAGGTTAAGGTAAATATATAAATGCTATAATAAATACTAGTGTTTTTGAGCGTTAGGTACAGTGTACTGCCTTTGTTTTAGGCTAGTATTATTTACAACTTGTTAATGAATGCTTCAGCATACTGTAGTATTAAGAATAGTAAAGTATGGTGAATTGTAAAATAATAATATACCCTATATTGTTAAAAAAAAAACTGCAGCACTGGGTCATTTGTTTATATTACGCTTGTCGTGTTACCATAGCAACTATAGTATTACCACAACAGAATAATTGAAGTACTTTACTGTAGTATACTGTTCAACACAGTACATGCCAATATGTGTGTTCAGGGGCCCTGTGAAACAGCTTCTCCTCAAAATGAAGAGGATGACAGGGAAAATGTCCTCCAATCTCATCAACAATATGGAAGACAACAGAGACTAGTTCACTTTATTTTAGTTGCCATGATAAAATGAGATTGATAGTGAGATTTATTTGAAGAGTGAATAGTCCAGTAGGCTATAACACCATATCAAGTTTTCCCTATTTTCTATAACAGTTACATTTCTGCTTGCGTTCGCTATATTTTACTTTAAATGTTTTTTATTTGATTAGTATGCTGCACCTTTTAGATGTTTAATAAATGTTTTTAAAATAAAACGTATTCTTAACATCCAACGTCTATTCTCTGTGTCTTTAAGTGTTTAAAACTGGAAATATCTCATCATATAACATACAGCCAAAAATAGTATGGTTATTAGATTAAAAATTTAAGTCTATTTTAGCATTTTAGTTATTGTTAATAAATAATGCACCAATATAAATCATATCAAAAAGCACGAAAGGAAGAGGGAACACAAGGCCCAAATTGTGAGTCTGCATATAATCTCACAGAGCGAACCGTGTACTGAGAGCGCGCAAGAACATTTGTGTGTGAGCAGTGCATATTTGAGAGAACGTGAGAAAATTTGCATGCGAGCAGCGTATATTTAAGATATTTATTCATATATTTCTTGCATTGTCTTCAGCCTTCATGTTGCCAGTTATCTACTATATTGTTAGTAGCCTGGATAGGTCACAGTCATTCTGCTATATCATATCACTTTCTACTGGATGTAAAATGCTCTGCAGTACATTTGCTCGTTTTAGAATGTAAAGTCCTAATTCTGTAGTTATTTTAGTGAAAGTAACTAAAAAGTAATATAAGAGTAATGTAACATATTACAATTCTGAGACAGTAATATTGTAATGTAAGGGATTACTTTTAAATAACAGTAACAAGTAATCTGTAATGTATTACAGTTTGGAAGTAACTTGCACAACACTGTACATTTCAGATAGCATTGTAATAATAGTATAAGGTATAGATTTGTCGGTCACCTTCACACCTCATCATATCAGTCTGTTTGTCCTGGACCCTCTTTCATCCACAGCTCTGGTGTTTGATGGTGCCGAGGGGCCACGGGCCCCCAAGAGAGACGCTCAAACCCGGAGCCTGACTCTCTCTCTCTCTCTTGCTCTCTCCGTACTGTAATCCATGGGCTGAGTGTTAATAATACATCACAGATCACAGCAGTCTGGAAGAGAGGAGGCAGACACATGCGCAACTCAGAGACATAAACAACATGCAAAAAAAGCAGTTCAATGAACCCATATCAATGCATTTTTGATGAGCTGACTGTATCTAAGGAGAATATTGGGATTTGAGAGAGACTGGGGCTAGTTACTGCACTTATAACTACAGCGAGTACTAGTTAGTTACACTGGAAGATTTCTATATGAACACACACTGTAAAAGCTATAGTTACTTAAAAGTGAGTAAACCCATTGCTTTTAAAGCCACAAGTTCATTCATTCATTCATTTTCTTGTGGCTTAGTCCATTATTTATTAGGGGTCACCACAGCAGAATGAACCGCTAACTATTCCAGCATATGATTTACACAGCGGAAGCCCTTCCAGCCGCAACCCATTACTGGGAAACACCCATACACACTTGCATTCACACTCATACGGCCAATTTAGTTAATCAATTCTCCTATAGCGCATGTGTTTGGACTGTAGGGGAAACTGGAGCACCCGGAGGAAACCCACACCAACACAGGGAGAACATGCAAACTCCACACAGAAACACCAACTGACCCAGCCGAGGCTCGAACCAGCGACCTTCTTGCTGTGAGGCGACAGTGCTACCCACTGCGCCACCTGTTTTGAACTTCATTCATTCATTTTCTTGTCGGCTTTGTCCCTTGCGGGGTCGCCACAGCGGAATGAACCGCCAACTTATCCAGCACGATTTTACGCAGCGGATGCCCTTCCAGCCGCAACCCATCTCTGGGAACTTCCACACACACATTCACACTCATACACTATGGACAATTTTAGCTTACCCAATTCACCTGTACTGCATGTCTTTGGACTGTGGGGGAAACCGGAGCACCCGGAGGAAACCCACGCGAACCCAGGGAGAACATGCAAACTCCACACAGAAACGCCAACTGACCCAGCCCAGCCGAGGTTCGAACCTGCGACCCAGCGACGTTCTTGCTGTGAGGCAACAGCACTACCTACTGCGCCACTGGGTTGCCTGTTTTGAACTTTTTATATAAAAATGTTTTTAATAGAAAAAAATATTATTATTGCTGATATTGCAAATAAATGCATTGTATAATAATCCAATTATTATAATCCAAATGTGTTTATCCAATAGATAAATAAATAAACATGGTAGTATAAAAATAA
Source organism: Danio kyathit (assembly GCA_903798195.1). Taxonomy (NCBI): domain Eukaryota; kingdom Metazoa; phylum Chordata; class Actinopteri; order Cypriniformes; family Danionidae; genus Danio; species Danio kyathit. The sequence continues at coordinate 52,781,302 of LR812528.1, read as the reverse complement.
AGGAAAATAGAATAAATAAAAAAAAAGAATAAAAAATACTGAGGAAATATAGCTACTATTTAAAGTAAACTAAATTGAAATTAATTGTGTAAAATCTGCCTTTTTAAGCACGTTACAACTCTGTCAGCTTGCCCCACAGGTGTAGTCAGGGGCGGACTGGGACCAAAAATCAGCCCTGGCACTGTAGCCACACCAGGCCACATTACCACACCGACAGAGCCCCACCCACAGACACACACACACATGCACTATTTATAATGGTGTATAGATGGTGAAATATTATAAGCAGTACCACATGTAATAAATATTTAAACATTTAATGTATGTGTCTGGAACAAAAACAACCCATTTATAGGGTATTTATACCCATTAGTCCCTTTATTAATCTGAGCTCGCCACAGCAAAATGAACCGCCAACTTATCAAGCATATGTTTTAGGAAACACCCATACACACACATACACTTCGGACGATTTAGCCTACCCAATTTACCTATCGTGCATGTCTTTGTACTTGTGGGGGAAACCAGAGCACCTGGCACCAAGATGGGGAGAACATGCAAACTCCACACAGAAACGGCAATTGACCCAGCCGAGGCTCGAACCAGCGACCTTCTTGCTGTGAGGCAACAGCGCTACCCACTGTGCCACCACGTTGACCCCTTTCGAGAGTATATCAGTTATTTTCATGCATTTTTCAGCGTCTGATTTTCTGAGCTTTTCGGCACCGCCTTTCCTTTCTTACAGTCCATCTCTGACAATTAGCTTTTGTTGCACTTACTGTTTGTTTGACATTCTTGCCAGATTTAGATTACGTCCGGGTAACCTCTGATTAGGTCGGATTGGGTCAGGCCATCTCAAAACCAGCTGAGCGTTGCCGACTGGGCCAAATGCTTAACATTTATTATTATTATTACTATTATCATTATCATCATCATCATCATATTCCCATCTTGCAAGAGATAAAAGCTGCTTGTATGTAAACACAATACATACAAAAAATAATGTTTAAAAAAAAACTGACCAGCCCACATTTAAAAAATGGTCCGGCCCTTCTGGCATTTGCCAGAATTGCCAGATGGCCAATCCGCCCCTGGGTGTAGTAACATATAGAGTGGGGGGAACTATGACGTCAATTTGTATGCAAAAACCCGGAAGCGAGTTAGCATTTTAGCAGTTCCGGTTCCCTCGTCCCAAAGTCAATGGGTTTTTTGAATGGGATTTCGGTTAATTTGCTTAAATAAGGTTCATGGCTAACACAAACTCAAAATACTTTCACGTTTTATTCTACGACATAAAACACATCAGTTACAGCACACTCTTGATTTATTAAATCGGTTACGCTTCTTTAAAAAGACGGTTGCTATCAATGTGCTAAACGGGACTACAGCCGGTGTCGGAGATATAATACGTCATCAAGCTGAACTGGTCTGGAGCGCAGCTCGCTTGCTTTGGGTATTTGGATTTGTCTGTTATTCAAGTATTTTCATGAATAGTATTTTATTGTTTGTAATATTTTTCTAAGTAGGAATTGATATTGTGTGTAGATAATGCCTTCACTTGTAAAGACTGTCAAGACAGATTCATTTGTTGATCATTTATTTTAATTAGACTGCACTGGTAAGCAGCATCTTCATAATATCGTTTGTCTCTTTCCTGCTCTCAGTAATGCAAACGTGTGAATAAATGTGTAAAAATATACATACATATTAACTGTTATTTGATCAAAGGATTTTTCGTCGTCTTTTTTCTTCATCTGAACACGTTTAACTCTGTTATAACTGCAATATTTACACTCCTTAAAATGTATAGCATATGTGACTGTATGGGCTGCTTTTCGCTGTACTTCGTGACAAAAAAAAAGAATATTGAATGTTGTTCTGTGTCCATGACGGCAGGCATTTGATAGACTTGTCCCTCACGCCTCATTTCTGTCGTCTGTTACTAAGCGGGCTGTCTGCACGCGAGCGATACACTTATTTAAACATGTCTTATGATAATACTATGTAGGCACATTTATACATACAGTTTTAAAACTTTTTACAACCGTAAAGCAAAACAAAATGCATTTCCCACGCAAAAAAACTATCCAAAAGGCACGTAGGTATATGTGTTTTTGTGTATTCATGTTTTTATAATATTTAGCGTGGATTATAGTATGATAAACCGAAAGAGTAAATCTTTGTCATGGACCATATTTAAAAAAAAAATAAGCTTGAAAAGTTGTCGTTAGCAGGGTGGTGCTGACGTCACAGGCGAGCGCCTCAGGCGCTGTAGTCCGTTTATAGCCTAATGTTAGCTTTTCCATTCTTGCGTTTGCATTTAAGATCCAAAAGTGCTAAAAGTTATGTTTTCGTGTGAGGATTAGCCGGTTGGACAAAACGTGTAAGTGTAATGAACAGTGTTTGAACACAGAGCTTATTATTTGCAATCTTCGAAAAGCCTATGGGAAAATACTATGGGGATTTTATCGAGGGAACCAGTTTTATGCTAGCAGCCGATTGGCCTACAAGGTGACGTCATAGTTCCTCCACTCTATAGTCAGTGATGTAAAGTAACTAAATACAAATACTCAAATTACTGTAATTGAGTAGTTTTTCTCAGGAATTGTAATTTACTGAGTAGTTTTATAAATGTGTACTTTTACTTTCCCTTGAGTACATTTATAGTGCAGTATCTGTACTTTTACTCCACTACTTTCCTTTAACCTGCAGTCACTACTTTATTTTTCTTGTCCATGGGGATTAGAAAAATCAGTCCTGAGATTCCTGTCCAATCAAATCGCACATACCGTAGAAGGTAAATCGCATCATAATGAACTACCTCAAGACGTGTGCACTTTACAACTGCAGTAAACTCTTTGGAAGTATTAAAAGTGTCCATGAAGATGTTCAAAATCTTTACACACATTGACCCAGAGACTGTTTAGATGCATGTCACTGATGAGAAGATGACAGATGTTTACTGTATGATGACTGAAATGGCCTTAAACACCCAGCAGGCACAGGTCATCAACATGATGTCTGATTGATGTTGAACTCTTAACGTCATGGGGACTTTGCATTTTGTTTGGAAATGAAAATCGGGTTGACGTCAGAACTCAACGTCAGGCCAACATCCATGTCCAATGTCTAACCTAAACCAATCAAATATCAACGTCTAATGATGTTACAGCTTGACGTTGTGTGAACGTTACCACTATGACGTCTATCAGACGTTGGATTTTGGTTGCCGTACCTGATGAATAAATGTCAGTATTTGACGACATAAATGACGTTGGTTTAAGATGTCGGCTCGACGCTGGATTTTGGTCACTTTCTAACAATCTAAACTCAACCAAACATAAACGTCATTTGACGTCATTATTGGACATCAAAATAACGTTGTCCTTAGCTGTTGGCTTGACAATTAATTTTGGTCACCTGCCATCACAACCTAAATCTAACCTGATATTAATGTCTGATGATGTTGTGTGCCTTCAGGGCAATAACTAAATGCACTACAGAATGTTACGTTTACACACACACATGCACAAATTACATGTAAACATATCAGCTTTTGACAGTGTAACACTCACTACTCACGAGTACTTTTAAAAGGCCTACTTTTTACTTAGACTTAGAGTAATATTTACAGCAGATACTTTTACTCTACTTGCACTACATTTTTAGACAAGTAATGGTACTTTTACTTGCGTATGATCTTTCAGTACTCTTTCCACCACTGCATAAAGTAACATTTTTACTCCTGGCACTTTTGTCAATACTGCACAGAAAACATAGGTTCAGCGATCATGCTATCAGTGCTCATCAGGAGAGGCTTGTGTGCCATAGATATATACACTAGATATCACATAGGGACCCTGAGCATGCGTCAATAGCGCCGCCACATTGGTACAGTGCTCCTCGGACAAACGTCATTCAACCGCACTAGTCAAGACAGTGTGCCAATGTGAAGATGCTGGACTTTAGCGCCGTGTACGGGTGTAGTAACGAGCAAACAAAGAAAACAAAGCACAAAGGCAGAACATTTCATAGGTAAGATTTAGTTTTTTATGTTTTTGTATGTTATGAACTTTTGTGCTTAACAAGTAACATTATTGATGATTATACAGTCTCTTACTGCATTCACCATAAGGCAAAGCAGCACCAACTCGCACTAAATTCTAGACTTATGCTAGTTTTGTTGAATAAAATAAGCAAACAATGTTATGAAATATGACAAGAAGACGCTGCGCTGCTAGAAACTTGTGTTATTGTTGGCTAAGTGAACGAGTCGTTCATAACGGAGATTCATTCACAAACGAATCGCTCCCTCCGTCAGAATGAGAAGTGAAAGCAGGTGAGGGGGGGGGGGGGGTGTTTCAGGACACGGATTAGATCAAATTAAACAGGGAAGGAGGGTAATGCATTTCCATGCACACAAACACACTCTCTTTGTCGGTAATGCCCGTGCGGTCACATCCATCAATGTAGAAAAGTCATGTAAAATTATAATATTTCGTAATTTAAAAAAAATTTGCATACTGACCACCGGGGAAAACTCCCGATCATAGATATATGTGTATATGTGTATTTCTCTGGCTTTGGATGGCCACAGTCCTCCACTTCACCCTGGTCCCGCATTCATTTCAAAGGAGCGCTACCCTGTACTAAAATGGCGGCTCTATTGACGCATTCGTTCTAATAGACAACAGCAGGGTAGGCGACATCTAATGTTTATATCTATGCTTGTGTGCTGTTGGTAAAAAAAAAATGGTTTGTCTAAACCCATTACTGGTCATTATTTGGCCAAAACCATAAAGTGTTACTTTGTGCCCCGCTCTCCCCTACACATACTAGAATTAAATGATACCAGAAACACTACAGTAAACTTACCTTCTTTGACCCAATGATTAGCTCCAAACATTGATCCCATCCCGATGGTTTCGTTTCATAAAATAATCCTAATTTGGGAAATGAATCAAATCAATGTAACATTTATAAATAACCTCGTGTGGATTTGCCAACGTGACAGCTCATTTCATAAAAGACAGCATGTTTAGTATGCATCATTATGAGTCAGCTCAACTCTTTTGGATGAAAACATGATTAATAAGAAGAGGTTTTCAGCAGGTCACGCAGAGGGTCAGAGTCATCATTAACCTGCTGTGATCCAGACTTAATCACCATCACCTGATGAGCAATTAGCATCCGCTTTTAACTAGCACACGGCGCAGACTCCCTCTTTCTTTTCATTTGCTGTCCTAGAAACAGCCCGGAGATTATTTCTGGTGAGATTAACGTTATATATTAGTGTAATTATAATAAAAGTGTCTAATAGTTCGCTTTACATTGAGTTGACTAATAATACTGTATGCGCCTTTCAGTTTTTTGTTTTTGTTTCAAAATGAGCAAAACCGAGAAGCCCTTATCCACTCTTTGGGGTAAGTTTTTCATCCCTTAAAACAAAAACCCAGCTAGACTTACTGATGTTTTCTGTGGATCCTCTCGTGTTGTTTTCAGGTTGTGAACTCAATGAATCTAATAAAGAGGAGTCCTTCAAGACTGATGACACCAACCATCAGCACCAGCTGGCACTGAGAACGGTTGGTCCACTCTTTATCACCATAAACACGATGTTTGATTGGTCATTAACTAATTAACACTTATTTTGAAGATGTGTCTCGGTCACACCGCCAAAGATGAGTTCAATATTGTCGAGCTGGTCACCGGTGAGGGAAACAGTAGCGCCAAGGCGGTTCCCATAGCAACGCTTCACGCGAAATCCATGCCAACGGTGAGATTGGATTGTTTACAACTAACTTCAACATTAGTGTGAAATCGATGTTTATTTTCCTAGCACACATTGGTGTTCTTTAGATGAGGATTTGTTTGCGGGAATAGATGTTATAAATGTCCATATGAAACCGAAGTTGCTGAGACCCATTTTAATATGTTGATGAAAAGGAATATTGAGTGAGGGGCGTGGCTTCCTCCGCATGGTTCTCTGCGTGGTACATAGATATTTACATTAGATGTTGCGAACTCTGTTGCCTACGTAGATATATACACTAGATGTCGCCTACCCTACTGTTGTCTATTAGAATGAACGCGTCAATAGAGCCGCCATTTTAGTACAGGGTAGCGCTCCTTTGAAATGAATGCAGGACCAAGGTGAAGTGGAGGACTGTGGCCATCCAAAGCCAGAGAAATACACATATACACCTATATCTATGATCGGGAGTTTTCCCCGATGGTCAGTATGCAAATATTTTTTTAAATTACGAAATATTATAATTTTACATCACTTTTCTACATTGGTGTATGTGACCGCATGGGCATTCCTGACAAAAGTGAGTGTTTGTGTGCATGGAAATGCATTACCCTCCTTCCCTGTTTAATTTGATCTAATCCATGTCCTGAAACACACCCCCTCACCTGCTTTCACTTCTTATTCTGACGGAGGGAGCGATTCGTTTGTGAATGAATCTCCGTTATGAACTACTCGTTCACTTAGCCGACAATAATACAAGTTTCTGGCAGCGCAGCGTCTTGTCATATTTCATAACATTGTTTGCTTATTTTATTCAACAAAACTAGCATAAGCTTAGAATTTAGTGCGAGTTGGTGCTACTTTGCCTCATGGTGAATGCAGTAAGAGACTGTATTATCATCAATAACATTACTTTATTTTTATTTTTATTTCTAACATTTTAAAGCACAAAAGTTCATAACATGCAAAAACATAAACTAAATCTTACCTATGAAATGTTCTGTGCTTTGTTTTCTTTGTTTGCTCGTAACTACATCCGTACACAGCGCTAAAGTCCAGCATCTTCACATTGGCACACTGTCTTGACTAGTGCGGTTGAATGACGTTTGTCCTAGGAGCCCTGTACCAATGTGGCGGCGCTATTGACGCATGCTCAGGGTCCCTATGCGATATCTAGTGTATATATCTATGTGTTGCCTATTGGAAGGAATGCGTCAATCGAGCCGCCATTTTAGTACAGGGTAGCGCTTTGAAATGAATGTGGGACCAAGGTGCAGTGGAGGACTGTGGCCATCCAGAGCCAGAGATATACACGCTTATCTGTGAACGAGTTTTCCCCGGTGGTCAGTATGCAATTTTAATTTTTTTAATTACGAAAATTATAATTTTACATCGATGGATAAGTGACCGCACTGGTTTTGCCGACAAAGAGTGTGCATGGAGATGTATTATCGCTCCCTGTTAAATTTAATCTAATCCGTGTTGTAAAACACCCCCTCTCCTGCTTTCACTTCTCTTTCTAACGGAGGGAGCGATTTTTGTTTGTGAATGAATCCCCGTTATGAGCCACTCATTCACTTAAGTAATTAGCCGACAATAATACACGTTTCTGGCTTGTCATCTTTTTTTTTTCATTGTTTGCTTATTTTATTCAACAAAACTTGCATAAGCCTAGTATTTAGTGCAGGTTGGAGTTACTTTGCCTTATGGTCAGTGCAGTAAGTCTGTATTATCATTAATAACGTTACTAGTTTAGCACAAAAGTTCATAACATGCAAAAACGTAAAAACTATCTTACCTATGAAATGTGATGCTGTTGTGCTTTTTCTTTGTTTGCTCGTTACTACACCCGTACGCAGCGCTAAAGTCCAGCATCTTCACATTGGTACAGTGTCTTGTCTAGTACAGTTGAGTGACATTTGTCCTGGGAGCCCTGTACAAATGTGGCGGTGCTATTGATGCATGCTCAGGGTCCGTATGTGATTATCTAGCGTATATATCTATGCGTGTAGTAAACCTAAGGGGGGCGTGGTAAGGAACATTGTGGCTGAAGCGTCAAACTGACGTCAACAGGACTGCCAAACAGATATTAAAGCTCACAAGTGTATGAATTTACATATACGGATGTTATCTTTGGTTTCCATCAATGTGAAAAGGAAAATACTTATTTCATAAACCTTTTTTGTTGTTGGTCAAATTTCATATACACAAGAGCAAGTTTTGTAAGTGTAAACCGTTTTTTTCCTAAATTTAAAATTGAAATTAAAATGTATTTTGAGTGTATTGAAAGACCAACAAACTTAAAAGCAATACGAACAAGGACTTTGAAGGATTTGGCACTTATCTTGGACTAAATGATTGAAACCACTGGATTGTTGTTTGATTCATGACGTTTGTTAATGTTTTTAAAGCATTCAAAAAAAAAAAAAAAAAAAAAAAAAAACCACACGCACACACAATCAGGTTTTAGATCTAATTTGACCCCCAAAGATGTTTTATTTTGTCAATTTATCTGTGGGATTTATAATGGATCTTTTGATTTTATTTGGTAAATTTCATATTCATAAATGTAGATTGAATAACTCCTAAACCTTGTTTAAAGACTTGTTTAGACTCGCTGTAGTGAGCAAGAATAGCCTAGAAATGTCAAGACACCATTATAGTTATAGTACAAGTTAATTGAATAGTAAACTTGCTGTCAATTGGGTAGGTTAAATCATAATATCATTGTAAAGGTTTATGTTGAAGCTGTCTTTATTTTGATGTAATTTCTATTTTAGTTTATTTTTTTATTAGTTACATTTTTGTATTTTTTGGATGTCATGTTTAAATTGTGTATCTGCTGTTTTAAAAAAATAAAACTATCTTATTTAATTATTATCTTATTATTATTTTTTTTTTTTTTTTTTTTTTTTTTTGGGGAAAAAGTAATTCTCTATATGAATATTGCCATTAAATAGCCATAAGTTAGAAAGATTCCCGAGAAAAAGATTTCGGCATTCAAATTACCAATGAAATTTATAGAAATTACTGAAGAAGTCGATCAAGGTCATAAATACAGTACATGTTCTATTAACTCAAGACTAACTAATCCAATATAAAGTAGGACATCGGCTTCATTCTAGGGCTTAGTTTAACAAATTCTACCCCTCCATCTCTAACCAATGTGAATCTGCGGAGGGCTCCTTGGGACATGGATGGATTTGCTCTTCACTGTTTGAACTTTCAGCAGTGAAAATTAAACCACACTGAACTGATCTTTAACTCTGAAGACTGGACTAACACCGTTTCAGTTGCTATTTACTACAACTTCTACACTGTAAAAAACATCTGGCTGTTTTAAGCTGAATCAAATTAACTTTTGAGTCTTATAAAGTCAATTGAACTTTGTTAAACTGACTTAAAACAGCTTGCATGATTTAAAGAATTAAGTTCGAACATGATTAACTTGGGTCTTCATTGTAACTTAAACCATGTTGTCATGACTAATTGATCATATCAAATTTTAAAGTGTATGTTAAGCTGCTTTGACACAATATACCATCAAGGTGCAATAGAAATAAAGATGAACTGAATTGAACATCTTTTTTGGTCATTTGAGTGAACTTTTCTGATTATACACTAAGGCTTATTCTTGTGACCTCATCCCCGAGCCAGCAATCGCTGTATTTCAGGGGTGTCAAACTCAGATCCTGGAGGGCCGCAGCCCTGCACAGTTTAGTTCCAACCCTGCTTCAACACACTTGCCTGCAGGTTTCAAACAAGCCTGAAGGTCTCAATTAGTTTGATCAGGTGTGATTAATTAGGGTTGGAACTAAACTGTGCAGAGCTCCGGCCCTCCAGGAACTGAGTTTGACACCTGTGCTGTATTTGATTGGTCTGACTCCCTTTGTGAAAGAAGGCTGTCCAGTTCCTGGAGGGCCGCAGCTCTGCACAGTTTAGTTCCAACACTCTTACCTGTAGGTTTCAAACTAGCCTGAAGGACTCCGTTTAATCAGGGTTGCCTTTTAATTAGGGTCGGAACTAAACTGTGCAGAGCTGCGGCACTTCAGGAACTGGATTTGACACCTGTCCTCTAGCACTTTGCCACAGCCATATCACCCTGCAGCCCAAGACTGGTTACTCTCTGAAGCCAAGCAGGGCTGAGCCTGGTCAGTGTCTGGATGGGAGACCACATGGGAAAACTAGGTTGCTGTTGGAATTGGTGTTAGTGAGGCCAGCAGGGGGCGCTCAACCTGTGGTCTGTGAGTACTAATACCCCAGTATAGTGAAGGGGACACTATACTGTCAGTGGGCGCCGTCTTTCGGATGAGATAAACCGAGCTCCTGACTCTCTGTGCTCATTAATAATCACATGACTCTTCTCATAAAGAGTAGGGGTGTAACCCTGGTGTCCTGGCCAAATTATCTCCATCAGTCCTTACCCATCATGGCCTCCTAATCATCTGCATGCACAGGATTGGCTCTATCACCGTCTCTGTACTCCACCAATAGCTGGTGTGTGGTGCAGCACCGGTGTTGTTTTCCTGTGGCTGCCAGAGCATCATCCAAGTGGAGCTGGTTGTGGTGTGGAAAGACCCCTCACACAATAAATAAATATTTATTTATTTACTGTTAACCGATCGATAAAACTGGTGGAACAATGGTTTTATATTTATATCCATCTCTTTTTATTTATTTCTATTTTTTTCCTTCTGTCTTTTAGTCTTGTTTTTGTTAGCCATTTCTTTTTTTTTTGTTTTACAATTGTTGCTTTTTGCATTGCTCTGTGTTGCTTTAGGGTCAAAATAATAATAAAATAACCCTAAATTTGTAGTGTGGCTCAACCATCTGCTAAATTGATTTGTTTTTCTCTCTCCATCAGGTGAACCTGTCTGGTTTGGATCTTCATCCACCGGTGACCTTTCGCCTGAAGCACGGCTCTGGTCCGGTGTTTGTCGGAGCGGAGCATGTGGCCTGTGAGTGACCCATATGACCGCTAGATTTAGCTTTTACCATCTCATTTCCACTTTAATTTAATGGAGTCCTGTGCTGAAATCTGTCCCAGTGGAGGAGTACTCTGATGAAGAGGAGCTGGACGAGGAGATGGATGAGGAGGTAGAAGAAGAGGAGGAAGATATCGAAGAATCACCTGTTAAGAAAGTCACAAAAAACAGCGCAGGCAAAGTAAGGCTTCATCTCAGCTGTCGAGCTCATTGAACTCGAGCTGGTTTCTCACTGCAATTTCTGTCTGTTTTGAAGAGAAAGAAGCCAGAAAAGGGAGAAGATGAGTAAGTTGGATTTAATATTTGGTTTTTTTGTGGGGTGTTTTTTCATCAATTACTCCAACTAATCCCATTTTTTTCTAAATGCAGGGAAGCATCAGATGGTGAAAATCCACCAAAAAAGGTCTGCTTGTTTTCTACTATGGGGGAAAATACTGTCGTGTTTAACCATACTAAAGTACTTTAATTCCCAAACTTTTCAATTCGTGACCCTGAAAATAACAATGCCAGTGACTCGTGACCCCTAATATCCTCTGAGGTGGTTTTATAAATTTATAAACCTTGCACAACGGTACACACACACACACACACACCAATAGGCCCAAGTTTATTCGTCATTTAATTTTGGAGACCGGCACTCAGACACCAGTCCATGTTTAGTTGTAGTCTGTATTTATTTTTAATATACATGAGTGTCGTAAAGGTGTCTAAGTTTATCCTGGTGCCATAAAATCAATCTGCTGCATCTGATGCTATTGCTGTGTCTTTAATATAATGTAATCACCCCAGGGGTCGCAAAAATCGAAAGGCTGATAGATTTTTATTTGCTTTTTTTATATAACAATTTTTTTTTTCTTCTGTAGGTTAATTCTACTAGTTTAATGAAATTAATTTAATATTTAGAAATTAATGAAATTAACTTAATATTTAGAAATTTAATATTTAGAAATTAATGAAATTAACTTAATTTCTAAATATTAAATTTCTAAATATTAATGAAATTAACTTAATATTTAATATTTAGAAATTAAGGAAATTTGATTTAGAAATTAAAGAAATTTGATATTTACAAATTAAATTAACTTAATATTTAGAAATTAATGAAATTTAAGTTAATTTCTAAATATTAAATTTCATTAAAATTAAGTTAATTTGATTACTTTCTAAATATTTAGATATTGTCTTATTTAATTTTTAGGCATTAAAAACCGCTCGTTCTGCTGCCTTTTTTTGTTTTCTTTTTTTTTTTTTTCTCGCCGCTGTCGCCACTGGCTTGCATGGTTCAGGATCAGTAGAGCTGCGCATTGATGGATTTGCTCTTCAGTGTTTGGACTCTCAGTAGTGAATATTAACCCACACTGAACTGAGCTAAACTGAACTTAATCTCTGAAAACTGAACTGACACTGTTTACATTTACTATAATCTTCCATGTGAAGCTGCTTTGACACAATCTACATTGTATAAGTGCTATACAAATAAAGATAAATTGAATTGAATTGAATTGAACTTGTTTGTAGAGCGAGTAGTTTGACTTTTCTGCCGTTTGGTCATTTCACCCATAGGCAGCTGTAAGTTATGAAACTATTGTAAAAATGAACACTTCCGCATTTAAGAATAAGGTCAATGGCTAGGGCCAGACAGAATCTGCAGACATTTTTTGCCATTTCTGTGGATTTTGTAAACAATCTGTGGATTTATGTGGAATGATTCTAGGAGTATCGTAACTAAACTTAATTTGAAATTACAAAATAAGTGGAACTACTAAATGGCTTTGCATTGCAAACATTCAAATATATATATTTTTTGTAAAGAAAGCAAGTCATAGATCTACTAGAACAGGGGTGTCAAACTCAGATCCTGGAGGGCCGCAGCCCTGCACAGTTTAGTTCCAACCCTGCTTCAACACACTTACCTGCAGGTTTCAAACAAGCCTGAAGGACTCAATTAGTTTGATCAGGTGGGATTAATTAGGGATGGAACTAAACTGTGCAGGGCTGCGGCCCTCCAGGAACGGAGTTTGACACCTGTGTACTAAAAGGCACAAAATATTTTACTTGACAAATTGTATTGTAAATAAATCTTATGTAGTAGTAGTAGTAGTAGTAGTAGTAGTAGTAGTAGTAATAATAATAATAATAACAATAACATCACAATATTAGTGAAAATGAATTTTAAAAAAATGAATGACTAAAATGACACATTTAAACAAGTAATTGCATGAACTCGATGGGCTAAAAATCTGTGGAAATCTGCATTTCTGCGCGCGCAGCTTCAGTGTGGACCTTGTTATAGCCTCTGTCTATCGTGCATCATGTTATGAAATAACTTCTGTGCTGACGAGGGATGCTTTACTTCTGCACTTAAAATATCTGTTATTGTTACATTCGTACTAGAACCTGCAGTGATCATGGTGTTGACCGTATTTAGCAGTAAAATTAGCACTGGTGCTGGTGTTGCATTTATTAACAAAATGAAAGTGTTGACTGTGCATTTGTTTTGCACTAAAATTAGTCGCTGGTAATGTTGTGTTTTTGCAACATGTTATGAGCTGTCAAACAGCATGTGGATATATTTCCTGCAAATAAATAATAAATCGTGGCATATTGCATAACATTTTGCATCTTGTTTTGTCACCAGCGACTAGTCGACTTGAAAATCAACTTCCAAAAATCTAAAGTTGTTCAACCCCTAATATACAGCACACCGTGTAATGAACTTTATTGTAGTATGGTTTAGAAATGCTTATAAGTGCTATAAGTTGGTGTATAATATTGTGGGTTTCAATGCTCTATTTGCACCGGTGAAACTGGTGCTGTTTTTCTCCTTCAGGGTAAAGGAAGAGGGCGGAAGGCGAAGGCGTGACCAGGCAAGAACCTTTATACTAATAGATGCGTCCCAAATTGCATGCTGTTCTTGTGCACTATTCTACACCATATTATAGCGTGAATACTAAAATGGAGGGGGAGGGGGGGACTTTTTAAATGGTTTAAATGGGAATATTGAACACTATGCACTCAAAACAGACAGCTTTGCTTGTGTAGTGAAAAGGGGAGGAGCTTTTGGGTGGTGGAGGGAGGGGGGGCTATTGAGTGCTAAGCTTAAGGGGAGGAGCTATTGGGGTGCTGAGCATAATGGAAGGACTTATCAAGGGCTAAGCTTAAGGGATAGAGCTGTCAGGGGCTGCACGTAAGTGGAGCTATCAGGGGCTTGGGTTTAGCTCCAACTTGCCTCAACACACCTGCCTGGGTGTTTATAGTATACCTAGTAAAGCCGCGGTCACACTGGACTTTTCCCTCCATAGACTTCCATTCATACGCACGTGAATGCGTCAGACCGGAAACGCAGGGTCGTGCGTCGAGTTTCGCAGGTTGCTGCAGGTGCAAAGTTCAAGCTTGGTGAACTCTGACCTGCGAAATTGCATCACTTGACTGCGTGAGACCAATCCAGGATCAAAACATGACCTCTCTGAACAGAAATTTTAAACATGGAGCAATCGCTCGCTTTTTTTAATGTCTAATCATCTTGTTTAATCCCGCCCCTTTTCGCAGCGCTGTACGACAGAATTTCTCAAGTTTCAAACTCTAGTGTGACCGCAGCCTAAGACCTTGATTAGGGTTGGAGCTAAAATCTGCAGGACACCGGCCCACCAGGAACAAGTTTGGTGATCCCTGGTATAGTGTGTTATTTGGGATGTAACTTGTAATCCTCTGGAGCTGATGGTGTTTTGTTGCAGGTGTGGAGGGAAGTGCGCCTCAAAGGCCACTGCTGGACACTTGATTTGGGAGCTGTAATTTCTCACTATGGTCCTGCTGTAGCTCTGCTTCGCATCAATAAAAGTGTTGAAGGGGAAGCAAACGGCTCGAGTTTTTCTTTGAGTTTGCTTGCATTACATCTGTGTGATTTCAAATCTGGTTGCAGTTTATTTATGCAAATTAAGTGACTGGTCATGAGTGAATTAGTGAAGTTAGTACAACCTTTTATTTTTTTTATTTTAAATGCAGAGTTTAAAATTACTATAACTATTTTCTATATTTGGTAGTCTGTAATGTAAATCTATGGTGCAAATGTTGAGCCTCCAGCTGTGTACAGAAATATTTGACTTTCTTCCTGACATGACTCATTTTTAATGGTAATTCTGGTAGTATGATGTTAAATGGGATCAGTCTGTGGACAAACTGCATTATTTCAAAAGTGTAAAAATGATGATGATTATTATTATTATTATTATTATTATTATCCTCTTAAGGCCCAAGGTGGTTTTACATGGTGTGGGTTTTTTTATTTATTTATTTTTTTTTTTCTCTTTGCTATTTGAGCTTATTGAAACCTAATTAGAATAAAAATCGAAGTCATCTTTTGATATGTCTATATATGTGGACTCTGTCTGAATTTACATACTTTTTTTTTTTTCTTTTTTTTTTTTTTCTTCCCCTGAATATTTTTTTTTTTTTTTATGCATGTATAACAATTTTATTTTGAACTTGCTTTGACTATCAGAGTAAAAACTTCTTCTTCTTCTTCTTCTTCTTCTTCTTCTTATTATTATTATTATTATTATTATTATTATTAATTTTTTTTTTTTTTTTGCATTCGTTTGGGTTGGCAAATGGAAAATCTACAGACTTCTGCATTGTAGGCTATGAATATCTTCTGAGCTGAAATATTTTGGTACTTAAGAGCCAGCTTTATTAAAATAATGAAGTTAATGCGTTTCAGAAGAATCGATGCATAACTGTTATGAGAAGTCTTCATTAGTGCTTCATGAGAATTTTTTTTACATTTTTATTTGTTTGTTTTAGATTAATTGCAACCAAAATAACTTTCGTTTTGATATGTATTATATACGTTTGTGATGCATACATGGAAACAACTTTTTTTTTTTTTTTTTTTGTTACATAATTAAATTTATATATAATTTGTATTCTCTAAATATAAACATTTTCTCAAATATAAGCATGCATGTGTGTATATACATAGCGCGTGCGCACACACACACACTTTTATTTTGGATGCAATTAATCTTTGCCCAGCACTAATAATCACTTCTAATCAAAATGATGTAGTTAACCTGACGCTTTACTGTCATTAAATGCATGTTAGAACTTTCCAATAAATCTGTGTGCATCAGTATATTGTTCCTGCTCCGAAGACGAAATGCAAACATTTTATTTTAATGACTTGCTTAAAGAAAGAAGGCCAGGCTCAATTATTTTCGACATGCTCTGCTTTGTAAAAGTGCAGTATTTGAGTGTATTTCTCCTCTGTGAATGAAAGGTCAGAAGCAAATAGCACTGATTCTGCGCGACGTTTTTATTTACATCTGTTGGGTTCAACAAATCTGCAGTGACTGCTGAGAGGGAAAGCAAGCGCTCGCCGGTCAGGATGCATCCCTCTGACCTGAAGCACCCGCGGCTCTCAGAGCGCCTGGAATAAAGGCCACGTTTACTGCGAGGGTTTGAAGGAATTAAATATGTTGGCTTTAACATGTTTATTTGTGTACAAACAGCGCTCAAAGTAAATTCTCAGTGTATTTGTGCTTCCAGTTAAATGCAATCCTGGATGATTCGCCACATCTTCAGCTCTGTAGGAAGAAAAGGCAAATAAAAAGTGGTTAAATAATTCACATTCTTTTATTTATTTTTGTATAATTTCTTTTTTTAACTTATGGTTCTTTGTTTTGATCCATTCTGCTTTAAGGCATATTTGGTTATTTATTTTGGGATGTCCAAAACCGATAACATAATTGGAAATCGAGCCCGATCACACGGTTTCAGACTTGATCGGAATCGGACATTACCTCCAGATCAGGACTCGTGTATGTATATATATATATATATATATATTCTCATTTTTTTAACACATCTATAGTTATGTGATGGCACAGAGTTAGCCCTCTTTCTTGACCACACAGAAACGTGTGCGGCATGACATCACTTTGTTGCAGAGGCGCTATTGGTTAAATTCTGGCAAAGTAGAAAATGGAAGCAGAGTATAGGTGCATTCCACTTGATGCAGCGCTGCGCAGACCGATCCAAATCCGTCTTAAAGCGGTGCATGCCGGTTAGAAATTTTGTCCAGATTGATGCTGCGTGACTGTCACATGTGGCATCAAAGTACTGCGACAGTGCTCCGAGATCAGACGACTGATTCAGCCGGTGCAGCATCTGAAGAGCGACTGCAGGAGCTGCGTTGACGACATAGATGTTACACGATTGGCTGAGTTCATCGCATGACAACAACCACGTGTGTTTCAGGTTTATTATTGGACAAATTCCGTCTCACGAATTTCAAAACAAACAATTCACTGTTCATACCCTCTCTATCTTGTACACATCATGCTTATTAAAGACTACAGATACTTTACTGCGGTATCATCACCTTTTGGTAATTAATTTGTTCATAAAGGCTAGATTGTTTGCAGGTTTATTCTGCCCTTTTTTTTTATACAGACTATTTACTGCATTCAGCTCCATAAACAATTTAAATGATATATTTTAGTCAATAACCTAAATATCAACTCAAATAACTCTTACAGACTTGAAATAAAATAATTATCATCATCGATCCTGACACCCCTATGAAGATTTCTTAACAAATAAGTTAAAAAAGATATTTTATTAAATATAAAGTATATGATTATAAAATATTTTATTTCCTCTTAAGCCATTATGCAGAAATGTTGTGTCATTGATGTACCTGCTCTTTCTGGAAAATTTCTACTCATTTATTTTGCTCCTTTTGTTCAATCTTTTTTGGATTAAAGTGCTTTTTTAAAACGCTTTTATTATCCAAAATAATCCTAATGTTTAAGACTTAATCAAAACACCTTGTTTTGGGGTTTACACTAATATACAGTTAAAGTCTTAATTATTTATAGTTAAGAATTATTAGCCCCCCTGTTTATTTTTTTCCTTAATTTCTGTTTAACGGAGAGAAGATTTCTTCAACACATTTCTAATCATAATAGTTTTAATAACTCATCTCTAATAACTGATTTATTTTCTCTTTGTCATGATGACAGTAAATAATATTAGACTAGATATTCTTCAAGACACTTCTATACAGCTTAAAGTGACATTTAAAGGCTTAACTAGGGTAATTAGGGTAAAGTTAGGGTAATTAGGCAAGTCATTGTATAACAGTGGTTTGTTCTGGAGACAATCCAAAACTAAAATAGCTTAAAGGGGCTAATAATATTGTCCTTAAAATGATGTTTAAAAAATTAAAAACTGCTTTTATTCTAGTCGAAATAAAATAAATAAGACTTTAAAATATTATCAGACATAATGTGAAAATTTCCTTGCTCTGTTAAACATCATTTAGGAAATATTAAAAAAAAAAATCAAAGGGGGGCGAATAATTCTGACTTCAACTGTATATTGGAAAGTTTTATATCTATAAACGTAAATAAACGTAAACCCTTTTTAGCATATTCAAACAAGCACTGGAACAGTATTGACATACCATACAGCATCTATAGCCCAAAGACTGATGCTTAAACTATAATTTGTGCTTATTGTTTTGTGTTTAATAGGCCTATTCGTGGATATTTATGTCCTTTTTATGTGCTCTCTCGTTTTCCCTTATTTCTCTCATGTGTTTGTTGTATAGGCTACTTAAATTTAATTCATAATTACCTCCTATTGTTTAAAAATGAACTATGGAGACTGTATTCTGTTTTATCTGTACATATTTTGTTGTTATTGCAATGAATAAATAAATGATCAGGCCATGTGATCGGTCATCATGACTGCTGCAACTTTATTTCCCTAAGTGTCCAGCTTGAGGGCTCCATTTTTAACTTTGCCCCGCCTGCACTCAGCTTATCTCGTTGATTGTCGGCTGCAGCCGTGCTTCATGTCGAACGCACCTTACTGTATGTCTGCAGTCTGGAGGTATTATAAAGTTGATGACGACAACATTGCC
The DNA here is from genome assembly GCA_903798195.1 of Danio kyathit. Lineage (NCBI taxonomy): Eukaryota > Metazoa > Chordata > Actinopteri > Cypriniformes > Danionidae > Danio > Danio kyathit. The sequence goes on along the minus strand of LR812528.1, from coordinate 52,762,638 downwards.
ATAGCAAACCAGTGTTTCCTCTAGGATTTTTTCCAGCTGTGGCGGCAGCCCTTTTGATCTACCAACTACCTTTGGCGTTATTTCAATGACAAATGTCGTGACGCAGTACAAGTCGAGATCGGATTTGTGTAATACGAGCATGCAGATCTTTTTGCTTGCACTAGGATTTCCTCTGTTCGTGCACAAAACTTCTTGCACGCCAAATATACGCTGCTCAAGTGCAATTTAGTGCGTTTACGTAGTGAATTTGTCTCCAACCTTTATTAGATTTGCTAGGAATATTTTTGAACGTCTCCAATAGACCTACAGAGCGGCATTAATGCGTCCTGAAGTAAAGTGAAACAGCTATACACTCCAGCAAGATAAAGTCTTTGTTTGTTGTATGCATAGACCTTTATCTATAAATAAAGTATAATTATGGAAACTGTGTTCATCCTAACTGAAAGCTATACGCCGTGTTTGCTGGCCTCACGCACCTGCCAGTCAGTCAGTCAGTCAGCACGTCACCTTAAAGGGTTAAACAAATAACGCACAGCACTACTACGGTTACAGAAAAGTTTGCGCTGTTATAATTCACTTACCTTTGAATACGTTTTAGTGCGATTATAACCCGCTATTTAAAAAAAACGCCAATGTTTTAAATGAGAAGCTGTAATGTAGCCGTGGCGGGATGAATATTGGCATGGCGCCCCGCCATGGTAGAATGAATGTAGCGTAAACCTTGGCAAACTGTGAGAGATGTAAAGTTGGGATTGCTTGCCGAGTATTTTAAGTTGAGCTGCTGTTTGTTTCTATATTAGATTTGTTTTTAATATTTCCTGCTGCACTAAAGTCCAGAAGTGAAGAATTGATGTTATTTATTACTTGATTGTTCAGGCTACCTCACAGAAGTGCTCTGTTTGTCTGAATGTTAAAATAAGGTGAATTAAAACATAAGGAAGATCCTGGATCAGTTTCTTCGCTCTTCTTTATTCTTTTTTTATGTATTATAGAAGTATCAGATTGGGTTTCGGTATCGGTAAATACTAAAAATCAAATGACTTGAGGGCAAAAAAACCTGATCATCCCTATATATATTTATTATTCACACTCACTCTTGTACTTGTTATACATGTGTGCTTAAAGCCATATAGCCTGGTTTGTTAGTTCGTTAGAGTCGTTACGTCGTATTGCTTTCTCCCTACAATCGATCGCTCCAGAGTTCGTTTCAACTGAGCCGAGACCTCATTCAGGTGATCTCAGACTGATTGTTTTTGATCCGAGCGCAACTGTCGGTTCACATATAACCAAACCAATGGAGCTAAGAGGGCAAAACAAACAGGGGTTCCAAAACAAACGTCTAGGTGTGAAAGCTCCCTCAAAGTGCTTCACAAGAATAAGCCGATATTAAAAAGATCAGGTACTGAAATATAGAAACTGATACAGCTGAAGTCAGAATTATTAGTATATTTTTACTCCAATTTCTGTTTAACGGAGAGCAGATTTTGTTCAACACATTTCTAATCATAATAGTTTTAATAACTCATTTCTAATAACTGATTCTTTTCTCTTTGCCATGATGACAGCACATAATATTAGACTAGATATTCTTCAAGACACTAGTATTCAGCTTAAAGTGACATTTTAAGGCTTAACTAGGGTAATTAGGGTAAAGTTAGGGTAATTAGGCAAGTCATTGTATAACAGTGGTTTGTTCTGGAGACAATCCAAAACTAATATAGCTTAAGGGGGCTAATAATATTGAGCTTAAAATGAGTTTAAAAAATTAAAAACTGCTTTTATTCTAGCTGAAATAAAACAAATAAGACTTTCTCCAGAAGAAAAAATATTATAGGAAATACTGTGAGAAATTCCTGAATCTGTTCAACATCAAATATTTGAAGAAGAAAAATGCAAATACAAAAAAATAAACACAAAACAAATATACTAGGAACAAAAACAGACACAACAAATCATAGTGACCTCACCGGGTCCGCTAGTCGACTTCTGCTTTTTTAAGATATTTCTTCATGACGGAGTTGACGTCCTCGCTGCCCTCAGCCTCCAGTCTCTCTCCCTGCGGCCCGCGACGCTTCTGAGACCCCCCCGAGCTGGAGGAGTCAGAGTCGGACTCTCTGCGGGACGCCCTTGACACCGGCAGCTCCCCGAAGTGCACACTGAGGGCTCGTCTCTGTCCCGAACGGCCGCTGCTGGACGCCAGACTGCTGGTGGATTGAGCTCGTCTGATGGCCGGCAGAATATCTGAGCTGGAGTCTCCTATGTCTGCTCTCTCCTGAGGGGGATCAATGATGGGGAAACATCATAATCAGAATTATTTTGGTCAATATTGTAATCACGATTATGATTATGACTATCAGGGCACCATATGACTAAAACGTGTGTGTGTGTGTGTGTGTGTGTGTGGGTGTGTGTACGTGTTTTTGTGACATATCAGGACACAAATCTGTATAATGACATATGTATGACACAGGTATTACAAAAAGCAGGTGAAATATGAGGACATTGGTGACGTCCTCACTTCTCCAAAAGCTTCTAAATCACACAGGATGAGTTTGTTCAGGGAGTAAAGCTGTACACTGTCTCCTGTGATGGTTGGGTTTAGGGGTAGGATGGGGTGAGGGCAATATAATATACGCTTTGATCTGTAGAAAATGAATGGAAGCCTATGTAATGTACCCACTTTTCCCAAAAACAAACATGTGTGTGTGTGTGTGTATTATTCGCCCTTTTATTCTCATTCAAACATTTACAAAGTGCCGTTTAACAGAGCAAGCAAATTTTTTACAGTGTTTCCTATAGTATTCTTTCTTCTTGATAAAGTCTTATTTCCATTAGTGTGGCCTAAATAAAGCTGCTTTTAAAATACAACAAACAATGTTAAGGTCAATATTATTAGCCCCCTTAAGCAATATTAGTTTTGGATTGTCTCCAGAACAAACCACTGTTATACAATAACTTGCCTAATTACCCTAACTTTACCCTAATTACCCTAGTTAAGCCTTTAAATGTCACTTTAAGCTGAATACAAGTGTCTTGAAGAATATCTAGTCTAATATTATGTGCTGTCATCAGGGCCGGATTAACCAATGGGTATTACGGGCACAGGCCCAGGGGCCCGTGCGCACTTAGGGCCCCTGCGAGGGGGAAAAAATGGCAATTTTGGAGTGTCTATTCAGGCTAAGTGCAAATAGCGCACCTCGTTGGAATAGGCTAGTTGAGTGATTCCCTCCCATCACCGTTTGATTGACAGAGACAACATAACTAAAGAGCGCAACCAACAGCAGTGTGAGTGGCGTAGCTCGTAAAGCGCATGGCAACATTTTTTGACGTGATCGGTCATGAACCCGGTTCAATCCAGCGTCTGATGAACAGGTTCTTCTTTTTTTCCCCACTACATATCAGATTTTGCCTACTCTTCATCACGAGGAAGACAAGTAGGAATCATTAATAAGTGTGTGTATTATGGAGGACTCAGATTCATAGAACTGGATTGGAGAGGTGTGCAATATCCCAATAATATGCATTATAAGTTTGTAGAATTTATACATAAAAATACCCTTAAATATAAATTTTAGTACTGCTTCTGTGAACTTGAACAAGTATATTAAAATCCATTAATTTTCACTAGTTGTATTAGTGTGCTTTAAAAATGAGTTAAATCTTGGTAGACTAGAAATATGAACCACCACTTACTTGACAGACTTATGTATTTTAGGTGTTTTGTGTAATGTGTTTTATCAGGGCTCAAAATTGCGACAGTCGTATATGCGCCCGACATTTTATCTATGCGACCTGAAAAAATATTTGGGAGCATTTGTGCGAGTGCATAAAATTGATGTCGTGCGACCAGTTTTCACAGCAAAATGTTCACCACATGTGCGGATATGTAATGTAATGTAATGTAATGTGTGTTTATATAGCGCATTTATTGTGTATGGCCATACACCCAAAGCGCTTCACAATTATGAGGGGGGATCTCTCCACACCACCACCAGTGTGCAGCATCCACTTGGATGATGTGACGGCAGCCACAGGACAACGGCGCCAGTGCGCTCAACACACACCAGCTATAGGGGGAGTGAAGAGACAATGATAGAGCCAATTCAGTGGATGGGGATGATTAGGAAGTCATGATGGGTAAGGGCCGATTGAGGGACTTTTGGCCAGGACACCGGGGTTACACCCCTACTCTTTACCAGAAGTGCCATGGGATTATTAATGACCACAGAGAGTCAGGACCTCGGTTTAACGTCTCACTGATAGTGTAGTGTCCCCTTCACTTTTACTGGGGCATTAGGACTCACACAGACCACAGGTTGAGCGCCCCCTGCTGGCCTCTCTAATACCACTTTCAACAGCAACCTAGTTTTTCCCATGTGGTCTCCCATCCAGGTACTGACCAGGCTCAGCCCTGCTTAGCTTCAGTGAGTAAGCGGTCTTGGGCTGCAGGGTGATATGACTGGCATGGATATAGGAGGCATTCACGCATTGAGCATCTTTGCACCTAAAAACACCAAACGCAGCGCTCAGGAATGGTTTAAAACAGTTCACATGTGAACTTGCTGCAGTAAACAAAGGCTTCAATGCTTGCCCCGCCTTCAAGCTCTTCTTATTGGCCCACTGCGCTAGCACAGAACGCGAATGGATTGGTTAATATCAGCTGTCAATCACTCAGTTCCGATGACAGGGAGCTACAGCCGCGAACGAGAGAATGAAAACAACACTGACAGATTTAGTTTTAGAAACCACCTAAAGTTACAAATAATGGCACATCTGATTACTGATCATGTGCTGAATGTCAATCCAGCATTTACACTTTTCCAAGAGTGGAGAAAAGACTTCCAGTGTTTAAAGTCCGCTATGAAAATGACTACAGGATTCAGCGTAAAGCCGGTGGGACGGAGTTTTCAGGTAACCGTGTTTGCCACTGAATCTACACTTTTTAAGCAGGAGATGTTCTAACGTTATTTAATCGTCATTTATGTGTCACGATGCTGTCAGTAGTGCGACTGACACCGCGTTCACCATCGCTAAAGAGCATGCATTCTATTAAGATGACGTATGCAAATAATAAGGTATATGTCAATATCATCTGTGCACCCGTGAGAACAGCACAGTTATTATTGTTAATTCAGTTCCTCTCATTCACGTCAGGCAGTGTGTTCAGGGCCGGTGAGCACATGCAGATGTTTGTTTAGTTAGTTGTGATTAGAGTGTTCATATATAATAGAATCTGTTACTATAAAACGTGTAGTAACAATGCTCATAATTTTTGGTGGGTTCAACTAAATTTTGTCTGGTGTACCTACATTTTTGAAGCTAGGAGCACCGGTGCTACCAAGAAAAAAGGTTAATTTCGAGCCCTGTTTATGTTTGGAAAAATAATTTCTAATTGCATCTTTAGTAATTTTTCAACTAATTAAACTGTCTTGTCCCGATAGGTGGATTTTGAGTTTTTTGCAAAAAAAGCACAAGTGGATTCAGCTGGTTTTGACTCAAAAGAAAATTGACCTTGTTAAAAACCAAAGAATTGTCTAAAGTGACATTTATGAAAAAAGTTATTTTATTTACCAGATAATATCATTACATATAAAATGAAACTTCTGAACCTAATCAGAGGAGCCTGATAGAAAATGCTCATTTACAAGAAAAGAGGTCTGATGGATTTAGAGGGTTTTGCATCTGAACTCTTCATATATATATATATATATATATATATATATATATATATATATATATATATATATATATATATATATATATATATATATATATATATATATATATTAGGGCTGTCAATTGATTAAAAAAATTAACTAATTAATCACACTTTTTTTTGTGATTAATCATGATTAATCACGAAAGTAATTAATCATGATTAATCATGATTAATCACAAATCAAAAAAATAAATCCAAAATACAGGCATTGCAAATATGGAAATTGGAAAATTACAATAATAATAAAGTATTGAATACAAACAATTCATTACCTTAGAATACCTTAGAACGCGCAGCACAGCGCACTCCCTTCAGATCATCAACACGCACGATCGCGTTGATCAAATTTTGCTTAAACTAAGCGTTCTTAAAGTATGGCTGTATTTCTCAAGCAAGGATTTTGACACAGCAAAGCAGACGCTTTACAAAAGTTGCGTGTAGGGGGGAAACACGTCAAACTTAATGAAACATTTAAGGGCGCTTGGAGTCAACTTAGAGAGAAATGGGCTGTCTTTGACAGCTTGCGACATCATCTGCCACTTTCACTGAGTACATTTACATGGATCCATATTATCCTTTATCCATATTTCTTTACACATTAAACACACGCAGGGCCGGAGCAAGCTGAACTGGCGCCCTCAACCCGAAAGTGAAATAGAAAGTTACCGGTATGCGGATGAAAGTGAGAACCGGGAGGGAGCAGGTGGGAGTCGAAATGAGATGAAAGTGAGGACAGAGGGGTTCGCTCACTATTCTGCCGCCCAAGGCGGTCGCCTCTATGGACGCGATGGCCCTGAGCACACGTCGGCCACAACAGGAAATAAAAAAACCTGCAACTGCGTTAAATGCGTTAATTTTTTTTAACGCGTTAAATAGTTCAAATTAATCTGATTATTAATCTAATTAGTCTGAAATAAATAAATCTAAATCTGAATTCAGTTTTTAATTTACACAGATATGTAGCTGTTTTGGGGGCGGCACGGTGGCTCAGTGGTTAGCACTGTGGCCTCACAGCAAAAAAGTTGCTGGTTCGAGTCCCGGTTGGGTCAGTTGGCATTTCTGTGTGGAGTTTGCATGTTCTCCCCGTGTTGGTGTGGGTTTCCTCTGGGTGCTCCGGTTTCCCCCACAGTCCAAACACATGCGCTATTGGGGAATTGATGAACTAAATTGGCCGTAGTGTATGAGTGTGTGTGTGTGTATGAGTGTGTTATGGGTGTTTCCCAGTACTGGGCTGCGGCTGGAAGGGCCACCACTGTGTAAAACATATGCTGGAATAGTTGGTGGTTCATTCCGTTGTGGCGACCTCTAAAATAGAGACTGAGCTAAAAGAAAATGAATGAATGCAGCTGCTTTGCTATTTACGATGAACTATATTCATGTTAGCATAGTTTATTGTATTCGTTATTGTATTAGTTGTATTAGTTGTATTCTGTCATTTGACTGGGATGCAGTAATGTGCACTTTTTGTAAGGCTGCTGTAAAACGATGTTTATTGTGAAAAGCGCCACACAAATAAACCTGAATTAAATTAGAATAATTGTTTTAAAGTGTGTTCTGTTCAAAATAAATGAATCCAATAATTGCACAGCCCTACCTGAGTGTTGGCCAGGAGTCTGCGGTTCTGGAAAACTAGCGGTTCTGCTCCTAAATGTGACTCTCCGGATTCAGCAACCAATCCGCCTAGCAGACGCCGGCGCACAGGCTGTAATCCAATAGTAGGCAAGGGTTTTGGGTTACTCTCCTCCTCTTCTTCTGGGATAGCGAGGGTGGAGATCTGCCGTCGGGAGCTTGTGTTGGACGTCAGAGAGTCGCAGGAGCCGAATCGGTTCATTTTCCCCATCACAGTAGCAGCGGTTGGAGTCACTGTTGGTTTTTCTTCTGGAAGCGAGCGGAGGCTGGAGGCGCGGGGGAGATGTGGACTGGGAGGTTTGAGTATCCCGGGTCGAGGCAGATCCTCTAAACCTTCTTCAGCTTCTAGAGAGAGAGCGGAGGCTCTGCGACGTAGAGTTGAAGCTCCTGTGGTCTGGTAGATGGGCAGAGACACGGTGCTGCCTTCACCCACATCTGAGCCTCGTTCCCAGCCAACGCGCTTCTTCCTCAGACCCTCCAGGAGCTCGGAGAGAGCCGTGGATGAAGACGCTCGGCCCAGACCTCCAGAACTTTCTTTTACATCTTCGTCCAGGTCCTGAGTGCAAGATCTGCCATAGGGAAAACCAAAGTCATAGTCCGTTGATAGACTGTATGGCTCGGTTAATATGCAAACTGAATAATATGTGGACATAAAATTGCATTTGCGATTTAGCAAAAGCTGCGACTGTCTTGCACATCATGTGAGAAAAGTACGGTGATGTGATAAGTAATATATTTACTTAAGAAATACCAGTCTAGGGGTGGCATGGTGGCTCAGTGGTTAGCACTGAGCCCTCACAGCAAGAAGGTCGCTGGTTCAAGTCCCGGCTGGGTCAGTTGGTGTTTCTGTGTGGAGTTTGCATGTTCTCCCCGTGTTGCTGTGGGTTTCCTCCCGGATGCTCCGGTTTCCCCCACAGTCCAAACACATGCGCTATAGGGGAACTGATGAACTACATTGGCCGTAGTGTATGAATGTGTGTGTGTGTGTGTATGATTGTGTATGGGTGTTTCCCAGTACTGGGTTGCGGCTGGAAGGTCATCCACTGTGTAAAACATATGCTGGAATAGTTAGCAGTTCATTCCGCTGTGGCGGCCTCTGAAATAGAGATTAAGCTGAAGGAAAATGAATGAATGAATGAATAACTACGAGTCTACGGTAAATCTTCATAGTGTAGGATAAACATAACATGTATCTGCTTTCATTTGATTGAACGGAATTAATAAACACATGACCACAAAAACATACAGCTTAGGAGTTCTTCTTATAGTTTTCCTGATGATAATGCATGTAAAGATGCAGTGTCTTTGTATAAGCTATTATATAAACACGTGGCGTGCTTTATTCTGTGTAAGAAGACACATCATTTCACAGAAGCCCTTCAGTCAAATTCGACTGAAGGTATGAAGTAACTTTTAAATAAAAATATCATTATGTGGCATTTGCACATGCTTTCAGGTTTAACGTAATTTAATACAAGAGCCGAAAGTAGCTACGCAAACAGCTGTCAATATCGCAGAATGATTATTTGCAATTTGATTAATTGCATGATGATCTCGCATGCAATATTTCGCATAGTTTGGCCGAGAAATATGGCTCTGTGTGTTACATGCTGCTCCAGCTGAACACACCTGCTGGAGATTCAGAGCCGGCTTTATAGAATATTGTGCACGACAACCGCATGCAAGTTAAGTTCAGCCCTAATGCAAACAAGAATCTGCATCTGAAAAAGAGTGAATAAAATGACCACAGCAACTCCTAACCAAACCAATTGGGTAATCTCCGGGAGGGTCATATCATTTGGTATAAAGTAGTCTCATAAACAGAACTTTGGAGACCGGCGGATTAACATCGATGCTGAAGAACTGTACAATTCTTTATTAAAGTCTTCTCCCCGTAAGAACTTTGGTCAGCTTACTTATTTTATGCATTAGAGTGATCTAATAGATTTATTATTATTAAAATAATCTAATGCATTGGCGAGCCACCCACGGTTTAGCCAAATACAGTGGTCCCTTGTTTATCGTGGGAGTTATGTTGGTAAAATAACTCGCGATAGGCGAAATCCGCTAAGTAGCCAGCTTTATTTTTTACTATTATTCTAGATGTTTTAAGGCTGTAAAACCCCTCACTACTTGTTCTTTATACACTTTTCTCAGACAGGCATTTTCACACTTTTTTCTCTTGTTTAAACACTCTTAAAGTTCAAACTTTAGTAGAAAAATAAGTCCAGTATTATAGAATGAAGCTAAAGATCAAAACCTGTTGTCAGGAGAAAACATCAGAAGCAAAAGCTTTATAAAGCTTTTTAGCTTTAGTGCAGATAATGTTGGCATCAAGTAATGTTCTTTATCCTGCAAATCACTGATCCACAAAACTAAAACAGACTCCATCCTTAAGGGGGTCGCACACCGGATGCGCCGCGCACATCACAGTTGGAAGTAACACACACCGGACGAGCACATTCACATGTTATTTAAAATGAAATTATTCAGATGGCGCTCTGTGGCGCGGCAGAAATATGAACAGTGTCTTGAATCGTAGCTGGGTGCTGCAGACAGCCGGTGTGGGTACCCTGATATTAACCCATGTTTGCATGCCGCTGCAGGGCGCATATAGTATGGCGCATTATGATGGTCTTGCTGCGGACAGTTACCACTGTTTGATTAGGGTTGGAGCTAAACAATCCAGGACACCGGCCCTCCAGGACCGAGTTTGGACACCCCTGTTCTAAGCCATATTTCAAAATGCACATAAAAATAGCTATCAATATTTTTCCTTTTGCAAAAAGTTAATCAATCATAAAATATTGCAGAACAACAATGTGCTCTTGACTCTTGCACACTTTTTATTGTGTGTGTTAAAACTCTCTGCACTCCCAGCATCTCCTGACTGACTGAAAAACACTCAGTCTGATGTTGTTCTCTACCTGAAACTGTAGGTGCTCATGGTGTCGGTGACAGACTGGCGTCCGGAGCTGCTTCCGGGTCCTCGTGGCACACCGGCCCAATGACGGATCCCTTCACCAACATCTTCAGTGCCCACACTGGAGCCCACACTGGACATGGAGTCGCTGAAAATCAAACCCAGAGTCAATGTAAACATACACATCATGTCTTTTAGAAAACAAACTCTCACAACCAGAGCTGGGTAGTAATGGATTATATGCCATCAGGATTACATAATCAGTACTAGTAATTAGAGCAAAAAACTTTATATCATAATCAAACTACAGGTACATTATGATGGATAACATGATTACACATTATTTACACAATGGCAGTACGTTATCACAATTCACTAATTCTCCTAATTATTATTTTCTTCTTTTACTTTTATATATTTGTATAATAATCCTGCTGCTTCTTTATGTTTACGACATTTTGGGTGTTTTTATTTTCCGCTGGAGGCGGGGTTATATGACATTGATACTGTCATCTGCACTTCTAGTGTTTTTAAAATGTATTATTTGATGTCGCAGTGAGATTGCTGTAAATGTCATGGTTTTTAATACTGTTTTTGTAATATTGCTGTGCATGTGCTTATTTTAAAGTTGTTTTAAACTCATTAGATGCGATTTAGTGTTATTCAGTGTTTCTCTCAGCAAACACTAACATGATGTATATTAGTGTGAATATTGTAAAGTATTAACCGTCCATCAATGCACTTTAAACAGATGTTGAAGCTCTTGTTGCTAAAGAATAAAGATATATTTAATTTCTATGTCAAAATAGCCCAGCATTGTCCTGTTTCAATATATGCAACATCAAATCAGTAAATGTAATCCAAACGTAGCTCGATTACATGACCATAAATGTGTAATCTAAGAGATTATATTACAAACTAAAAATGTTACTATGTAATCAAATAAGAGTAAGCACAAAAGTAATCTCAATGTAATCCAAAAGCAGTCCGAGTACATTATTATAAATGTGTAAGCTAAGATTTTATATTACTGACAAGAAATGTTATCATGTAATCAAATAAGAGTAAGCACAAAAGTAATCTAAATGTAATCAAAAAGCAGCCCGATTACATTACCATAAATGTGTAATCTAAAATATTATATTACGGACTAAAAATGTTATCATGTAATCAAATAAGAGTAAGCACAAAAGTAATCTAAATGTAATCCAAATGTAGCCCGATTACATTAAAATAAATGTGTAATCTAAGAGATTATATTACAAACTAAAAATGTTACTATGTAATCAAATAAGAGTAAGCACAAAAGTAATCTTAAAGTAATCCAAAAGTAGTCCGATTACATTACCATAAATGTGTAAGTTAAGATTTTATATTACTGACAATAAATATTATCATGTAATCAAATAAGAGTTAGCACAAAAGTAATCAAAATGTAATCCAAAGCAGCCTGATTACAATACCATAATTGTGTAATCTAAGACATTATATTACTGACTACAAATTGTCTCATGTAGTCAAATAAAGGTTAGTACAATGTAATCTAAATGTAATCCAAAAGTAGTCTGATTACATTAAAATAAATGTGTAATCTAAGAGATTATATTACTGACTAAAATGTTATGTAATCAAATAAGAGTAAGCTCAAAAGTAATCTAAATGTAATCCAAAGCAGCCCGATTACATTACCATAAATGTGTAATCTAAGACATTATATTACTGACTACAAATTGTCTCAGGTAGTCAAATAAAGGTTAGTACAAAGTAATCTAAATGTAATCCAAAGGTAGTCTGATTACATTACCATAAATCTTTCATCTAAAATATTATATTACTAACTACAATTTTTTTTATCATGTAATCAAATAAGCGCTAGCACAAAAGTAATCTAACTGTAATCCAGAAGTAGTCAGATTACATTACCATAAACATGTCATACAAGTTATTACCTACTGACTGTAAACTCATACTTGTAATTTGTAATCAGTAACAGATTACATCTCATAAGCAATCAGTCAAGTCAATAAAAGCCTGTATCAGTGCATGCATGACCGCATGAATATAACTCTGCGTGTGTCCTGAGAGGATTTTTCTCTGCCGTAACGCCACCATTGGGGGTGATTTCAGCTCTGATATCCTCATCTCTACCCAGCAGGCCATGTGTGTGTGTTCAGTGAACTGTGAGTTCATTAGTCTTGAGAGCGCTGTCATTATCAGGGGCGCAACGCACTGATCCACAGCCTGTTTACAGACTTACTAACGCTGTTTGCCTGAGATCCTAAAACATAAGCTTCCTTCCAAGAGCTGGTGAGCCTGAAGGGAGCATAGTGTACATGACAAATGCCTTCAAAATTGCACTCCCATGAAGCACTGCCAATGATACAAATTAAAAATGAAATATGAAACTATTTATTTATAGTTATTGGTGGTGTATCTATAGAAACAGCATAATTACAAGTGAAGGCAAAGTTATCCATCTGTGACATATATATCCTGAATTATAAGCCCCCCTGTATGTCCACAATTTCTGTTTAATAGAAATAAGATTTTTTTTTTCAACACATTTCTAATCATAACAGTTTTAATAACTCATTTCTAATAACTGATTTATTTTCTCTTTGCCATGATGACAGCACATATTTGACTAGATGTTTTTCAAGATACTAGCATTCAGCTTAAAGTGACATTTAAAGGCTTAACTAGGTTAATTAGGCGAGGCATTGTATAACAGTGGTTGGTCTATAATAATATTGACCTTAGCAGTTTTAATTACTTCTTTTATTCCAGAAAAACTAAAAGTAATACGACTTTCTACAGAAGAAAAATATACTCCATTTTGTCAAAAAGCACTTAGGAAAAATTTGAAAAAGCATTAAAATGTCATAGGCGGGCAAATGAGTTTATTCTTTAAATGTATTTATATACACAAATATTTCAATATTTTGAGAGTAAATTGAGACTTGATTTGTGGTGCTTTTCAAAAGTAGTCTGATTACCTTACCATAATGTGTAATGTAAGATTTTATATTACGAACAACTAATTTTTATCATGAAATCAAATAAATTAGCACAAAAGTAATATAAATGTAATGTAATCCCAAAGTAGTCAGATTACAAAACCATAAGTGTAATTTAAGATATTATATTATGAACAACTAATTTTTATCATGTAATCAAATGAGTTAGCACAAAAGTAATTTAAACGTAATCCAAATGTAGTCAGATTACGTTAACATAAACATGTAATCTAAGATATTATATTACTGATTAAAATATTACTGTGCAATCAAATGAGAGTTAGCACAAAAGTAATCCAAATGTAATCCAAAAGTAGTCAGATTACATTACCATAAATGTGTAATCTAAGATATTATATTACTGATTAAAATATTACTGTGCAATCAAATGAGAGTTAGCACAAAAGTAATCCAAATGTAATCCAAAAGTAGTCAGATTACATTACCTTAAATGTGTAATCTAAGATATTATATTACTGATTAAAATGTTACTGTGCAATCAAATGAGAGTTAGCACAAAAGTAATCTAAATGTAATCCTAAACTAGTCAGATTACATAACCATAAATGTGTAATCTAAGATATAATATTATGAAACAACAAATTTTTATCATGTAATCAAATAAGAGTTAGCACAAAAGTAATCTAAATGTAATCCAAATGTAGTCAGATTACGTTAACATAAATGTGTAATCTAAGATATTATATTACTGATTAAAAATGCTACAGTGTAATCAAATAAGGGTTAGCGCAAAAGTAATCTAAATGTAATCCCAAAGTAGTCAGATTACATTACCATAAATGTGTAATCTAAGATATTATATTATGAAACAACTAATTTTTATCATGTAATCAAATAAGAGTTAGCACAAAAGTAATCCAAATGTAATCCAAAAGTAGTCAGATTACATTACCATAAAAGTGTAATCTAAGATATTATATTACTGATTAAAATATTACTGTGCAATCAAATGAGAGTTAGCACAAAAGTAATCCAAATGTAATCCAAAAGTAGTCAGATTACATTACCATAAATGTGTAATCTAAGATATTATATTACTGATTAAAATATTACTGTGCAATCAAATGAGAGTTAGCACAAAAGTAATCCAAATGTAATCCAAAAGTAGTCAGATTACATTACCATAAATGTGTAATCTAAGATATTATATTACTGATTAAAATATTACTGTGCAATCAAATGAGAGTTAGCACAAAAGTAATCCAAATGTAATCCAAAAGTAGTCAGATTACATTACCTTAAATGTGTAATCTAAGATATTATATTACTGATTAAAATATTACTGTGCAATCAAATGAGTGTTAGCACAAAAGTAATCTAAATGTTATCCTAAACTAGTCAGATTACATAACCATAAATGTGTAATCTAAGATATAATATTATGAAACAACAAATTTTTATCATGTAATCAAATAAGAGTTAGCACAAAAGTAATCTAAATGTAATCCAAATGTAGTCAGATTACATTAGCATGAATGTGTAATCTAAGATATTATATTACTGATTAAAAATGTTACCGTGTAATCAAAGAAGCTTTAGTACAAGTAATCCAAAAGTAGTCAGATTACATTACCATAAATATGTAATCCAAGATATTATATTACTTATTAAAATGTTACTGTGCAATCAAATAAGTTAGCACAAAAGTAATCTAAATGTAATCCTAAACTAGTCAGATTACATAACCATAAATGTGTAATCTAAGATATAATATTATGAAACAACTATTTTTTTATCATGTAATCAGATAAGGGTTAGCACAAAAGTAATCTAAATGTAATCCAAATGTAGTCAGATTACATTAGCATGAATGTGTAATCTAAGATATAATATTACTGATTAAAAATGTTACCGTGTAATCAAAGAAGCGTTAGTACAAAAGTAATCCAAAAGTAGTCAGATTACATTACCATAAATGTGTAATCTAAGATATTATATTACTGATTAAAATATTACTGTGCAATCAAATGAGAGTTAGCACAAAAGTAATCCAAATGTAATCCAAAAGTAGTCAGATTACATTTAAATAAATGTGTAATCTAAGATATTATATTACGAACAACTAACTTTTATCATGTAATCAAATAAGGATTACATTACTATAAATGTGTGATCCAAGATATTATATAACTGATTAAAATGTTACCGTGTAATCAAATAAGAGTTAGTACAAAAGTAATCTCAATGTATTTCCAAAGTAGTCAGATTACATTACCATAAATGTGTAATCTAAAATATTATAATACTAATTAAATTGTTACCATGTAATCAGATAAGGGTTAGCACAAAAGTAATCTAAATGTAATCCAAATGTAGTCAGATTACATTAGCATGAATGTGTAATCTAAGATATTATATTACTGATTAAAAATGTTACCGTGTAATCAAAGAAGCGTTTGTACAAAAGTAATCTAAAAGTAGTCAGATTACAATACCATAAATATGTAATCTAAGATATTATATTACTGATTAAAATATTACTGTGCAATCAAATGAGAGTTAGCACAAAAGTAATCTAAATGTAATCCAAAAGTAGTCCGATTACATTACCTTAAATGTGTAATCTAAGATATTATATTACTTATTAAAATGTTACTGTGCAATCAAATAAGTTAGCACAAAAGTAATCCAAATGTTATCCTAAACGAGTCAGATTACATAACCATAAATGTGTTATCTAAGATATAATATTATGAAACAACTATTTTTTTATCATGTAATCAGATAAGGGTTAGCACAAAAGTAATCTAAATGTAATCCAAATGTAGTCAGATTACATTTAAATAAATGTGTAATCTAAGATATTATATTCAAATCAACACATTTTTTTTATCATGTAATCAAATGAGTTATTCCAAGTAAACTAAATGTAATCCAAAAGTAGTCAGATTACTTTACGATAAATGTGTAATCTAAGATATTATATTACGAACAACTAACTTTTATCATTTAATCAAATAAAGATTACATTACTATAAATGTGTGATCCAAGATATTATATAACTGATTAAAATGTTACCGTGTAATCAAATAAGAGTTAGCACAAAAGTAATCTCAATGTATACCCAAAGTAGTCAGATTACATTACCATAAATGTGTAATCTAAAATATTATAATACTAATTAAATTGTTACCATGTAATCAGATAAGGGTTAGTACAAAAGTAATCTAAATGTAATCTAAATGTAGTCAGATTACATTAGCATGAATGTGTAATCTAAGATATTATATTACTGATTAAAAATGTTACCGTGTAATCAAAGAAGCGTTTGTACAAAAGTAATCCAAAAGTAGTCAGATTACATTACCATAAATGTGTAATCTAAGATATTATATTACTGATTAAAATGTTACCGTGTAATCAGATAAGGGTTAGCACAAAAGTAATCTAAATGTAATCCAAAAGTAGTCCTACATTTGGATTACAGAAAGCCTACAGAAAGGGAATAGGCTGAGGTAAAGAGCTCTTCAGGTGCACTTTGACAATTACATCAAATACAATTAATCCAATTTCATAATGCAAAAACTATCATTTTTTAAATAATAACTTTATAAAATTAAAATAAAATATATTAATTAATTTAAAATGATTAATAAATGAATTACAATAATTATTACAATTTATTTATTAATAATCCACAGACATATTGGCTGTTTAAAAAATATTATTTGCTAACAATTGTCTATATTTACTATAAACTTTCTTGGTGCAAAGCATCAATGCAAATGAGCCATATTTAAGTTGCACGACTCCTGTGATGCTTAAGTGATGCAGTGCTCATTTAGCATCATATCAGAGCTATAGCATCAAAAACTGCAGCAGCTCACAAATAAAGCCACAGAAACATGCTAATGGGCTGCATTCGCCACAGGCTCTGCTAGTGTAATTATTCTCTCCACATTCACACACACACATTTAAGAGCGCTTCATTTTCTACTTTTCATCGGCAGAGGAGAGACACAGGGGGTCCAGGACAAACACACATGCATTATTCACAGGACAAAACACATCACAGCTGGCACACTTCGCAAAGGAGAGCTCTCGCATTTAACAAAGCAGAAGTGTGTGTGTGTGTGTTCAACATGTGGTCTGTATTAATTCAGCTACCAAAATAAAGAGCGTCAGGCCATCCGTCCACACTTCAGAGCATGTTAGCCTCCACCAACAGCAGAAAAACACTCTTCAATTGCTTGATAAGCACAGAAACAGCAGCACATTCCATCATTTCACTGCTGATGTTAATGTGTGTTATGCGGATACAGCTGGACAATACAATGAATGTATTTGCAATGCCTGGAAATAAAAACAATTCCTGAAATGTTTTATTTTAGTCTGTAAATTGTATTGTCATTGAAATAAACCATGTGTTGCTGTATGTGACTTAATATGAATTTCTTTTAAAACATTTCAGACTTAATCGAAACACATTTGATCTTTGAAATGCTGTCAGAGGGTTTGTTGTAGTCTTTATATTGGAGTTTATATATTTAATTATCTACTTTTTTTCTTTTTTAATGTTATGTATTCTCTTATTTTAAGCTGTCACTATTATTTGTTTATTATCATAAGTTATCTTTTGTTTTATCTATTTGTTTCTTTTTTTGTGAATGTAAACATTCTAAGTAAATGTTATGTGTATACTATCATTTATTCATTCATTCATTTTCTTTTCGGCTTAGTCTCTTTATTAATCTGGGGTCACAACAGTGGAATGAACCGCCAACTTATCCAGCATATGTTTTACATATGTTAATAAAAACTAGTTTAATTTAATCATAAAAATATTTATTAAAGGTTCTACATTATCTTAAAGAAATGTATATAATAATAATAATAACAATAATATTCATTCATTTTCCTTCGGCTTAGTCTCTTTATTTATCAGGGGTCACCATAGTAGAATGAACTATTCCAGCACGTTTTACACAGCGGATGCCCTTCCAACCGCAACCCAGTACAGGGAAACATCCATACACACACATTCATACACTACGGCCAATTTAGTTCATCAATTCCCCTATAGCGCATGTGTTTGGACTGTGGGGGAAACCGGAGCACCTGGAGGAAACCCACACCAACACGAGGAGAACATGCAAACTCCACACAGAAACACCAACTGACCCAGCAGACTCGAACCAGCGACCTTCTTGCTGTGAGGCCACAGTGCTAAACACTGAGCCACTGTGTCGTCATAATAATAATAATAATATAATTATTAATAATATAATAAACAAATCCATGAAAATGAATTATTCATCGTGTGATTTGTAAATGTGACAAAATTAACATATTATTTTAAATACTTTTAATATAAAAATAGTGAATATTAGTAGTTATTTTAGGTAAAAGGTTATTTAAAAATAAATAAAAAATACAAAAAGTAGTTATTATTTTTTTGTAAGTCTTAGCATTATATATTTTTGGATATTAAAATATAAAATATTTTTTGAGAAAACAATTAAAAAAATTAAGAATTAAATAATAAACAATAAAAAAATAATGAATTAAAAAATATGCTAATAACTGATTATTTTTTATTTGTCATTATGATAATATTTTAATAGCATTAATAGCAAATTAATGAAGTAGCTTTAGTTCATCCTGTCACATTGCAAAATGTATTTTAAAATAAATAAAAAGCAAATAATAAAAATATTAATATAAAAATACTAATAAATTAGAAAAAAATTATCTAATTACAAAATATAAGTATTTATTCAACATTTTAGAAATAATCAATACATTCAGAAACATAATTTCAGTATTGCCCAGTCCAACATGCAACCAGAGCTCCAGCCTGAAGCCGCATTCATCTGAGTGCTGATTGGCTAAAACACAACACAACGAAGAAGTGCTTACAGATCTCTCTTTCTGGAGAACGACTCCACCGCCGTCTGCACACTGAGAGAACAGAGACGGGTCACTCACTCACACACAAGCAGAAAAGCACAGAGGAGTGTTCCACTTTCAGCTTACAGTCACACACTCACTCAAAATAAAATGTTTCTAATATATATCTGTTGAAAAAGAATATTAAACCATGAAATTAACACTAAATTAGTATGGCACATTATTAGTTTTATTATATAAAAATTAGATTAAAAAACAAAAAACAAATATATATATACGGTTTTCTTCCAAGATACATGGGAAAAACAATAAAAAAAAAATAAAATAAATGAAAAAGTTGTAAGTTCAGCTTGTAGGAGAGTAAACAGATCTGTATGATGGGATGTATCCAGCTGTACAGCTTCCAGGCTCCTTCAGTACAGTTTTCACTATGATCTGGAACAGTTTGTACAGTACAGTACACAGACGGGACAGCAGACAGACTAGCACAAGCTCATTCAAAATACTTGCCTTAGCCTACATTTTTATGAAACATAAAATACATAGCACTGGGTACATTTTGTTGCACGTTTCATATGACAAATCCACTAGAGGGCGCTGTATACAGTTTTGCAAATTTAAAATGTGTTACTAAGTGTAAGTTCTGTTGTATGTTTTAGATTCAGTTTTCAATTCAATTCAATTCAATTCATCTTTATTTCTCTAGCCCTTTCACAACGTAGATTGATCAAAGCAGCTGAACACAGAAGTTCTAGTAAATTGAGACTGTGTCAGTTCAGTTTCCAGAGTTTTTCACTGCTGAAAGTCCAAACACTAAAGAGCAAATCCATCAATGCACAGCTTCACAAGTCCCAAAACCAAGCAAGCCAGTGGGATCAGATGACAAATCCACTAGACCGCTGTATACATTAATGCGAGTCTTAAATACGTTACTCAGAGGGCGTTTTGTTGTACGTTTCAGATGATAAATCCACTAGAGGGCGCTGTCTACATTAATGTGAGTCTGAAATACAGGGAGTGCAGAATTATTAGGCAAGTTGTATTTTTGAGGATTAATTTTATTATTGAACAACAACCATGTTCTCAATGAACCCAAAAAACTCATTAATATCAAAGCTGAATATTTTTTGGTGGTAGTTTTTAGTTTGTTTTTAGTTTGAGCTATTTTAGGAGGATATCTGTGTGTGCAGGTGACTATTACTGTGCAGAATTATTAGGCAACTTAACAAAAAACAAATACAGGGAGTGCAGAATTATTAGGCAAATGAGTATTTTGAGCACATCATCCTCTTTATGCATGTTGTCTTACTCCAAGCTGTATAGGCTCGAAAGCCTACTACCAATTAAGCATATTAGGTGATGTGCATCTCTGTAATGAGAAGGGGTGTGGTCTAATGACATCAACACCCTATATCAGGTGTGCATAATTATTAGGCAACTTCCTTTCCTTTGGCAAAATGGGTCAAAAGAAGGACTTGACAGGCTCCGAAAAGTCAAAAATAGTGAGATATCTTGCAGAGGGATGCAGCACTCTTAAAATTACCAAGCTTCTGAAGCGTGATCATCCAACAATCAAGCGTTTCATTCAAAATAGTCAACAGGGTCGCAAGAAGCGTGTGGAAAAACCAAGGCGCAAAATAAACTGCCCATGAACTGAGAAAAGTCAAGCGTGCAGCTGCCAAGATGCCACTTGCCACCAGTTTTGCCATATTTCAGAGCTGCAACATCACTGGAGTGCCCCAAAAGCACAAGGTGTGCAATACTCAGAGACATGGCCAAGGTAAGAAAGGCTGAAAAACCACCACCACTGAACAAGACACACAAGCTGAAACGTCAAGACTGGGCCAAGAAATATCTCAAGACTGATTTTTCTAAGGTTTTATGGACTGATGAAATGAGAGTGAGTCTTGATGGGCCCGTGGCTGGATCGGTAAAGGGCAGAGAGCTCCAGTCCGACTCAGACGCCAGCAAGGTGGAGGTGGAGTACTGGTTTGGGCTGGTATCATCAAAGATGAGCTTGTGGGGCCTTTTCGGGTTGAGGATGGAGTCAAGCTCAACTCCCAGTCCTACTGCCAGTTTCTGGAAGACACCTTCAAGCAGTGGTACAGGAAGAAGTCTGCATCCTTCAAGAAAAACATGATCTTCATGCAGGACAATGCTCCATCACACACGTCCAAGTACTCCACAGCGTGGCTGGCAAGAAAGGGTCTAAAAGAAGAAAAACTAATGACATGGCCTCCTTGTTCACCTGACTGATCCCCATAGAGAACCTGTGGTCCATCATCAAATGTGAGATTTACAAGGAGGCAAAACAGTACACCTCTCTGAACAGTGTCTGGGAGGCTGTGGTTGCTGCTGCACGCAATGTTGATGGTGAACAGATCAAAACACTGACAGAATCCATGGATGGCAGGCTTTTGAGTGTCCTTGCAAAGAAAGGTGGCTATATTGGTCACTGATTTGTTTTTGTTTTGTTTTTGAATGTCAGAAATGTATATTTGTGAATGTTGAGATGTTATATTGGTTTCACTGGTGAAAATAAATCATTGAAATGGGTATATATTTGTTTTTTGTTAAGTTGCCTAATAATTCTGCACAGTAATAGTCACCTGCACACACAGATATCCTCCTAAAATAGCTCAAACTAAAAACTAACTAAAAACTACCAAAAATATTCAGCTTTGATATTAATGAGTTTTTTGGGTTCATTGAGAACATGGTTGTTGTTCAATAATAAAATTAATCCTCAAAAATACAACTTGCCTAATAATTCTGCACTCCCTGTACATGCACAGAAGACAACGAGCATTTATAGCAAATAAACTAATATAAATATTATCCTGCATGCTTTTTGAGCGCTGTCAAGCGAGGTCTTACACTCCTATGACTGGTCATTGTCTTCACCCGCTCAACAGAAAGGGCTGCATTTGGCTTTAGAAATGAAAGCGCTGTTCACCCATGAGTCACGCGGGAAGAACAGCCTCGGTTACAGTCTATATGCGCATAATACGCGGTTATCAGGTAATCCATAATAGACACAGTGGAGGAAACTTGCTCCTCAGGCACGCTCAAGTCTGGATCCACAAGTATCGCTTGAACAGCCAAGAGGAGAGGAAAAGTGACCTCACAAACACGCCAGGGGGTCAAATGTGCAAAGTTAGAGAGAGAGAAGCAGAGACGGAGTTTTACAGCATTTCTGCTTAGTAGTGAAATAGCGGCTCGTGCTGTGCCTTCTTCAGTGTCAATGAAAGACTTTCCAGCAAACTCACAAGCAGTTGATCTGTGCATAATTATCTCCCTTTTAAGTAGTAGGAGTGTTTTATTTACTCGCCCTCACCTCCTTCGCCATAGTTTTATACTGCGACATCGCACATAGGAGATAAATGACGTCAGTACATAATAACCGGTTATGATTATTACTGAACTGATATCGAATTGTCGCCATCTGCGTTGCGGTGCACCGAAGAAACAATTAATTTTGACACACCTAGTGTCAGGATTTCACATCACGTGTTGTTAGGACATGATATAAGGGTCAGAAACAGAAGAACAGACACACCTTTCTGTATCGCTATCATCACTGGACTCAACTTCCTCCAGGGCCGCCTGCAGATCCACGATCCGCCTGATGGACGTCTCCAGATCGGCCTGTAGAGTCTGTCTGACGGCGCTGAGCTCCTCCACCTGCATCTCCTGGAGAAACAGCAGATCATGTGTGACGGTCAATCAGGGCTCATCAGAGACCAACATCAGAAATAAATCATTAGCTATGTTTCCCTTCACCTATTTTCATTTGCATTTTGAAATATCGCTTACAAAAATCTTAGACTAATAGATGAAAATGCCATTTTGTTGTAGATTTCAGATGACAAATCCACTGGAGGGTGCTGTATATATTTGTGCAAATCTAAAATACATTACTGAGGGTACTTTTGTTGCACATTTCAGCTGACAAATCCACTAGAGGGCGCTGTATATATTTTTTGCGCATCTAAGATCCATTACTGAGGGTACTTTTGTTGCACGTTCAGATTACAAATCCACTAGAGGGTGCTGTCTAGATTTTGTGAATTTCAAATATGTTACTTCGGGTGCGTTTTGTTGTACGTTTCAGATGGCAAATCCACTAGAGGGCGCTGTCTACATTTTGTGAATCTGAAATAGGTTATTAGGGTGTGTTTTGTTGTACGTTTCAGGTGACAAATCCACTAAAGGGTGCTGTCTTTATTTTAGCGAATCTGAAATACGTTACTTAGGGTACTTTTGTTTTATGTTTTAGGTGACAAATCCACAAGAGGGGGCTGATTACATTTTTGGCGAATCTTAAATATATTATTTCGGTACTTGTCTTGTAAATTTTAGATTACATCCTTCTACTTCTTTGTCAATCTGAAAAAGGTTACTTGGGGGACATTTTGTTGCACATTTCAGTTGACAAATTCACTAGAGGGCGCTGTTTAGATTTTGTGACTTTGAAATACGTTACTTAGGGTGCGTTTTATGTACGTTTCAGATGACAAATACACTAGAGGGCGCTGGCTAGATTTTAATGAATTTGAAATGCTACTTAGGGTTTTTTGTTGCACGTTTCAGATGACAAATGCACTAGAGGGCGCTGTCTACATTTTTGCGAATCTGAAATACGTTTCTTAGGAAACATTTTGTTGTACATTTTAGAAGAAAAATCCACTGAAGGGAGCTGTATACATTTTTGCGAATCTGAAATACGCTACTTAGGAAACGTTTTGCTGTACGTTTCAGATGACAAATCCACTAGAGGGCGCTGTCTACATTTTTGTGAATCTAAAATATGTTACTTAGGGTACGTTTTGTTGTACGTTTCAGATGACAAATCCACTAGGGAGTGCTGTCTACATTTTTGCGAATCTGAAATACGTTACTTAGGGTAAGTTTTGTTGTACGTTTCAGATGACAAATCCACTAGAGGTCGTTGTCTACAGTTTGTGAATGTGAAATACGTTACTTAGGAAACGTTTTGCTGTACGTTTCAGATGACAAATTCACTAGAGGGCGCTGTCTACAGTTTGTGAATGTGAAATACGTTACTTAGGAAACGTTTTGCTGTACGTTTCAGATAATAAATGCACTAGAGGGCGATGTCTACAGTTTGTGAATGTGAAATACATTACTTAGGAAATGTTTTGCTGTACGTTTCAGATGACAAATCCACTAGAGGGCGCTGTCTACAGTTCGTGAATCTGAAATACATTACTTAAGGTATGTTTTGCTGTACGTTTCAGATGACAAATCCAATAAAGGGCACTGCATACATTTTTGCGAATCTGAAATACGTTAATTAGGGTATGTTTTGTTGCACGTTTCAGATTATAAATCCACTAGAGGGCGCTGTATACTTTTTTGCAAATCTGGAATACAATACTTAATGTATGTTTTATTGTACGTTTCAGATGACAAATCTACTAGAGGGCGCTGTCTTTATTTTTGCGAATCTGAAATACGTAACTTAGGGTATGTTTTGTTGTACGTTTCAGATGACAAATCCACTAGGGGGTGCTGTCTACATTTTTGCGAATCTGAATTACGTCACTTAGGGTATGTTTTATTGTACGTTTCAGATGACAAATCCATTAGAGGATGCTGTCTTTTTTCGTGAATCTGAAATACGTTACTTCGGAAACGTTTTGTTGTACATTTCAGATGATAAATCCACTAGAGGGTGCTGTCTACAGTTTGTGAATGTGAAATACTTTACTTACGAACCTTTTGTTGTACATTTCAGATGATAAATCCAGTAGAGGGCGCTGTATACAGTTTGTGAATCTGAAATACGTTATTTAGGGTGCGTTTTGTTGCACATTTTAAATAAATGTAAAAAATGTGCATAAAAAACTATGTGCACAACTGAGTAAGATATAGTTTTTATGCGATAATTAAAATGTACATAAACTACAATAAAAACACATTTACTAAATAAATTCCAGCATGCGGATCTATAAAGTCATGTGATTTAGGTCATGTGATGAAAAAAAATGTGTGTGATGGGACAAATTAATGGACAAAGCAGCGTTTCCTGCACATTGTAAAACATCTGAACTGTTGTTTCGCTCATGGTAAAATGCCTCAGCCAAAGTCCGTCATCACAGTGCTTCAGTATTATTATTATTATTACCTCCAGAACTATTACAGCCTCTAGCGACTAAAGAACAGTAGTGTGTTATTGACTAAAGGACAGTTTTGTATATGATATTGACTAAAGGACAGTTTTGTATGTGATATTGACTAAAGGACAGTGGCGTGCTCTTGTTTATGGAATAATGTGATAATGAGTGCTGAAGAAGCAGTGGAGCGTCTGGTTTCTCCTCCGTCTGTCTGTGATTAATTCTCTTTGTCTCCTTCAAGGTTATTGATACAACAAACCCCACTGCGCTGCTCTCATCTCCATGACGACCACACCTTCACTGCGGCCCCTTCACCACTAATAACCTGAATGTGTGTCTGTGTGAGTGTGTATATAGTAGTGTACGCCCATGGTGTGTTCATGGGTGTAAGTGAATGTAGTATGTGTGTGTGTGTGTGTGTGCATGTAAGTGTATGTAGTTTGTGGTTGAGTGTGTAAGTGTATATAGTGCATATGTATGTATGTGTGTGTGTGTGTGAGAGTGTAAGTGTATGTAGTGTATACTGTATGTGTAAGAATGTAAGTGTACGAAACGTATGTGTGAGTGTGTGTATGTAAGTGTATGCAGTGCACATTGTGTGTGAGTGTATGTAGAGCATATATGTGTGTAAGTGTGTAATTGTATGTAGTGTATATGTGTGCGTTTGAGTGAGTATGTGTGTGTAGTTGTGTATGTATGTGTGTGTGAGTGAGTGTGGATGTAAGTGTATGTAGTGTGTGTGTGTGTGTGTGTTGATGTATGTAGTGTATATGTGTGCGTCTGAGTGAGTATGTGCGTGTAATTGTGTGTGTGTGTGTGTGTGTGTGTGTGAGTGAGTGTGGATGTAAGTGTATGTAGTGTGTGTGTGTAAATGTATGTAGTGTATATGTGTGCGTTTGAGTGAGTGTGTTTAAGAGTGTATGTGTGAGTGAGCCTGTGTGTATGTGTGTGTGTGTGTGTGTGTGTGTGTGTGTGTGTGTGTGTGTGTGTGTGTGTGTGTGTGTGTGTGTGTGTGTGTGTGTGTGTGTGTGACTGAGTGCATGCATGTAGACTTGGGCCTATTGGTGTGTGTACATCGTTGCATATATTTATATTTTATATATATATAAATATATATTTATAGCGACGCAGTGGCGCAGTAGGTAGTGCTGTCGCCTCACAGCAAGAAGGTCGCTGGTTCGAGCCTCGGCTGGGTCAGTTGGTGTTTCTGTGTGGAGTTTGCATGTTCTCCCTGCGTTTGCGTGGGTTTACTCCGGGTGCTCCGGTTTCCCCCACAGTCCAAACTCATGCGGTACAGGTGAATTGGGTATGCTAAAATTGTCTGTAGAGTGTGAGTGTGAATGAGTGTGTGTGTGGATGTTTCCCAGAGATGGGTTGCAGCTGGAAGGGCATCCTCTGCGCAAATCATGTGCTGGATAAGTTGGCGGTTCATTCCACTGTGGCGACCCCGGATTAATAAAGGGACTAAGCCGAAAAGAAAATGAATGAATGAATATATATTTATGTTTGTATATTTATAACCACCTCAGAGGATATTAAGAGTCACTGGCATTGTTAATTTAGGGTGAAAGGAGTTTGGGAACCCCTGGTCTAGAAAATGCTTCTTGATTTCAGAAGTTTGATATATTTGGACTAGAAGCAAGACAAAAACTAGATAAGAACTTTTTTGTCTGTGTGTGTGTGTGTGTGTCTGTGTGTGTACGTGTTTTTGTGACATATCAGGACACAAATCTGTATAATGACATAGGTATGACACAGGTATTACAAAAAGCAGGTGAAATATGAGGACATTGGTGACGTCCTCACTTCTCCAAAAGCTTCTAAATCACACAGGATGAGTTTGTTCAGGGAGTAAAGCTGTACACTGTCTCCTGTGATGGTTGGGTTTAGGGGTAGGGTGGGGTGAGGGCAATATAATATACGCTTTGATCTGTAGAAAATGAATGGAAGCCTATGTAATGTTCCCACTTTTCACAAAAACAAACATGTGTGTGTGTGTGTGTTCACCAGCTCCATGCGTCTCCTGCTGCTGTCCTGCTCTCTGCCAGTCAGATCCTCCATCTCCATCCTCATGTCCTCCAGTCTCTGCTGGTAATATCTGCAGTTCTCCTTCTCTCTGGCCTCAGCCTGTGCTGCCTGCTCCAGCTCCTCACCCAGACGAACCACACTGTCCCGCAGACGCAGAACCAGCACCTACAACACACACATACACATATACAGCTGAAGTCAGAATGATTCGCCCTGCTGTGAATTTCTTTTTCTTCTTCAAATATTTCCCAGATGATGTTGAACAGATTCAGGAATTTTTCACAGTATTTCCTCTAATGTTTTTCCTTCTGGAGAAAGTCTTATTTGTTTTATTTTAACTAGAATAAAAGCAGTTTTTAATTTATAAAACCCATTTTAAGGTCAATATTATTAGCCCCCTTAAGCAATATTAGTTTTGGATTGTCTCCAGAACAAACCACTGTTATACAATGACTTGCCTAATTACCCTAACTTTAGAGGGGGGGTCCAGAGTGTATTTTTAAAGCTTGGTTGTGTTTATAAGATGCAAAGCAATGTGTGCTCATGCTTCACTTGTAGAAAATCACGTTGTTTGTTCATATATCTTACTTTGATTATATACAGCTACTCAGCTAAGATGAAAAGCACTGTCATATTTCCTAGTTCCTCTGAAAGCACGCTCTCAAGAGGCTCTGATCGGTCAGCTAACATAATGTGCTGTGATTCGCGGATTGGTTCCACGTCACCAGAAAAAGTGTCACGCGCCTACAAGCATGCGCTTTTGCGCTGTGTAAATACTGTCAGTCAGAGTAGCTGTTAGCCATATCAGTTTGAGCCTGAATCAGACAGAAAATGAAGAGGACTGACAAGTGTCTTTCACACACAGTTGAAACCAGAAGTTTACATACACTGTAAAAAAAAGCAACATAACCATTTATTTTAAAATACTAAACATTTACTATTTTAGGCTGTTAGGATTACCTAAATCATTTACATTTGCCAGAATAATGAGAGATTTTTTTTTTTGAGAATGTTTTATTAATTTCTAGACAGTCAACAGTTTACACACATCTCCTTGGTATTTTTTTAGCTTTGCTTTTAAACTGTGTAACTTTGGTCAAATGTTTTGGGTCTCCTTCCACAAGCTTCTCACATTAGTTTGCAGGAATTTTGGCCCATTCCTCCTGACAGAATTGGTGTAACTGAGTCAGATTTGTAGGCTGTCTTGCTCGCACAAGCTTTTTCAACTCTGCCCACAAATTTTCTACAGGATTGAGCTCAGGGCTTTGTGATGGCCACTCCAAAACTCACTCTGTTGTCCTTAAAGCACATTTTCACTATTTTGGCAGTACGCTTAGGGTCATGGTCTGTTTGGAAGACCCATTTGTGGCCAAGTTGTAATTTCCTGGCTGATGTCTTGAGATGTTGCTTCAGTATTTCTTCTAGGGTTGGGGTATCATTTGGGGTTATTTTGATACCGGTGATAAAACGATACTTTTAAAACGGTACCGGTGCCAAAACGGTGCCTGAACCAATACTTTTTAGCCACAAAATTATTTGACAAATAAAAAATATTTTAATCATTGTAATTCAACAATATAAATATTTATAATAAGTTTAAAGTAAACATCAATTCATATTTTATATATTTGAATTGCATTAATATGTTTCCTTTGATCATTTGTTTGTTAGCATGAATGTAAGATTTGCATTATGCTATTAACATTACATTAGCTTACTACTAACCTGTGGAAAGGCTGTCATCAAAATCAGGGAACACCTTTTTTCTGGGTTTGGGGCTTGTGACTTCTTTAACATGGACATCAGTGATCTAATGATTTGCCTTAATCTGAATAAGACAATAATATGATTTAGGTGTTTACATAAGTTGCTTTTTGAATGTTACATTCATGATTGCCAGTTACATGTTATAGCCATAGATCCATCAACGTCATTGCGTCCCCAGCTTATAAATGTTTCCTCCGCAGTTTGTGTCTGTGGTCCTTTAAGATAATCAAATATCACTGTTTACGTAGTAGACTCTTGATCAGAGTATTGTCTTAAAGGTGCAGTATGTAAGTTTGACACCCAGTGGTTGAACTGGGTATTGCAGTCCTGAATCATAATAAAGGTACGCCGGGTTGCCAGTTTGAGTGATTTTAAACTGTGTTCTAAATAAAAGCAACGACACGCAACGATATTCTCCATATTAAAAGGAGTTTTGGTTCTAACCAACACCTCGAATTGATTTATTAGAAGCGGCTTCTATTTCTCACAGCTGAACAACAGAAACCTATGACAGATCACCTCAGGTAAGCCTCGTGTGCTTTATTCAGTGCTAAATGCTAACAATGCGAGTTTGAATGCATTTTACATGACGTGTATTACCATATACTGAAAGCAGAAAGTTCACTTCACCTTTAATGATGTTAAAGAGGGTTAACATGTATTAAATAGATTCTAAACCTTACCGTTTTGTGAGTGAGTGCATATTCTGTGCTTCTGAAAGGCTGTGTATTTAAATTTCTGCCGTGTTTTGTGGTGCAAACAGCCAAATGGCTCATCACTCATAACAATCTCGTCACAGCGTGTTGTTAGGACACGCGATGTAACCTGCTCACGTTCCTAATATTTATGTCATTTGCTAATTAACGTCATGTGGAACTGAATCTGTCTCATTTTGACATCTGATACTTTCCACTACACTGTAGCATTTCGCTCATGGACGCATGCTTTCAGAGTCTTTCTGAATGAATGAATGAAATGCGCTGTTTTCCAACAAGGCAACCCGGAGTGCTGAATTATAATTGGCTAAACTGGCATGTGCATGTGAAAATTACCTAAACAAAGACATCGTTCCGGCACGGAAAAAAACATTTTCAAAGCAGAATATCTGACTTCAGCATTGTTTGTCAGTTAAACAAGTATGTTCACTTAGGATGTTTCTTAAATATCTGCACACATATTATTGTATTTTTATGCTTTAGAAGAGTCAAAAACTTGCATACAGCACCTTTAATCATATTAAAATCTGAGTATTGGTGTCTGCTTTACGTTCTTGTCGCAGCACCAGTGGCACCAGAATTAGGCACCGAAATTTGTATGCTGATTCGGTCCGGTGCATACTGGTTACAAAAGTACGGTTCTGGTACCCAACCCTAATTTCTATATAATGTTCTTTCTTCATGATGCCATCTATGCTGTGAAGTGGACCAGTCCCTCCTGCAGCAAAACAGCCCCACAACATGATGCTGCCGCCCCCATACTTCACAGTTGGGATGGTGTTCCTAGGCTTGTAAGCTTTCCCCTTTGTCCTCCAAATGTAACACTGGTCATTATGGCCAAACAGTTCAATCTTAGCTCCATCAGACCACAGGACATGTCTCCAAACATTAGTCTTTTCCCAGTGTAATTCAGATAATTGTAATCTGGCTTTTCTGTTGATTCTGGCTTGTTGATTTTCCCATGTTGTCACACAAGGAAGCAGTGTGTTTGAGGTTTTCCTTAAATACTATTCTACAGTTGTGCCTCCAATTAACTCAAATGTTGTCAATTAGCCAATCAGAAACTTCCAAAACCTTGACACCATCATCTGAGCTTTTTCAGAGGCAGAATAATCTTATTGTATGTAAACTTGACTTTCAAGAAAAATATCTCTCATTATTCTGCTGTTAAGCATCACAGAAACAAATGTGATAATCCTAACTCACCTAAAAGAGAACGTTTAGTCACATTAACATCTGACTTCTTTTAAATGGTTATGTGCCTTTTTATACAGTGTATGGAAACTTCTGCTTTCAACTGTATATTCAGAATAAGCACGTGTAAGTAATATGAAGCGTTCACATTTATTTTGTTATTTGAGCTCTATAACGCAGGGAAAGCGTCCGCATAGAGAGACACTGCAGTGCTGCTGAGGATTGTGGGTGTTTAAAGCGGTTTGATTGATAAATATGAATCTGTAGCTAAATTGTTGGCGGTGCCAAAGAGCATTCAATGTTGTTTACATCCTTGTTAACATCCTTGCTACAAACATACCATTAACACTAGACACTGTGCATGTAATTGAACAAATAAAAACACTTACAGGTTGTGATTCACAATCCACAGCTTCTTCTATTACGGTTGGAGTTGCTCCTTCTCTGAGGAGTTTTTAGCTGAATCCAGCACTGAACTGGGAGAGATTCTGGAAGTTCTCCTTTGTCAAATGCTAGCTATATATTTTAATATAATTCTCTGGAACATAATTAAATTAAACTGTAAGCACTTCTCTCTTTGTGTCGTGTCCTTTGGAAGCCCAAATACAGAAACAGAAGAAGCTCTGTGGAAATAGCAGCGTTTGGACACCCTTTCAGCTTTCTCTGCTTTAACATTACAGAGCCTCTGGCCACGCCCCTTTGCTGCGCAGTGTGTGTGTGGTGAATGCGCGTAATCCCTTGTGATCCCAATAGCCCGGATGTATGTTTTTGTAGTCCCCAAAGTCCGTTCGCTGTAGGCTCTGCTAAGCTAACTCTGTAAAAGCCAATGTCTCCCTTTGCATTGAACTTTGAGCATCTTACATTCAGAGATGTTGTTCATGTTCACACAGCTACATTACACATCAATTACAGATTAAAATATGATATCGTAGTGGACCACCCCTTTACCCTAATTACCCTAGTTAAGCCTTTAAATGTCATTTTAAGCTGAATACTAGTGTCTTGAAGAATATCTAGTCTAATATTATTTACTGTCATCATGGCAAAGAAAATAAATCAGTTATTAGAGATGAGTTATTAAAACTATTATGATTAGAAATGTGTTGAGAAAATCTGCTCTCCGTTAAACAGAAATTGGGGAAAAATATACAGGGGGGCTAATAATTCTGACTTCAACTGTACATGCATAAAGTACTGCAATAGTTTCCCCCAGGCCTGCGTTAGACCACAGGAACAGTGTGTGAGAATGCAGATAAAGGATACATCTCTGTGTGTGAGTGAGGACTGACCTCGAATCTCTTGACCTGTCCTCTCTGGAACTCCAGCTTGTTCTCCAGATCACAGATACGGGCCTCCTGCTTGCTCACGATGCTGCGGGACACAGTGGACGACTCCAGAATCTGAACACGTGACACGCTCGTCTGCAGCTGAAGATAAAACACTGCTGGGTCACGACAGGTCAACAAAACACAACCCAACAACTAACCACGGCATGTTTTTCAGGTTACAGCTGGAATTGATGTATGTCTCACCTCCTTCTGTAGAGTCTGTCTCTGTTTCTTCAGCTCCTCCATCTCAGCCTGAAGCTCTCGGATCTGAGAGATGTCACTGGAAGACTGCCATAAACACACGTTTGGTTAGCTTTGGGATATGCATAATCTCTCTCTCACACACATACTTGTATACAGGGTTTACAGCAGTGGTGGGCAAACTTTTTAGACCCGAGGGCCACATCAAGTTTTGCAAATCCTTCAAAAAATAACTTTTATTTATAGTGGCTGTATGCATGGAACATGTAATATCGGACAGAAACGTGTCACATTAACACAAAACCGATTTTTTTATAGTTATTATTGAGTCAAATTTACAAGTCAAATTAATTTGCACTGCTATTTATATTTACTTATTAATCATCATAAAACAATAAAATAATCCCTTATAAAATATAATAATACTATCAATAATAATAATGTAATAATTTTTACAGTGGAGAATAGAAAAGATATTGTCTGATAGAAAAAAAATCTCCTATTAACACATTAAAAATAATTCTTAAAGTTTATTATTCAGTCAAATGTACATTAATCTACTTTGCACTGCTTTTAGAGCAGTGGTGGGCAAACTTTTTAGACCCGAGGGCCACATCAAGTTTTGCAAACCAAGTGAAGGGCCACATGTCAAATCCTTCAAAAAATAACTTCTATTTATAGTGGCAGTACGCATGGAATAATATGTAATATCGGGCAGAATCATGTCACATTAATACAAAACAGATTATGTTAATAGTTATAATTGAGTCAAATTTACAAGTCAAATTAATTTGCACTGCTATTTATATTTACTTATTAATCATCATAAAACAATAAAGTATAATAATACTATCAATAATAATAATAATGTAATAATTGTTACAGTGGATAATAGAAAAGATATTGTCTGATAGAAAAAAATCTCGTATTAACACATTAAAAATAATTCTTAAAGTTTACTATTCAGTCAAATGTAGAATATACAGATCAATCATCATAAAACTTGATGAAACCACAAATCTTTGATAAAAGAACTTTTTTAAAGTGGATGTATGCATCCAAAATATATTCTATGACAAAAATTAACACATTTAACCAGCAATTATTATATAATTTTACTCAAATTCACAACAATCTCATTTGAGCTTGTATTAATATGCTCATATCAATCATAAAACTATGAGATAAAACGGAAGAAGAATCTGAGGGCGTACTCACACTAGCACGCTTGTTCCCCCTCCCGGCTCCCCCGACGACCCGCACACACATTACATTCGGGCCTGAGCATGCTTACATCATCGATGATGCGCTGTTCAGTTTAAGAAGCGCTCTCGCAAAAAAAAAAAAAAAAAGAAGCGCATTTTGCGTGAAAGTGCATTTTAATATCCGAGAGTGTGTTCTAATTCTACTGGTTGCGCTAACTGTACCGCGTGCAATACTGCCATCAAATGGCGTTCACTTGTATTACATCATTAATTCACTAGTTCTGAAACCAAACCATTACTCAGAAGCAGCATTTTAAAATCTCCCTCGTGGGCCGGATGAAAGTGTTCAGCGGGCCGCATATGGCCCGCGGGCCGTAGTTTGCCCACCTCTGTTTTAGAATATAGAGATCAATCATCATAAAACTTGATGAAACCACAAATCTTTGATAAAATAACTTTTAAAGTGGATGTATGCATGGAAAATATATTCCAAGGTTTCCGCTACATTCATTCTTCCGTGGCGGGCCGCCACGCTAAAATTCATCCCGCCATGGCTACATTACAGCTTCTTATTTAAAACATTTAGTCGTGTTTATTATAGCGGATTATAATCGCACCAAAACATATTAGAGGTAAACAGCGCAAACTTTTCTGTAACCGTAGTAGTGCTGTGGGCTATTTGTTCAAGGTGACATGCTGACTGACTCTCTGACAGACTGACTGACAGGTGCGTGAGTCTAGCAAACACCGCGTAGCTTTCAGTTAAGATGAACACAGTTTCCATAAGTATACTTTATTGATAAAGGTCAATGGCTCTGCATACAATGACTTTATCTTGCTGGAGTTTAATGCCGTTTCACTTTACTTCAGGACGCGTTAATGTCGGAAAACGCACAAAAACGCACTAAATCGCGCTTCAGCAGCGCTTACTGGAGAGCGCACAAGAAGATCTGCACTTGAACGTGTACATTTGAGCGCGTGCAAGAAGTTCTGTGCACGAACAGAAAAAATCGGCGCGCAAGCAAAGAGATTCGCATGCTCGTATTACATGAATGCTATCTCGACTTGTAATACTGCGTGTAATATTTGTCTTTGAAATACTTGGCAGATCTGTGTAAAAAAAAGTCCTGCCGCCACAGCTGGAAAAAATCCTAGAGGAAACACTGTATTCTATGACAAAAATTAACACATTTAACCAGCAATTATTATATAATTTGAGTCAAATTCACAACAATCTCATTTGATCTTGTATTAATATGCTCATATCAATCATAAAACTATGAGATAAAACGAAAGAAGAATCTGAGGGCCACTCACACTATGTACAGTTGCCTTGAACAGGGCCGAAGTACGATTGTCCCCCCTCCCGTCTCCCCAAACGGCCCGCACTCACACATTGCATTGAGCACGCTTACGTCATCGATGATGCGCTGTTCAGTTTAAGAAGCGCTCTCGCAAAAAAAAAAAAAAAAAAGAAGTGCATTTTGCGTGAAAGTGCATTTTAATATCCGAGAGTGTGTTCTAATTCTACTGGTTGCGCTAACTGTACCCCGTGCAATACTGCCATCAAATGGGTTCACTTGTATTGCATCATTAATTTACTAATT
This sequence comes from Danio kyathit, assembly GCA_903798195.1. Lineage (NCBI taxonomy): Eukaryota > Metazoa > Chordata > Actinopteri > Cypriniformes > Danionidae > Danio > Danio kyathit. The sequence continues at coordinate 52,727,292 of LR812528.1, read as the reverse complement.
CTGAAACCAAAACGTTACTCAGAAGCAGCATTTTAAAATCTCCTCACGGGCCGGGTGAAAGTGTTCAGCGGGCCGCATATGGCCCACGGGCCGTAGTTTGCCCACCTCTGGTTTACAGGGACTCTCCACAGGTGTAAATCTGCTTCTTCTATGGCCTTACCCCACCTCTACCCCTAACCCTTACAGGAAACCAGTGGCTAATTTGACGTCAAAAGGGTTCATTAATTATGATTTTTAAGTGTTTTGAATTACAGGGACACATAGTGAGTGTCGATTACATCATCTGTGGTGCTTTATTGGAGTGGGCGGAGCTAAAGATCTATTCTTCACTGCAACTATTCTTCCCGCTATTTATTCATTCTGTAACGCTGTCTGCAAAGAACAGTTTTCTTCTCGACTAACTGTTCCTGCTGAATTAAGAGAGAAGAGCCGACCGCGAAATGTCAATGTCCTTTGGTATTTTTTTAATTTATTTTTTACAAAATTGCCCTTTTTATTTTTATTATTATTATCATTTTATCATATATATATATATATATATATATATATTTTTTTTTTTCATTTATTTGTTTATGTATTATTTTTTGCATGTGAATACAAACTTTTTT
>LR812528.1:52179216-52282906 GCA_903798195.1 Danio kyathit | reverse complement strand
TATGGCTCTGTCAGGATGGGGTGGGTGTTCTTTGATTGGTATTTGGTTACTAATACAGTATGTATGTATCACATTTTTCTGAAACAATACAAGTATTTAAAAAATAAATAAATAAATAAAAAGAAGAGCCGAACGCTCTCTCTTTGCTTAAGTTTCATTCACTACGATGGTGCTGATAAGTAATAACGTAGCTCTCTGGAATGATTGTTAATAAAAATGTGTTGTTGCATTGGTAATGCAATCATAATGTAAACAGAAGTAGCCTAATCAATATTCTAAAAATGCTCAATTATTCACATGTGTTTATTATTAAGATGTGTTGACATAATTATTATCTGAATAATTGGTTGAGGCTGATGAGTCGAGATGTAAAATAGAAAAGGAGAAAATTTAAGCTTTTACTCCATTTTTTAAATCATTTCATTTGAACATACAATTTTCAAAATCCCCGACATTTATTTAATTAATGCGAGAACATGCAAATCTACAGTCTTATGTGTGAAGCTGTTGTATTGTCTGGTGTTTGTTACCCAATAAATATGTTTACTGTTCTTTAAATTGTTCTATAGCCCTTTTTTTTCTAAGCATAGCACATACCGTACCAAAACCGTGACCCTAAAACCGTGATACATACCAAACCGTGAGTAGATTGAACCGTTGCACCCCTAATAAATATATATTCATTCATTCATTTTCTTTTCGGTTTAGTCCCTTTATTAATTTGGGGTCGCCACAGCGGAATGAACCACCAACTTATCCAGCATATGTTTTACGCAGCAGATGCCCTTCCAGCTGCAACCCATCACTGGGAAACATCCATACACACTCATACACTACAGACAATTTTAGCATACCCAATTCACCTGTACCTCATGTGTTTGGACTGTGGGGGAAACTGGAGCACCCAGAGGAAACCCACGCCAACACGGGGAGAACATGCAAACTCCACACAGAAATGCCAACTGACACAGGCGAGGCTGAACCAGCGACCTTCTTGCTGTGAGGTGACAGCACTACCTACTGCGCCACTGGATGGATGATAATCTTATTAATTGCATCACTTTATATAAACCTTTATGAGTGCTAATTAAAATCTGACACCAATCCTAATATAATCAAAACATAAGAATCCTTTCAGTTTAAAATAAAATCCAATTTAATAAACTTACATTTCTGCATTTATTTATTTAGAAAGATATTCTCACAGTCACAAAGCCCAGTATTTTTGCTATAAAAGTGAACATCTAATGACGTTGACTAAGCACTGGAAACACTATGTAGTGATGATGCCTCCAGTGAAAGGATAAAGCGTTTCTGCAGCAGCTTTAATGAACCGTCCGTTGAGCAAAATGAATCATAAGTTTACTCAGAGTGGAAAGAGAGATGACGTTTGAGGACAAATTATAGTATTTAGTCACGCTTCTCAAATACCTGATAGGAAAACAGCTCATTATTCTAATGGAAAAGCGGCAATATTTATATAAAAAACAGCTTATTTCACAACTCTCCAAGAGTGATGATGCACACACATTTTCCCCAATAAAAGTCTCACTTCTTATCATATGAAACATGGCATGGTTTATATATATATATATATATATATATATATATATATATATATATATATATATATATATATATATATTTTTTTTTTTAAAGATTTATTTTTGGCCTTTTTGCCTTTATTAGGAAGGACAGTATTTAGACAGGAAGCGAAGTTGGAGAGAGAGAGGGGGGTAGGGTAGGGAAATGTCCTCGAGCCGGGATTCAAACTCGGGACGCCCTGGCGTGCTATTGCACCACATGTCGGCGCGCTATCCACTAGGCTATTGCGCCAACGGCATGGTTTATATTTTAAAGCAACTTAAATAATGCAATTAATGTCAGACAAGAAAAACATACTCAAAAGTCTTATAGATTTGTATTGGAGTCGAATGAGAGTATTTGTTAAGCATTAAAGTTCTGACATTTATCCACCTTTTACCACATATGATGACTGCATATTAAAGTACAGGCAGTGCAGGATTATTAGACAAATGAGTATTTTGAGCACATCATCCTCTTTATGCATGTTGTCTTACTCCAAGCTGTATAGGCTCGAAAGCCTACTACCAATTAAGCATATTAGGTGATGTGCATCTCTGTAATGAGAAGGGGTGTGGTCTAATGACATCAACACCCTATATCAGGTGTGCATAATTATTAGGCAACTTCCTTTCCTTTGGCAAAATGGGTCAAAAGAAGGACTTGACAGGCTCCGAGAAGTCAAAAATAGTGAGATATCTTGCAGAGGGATGCAGCACTCTTCAAATTGCCAAGCTTCTGAAGCGTGATCATCCAACAATCAAGCGTTTCATTCAAAATAGTCAACAGGGTCGCAAGAAGCGTCTGGAAAAACAAAGGTGCAAAATAAACTGCCCATGAACTGAGAAAAGTCAAGCGTGCAGCTGCCAAGATGCCACTTGCCACCAGTTTTGCCATATTTCAGAGCTGCAACATCACTGGAGTGGCCAAAAGCACAAGGTGTGCAATACTCAGAGACATGGCCGAGGTAAGAAAGGCTGAAAAACCACCACCACTGAACAAGACACACAAGCTGAAACGTCAAGACTGGGCCAAGAAATATCTCAAGACTGATTTTTCTAAGGTTTTATGGACTGATGAAATGAGAGTGAGTCTTGATGGGCCCGTGGCTGGATCGGTAAAGGGCAGAGAGCTCCAGTCCGACTCAGACGCCAGCAAGGTGGAGGTGGAGTACTGGTTTGGGCTGGTATCATCAAAGATGAGCTTGTGGGGCCTTTTCGGGTTGAGGATGGAGTCAAGCTCAACTCCCAGTCCTACTGCCAGTTTCTGGAAGACACCTTCAAGCAGTGGTACAGGAAGAAGTCTGCATCCTTCAAGAAAAACATGATTTTCATGCAGGACAATGCTCCATCACATGCGTCCAAGTACTCCACAGCGTGGCTGGCAAGAAAGGGTCTAAAAGAAGAAAAACTAATGACATGGCCTCCTTGTTCACCTGATCTAAACCCCATAGAGAGAACCTGTGGTCCATCATCAAATGTGAGATTTACAAGGAGGGAAAACAGTACACCTCTCTGAACAGTGTCTGGGAGGCTGTGGTTGCTGCTGCACGCAATGTTGATGGTGAACAGATCAAAACACTGACAGAATTCATGGATGGCAGGCTTTTGAGTGTCCTTGCAAAGAAAGGTGGCTATATTGGTCACTGATTTGTTTTTGTTTTGTTTTTGAATGTCAGAAATGTATATTTGTGAATGTTGAGATGTTATATTGGTTTCACTGGTGAAAATAAATCATTGAAATAGGTATATATTTGTTTTTTGTTAAGTTGCCTAATAATTCTGCACAGTAATAGTCACCTGCACACACAGATATCCTCCTAAAATAGCTCAAACTAAAAACAAACTAAAAACTACTTCCAGAAATATTCAGCTTTGATATTAATGAGTTTTTTGGGTTCATTGAGAACATGGTTGTTGTTCAATAATAAAATTAATCCTCAAAAATACAACTTGCCTAATAATTCTGCACTCCTTGTATATGGGTTGCAGTTCCAGTTTTGGGTAACTTCCATTTACAAGAATTGAAACAAATTACTTATAATACAAATAATACTTACACAAATAATAAAACTACACTACAATTAATCTATTTACATGGTGAAAACAGAGGGAGAGGTGTGTTTTATTTTTTATCTGTCATGATAGTAACGTTACGCTTGGTGTTTTAATGTGATATAAGAATCTCAAGCATTTGATATTTATGGCTCTTTTAATTTCTGTTGCATTATTTAAAACAGTATATTAGTATCGCAAGCACATGATATTTATGGCTCCTTTAATTTGCACTGGATTATTTTATATATTAGTATCGCAAGTAAGGATGCTCAAAATAACCGATTAACCGTTAACCAAAAGGTGCGTTTGTAACCGATTAATAGTATCAGTTAAATTATAAAAATTTATTATATTATATATTTTTAGAGAGGGTCATCTTTTGAATGGTTTACTTAAAGTCCGCGAGTGTTTTACGCGCTGCTTATGCGCTCTGCACGCCTCACGTTATGCCGTTGCATGCTGTGTGCTCGCAGTTGAAATAAAAGTCAACCCTGTGCGGTAAAAGCGTTTTACCTCAGTCTCGTCTTTTTCATTCTTCAATCAAATGAAAGCAGAGGCAGGGTTTCCTTGAGGTGACAGCAGTGTTTGTGTCAAGACGACTACGGGGAGCTTTTAATGATGGAGGAGAGACTTGTGGTCACTGTTTCAAGTTATCCAGAGCTGTATGACTTTACAAATCTTGAATATCACAATGTTATTAAAAATTGCAATTATAACATCGACAGCAACACTGCCCCACAATACGGCTCAGCTGATTCAGTCGTTTCCTAGTGACACAAAAAAGAGCACAGCCCTTCTTTTTTTCTTGGCAAAATAAAGGCAGTGTGGTGCGCCTCAATTTTTTGGAATAGAAAAGCACATTCGCTGTGATCGGCCCCAAAATTTGCAACACATATTTGTTAACTAGCGGGACAGTAACACGTGTAAACACACATGTCTACAAACGTATTTTGCCAAATTATTATTTTTTTTTTTTGTAGTAGTAGATGTCGTTGGTATAGTGGTACCAGAAGTAGTAAAGGTGTTGGTGTAGTAGTAGTAGTAGTAGTAGTAGTAGTGGTAGTAGTCTGTGTAGTAGTATCAGAAGTAGAGGATGTTGTTGATGTAGATGTTGTAGTAGTAGTGAGTTTTGTAGTAGTATCAGTAGTAGTAGGAGACGTTGTTGTAGTAGTATCAGTTGTAATAAATGTTGTAGTAGTAGACGTAGTAGTAGTTGTTGTTATGGCTGTAGTAGCAACAGCAATAGTAGTTGTGATATTAGTAACTTTCTGTAGTAGCAGTTGATGTAGTACTTGTGATTTATTATTATTATTATTGTTGTTGTCAGTTATTACTGTTGTCCTTTCTCTTTACTGTCATCATTACTATCATACATTATTAGCATTGTCACTCTCTACCACTGACTGGTTTCTTTCTATTTGTTTATTTATATCTATGACACTTGCTTCATTATTGACTGTTATTGTCCCTTATGTATGTACTCAAACCTGACCAAGTGACCTTTACATGCACACACACACATGCGCACACACACACACATATATACACGCACCTGTCAGTACTTGACTGTATTGTTGTTGTTTTTGTTTTATTTTCTCTGTTTTTGTATGATCCCAATTTGTGTAACTTTTTGCATATTCTAATAAAATAAATAAAAAAAAAAAAAATAAAAAAAAACGTATTTTGCCAAAGAAGCAAAACGAAAGAAGGATATTTTTGGTCACAGTTTGACACAGTTGACAAACCAGCGATGATGCTGATTGCCTGTGTGCTGCCTGGAGCTGCGTCATAAACTCAACATTGATGATTTAGTGTACAACCAACAAACTAACCTTTTTTCCATTTGGAAAATTACAGTTATTAACAGTTCTTATGTAATATATATTTTTAAATAGCCTACATAGCCTAATCTACCAATCAAACAAACCAAAAGATTTTCTTGATTTTTGCATAATGATAATTCTCCTCCAAACTGAGGCTTTTATTTTATAGCTTATAAAACATGCAAATTAATGAACCGCGAGTGAGACGGAGGAAATAAGTCATGATCATAAGACATTATCTATAAACTAATAACTTCTTTTATAAATGTTGAGAGAAGTCGGCGCAATAGCCTAGTGGTTAGCGCGTGGACATATGGTGCAGTAGCACGTCAGGGCGTTCCGAGTTCGAATCCCGGCTCGAGAACATTTCCCAACCCTAAACCCCCTCTCTCTCTCCCACTTCGCTTCCTGTCCTATCTAATACTGTCCTATCTAATAAACACAAAAAGGACAAAAATAAATCTTGAAAAAAAAAAGGTTGAGAGAAGTTTTGTGATTAAATGCATATTTTCCGTTGAGCGATCATTTTGAGGTAGCCTAATATTTTTATTTGACAGAAGAAAAAAACATGATTGGAAAAAACAGCCCATGCCGGTTCTTAAAAAGGATTCAGTCAGTGTTTTCGCTTTGTAATCTACATTTTTCATTTAAGTGAAAAATATCTAGGGCAGGACCATTTATTCTTTTTATTTAGTTTATTCTTTTTTCTATGCTGTTAGAAACACTGCAGGTGTGTTATGTTCTGTATGTTGCTGTTCGCATGTTAAAATAAATCAGTATTTTAAAATGCAATATATAATGTATCAGACACAAAAAAGACACGTCAATTATTATTTTTTGTTAAATAATATTTTAATATTAACCTGACCAGTTAACGGTTAATATTCGGTTAACGAGTGGTGGTTGTCGGTTGGCAAAATTAACCAAAATGAGCATCCCCAATCGCAAGCATAGGATATTTATGGCTCTTTTAATTTCCACTGGATTATTTTATATATTAGTTACACAAGCATAGGATATTTATGGCTCTTTTAATTTCTGCTAAATTGTTTTATATATGAAATATGATATTTAAAATTTTCATTCAGACTGTCTGCTGTTTTTGTTCAGACCAATGTGAAAGATTATTAATACTATTTTAACAAAAATAAGCATATTGTGCATTCCAATAAAAAAAAATTTAATATATATAAAAATATATGTAAATAAATATATATTTTAATCTAAATATTCCCAATATGTTTTGTTTATTTCAAATGTGGTCATAGTTGTTATAAAAAAGACAGCTGTTGCAGTTATTAAAACCATAAATATAAATTTCTTAATTGTTGTCTGCTAAGGTTTTTTAAGGGTTGTAGAGTTTTTGAATGTCAATATAGATGTTTTTTCTGGAAAAAAAGTACTCTATTGATCATTGAGCGCACTTCCGCATTGAAGAATAAGGTCAATAGTACAGTAATATTCAATATATATCTGTAATATTGCTGTAGAAATACTTGTTTTGAGTGTTTGGGCTTTTCATGCTCTGTTGAAAGCAATTGGTCAATTATTGTAAAAAATAAGCACAGGAAAATGGCGAATAATAAATGTTGTTCACAGTCATTTCTGTGTGTCTGATATTTTGTGCACAGTCAGTGGTCAGACAATTCAGAATTTAAACGGAAAGTTTACCCAGAAATTATTACTCTCATCATTGTGGGAATGGGACTTCCACAGAACTTTCATTTTTTGAGTGAACTGTCTTTTTAAAATTATGCAAATCATTGAAAATATATTGTAACAAAGAAAATGGAGGACAAAACGAATATTAAGACATTCAGTCTAAACTAGAAAAACTCTGAAAAATCACTTTACCTGGAATTTAAAGGGACAGTTCACCCAAAAAATGTCAATTCTGTCATCATTATTGGAATGTTACAACCGGTAACCACTGACTTCCATACAACTTTCATTTTTGCGGGATCTGTGCCTTTAAAATGATACAAATCATTTACATATCATTTAGATATTAACACATTTTGTAACAAAGAAAATGGAGGATGAAACAAATACTAAGACATTTAGTCTAATATATATATATATATATATATATATATATATATATATATATATATATATATATATATATATATATATATATATATGTATGTATATATATTATATATATATATATATATATATATATATATATATATATATATATATATATATATATTTAAATAAATAAATAAATAAATGTAAAAAAAATTATATGAAAAATATTTCCTTTTTGTCCTTTAAAATCTGCCCATAGTTATTACAAAAATTGCAGCTATTACAGTTATTAAAAACATAAACTAATTTCTTAATTGTTGTCAGCTATGGGTTCTTAAAGAGGAGAAGGGTTGTAGAGATTTTAAATGTTAATATAGGGATCTCCAGAGAACATAGTGCTCAATAGTATAGTATAGTATAGTATAGTATAGTATAGTATAGTATAGTAAAGTATAGTATAGTATAGTAAAGTATAGTATAGTATAGTATAGTAAAGTATAGTATAGTAAAGTATAGTATAGTATAGTAAAGTATAGTAAAGTATAGTATAGTATAGTAAAGTATAGTATAGTAAAGTATAGTATAGTAAAGTATAGTAAAGTATAGTATAGTATAGTATAGTATAGTAAAGTAAAGTATAGTATAGTATAGTATAGTACAGTACAGTACAGTAAAGTATAGTATAGTATAGTATAGTATAGTATAGTATAGAACAGTAATATTCAATATACATCTGTGATATTGCTGCAAACACATTTGTTTTGAGTCTTTGGGCTTTTCATGATCTGTTAAATGTAATTTGTTAATTATTAACCAAAAGTAACGAATAATAAATGTTGTTCCCAGTCATTTCTGTCTGTCTATGATATTTGCTGCATAGTCAGTGGTCAGACCTGAGCGATGAGGGCTTTGTGCTTCTTCATGAGCTCATTCAGGTCCTCCTGGTCCTCCTCCAGTCTCTTCATCAGGTCCGTCCGCTCGTAGCGCAGCTGTGACAGATCTTCATCCGCCTGATACACACATGATAAGAGCAGATAAACTTCATCAAAACACTCGGTGACAGAATCTTTACACAAAAATAGATACTCTGAAGAATGCTGTAATAAAGCAGCCATTGACATCCATAGTAGGAGCAAAATATACTATGGAAGCCAATGACTGTTATTTTCCATAAGATCTTCCTTTGTGTTCAACAGAAGAAAGAAGTGGAGGATGACTAATTGATGATAGATCTTTAATTTTGGGTGTACTGTCTCTTTAAATCACACTAAACGTTTTAAATATTTCAATATTAAGACATTTTGTTAGAAAGTAAACATCTGCAAAGTCTAAACTAGAAAAACTCAGAAAACATGTTTTAATTTCACTTTATCCAGACTTTAAAGGGACAGTTCACCCATATGTTTAAATTCTGGTGTTAAAAATCATTGCTGGAATGTTAGATGAATGTCCAGTAGCCATTGACTTCCATAGAACTTTCGCTTTTTTAAGTATACTGTATATTTAAAATTATACAAAACATTTAAAATATTTCAATATTAAGACATTTTGTAACTTTAATTGTAATTGAAAATGGAGGATGAAACAAATAATAAACATTAGGATTTTAAAAAAATTAATTCTTAACTTTTCACTCAATATTTCAATGTTTCACCCATAAATGTCAATTCTGTTGTTCAAAATCATTGCTGGAATGTTAGAAACCACTAACCATTGACTTCCATAGAACTTTCATTTTTTGTGTGTACTGTCCCTTTAAAATTATACAAAACATTGAAAATATTTTATAACACAGAAAATGGAGGATGAAACTAATATTAAGACATTCAGTCTAAACTAGAAACACTCTGCAAACATACTGTAATTTCTACTGGAACTTTAAAGGGACAGTTCACCCAAAAATTACATTTGTCATCACTGTTGGAATGTTAGAAACCGGTAACCATTGACTTTCCTTTTAATTTTTGATTGAACAGACTCTTTAAAATTATACAAAATAATAAAATATTTAAATATTAATACGTTTTGTAACAAAGAAAATGGAGAATGAAACAAATATTAAACTAGAAAAACTATTTTAATATAATTTTACCCAGAATTTAAAGGGACAGTTCACCCAAAATTAAATTATGTGTAATATTAATAATGTGTAAATTCTGTCATCATTATTGGAATGTTACAACCAGTAACCACTGAACTCCATAGAAGGAAAAACAAATACTATGATAGTCAACAACATAAAAAAATCTTGTTTGCTCCACAGAGGAAAGAAACTCATGAATATATGATGCCAGAGCTGTGGTTTTTGTGTCTGCTTCACATCTCACCAGGCTCTTCTGTTTGCAGATGTTCTCCAGCTCGATCTGAGCGTTTTCCAGCTCTGCAGCCAGAGTTTTCTGAAGACCTTCAGCCTCCAGACGCCGCGCTTCACTGTCCTCCAGCTGAAAAACACACAGACATCAGCTAACGGATGAAGCTAAAACTGATATTCATCATCTACAATAATATGCTAATTGTTGTTAATTGTAAATTTGACATTTAGACAAAATGTGTCATCAATTTAGTTTTTATATTAATATTTGAATTATAGTTTAATCGTGCAGAATCTTTAAAGCAAAGAGGATCGTATCCTAGTACATAACGCTTCATTTTGCATCTTAACTAGGCAAATAAAGTCTCATTTGTAACTCACTTATGATTAAAAGCATCTGCTAAATGAATAAATGCAGTGTTGGGCAGTTGTGTCGCTACAAGTAGTGACGCTACTAGCTTAACTACATTTCTCAGTAGCGTGGCAGTAGCGTTGCTACTTTATAAATCAAATAGCTTTTCAGTAGCGAAGCTATTTTTTAGTCAAGTAGCGCAGTAGCGTCCACACAAGCTACATTTACTGATCGCGGATCAATAAGTGACAGCACAGACACTCACGAAGCTGTGAGGCCGGTGTCTAGCCGATGAAAGTAAATCCATGATGGCAAGAATGACGATTTCTTCTTCCTGTTTTCCGGTGGTCCACAACAAACTGTTTATTGACAGTTTTATTGATCACTAAGGTTTGATTGACCTGGATTTTAGTCGCTTCAATTAAAAAATTTAAATTGCAAAAAATAGCTTAGATGTAGCTAAACTACTTCTGCCAAGTAGCTTTTAGCTTAGCTTGCTACATTTCCCAGGGGGTAGCTTTTAGTGTAGTTAAGCTACATTTTAAGTAGAGTAGCTAATAGCTTAGCTCGCTACATTTTTCAAGTAGCTTGCCCAACACTAAATAATTGTAAACGAAAATGTAAAGCTTAGGCGATAAATGTTATATTATATTCAGGGCTTGATATTAACACCCATTAACCCGCTAAATGTGGGTAGATTTCAGCTTTGGTGCGCGAGTACTTAAAAGCACTTATGTCTGGTTTCCTTGCACGAAGCAACCGCGCCTGGAAACGAAACTGGTGCAATCGGTTCTCTTTGAAATAGACTGGAAAAAAGCAGTGCTCGTGCATGCACAATCCTGCTACTTTCAAGAGCTCGAGATTTTGTGTAAGCAGCAGCGATTGCCGCTTTCGCTTTAACCATTCTTTGAACAGATTATTAACTGGTCTAACATTATCCATGTGCGAGCGATCATCCTTCCATTATTGCACACAGAATATTTTTCACCGGCTTTCTTTTGCTTACAGTAGGGCTGGGCAATATGGCAAAAAAAAAAATCTAGATTTTTTCATAAAGTTTGACCGATTCACGATTTCGTTTTTTTTTTTTTTTTTCGTCAACTTAACATTACAACAACATGACTGAAGTAACAATCTCTTTATAAGTAACTTGAAAAACCATCTGGTTAAGGAACATGTATTTTTAATGGCCATACATACATAAATTGGTCAACAAGGTGTAGCCTATTACATTCCTATAAACAAATTCCTGCTTGACGTTTTAGAAAATATTTGTGCGTAGCTACACCACCCAGTATATATTAAAGATCACCGTGAACAACAAAAAACCCACAGAAACCTGTTACATATCTATCTATATTTAAATGTCTATCTTATATTTAACAGAATCGTATAACAGCCTATAGCTGAAATGTTGGAAATTGCTCAATTTATTTTTATAAAACATTTGTCAAAACGTATTGATATTTTTTTTGGTGTAAAAACAATACCGACATTTAAGAATCCATATTTATTTAATTTATTCATTCATTTTACTTGTTTATTAGTGCAAATATGGGTTATGATTTAATTCATAACTACAGTACCTTGGACAGCTACTGTGCCACTCCGTAAAGCTTTCAAGCAAAAGTCCAAATTAAAGAAAGATTTGACTTTCTGCGGTGACAGCCGACATTCACAACACGCCGTAACCGTCCTTTAGGTGGTGCGCAGGTATACATAACCAGACGTCTGGGCTTTGAATTAAGTGCAATTATTTCCTCGTTGTTCAAAGAGTCTGCAAGTTTTTGTTCCATGGATATTTGTTGTTGTTGATTCGATGCGCAGCAGGAAAAAAGGCTTTCAGCAGTGCATGTAGTCACTGGTAAAGTTCTCACCCAGATCAGAGCGATCTGTGCTACCGAATACAGCGCAGCATGCAATAAACTCACGCTTAGTCAGAAGTAAAGGTCTCATTGCCTATATGTCAATCAAATTAATTAAGCTCTAGCCACGAATAAAACTTTTAGCCTATTTTATTATTTTGTGTAATGTATGGAGCAAGCTGAACTGGCGCTCTAGGCGAATGCCCTCAACTCGAAAGTGAAATAGAAACTTACCGGTTTGCGGATGAAAGAGGACCGGGAGGCGGTAGGTGTCGCGGATAAAAGAGAGAACCGGGGGGTTCTCGCTCACTATTCTGCCTAGGTCCTCTATGGATGCGCCGGCCCTGAGTGTAAAGCTGGATTTATACTTTCGCCTGGCGCCGCATCACGCGTCTCCGCTGAGCTTGCGCTAAGCCAGCTGTTGTAGCTCATCAACAGAGCCGCGACGTCAAAACACAGAATCTGTCAGCACAATTCAGCACGGTTGTCTAACAGTTTAGAACGGTTTGGCACGATAGTGGAAAAGCTGCTTTAATATTTTTATTAAAAAAATCGCGATTCCTCGATTTTATAAAAAAATTAAATCGTCTTAAAACGTAAATTCGATTAATCGAAAAAATCGCCCAGCCCTAGCTTACAGTTATTTTTGTTAATATGTTTTAATTATGGTGACGCAGTGGCACAGTAGGTAGTGCTGTCGCCTCACAGCAAGAACGTCGCTGGTTTGAGCCTCGGCTGGGTCAGTTGGTGTTTCTGTGTGGAGTTTGCATGTTCTCCCCGTGTTCGCGTGGGTTTTCTCCGGGTGCTCCGATTTCCCCCACAGTCCAAAGACATGTGGTACAGGTGAATAGGGTAGGCTAAATTGTCGGTAGTGTATGAGTGTGAATGAATGTGTATGGATGTTTTCCAGAGATGGGTTGCGGCTGGAAGGGCATCCGCTGCATAAAACATGTGCTGGATAAGTTGGCGGTTCATTCCGCTGTGGTGACCCCAGATTAATAAAGGGACTAAGCCGAAAACAAAATGAATGAAAGAATGTTTTAATTATCATCCTTTACAATAACATTGCTTTAATAGGAGATTAACTCCCCATTTATCTATAGTTACCTGGTGATCTGGGAGCCAGGACAGATTACTGTGTATAGTTTTAGATACATGAGCGATCATTTTGATGTAACAATGTCAATAGTTTTTTAAGAACATTTTTGGTGAATAAACATTTATATTATAGTTTTGACCCATTATTTAAAATTTGTGGCAAGGACTTTGTCACCGAAATCAAATTTATGCATATAAAATATATTTTCCCAACAACAAAAGTGTGGCTAGTGAAAATGGGAAAACTACTAGCCACAGTGGCTGGTGATCAAAAAAGTTAATATCAAGCCCTGATTATATTGTAATAATAAGGAACACAATGAAGATAAACATTACCATGTACAATAAGACAAGAAATATTTAACAACTAAATAAAATTAAAAAGAGAATGCATTCTCGATTTGCTTACATTTATTCATGAATACTGTTTTATGTATATTTTATATAATTTTAGAATAATTCTGCTTAAAATTAGGATATTTTTTCTTAAGAATTTTTCTAAAACAAACATCGTACAAATCTAGTAGAAGCAACATGCATTACAAATAATATTAATTTTATTTAAAGCTAGAAGCTTACAACAAATAAATTTACATCACAAATACACATATATTATTATAATAATGATATTTTAAGAAATTTAATATATTATATTACGTATTTGTACGTTATTTTTTCATTCATTCACTCTCCTTTGGCTTAGTCCCTTATTCATCAGGGGTCGCCACAGCGGAATGAACCGCCAACTATTCCAGCATATGTTTTACGCAGCGAATGCCCTTCCAGCTGCAACCCAGTATTGGGAAACACCCATACACACTCTTTCACACACACACACACACTCACATACTACGGCCAATGTAGTTCATCAATTCCCCTATAGCGCATGTGTTTGGACTGTGGGGGAAACCGGAGCCCCCGGAGGAAACCGACGCCAACACGGGGAGAACATGCAAACTCCACACAGAAACACCAACTGACCCAGCCGGGACTCGAACCAGCGACCTTCTTGCTGTGAGGCCCCAGTGCTAACCACTGAGCCACTGTGTGGCCTTAGCTAAATATTACAATATATAAGACAAAGCTCAACATGCATATTAGGAAAAGTAACATGAAATAAAAATTATTTATAATTATTAATGATTAAAAATTAATTATTAATTATATCAAAGCCCAGGTGAACCGGAAGTTGCAGCATACTTTTCAGTATGATGACATATTTCCAGGTGAAACTGAATATTGAGTAGGGGGCGGGGTTTTATTTTGAGCTCCGCCTTTAAAATTTCACTTGCAGCAGACCAACAGTTGAAGGGTGTCAGGACAGAGTTGTTGTCAGATCATGTGACGCCCTCTTGTGGATCATTTACATAGTGTGTAACACCACAGCGAATTAAAGACAAAATCAAGTCCTGTAGTCTGAATAGCACAGCGATCGGCAGATGTTTAAAGTCATTTAGTGTGAACCAGGTTCACCTTTAAATGGGTAGTTCACCACAAAATGAAAATGTATTCAATATTTAATCACCTTCAAGTTGTTCCAAAGCTCCATAAGTGTCTTTCTTCAGTTGACCGCTAAAGAAGATATTCTGAAGAAAGCTGAAAACCTGTAACCATTGACTTCCACTCAAATACTATGGAAGTCAATGGTTACAGGTTTTAAGCATTCTTCAAAATATCTTCCTTTGTGTTCAACAGAAGAAAGAAGCTCATAAAGGTTTGAAACAAATAAAGGGCGAGCAAATGATGACAGCATTTTTATCTTTGGGTGAACTGTCCCTTTAAGACTAACAGACCATGTGAATGTTCTCATGTCTGCTAAAGGTTGAGGCTGACGGTGTGACCTGTGAAGTGGTGTATCGCTGTGATCAGAGCAGTGCATGCTGGGATGTGGAGCACCTGGCAGCGCAGTCTCTCCAGCTGCTCCTGGGCTCCGGGGTCATGATGCTGACCGGGCTGTTCAACAGTGGACAGGAGCAGCTGAGCGTCGCTGAGCAGGGCATGGGTTCGCTTCAGGTCTCGCCTCAGACGCTTCTCCACGTCAAAGTCCCGGTGGCCCACCTGAAGACCCAGAGAGAGAGAGATATTATTTATAATCATAATACAGCATAACTACTTCTAATTTAAATTGATATACAGTTGAAGACAGAATTATTTTATTCATCAGGGGTCACCACAGCGGAATGAACCGCCAACTTACACACTCATTCACACACACACACTCATACACTACGGTCAATTTAAATCATCAATTCCCCTATAGCGCATGTGTTTGGACTGTGGGGGAAACCGGAGCACCCAGAGAAAACCCACACCAACACGGGGAGAACATGCAAACTCCACACAGAAATGACAACTGACCCAGCAACCTTCTTATTGAGGCGACAGTGCTAACCACTGAGTCATTGTGCAGTCCACACTATTTAATATATATTTAAATAGTATATATTTAAGCTGCGTTTAACACATACACACACTCATGAGCCACAGCTAGCACTCTACTGACCGACACACACTCCCAGAGCACTACATAAAGGCTGCGAACATAACTAAATACTAGCGCCATGACTGGATGATATTTGGCTGTTCTCACATTGTTTAAACTGTAAATTATGTAATATTTGGTTAAAATTATGTTTATACTGTTTATAATTAGTTTGCGGCATGGTGGCTGAGTGGTTAGCACTGTGGCCTCACAGCAAGAAGGTCGCTTGTTCGAATCACGGCTGGGTCAGTTGATATTTCTGTGTGGAGTTTCCATGTTCTCCCCGTGTTGGTGTGGGTTTCCTCTGGGTGCTCCGGTTTCCCCCACAGTCCAAACACATGCGCTATAGGGGAATTGATGAACTAAACTGGCCGTAGTGTATGAGTGTGTGTGTGTGTGTGTGTGTGAGACTCAATCATTAATGTTTAAATAATATAATATAATATAATATAATATAATATAATATAATATAATATAATATAATATAATATAATATAATATAATATAATATAATATAATATAATATAATATAATATAATATCCCAGAGATGGGTTGCGGCTGGAAGGGCATCCGCTGCGTAAAATTGTGCTGGATAAGTTTGCGGTTCATTCCGCTGTGGCGACCCCGCAAGGACAAAGCCGACAAGAAAATGAATGAATGAATAATATAGTATAATAATATAATAAAATATAATAATATAATATAATAATATAATATAATATAATAATATAAGAATATAATATAATATAATAATAGGCGATGCAGTGGCACAGTAGGTAGTGCTGTCGCCTCACAGCAAGAACGTCGCTGGGTCGCAGGTTCGAACCTCGGCTGGGCTGGGTCAGTTGGCGTTTCTGTGTGGAGTTTGCATGTTCTCCCTGCGTTCGCGTGGGTTTCCTCCGGGTGCTCCGGTTTCTCCCACAGTCCAAAGACATGCAGTACAGGTGAATTGGGTAGGCTAAATTGTCCATAGTGTATGAGTGTGAATGAGTGTGTGGATGTTCCCAGAGATGGGCTGCGGCTGGAAGGGCATCCGCTGCGTAAAATCGTGCTGGATAAGTTAGGGTTCATTCCGCTGTGGCGACCCCGGATTAATAAAGGGACTAAGCCGACAAGAAAATGAATGAATGAATAATATAATAATATAATATAATAATATAAAAATATAATATAATATAATATAATAATATAATACAATATAGCATAATAATATAATGAAATATAATAATATAATATAATATAATATAATAATATAATAATATAATATAATATAATAATAATATAATAATATAATATAATATAATATCCCAGAGATGGCAACCCAGTGGCGCAGTAGGTAGTGCTGTTGCCTCACAGCAAGAACGTCGCTGGGTCGTAGGTTCGAACCTCGGCTGGGCTGGGTCAGTTGGCGTTTCTGTGTGGAGTTTGCATGTTCTCCCTGGGTTCGCGTGGGTTTCCTCCGGGTGCTCCGTTTTCCCCCACAGTCCAAAGACATGCAGTACAGGTGAATTGGGTAAGCTAAATTGTCCATAGTGTATGAGTGTGAATGTGTGTGTGGAAGTTCCCAGAGATGGGTTGCGGCTGGAAGGGCATCCGCTGCGTAAAATCGTGCTGGATAAGTTGGCGGTTCATTCCGCTGTGGCGACCCCGCAAGGGACAAAGCCGACAAGAAAATGAATGAATGAATAATATAGTATAATAATATAATAAAATATAATAATATAATATAATAATATAACATAATATAATATAATATAATAATATAATATAATACAATATAGCATAATAATATAATGAAATATAATAATATAATAATATAATATAATATAATAATATAATATAATAATATAATATAATAATATAATATAATATAATATAATATAATATAATATAATATAATATAATATAATAATATAATATAATAATATAATATAATACAATATAGCATAATAATATAATGAAATATAATAATATAATAATATAATATAATAATATAATATAATAATATAGTATAATAATATAATATAATAATATAATATAATATAATATAATATAATATAATATAATATAATATAATATAATATAATAATATAATATAATAATATAATATAATACAATATAGCATAATAATATAATGAAATATAATAATATAATAATATTGTCACAATCACCAGCGATCTTCTCCCCTTAGATCGCTGGTTTACATGCACAAACACCCTTGGACTACAAATCCACCATCATATGGACTACATCCCCCATACATGCATACTCTGACATCACACACAACCGGTTCCACATCTTCACTGATTACATCCACAGCTGAAACCGCTCAAGGACTGAATACACACAGCATATAAACAGCAAACACACACTCTCCAGTTGCCGAGTCTTGTTCATCTGTTCACAGTGTCAATTCTAAGCGTTTCCTTGTTTTGTCTTTGTCGTGTTTGGACCCTCGCCTTGATTCTCTGTTTCTGCCTGTCTGCTGCCATCCCTGTGACCTTTTGCCTGTTATATTGACTACGACTCTGGATTGTCCACATACATCTGTTTGCTCCTGTACTGATCATTGCTTGTCTGACCATCCCTTTAAATAAACCTGCATTTGGATCCGCATCCTGTTGTCAGCATCCATCCCTGGTTACAGAAGACTCGGCCACAACATGGATCCAGCGGGTGTCAAGATCATGCGTCTCCGTCAGGAAGCCAAGTCAATCGAGGAGTATGTGGAGGACTTTATCCAGGTAGCTCATTTAACATCTATGAACAATTCATGCCTAATGATTTTCTTCCGTGGAGGACTTTCTGAGCCATTTTATTCATACATGCCATTTCCTGAACCCCATTGGACACTAGAGTTTTACATTGACCTTGTACTCAAACTCAGTGGGTCCCCCTTCACCGTAGGCGAGGTGGAGGAAACCCCTAAATGTTTTTTGGGGGGGGGCAATAGACAGCGAGACCCGCCGGCAACGGGGCTGGCTGTTCCCTCCAGTAAAACCATTATGCTGGCATCTCCTATACTCCTGTCCCCTGTTCACCAGCCTAGACCACAGCCAGATAACAAGATGGCTGCCGCCAGTCCTCCATGTAACAAAATGGCCACCCCCAGTTCTCCAGCTCACAAAGTGGCCACAACCAGCCCTCCAGCTCACGCAGAGGTAAGCGCCAATCTGCAAATAGCTCAAAAGATGGTTTCCTGTTCCGAGTCTGTTCCTGCTATAGTTCCTGTTCCTGTTCTTGAAATGCCATCACCTGAGCCACCAGAATGGCCACCACCACCTGAGTTGCCAGAGCTGCTGCCACCACCAGAGCTGTTACTGCCAGAGCTGCCACCGCCACCTCCAGAGCTGCCAGATCCTCAGTCACGGCCAGAGCTGCCAGATCCTCAGTCACGGCCAGAGCTGCCAGATCCTCAGTCATTGCCAGAGCTGCCAGATCCTCAATCACCGCCAGAGCTGCCAGATCCTCAGTCACCGCCAGAGCTGCCAGATCCTCAGTCGCCGCCAGAGCTGCCAGATCCTCAGTCGCCGCCAGAGCTGCCAGATCCTCAGTCGCCGCCAGAGCTGCCAGAGTCGCCGCCGCCAGAGCTGCCAGAGTCGCCGCCGCCAGAGCTGCCAGAGTCGCCGCCGCCAGAGCTGCCAGAGTCGCCGCCGCCAGAGCTGCCAGAGTCGCCGCCGCCAGAGCTGCCAGAGTCGCCGCCGCCAGAGCTGCCAGAGTCGCCGCCGCCAGAGCTGCCAGAGTCGCCGCCGCCAGAGCTGCCGCCGCCAGAGCTGCCAGAGTCGCCGCCGCCAGAGCTGCCAGAGTCGCCGCCGCCAGAACCCTTTGTATTCCCCGAATGGTGGGCGCCAGATATCTCTGAATCCCTCGAATGGCGGGCGCCAGAAACCTCTGAATCCCTCGAATGGCGGGCGCCAGAAACCTCTGAATCCCTCGAATGGCGGGCGCCAGAAACCTCTGAATTCCCCGAATGGCGGGCGCCAGAAACCTCTGAATCCCTCGAATGGCGGGCGCCAGAAACCTCTGAATCTCTTGAATGGCGAGCATCAGATTCTCCTGAATTCCCCGAAGGGCGGGCGCCAGATCCTTCTGAATCCCTCGAATGGCGGGCGCCAGAAACCTCTGAATCTCTTGAATGGCGAGCATCAGATTCTCCTGAATTCCCCGAAGGGCGGGCGCCAGATCCTCCTGAATTCCTTGAAAGGCCCGAGCAGTCACCTGAGTCCCACGAAAGGCCAGAGCAGTCACCTGAGTCCCACGAAAGGCCAGAGCAGTCACCTGAGTTCCACGAATGGCCAGAGCCGCCACCTGAGTTCCACGAATGGCCAGAGCCGCCACCTGAGTTCCACGAATGGCCAGAGCCGCCACCTGAGTTCCACGACTGGTCAGAGCCGCCACCTCAGTCCCACGAAGGACTGCCAAAGCCGTATAATTTCCAAGAGTCACTAGAGCCGAGTGACTTCTCTAAGCCTCCAGACCCACTGGGGTTATATGAACTGCCAGTGCTCCTTGAACCCAAGCCTCCTGACCCACTGGGGTTGAAAGAACTGCCAGTGCTCCTTGAACCCAAGCCTCCTGACCCACTGGGGTTATATGAACTGCCAGTGCTCCTTGAACCTAAGCCTCCTGACCCACTGGGGTTATACGAACTGCCAGTGCTCCTTGAACCTAAGCCTCCTGACCCACTGGGGTTATACGAACTGCCAGTGCTCCTTGAACCCAAGCCTCCTGACCCACTGGGGTTATACGAACTGCCAGTGCTCCTTGAACCTAAGCCTCCTGACCCACTGGGGTTATACGAACTGCCAGTGCTCCTTGAACCCAAGCCTCCTGACCCACTGGGGTTGAAAGAACTGCCAGTGCTCCTTGAACCCAAGCCTCCTGACCCACTGGGGTTATATGAACTGCCAGTGCTCCTTGAACCCAAGCCTCCTGACCCACTGGAGTTAAATGAACTGCCAGTATCTCCTGAACCCAAGCCTCCAGACCCACTGGGGTTAAACGAACTGCCAGTGTCTCCTGAACCCAAACCTCCAGACCCACTCGGGTTAAATGAAATGCCTGTATCTCCTGAACCCAAGCCTCCTGACCCACTGGAGTTTAATGAACTGCCAGTGCCCCTTGAACCAAAACCTCCTGATCCATGGGGGTTATATGAACTGCCTGTGCCTGCTGAACCTAAGCCCCAGACCAACTTCAGCTCCATGCTCCAGGCCTTTTGCAACTCCACACTCCAGGCCTTCAGCAGCTTCACTCTTCAGGCCTTACGCAGCTCCAGCTCCATTCTCCGGGCCTTCCACACTCCAGGCCCTCAGCAGCTTCACTCTTCAGGCCTTACGCAGCTCCACGCTCCAGGCCCTCCGCAGCTCCACGCTCCAGGCCCTCAGCAGCTTCACTCTTCAGGCCTTACGCAGCTCCAACTCCATGCTCCAGGCCCTCCGCAGCTCCAACTCCATGCTCCAGGCCCTCCGCAGCTCCAACTCCATGCTCCAGGCCCTCTGCAGCTCCAACTCCACGCTCCAGGCCCTCTGCAGCTCCATACTCCAGGCCTTGTACAGCTCCACTCTCCAGGCCTTCTGCAGCTCCACGCTCCAGGCCTTCCGCAACTCCAAGCTCTAGTCCCTCTGCAACTCTACGCTCCAGGCCCTCTGCAGCCCCATACTCCAGGCCTTGTACAGCTCCATGCTCCAGGCCCTCCGCAGCTCCACTCTCCAGAACTTATGCAGCTCCACGCTCCGGGCCTTCCGCAGCTCCACGCTCCAGGCCCTCCGCAGTTCCACTCTCCGGGCCTTCCGCAGCCCCACGCTCCAGGCCCTCCGCAGCTCCATTCTCCGGGCCTTCCGCAACTCCAAGCTCTAGTCCCTCTGCAACTCTACGCTCCAGGCCCTCTGCAGCCCCATACTCCAGGCCTTGTACAGCTCCATGCTCCAGGCCCTCCGCAGCTCCACTCTCCAGAACTTCTGCAGCTCCACGCTCCGGGCCTTCCGCAGCTCCACGCTCCAGGCCCTCCGCAGTTCCACTCTCCGGGCCTTCCGCAGCCCCACGCTCCAGGCCCTCCGCAGCTCCACTCTCCGGGCCTTCCGCAGCTCCACGCTCCAGGCCCTCCGCAGTTCCACTCTCCGGGCCTTCCGCAGCCCCACGCTCCAGGCCCTCCACATCTCCATTCTCCGGGCCTTCCACAGCTCCACGCTCCAGGCCCTCCGCAGTTCCACTCTCCGGGCCTTCCGCAGCTCCACGCTCCAGGCCCTCCGCAGCTCCACTCTCTGGGCCTACTGCTGCTTCATGCTTCAGACACTCCTCAGCTGCATGGTCCTGGCCCTCCATCCCTCCCCCTGTTCCGCCTCCGCTCCACCTCCCGCCTGAACTATGATAGGAGTGTCTGGAAGCCACTCCTTAAAGGGGGGGCTCTGTCACAATCACCAGCGATCTTCTCCCCTTAGATCGCTGGTTTACATGCACAAACACCCTTGGACTACAAATCCACCATCATATGGACTACATCCCCCATACATGCATACTCTGACATCACACACAACCGGTTCCACATCTTCACTGATTACATCCACAGCTGAAACCGCTCAAGGACTGAATACACACAGCATATAAACAGCAAACACACACTCTCCAGTTGCCGAGTCTTGTTCATCTGTTCACAGTGTCAATTCTAAGCGTTTCCTTGTTTTGTCTTTGTCGTGTTTGGACCCTCGCCTTGATTCTCTGTTTCTGCCTGTCTGCTGCCATCCCTGTGACCTTTTGCCTGTTATATTGACTACGACTCTGGATTGTCCACATACATCTGTTTGCTCCTGTACTGATCATTGCTTGTCTGACCATCCCTTTAAATAAACCTGCATTTGGATCCGCATCCTGTTGTCAGCATCCATCCCTGGTTACAAATATAATATAATAATATAATATAATAATATAGTATAATAATATAATATAATATAATATAATATAATATAATATAATATAATATAATATAATATAATATAATATAATATAGGGCAACCCAGTGGCGCAGTAGGTAGTGCTGTTGCCTCACAGCAAGAACGTCGCTGGGTCGCAGGTTCGAACCTCGGCTGGGCTAGGTCAGTTGGCGTTTCTGTGTGGAGTTTGCATGTTCTCCCTGGGTTCGCGTGGGTTTCCTCCGGGTGCTCCGGTTTCCCCCACAGTCCAAAGACATGCAGTACAGGTGAATTGGGTAAGCTAAATTGTCCATAGTGTATGAGTGTGAATGTGTGTGTGGAAGTTCCCAGAGATGGGTTGCGGCTGGAAGGGCATCCGCTGCGTAAAAATCGTGCTGGATAAGTTGGCGGTTCATTCCGCTGTGGCGACCCCGCAAGGGACAAAGCCGACAAGAAAATGAATGAATGAATGAATAATATAATATAATAATATAATATAATATAATATAATAATATAATATAATATAATATAATAATATAATATAATAGGGACGCAGTGGGGCAGTAGGTAGTGCTGTCGCCTCACGGCAAGAAGGTCACTGGTTCGAGCCTCGTTCTCAATTCAATTTCAATTCATCTTTATTTGTATAGCGTTCTCCCTGCGTTCGCGTGGGTTTCCTCCGGGTGCTCCGGTTTCCCCCACAGTCAGAAGGGCATCCGCTGTGTAAAACATGTGCTGGATAAGTTGGCGGTTCATTCCGCTGTGGCAACCCCAGATTAATAAAGGGACTAAGCCAAAAAGAAAATTAATGAATGAATGATATAAGAAAATATATGAAGCTTTCTCAAATGTTTTAGGATAAAACTAATTTCTTTAGAATAAAATTAAGCCATCTCTCATAGAATAGAAAAATACAAAATTAAAATAATCCAACATATTATAAAATAAAAACGATTGTAATACTAAAGTTTATGTAATAATATCTCCAGTCAATAAATGAATATATTAATAAACTAAAATAGCTAGAACCCTTAGTTTTAAATATAACGGCATACAATATAACAAAGGAAAACAATCTGAGTAAAATTTGTATACTACTATATATCATGTGTGTGTGTGTGTGAGTGTGTGTGTGTGTTTTACCTGTTCACACAGTGTGGCAATCAGACCCTCTAAGTCATGCTTCTCATGAACCACCATCTGTTTCTCCTCATATTCCTGCTCCAGTTGCATCTCCAGCTGTCGAAGCTGCACACACACGCACGCACACACCCACACACACACACCCACACCCACACACAATGAGAGAGAGGCACAGATACAAACATACATCCAGGTCTGTAAGGTAGAGCTGAAGATGTTTGCTTGAACCTGACTGGATCAGATGGGTTAAGTCAGGGTTCGGGCGTAATTTCCATCATTTTAAACATGCTCGAGCTCAGGCTTGTGCAGTAAACAAGCGGTCATGTGATACAATTTGAATAATGTCAGCTGTAAACGGGTTTGGGCTTTTAAATAGCTGTCAACTAGGGGTGTAACGATACACCAAAGGCACGATTCGGTTCGGTTCACGGTTTTGGAGCCACGGTTCGGTTCGGTTCGGTTTCTGTTTGCTGTGGGGTTAGGGTTGATGTCATCTTAACAGCAATGCTAAGGAACAATAGATTCACTTAATAACAAGAACAACTAAACATTCTTTATTAACTTTGCCATCACATTTTAGTACAGTCAGGATACCGGAGTAAACAACAAACATTAAATAAATACCTCCAATATAGACTAGTCAGAAAAAACAATTCTCTTTAGTGCAGCCATCTTAAGAAAGTAAACTCAAATTAAATAAATAACTGCAGTGTAGACTATAGTGGAAGATAAACAGGCTTGTCCTCTCTAAGAACACATGAAATATTTCAGTTAATTTCAGTTAAGATGAACACAGTTTCCATAAGTATACTTCATTGATAAAGGTCAATGGCTCTGCATACAATGACTTTATCTTGCTGGAGTCTATAGCCGCCTCGCTCCACCCCAGGACGCGTTAATGTCGCAAAACGCACAAAAACGCACAAAAACGCACTAAATCGCACTTCAGCAGCGGTTATTTGAAAGCCCATATAAAGATCTGCACTTGAGCGTGTATATTTGAGGGCGTGCAAGAAGTTTTGCGCACGAACAGAGGAAATCGGCGCGCAAGCAAAGAGAATACACTGCAGTTTTGTCTGAAACTAATGTTACGGTTCTAGCTGGTTGTATTTTTGCCTCCCGTTCGCTCTCTCTCTCTCTCTCTCTCTCTCTCTCTCTCTCTCTCTCTCTCAATTCAATTCAATAGTTGCTTTATTGGCATGACAAATTTTACAAATGTATTGCCAAAGCATTTATAAAGTTTACATAAAAAAGTAACATGCATATATAATTTAAAAAAACAGCACACAACATAGTAGTAGTAAAAAATAAAAATAAAAAAAAAAAGAATAAAATAATAATTATATATATATATTAATAATAATCTGAATATATATATTATAATTAAATAAAATATAAATAATATATCATATTATTCAATATATCATATTTATGGTGGCTTGAGAAAATCATAACTTTCCGCCAGACTGTCATACAGACTTAAGTTTACGCTCATTTAACTCAGACTACCAATCTGCCAATCACTGATGACCTTTTAACTTACTAGCCACACCCTAGCAACCACTTACGCCACCCTAGCAACTGTCCCATAGACTTCTATTGTAAAATAAAAATTAACAAACTGCCATTGACTTTACATTGGACATAGTAACAACATACCAATTCATACTAACAATATACTACTCCATACCAGAAACATACTAATCATACTAGCAACATGCTAATTCATACATAACATACTAGCAACATGCTAATTTATACTAACAATATACTAATCCATAATGGAAACATACTAACAAACATACTAATCATACTAGCAAACATGCTAATTCATACTAAATTCATGCTAGCAGCATGCTAGTTTACACTAGAAACATGCTAGTGACATGCTAAATCATACTCAATGCTAACGACATGCTAATTTATGCTAGAAACATGGTAATTTATGTTAGCAGCTGCCTAGCAACCACTCAGAACACCTTAACAAGCACCTAGCAACATCTTTTTAACCATCTAGAACACCCTAGCAACCGCCTAGCAATCACCCAGAACACCTTAGCAATGGTCTAGCAACGCCTTAGTAATGACTTAGAACACCCTGGCAACGCCTTAACAACCGCCTAGCAGCCACTCAGAACACCTTAGCAACTGCCTAGCAATGCCTTAGCAACCATTCAGAACACCATAGCAACTGCCCAGCAACACCTTATCAACCACCCAGAAGATCCTAGCCCCGGCCTAGCAAACATACAAAACACCCTAGCAACCACCTAGCAACACCTTAGCAACGACCTAGAACATCTTAGCAACCACCTAGCAGCCAATCAGAACATCTTAGCAACTGCCTAACAACGCCTTAGCAACCACTCAAAACACCCTAGCAACCACCTAGCAAGGCCTTAGCAACCGCCTAGCAACCACTCAGAACACCTTAGCAACTGCCTAGCAACAACTCAGAACACCCTAGCAACCACCAAGCAACGTCTTAGCAACCACCTATCAATGCCTTTGCAACGACCTAACAACCACTCAGAACACCTTAGCAACCGCCTAGCAATGCCTTAGCAACCACTCAGAACACCCTAGCAACACCTTAGCGACCACCTAGAGCAGCCTAGCAACACCTTAGCAACCACTCAGAACACCCTAGCAACTGCCTAGCGACCACCTAGAACACCCTAGCAACGCCCTAGCAACCACTCAGAACAACCTAGCAATCGTCTAGCAGTGCCTTAACAACCGCTCAGTGGTCGACTAGCAACCTTAACCAGAATACCCTAGCAACACCTTAACAACTACCTGGGAACACCCTAGCAACGCCTTAGCAACCGCCAAGCAACCACTCAGAACACCCTACCAGCCGCCTAGCAATATCTTAGCAATGACTCAGAACACCCTAGCATTTACCTTAGCAACCATTCCGAACACCCTAGCAACCACCTAGCAAGAAACATGCCAATCCATACTAGAAACCTGCTAACCTATATGTAGTGATCTATCTCTACCAACTGCTTCACACTTAAAAAGTACTTCAATTATTTAATTTTATAGCTACTTCAAACTTTCAGACTAGACTTTCTCAAGACACCATAAAGTTTGTCTACGAACTTTACTGTTCTAGTATTATTCAATATATCATATAACTCATATATATCATATAACTCATATCATATCACTCATATATATCATATATCATTCAATGTATCATATTATTCACATATATCAATAAAATAAAAGATCAGAATAAACTGTCCATTTAACAATCAACATTTTAGGATAAACCAGTAATAAAACAATAATAATCAGTATATTTACAATGATTCATTTATCATAATCTAGGTGTGTGTGTGTGTGTGTGTGTGTGTGTGTGTGTGTGTGTGTGTGTGTGTGTGTGTGTGTGTGTTTGCAGGCGCATCACTGATGGTTTTATTGGTCTGCTCTCTCTTTTTGTGACAGGCATTAATGTATTGTGCCGCTAGAAGGACACAGTCAGTTTTTTCCCCTAGTAAATATTGAAGCTGTGTTTTATTGTCTGACTCAGTGAATTGTGGGTAAATGCTCTGTAGTTTGGGGTAGAATGTTTCTCTGATGTGCTGATAGTTTGTGCAGCGGGTGAGGAAGTGTTCCTCCGTCTCCACCTCTGCCTGGGCACAGTGTGGGCAGATGCGGCTCTCTCTGGGTTGCCAGTTCTGTCTGTATCGGCCCGTCTCTACAGTCAGACTGTGAGCACTCAGCCTGTATTTGGTCATTGTTGTTCTTAATTTACTGTCCTTTACTGCGCTCAGATATGTTGCTGTGGTATAATCTCTGTTTAGGTCTAAATAACGTTGAAGTTTACTTTGTTTTCCGGCTGCTTCATTCCAGTAAGTCAGATACTCTTCTTTTCGTGCATTTATTATTTGATTGGGCTTAATTCTGTGGATGAGCATGTCCGTGTCCTGATGCTGCCTGCTGTTAGTCATATTCGTTATGTTGGTTTGTGTTTGCAGCTTCAGGACCATCTGAATCAGGGGGCTTTTTTCAATGTCCATTTCTTGGTTTTTGAGGGCTTTGTAATGATAAGAGTTGGGGTCACTCATTTTTATGTGTTTCCAGAATTTGACGGCTCGTTTCTCAATTCGCATGAGTAGAGGATACTGGCCTAATTCTGCCCTGCATGCATTGCTGGGTGTGTTCCTCTGTACCCTGAGGATGCTCCTACAGAACTCTGCATGGAGGCTTTTAATTGGATTCTTATCCCACTTATCAAACTCATGACTGAGGAGAGGACCCCACACTTCACTCCCGTATAGCACTATAGGTTCAATCACAGACTGGAAAATTTTGAGCCAGATACGAACTGGAATTTCTAATTGTGTTGATTTTTTAATGGCGTAAAAGGCCCCTCTCGCTTTCTCTTTCAGTTCATTCACAGCCATATTTAGTCTTCCATTAACACTTATTTTCAACCCAAGGTATGTGTAGCTTGTGGCAGGTTCAATTTTTGTCATGCCAAGGGTGAAACTGTGTCTCTTTCCCTGACATCTGGGTTTTTTCTGGAATATTAGGGTTTTGGTTTTCTTTGGGTCTTCTTTCTCTCTCTCTCTCTCTCTCTCCGTGCCTGTCATTTCTGTATGTCCACCTTCACGACAGCTGATTGGTCAGGAGACCGATCTATCATCACTGGGCGTCGTGGCGCGGGGATCTAAAAAGCCCGTCAGGAAAAGCGGAGATGAGCGCATCTTTTCGTGTATTTTGCTAACATGATTATGATTTTCGTTGTTTTTGCTTAACTTTCGTTTGGGCAAAATTATTTAGCATTACTTTTGCCCACTTTGAGATATTTTGTGATTTTTGTACATTTTTATTTTGATTGATTTGTTTGTTGGTTTTTGGCTCAGCTATTTCCCGTCATATTGAGCTTTACCTCCTCAAGTTCACTCTTTTTTTCAGAGTAAGGTGGATAGGGAAGATGTCTTATGACTTCCATTTTGCAAACACATAAAAAATGTATTGTTAAAGACATCAGGTAAGAGGTGAACGTCATCTTTGTATTTATTTTATTCTACAGTTCAGTATAGGGAGGAATGCGGCGCACGGCGCTGAAAACTGCGATGTCAATATATTGCCTGCGCGCCTATTCTCTCCGTCCATGCACAAAACTCCTGCGTGCCCCCATATATACTCCGCTCAAGTGCTCCTTAGTGTGTTTATGTATAACAAGTATGTCTCCGACCTTCATTAGATTTGCTAGAAATATTTATGAATGTCTCCAATAGACCCGAGCGGCATAAATGCTCCCTGAAGTAAAGTGAAACGTCTATAAACTCCATCAAGATAACCTCATCTATACATTTTAAAGTATTATAAAGCATTATCTATTATCTATAAAGTATAATTATGGAAACTGTGTTCATCTTAACTGAAAGCGGTCGTATTTGCCAGCCTCACACGCTGCATGCACCTGTCAGTCAGTTACTGATGCGTGATGCGTAAACACACTAAATCGCACTTCAGCTGCGTGTTTTTGAAAGCGCACTTGAGCAGAGTATACACGATGGCACGCAAGAATCCCATGCACCAACAGAGAAAATCGGCGCGCAAGCATCAGTCAGTGGCGGGGTGAATTTTGGTGTGGCGCCCTGCCATGGAAGAATGAATGTAGCGGAAACCATGCAGTAATCGAGTGATCGCGCACTCACATGACATGACATGCACTTGGAAAATACTAACTTTAGAATATAATATTTAGAACAAAACCTCATTACTAATACAATTTAATCAAATGTGATCAGATAAATATGTGCTTAAATTTGGTTTAATTAGTTAGAGAGAAGTGACGTCAACCTCAACAATGGGCAGCAGGGGGCGTGAGAGTATCGCGGTACGCCACGAGAGTTTCGCGATACGTATCGTGGTTGGTGTATCGCGATATTTCGGTTCGGTTTGAAGTATCGTTACACCCTTAATGCTCAGTGAACATTCTTGTTTCACCCAATGCCAGTTTAGCCAATTATATTTCAGCACCGGGTTGCCTTGGTGGAAAACAGCGTATTTCATTCAATTATTCAGGAAGGATCTTAAAGCATGTGCTCATGACCAAAATGCGACCTCCGGTGGACAGCAGCAGACTCCAAAATGAGACGCAGATTCAGAGTTCCACATGAGGTTATTAATAAGCAAATAATATAAATATTATGAGCGTAAACATTAGGTGAGCAGGTAACCCCGTGTCATAACAACACGCTACGTGACGAGATACGCAGTGATCAGCAGTTTGGCTGTTTGCACCAGACGAAACACGACAGAAATGTAAACACAGCCATTCAGAAGCACAGAATATGCACTCACCCACGAAATGATAAGGTTTATAATCTAATTAATACACATTAAACCTCTTTAACATTATTAAATGTAGATGCTGAATCACTGATATGTGTTGGTTTTGAGTTCTGAAGTTCAGTTTCAAACGGCTTTTTATTTTCCAGATCTGAGCTGAACTATCTGCTGCTGCTTTCAGTTATACGGCAATAAATGTGATGTGAAACAGCATTCAGACTTACATTATTAGCATTTAACTCTGACTAAAGCACATGAGCTGTACCTGAGCTGATCATTGTCAGTTTTCTGTTGTTCAGCTGAGAGAAGTAGAAGCTGTTTCTAATATCAATTCGAGGTGTTGATTAGGACAAAAACTCCTTGTAATATGGAGAATATTCCTTCTATCTCATGCTGTCTTAAATCAGCCTTTAGGCTCGAGACTAGCTTATGTAGGTCCTCAATCTGGCAACCTGCGCTTGTGTTTGTTTTGATCCAGGAATGCAATACTTAGTTCAACCACTGGGTGTCAAACTTACAAACTGCACCTTTAATGCTGCGTTCACACCAGACGCGGAACGCGCGGCAAAATCGCGCTATTCGCGAGCAAATAGACGCGTGAACATTTGAGTTTACTCGCTTCATTCGCGCGTCAGACTCCGCTTCATTCGCGCGTCAAACTCCGCTTCATTCGCGCGTCAAATTCACTTCAGAACAGACGCGGATTTGCGTCATGGGCAGGGCTTCTGTCTGCTCGGTGAATGTAGCTTCATTGCTAAATGGCTAACATGGATTTTATTGATAAAATACCTGTGTTTATGTGCTTTATGAAGGCTGTAAAACAGCGTCGATACGTTTGGAGCAGCGTCTGAGTCCACTAGATACTTTCAGAGGTGCACCCAGCGCTGTGAGCTCATAAACTCCTCCAGAAACGTAACCTGGATGACTGGGGCTTCCAGCGGTGCTTCTGACTGAGCCAAGCCCAGTTTGATGAACTGTTGTCGGTCTCGGCTGGAGGATTTCCCCCGGACACCAACAACAGGGGCTACGTCACAATCATGCTCCCACAAGAGCAAGCTCCTGATTGGTTAACGCGGCGCGAATGTCCGCAGAAGTTCAGATATTTGAACTCGAGCGATTTGCGCGTTAAGCGCGTCAAACGCTCAATTCGCGCGTATCGCGCCATTCGCGCCGCGCCATTCGCGCAATTCGCGCCATTCGCGCCGCGCCATTCGCGCAATTCGCGTCATTCGCGCCGCGCCATTCGCGCAATTCGCGTCATTCGCGCCGCGCCATTCGCGCGTATCGCGCCGCAGGATGCCTATTCGCGCGTTTGCATTGACTTAACATGTAAATCACTCGCGCTTGACGCTTCTTCCGCGTCTGGTGTGAACGCAGCATAAGACTTCAAGACCTTTTTAAGACCATTATGAATGAAATTTTAGACTGATACCAGGATAAATGCTAAGGATTTTTTTTTTGAATATCCCAGTTGGAAATGATTTTCACTTGCCCTATCAAAAAATGATTATAATTTATCACATTTAACAATAAAATAATAATTATTTAATAATAAAAAATATAGGCCAGGTCATTATCCTCAGCAGTAAATAAATGAAGAACTTTTAAACTAATGTTACTGTAAGGAAAGTAATTAAACATTATGGATACTATAAATAAAGTTAAAATTGTTATTATTTTTAAATAAAAAGTTTTATTGAGATTGTATGAGTGTTAATGGCCAGATTAAGTAGCTATACATGGAAAATTAAGACCTGTTAAAAAGATTAAAAAGACCTACAAAATATTTCAGTAGATTTAAGATTTTAAGACCTAAAATTTAGCTTGAACTAAACAGAAATGGAATTAAGACATGTGGAGTATGCAGATATTAGTGGCATTATTGAAGTAAACACTGCAATCAAACTATTACCGTCATGTAGGACTTTCAACATATTTTCCAACAAGATCCACACACACAGCTGTCAGTAAAAGACCACGCATGCACGCACGCGCGTGCACACACAGACACACACACACACAGACACACACACACGGATTACCATTTACTCAAATCAGATTCAGGCCTTATTTATAAGTGGAAATTTAACCAATATGAATCAGATCCGTAGGAGGTAGATTGGATTTTCACCTGTCAATTCGAGTTGCGCGTCATTAAAAACCCATATCGAATGACGTCAACTCTGATGCTTTCATTTTAGAACAGACTTAAGCAGAGTTGCAAACCTTAAATCTCAAACATGAGGACTAAAAAAAGCTAAAAGAGAGAAAAAGAGATCAACATCCACCACATAACCAATATAAACTATTATAAAACTATTGCATACATCACATGCATAAATCACACCATGCACATTACATTAAGATGCCTGCCGGTTTAAAAAGGCCTAGATTAAAAAAAGATGGCGAAATGAGAACTTTTCTGTCATAAACTACAGTAAAACAACTTGTCAAAAAGATTTTTTTTTTTATTAAACCCTTCGAACACATTAAATACAGGAATGGACAAAAGAGGGCTATTTTATTATCAGCTGTCAGTCAGCGCCCGCTCTTTTTTTCCTGGTCATTGCGCCTTTGCCGTGGCTGTGTAAATGTAGACAATCAGATACGAGTCACTTTTAAAAGATGATGTAAGCCGGTCATCAACAAAATCAGATACAGTCACAAAATCAGGATTGACCATCAAGATCTGCAGTCTTATTGTTCATTTGATACGGAGCCTTTAATTGTCACTTATAAGGGATTTACAAAGCATAAATAGTTTTCACTTTAGATTAGGTCACAAAACTGCATAAAGTTAAGTTAATAAAGCATTTATTAACATGTATAGTAACCATTACTATATTCCTGAATAATAAAATATATAAATGTTGATTTATATAGTTTATTAATCATTTACTAACTCATTCTGAATGATTTTAAAAGCCACCAACTACTCTTAAACACAAATGGTTTGTAAATAATGCAGTACTGAATTTAGTAATGAACAATTAATAAGGAATAAAGTATGAAAAAACAATCATTAAGCACATTATGCATGTGCTTGTAAGTCAAAAATACAGCATCTGTGTTTATAAACTGCTTACTATAGTCTATTAATGTAGAGTTAATGCTTAACAGATAATTAATTCACTATTTACTAATGCTTAATAGATGATTTATAGTGTGTAGTTATTATAAAGTGTCACCAATACGGCTTTTGATTAATTTATTTAGCATTGTTTTATTGATTCCATGTGATTTGCACATGTCCTGAGTCATCTGTATTTAAAAGAAAACATTTGTTAGTGTTGGCTCTCGTTACCATAGTAACGCGTAGAACATGTTCTGAGAATAGAACGCATTCCAAAAGCGTACCTAAAGCCTTGCAGCATAGGAGAAGCTCTTGTGGGTTTGTTGTAGTGGCGTAGAGAAGGTGTGTCTTTCGTAGTGAGTGAATATCGAAGTCCTCTAGTGTTTCTCAGCGATTGAACATCTCCCCGTTTGAGTGATTCACGGTGCAAGACCGAAATCCTCATCCTATTTCAGCTCGCAAACCCAGAGTTTTTGACAGGTGTAAGCCTGAAAACCGATTTACATCATGGTTGAGCATCTTACACTGGATGTTGACCGCGCAACATCGGCTGCCAAAATGGAGAACTCTTTCCCAAAAGCCGGCGAGATCTCTAAGAGCCAGAAAGAAATGCAGCAGCTCAAAGAACGGCCTATAAACGGCACTAATAGTGAGTCCTATTTACATTCTGATATGAATACCCAGTGTTTTCCTGATATAACAATATATACTTATTATTAAAACCTAATGTTTGTACACTACAATAGACAGCTGTTTTCGTAAAGAGCTCTGTTAACACATTCCTGTAACTTGAAAATCCACAGTAACTTGCAGCAGTTCGCCAGTAGTACTGTATTGTAAATTACTGTATTTAAGTACTGTATTTACTGCATTTATCTTGTGGTATATGTGTTTACAGAATTGTATGTACATCTTCACTGTCATTTTCACAAAGCAACTTTAAAATACAGTAACATACCACAAATACAGTAAAATACAGTAATGGTTAACAGTGAGGCTGTAGCAGGATGTACATGTGATGACGATAACTTCTGGCATTATTAGTTCATATTTATGAGATTATTTCATCACTAGGTTAATCCCTGTGCTGCACAGTTAATGAACAGCAGTCACAGAATATGCTGAGATAGTAGACGCTAAATAATATGGTCTAATATATTCAAGTGCATCTTAATGAAACGTTTTGTGTAAATTGATGTTGTATCTCATTTTCAGCTTTTCTGATACAACTTTAGTCTAAAATCCCTCAGTAAAATTAAGTATTTGCTTTTCTATTGTAAATAAAGTGCACTGAACGTCTATTTTTTATATTGTTTGGTGCATTGACCATTTATTTGTGTGACCAGTTTTATAAAACATGAGAATAATCAAATATTGTTATCGTCAATTAATAATAATAAAAAATAAGGAAAATGTCATGGTTAAAGTATGTTTAAACTCATAGTAAATTTGTGGTTTAGTTATATATATATATATTTGGTGAATGTTCATTTTAATTTCCTCTCAAATTACTGTGGAAAAGTGTGTAAAGATGAGCAATCGTTTCTCTTTTAACAGATGAGGTGAAAGAGACGAAAAAGAAGAGAAAGAAGAGCAAAGTTGCTTCGTTCATCAGAGCTGCTTTGAGATGGTTCTGCTTCTCTCCCAGTGATCAGCCATTCAGATTTCCATCCTCTGATGGTAAATGGTTTTGGCATCTAGATATTTTTTAGACTATAATGTTTTGAATAAACTGTATGTTACTCCCCTTTTCTGGAGTTTAACGTCTCCTTGAAAATGACTGTGGACTATATGCAAACTGCAACTGTCTTTTAACAGATTTTGAGGTCTATGAGAAGACGATGGTGAAAAAGGAAGAAGGGAAGGAGGTAATGCGGGAGGAGGAGGTGGTGGAGAAGGAGGAGGAGGTGATGACGGAGAAAGAGAACGATAACACAAAGGAAGAGAAGACAAGGGAGGTGAAAAGTGTGGTGGAGGAGGACAAGATGAAGAAAAATGAGGAGGAAATCAAATACATTGAAAAAGAGGAGGACATGGAGAAAGAGGAAGTGAAGAAGAGGAGGAGGAGAAGGAGGCCAAAGAGAAACTCCATGGTGGAAGAGGAGGAGGTGAAAGGAAAGGAAAGTGAGGAAGAGAAAATAGATGACATTGATAAGGAGGAGGAGGAGGAGGAGGTGAAGAGGAGGAGGAACTGCAGGGTGGAGGAGGAGACGAAAGAAAAGGAAAGTGAGGAGGTGGAAAACAACATGGAGGAGAAAGAGACAATAACTGACATTTTAAGGACGGAGGTGGAGGAGAGGGTGGTGAAGAAGAGGAGGATGAGGACAGGGACAATTTACAGTTTGAAAGAGGAGTTGCAGACAAAGTTCCCAATAGAGAAGCAGCATATGTGGCCCAACAACAGACCTCCATCCAAGGCTCCAGCTGCACGGCGGGGGAAAAACCGCCATATTTTATTATGGGGGCCGAGGAAAGTTTGAAACTCAATAAAGTTGTGTTGAGCAAAACAGTGTGTTGTGTTTATCTGCTTAATTTCTTTAACTTAAACTTTAATTCAAAAGGGTTGAATGTGTTTAAAAGTGTGCTTACAGGTTTTGAACATTCTTACAAACATCTTCTTTTCTGTTCAACCCGATGAAAGAAAGTCAAACTGGTTTATAACAGCTAAAGGCTGAGGAAATGATGACAGAATTATGGTTTTGGTTGAACTATTCCTTTAAAGGCTTAACTAGGTTAATTAGGCAAGTCACTGGACAACAGTGGTTTGTTCTGTAGACTGGAAAACACAATTTCTGCAGGTTTCACCAAGTTAAATTTAAGGCAGCTGTATGTGAGTGTTTGACTCTTCTTAAGCATAAAATCACCATCATATGTGTGCAGATATTTCAGAAACGTGAGTGTTATGTGAGTGTTTGACTCTTCTTAAGCATAAAATCACCATCATATGTGTGCAGATATTTCAGAAACATGCTCAGTGAACATTCTTGTTTATCTGAAAAACAATGCTGAAGTCCGATATTCTGCTTTGCACATGTGTGTGTCATGCCGGAGCGTCTGTCTTTGTTTTGGTCATTTAATTCACCTAATACCAGTTTAGCCAATTATATTTCAGCACCTGGTTGCCTTGGTGGAAAACAGCGTATTTCATTCATTTATTAAGGAAGGATCTTAAAGCATGTGCTTATGACCGAAATGCGACCTCCGGTGGACAGCAGCAGACTCCAAAATGAGACGCAGATTCAGAGTTCCACATGAGGTTATTAATTAGTAGGGGTGTAACGATACACCAAAGGCACGATTCGGTTCGGTTCACGGTTTTGGAGCCACGGTTCGGTTCGGTTCGGTTTCTGTTTGCTGTGGGGTTAGGGTTGATGTCATCTTAACAGCAATGCTAAGGAACAATAGATTCACTTAATAACAAGAACAACTAAACATTCTTTATTAACTTTGCCATCAAATTTTAGTACAGTCAGGATACCGGAGTAAACAACAAACATTAAATAAATACCTCCAATATAGACTAGTCAGAAAAAACTATTCTCTTTAGTGCAGCCATCTTAAGAAAGTAAACTCAAATTAAATAAATAACTGCAGTGTAGACTATAGTGGAAGATAAACAGGCTTGTCCTCTCTAAGAACACATGAAATATTTCAGTTAATTTCAGTTAAGATGAACACAGTTTCCATAAGTATACTTCATTGATAAAGGTCAATGGCTCTGCATACAATGACTTTATCTTGCTGGAGTCTATAGCCGCCTCACTCCACCCCAGGACGCGTTAATGTCGCAAAACGCACAAAAACGCACTAAATCGCACTTCAGCAGCGGTTATTTGAAAGCCCATATAAAGATCTGCACTTGAGCGTGTATATTTGAGGGCGTGCAAGAAGTTTTGCGCACGAACAGAGGAAATCGGCGCGCAAGCAAAGAGAATACACTGCAGTTTTGTCTGAAACTAATGTTACGGTTCAAGCTGGTTGTATTTTTGCCTCCCGTTCGCTCGCTCTCTCTCTCTCTCTCTCTCTCCGTGCCTGTCATTTCTGTATGTCCACCTTCACGACAGCTGATTGGTCAGGAGACCGATCTATCATCACTGGGCGTCGTGGCGCGGGGATCTAAAAAGGCCGTCAGGAAAAGCGGAGATGAGCGCATCTTTTCGTGTATTTTGCTAACATGATTATGATTTTCGTTGTTTTTGCTTAACTTTCGTTTGGGCAAAATTATTTAGCATTACTTTTGCCCACTTTGAGATATTTTGTGATTTTTGTACATTTTTAATTTGATTGATTTGTTTGTTGGTTTTTGGCTCAGCTATTTCCCGTCATATTGAGCTTTACCTCCTCAAGTTCACTCTTTTCTCAGAGTAAGGTGGATAGGGAAGATGTCTTATGACTTCCATTTTGCAAACACATAGAAAATGTATTGTTAAAGACATCAGGTAAGAGGTGAACGTCATCTTTGTATTTATTTTATTCTACAGTTCAGTATAGGGAAGAATGCGGCGCACGGCGCTGAAAACTGCGATGTCAATATATTGCCTGCGCGCCTATTCTCTCCGTCCATGCACAAAACTCCTGCGTGCCCCCATATATACTCCGCTCAAGTGCTCCTTAGTGTGTTTATGTATAACAAGTATGTCTTCGACCTTCATTAGATTTGCTAGAAATATTTATGAATGTCTCCAATAGACCCGAGCGGCATAAATGCTCCCTGAAGTAAAGTGAAACGGCTATACTCCATCAAGATAACCTCATCTATACATTTTAAAGTATTATAAAGCATTATCTATTATCTATAAAGTATAATTATGGAAACTGTGTTCATCTTAACTGAAAGCGGTCGTATTTGCCAGCCTCACACGCTGCATGCACCTGTCAGTCAGTTACTGATGCGTGATGCGTAAACACACTAAATCGCACTTCAGCAGTGTGTTTTTGAAAGCGCACTTGAGCAGAGTATACACGATGGCACGCAAGAATCCCGTGCACCAACAGAGAAAATCGGCGCGCAAGCATCAGTCAGTGGCGGGGTGAATTTTGGTGTGGTTACATTCTGATATGAATACCCAGTGTTTTCCTGATATAACAATATATACGTATTATTAAAACCTAATGTTTGTACACTACAACAGACAGCTGTTTTCGTAAAGAGCTCTGTTAACACATTCCTGTAACTTGAAAATCCACAGTAACTTGCAGCAGTTCGCCAGTAGTACTGTATTGTAAATTACTGTATTTAAGTACTGTATTTACTGCATTTATCTTGTGGTATATGTGTTTACAGAATTGTATGTACATCTTCACTGTCATTTTCACAAAGCAACTTTAAAATACAGTAACATACCACAAATACAGTAAAATACAGTAATGGTTAACAGTGAGGCTGTAGCAGGATGTACATGTGATGACGATAACTTCTGGCATTATTAGTTCATATTTATGAGATTATTTCATCACTAGGTTAATCCCTGTGCTGCACAGTTAATGAACAGCAGTAACAGAATATGCTGAGATAGTAAACGCTAAATAATATGGTCTAATATATTCAAGTGCATCTTAATGAAACGTTTTGTGTAAATTGATGTTGTATCTCATTTTCAGCTTTTCTGATACAACTTTAGTCTAAAATCCCTCAGTAAAATTAAGTATTTGCTTTTCTATTGTAAATAAAGTGCACTGAACGTCTATTTTTTATATTGTTTGGTGCATTGACCATTTATTTGTGTGACCAGTTTTATAAAACATGAGAATAATCAAATATTGTTATCGTCAATTAATGATAATAAAAAATAAGGAAAATGTCATGGTTAAAGTATGTTTAAACTCATAGTAAATTTGTGGTTTAGTTATATATATATTTGGTGAATGTTCATTTTAATTTCCTCTCAAATTACTGTGGAAAAGTGTGTAAAGATGAGCAATCGTTTCTCTTTTAACAGATGAGGAGAAGGAGAAAGTGAAGGAGACGAAAAAGAAGAGAAAGAAGAGCAAAGTTGCTTCGTTCATCAGAGCTGCTTTGAGATGGTTCTGCTTCTCTCCCAGTGATCAGCCATTGAGATTTCCATCCTCTGATGGTAAATGGTTTTGGCATCTAGATATTTTTTAGACTATAATGTTTTGAATAAACTGTATGTTACTCCCCTTTTCTGGAGTTTAACGTCTCCTTGAAAATGACTGTGGACTATATGCAAACTGCAACTGTCTTTTAACAGATTTTGAGGTCTATGAGAAGACGATGGTGAAAAAGGAAGAAGGGAAGGAGGTAATGCGGGAGGAGGAGGTGGTGGAGAAGGAGGAGGAGGTGATGACGGAGAAAGAGAACGATAACACAAAGGAAGAGAAGACAAGGGAGGTGAAAAGTGTGGTGGAGGAGGACAAGATGAAGAAAAATGAGGAGGAAATCAAATACATTGAAAAAGAGGAGGACATGGAGAAAGAGGAAGTGAAGAAGAGGAGGAGGAGGAGAAGGAGGCCAAAGAGAAACTCCATGGTGGAAGAGGAGGAGGTGAAAGGAAAGGAAAGTGAGGAAGAGAAAATAGATGACATTGATAAGGAGGAGGAGGAGGAGGTGAAGAGGAGGAGGAACTGCAGGGTGGAGGAGGAGACGAAAGAAAAGGAAAGTGAGGAGGTGGAAAACAACATGGAGGAGAAAGAGACAATAACTGACATTGTAAGGACGGAGGTGGAGGAGAGGGTGGTGAAGAAGAGGAGGATGAGGACAGGGACAATTTACAGTTTGAAAGAGGAGTTGCAGACAAAGTTCCCAATAGAGAAGGAGCATATGTGGCCCAACAACAGACCTCCATCCAAGGCTCCAGCTGCACGGCGGGGGAAAAACCGCCATATTTTATTATGGGGGCCGAGGAAAGTTTGAAACTCAATAAAGTTGTGTTGAGCAAAACAGTGTGTTGTGTTTATCTGCTTAATTTCTTTAACTTAAACTTTAATTCAAAAGGGTTGAATGTGTTTAAAAGTGTGCTTACAGGTTTTGAACATTCTTACAAACATCTTCTTTTCTGTTCAACCCGATGAAAGAAAGTCAAACTGGTTTATAACAGCTAAAGGCTGAGGAAATGATGACAGAATTATGGTTTTGGTTGAACTATTCCTTTAAAGGCTTAACTAGGTTAATTAGGCAAGTCACTGGACAACAGTGGTTTGTTCTGTAGACTGGAAAACACAATTTCTGCAGGTTTCACCAAGTTAAATTTAAGGCAGCTGTATGTGAGTGTTTGACTCTTCTTAAGCATAAAATCACCATCATATGTGTGCAGATATTTCAGAAACGTGAGTGTTATGTGAGTGTTTGACTCTTCTTAAGCATAAAATCACCATCATATGTGTGCAGATATTTCAGAAACATGCTCAGTGAACATTCTTGTTTATCTGAAAAACAATGCTGAAGTCCGATATTCTGCTTTGCACATGTGTGTGTCATGCCGGAGCGTCTGTCTTTGTTTTGGTCATTTAATTCACCTAATACCAGTTTAGCCAATTATATTTCAGCACCTGGTTGCCTTGGTGGAAAACAGCGTATTTCATTCATTTATTCAGGAAGGATCTTAAAGCATGTGCTTATGACCGAAATGCGACCTCCGGTGGACAGCAGCAGACTCCAAAATGAGACGCAGATTCAGAGTTCCACATGAGGTTATTAATTAGTAGGGGTGTAACGATACACCAAAGGCACGATTCGGTTCGGTTCACGGTTTTGGAGCCACGGTTCGGTTCGGTTCGGTTTCTGTTTGCTGTGGGGTTAGGGTTGATGTCATCTTAACAGCAATGCTAAGGAACAATAGATTCACTTAATAACAAGAACAACTAAACATTCTTTATTAACTTTGCCATCACATTTTAGTACAGTCAGGATACCGGAGTAAACAACAAACATTAAATAAATACCTCCAATATAGACTAGTCAGAAAAAACAATTCTCTTTAGTGCAGCCATCTTAAGAAAGTAAACTCAAATTAAATAAATAACTGCAGTGTAGACTATAGTGGAAGATAAACAGGCTTGTCCTCTCTAAGAACACATGAAATATTTCAGTTAATTTCAGTTAAGATGAACACAGTTTCCATAAGTATACTTCATTGATAAAGGTCAATGGCTCTGCATACAATGACTTTATCTTGCTGGAGTCTATAGCCGCCTCGCTCCACCACAGGACGCGTTAATGTCGCAAAACGCACAAAAACGCACTAAATCGCACTTCAGCAGCGGTTATTTGAAAGCCCATATAAAGATCTGCACTTGAGCGTGTATATTTGAGGGCGTGCAAGAAGTTTTGCGCACGAACAGAGGAAATCGGCGCGCAAGCAAAGAGAATACACTGCAGTTTTGTCTGAAACTAATGTTACGGTTCAAGCTGGTTGTATTTTTGCCTCCCGTTCGCTCGCTCTCTCTCTCTCTCTCTCTCTCCGTGCCTGTCATTTCTGTATGTCCACCTTCACGACAGCTGATTGGTCAGGAGACCGATCTATCATCACTGGGCGTCGTGGCGCGGGGATCTAAAAAGCCCGTCAGGAAAAGCGGAGATGAGCGCATCTTTTCGTGTATTTTGCTAACATGATTATGATTTTCGTTGTTTTTGCTTAACTTTCGTTTGGGCAAAATTATTTAGCATTACTTTTGCCCACTTTGAGATATTTTGTGATTTTTGTACATTTTTAATTTGATTGATTTGTTTGTTGGTTTTTGGCTCAGCTATTTCCCGTCATATTGAGCTTTACCTCCTCAAGTTCACTCTTTTCTCAGAGTAAGGTGGATAGGGAAGATGTCTTATGACTTCCATTTTGCAAACACATAGAAAATGTATTGTTAAAGACATCAGGTAAGAGGTGAACGTCATCTTTGTATTTATTTTATTCTACAGTTCAGTATAGGGAAGAATGCGGCGCACGGCGCTGAAAACTGCGATGTCAATATATTGCCTGCGCGCCTATTTCTCCGTCCATGCACAAAACTCCTGCGTGCCCCCATATATACTCCGCTCAAGTGCTCCTTAGTGTGTTTATGTAACATGTATGTCTCCGACCTTCATTAGATTTGCTAGAAATATTTATGAATGTCTCCAATAGACCCGAGCGGCATAAATGCTCCCTGAAGTAAAGTGAAACGGCTATAAACTCCAGCAAGATAACCTCATCTATACATTTTAAAGTATTATAAAGCATTATCTATTATCTATAAAGTATAATTATGGAAACTGTGTTCATCTTAACTGAAAGCGGTCGTATTTGCCAGCCTCACACGCTGCATGCACCTGTCAGTCAGTTACTGATGCGTGATGCGTAAACACACTAAATCGCACTTCAGCTGCGTGTTTTTGAAAGCGCACTTGAGCAGAGTATACACGATGGCACGCAAGAATCCCGTGCACCAACAGAGAAAATCGGCGCGCAAGCATCAGTCAGTGGCGGGGTGAATTTTGGTGTGGTTACATTCTGATATGAATACCCAGTGTTTTCCTGATATAACAATATATACGTATTATTAAAACCTAATGTTTGTACACTACAATAGACAGCTGTTTTCGTAAAGAGCTCTGTTAACACATTCCTGTAACTTGAAAATCCACAGTAACTTGCAGCAGTTCGCCAGTAGTACTGTATTGTAAATTACTGTATTTAAGTACTGTATTTACTGCATTTATCTTGTGGTATATGTGTTTACAGAATTGTATGTACATCTTCACTGTCATTTTCACAAAGCAACTTTAAAATACAGTAACATACCACAAATACAGTAAAATACAGTAATGGTTAACAGTGAGGCTG
Source organism: Danio kyathit (assembly GCA_903798195.1). NCBI lineage: Eukaryota > Metazoa > Chordata > Actinopteri > Cypriniformes > Danionidae > Danio > Danio kyathit. Next base: position 52,240,077 of record LR812528.1, on the reverse strand, counting down.
TAGCAGGATGTACATGTGATGACGATAACTTCTGGCATTATTAGTTCATATTTATGAGATTATTTCATCACTAGGTTAATCCCTGTGCTGCACAGTTAATGAACAGCAGTCACAGAATATGCTGAGATAGTAGACGCTAAATAATATGGTCTAATATATTCAAGTGCATCTTAATGAAACGTTTTGTGTAAATTGATGTTGTATCTCATTTTCAGCTTTTCTGATACAACTTTAGTCTAAAATCCCTCAGTAAAATTAAGTATTTGCTTTTCTATTGTAAATAAAGTGCACTGAACGTCTATTTTTTATATTGTTTGGTGCATTGACCATTTATTTGTGTGACCAGTTTTATAAAACATGAGAATAATCAAATATTGTTATCGTCAATTAATAATAATAAAAAATAAGGAAAATGTCATGGTTAAAGTATGTTTAAACTCATAGTAAATTTGTGGTTTAGTTATATATATATTTGGTGAATGTTCATTTTAATTTCCTCTCAAATTACTGTGGAAAAGTGTGTAAAGATGAGCAATCGTTTCTCTTTTAACAGATGAGGTGAAAGAGACGAAAAAGAAGAGAAAGAAGAGCAAAGTTGCTTCGTTCATCAGAGCTGCTTTGAGATGGTTCTGCTTCTCTCCCAGTGATCAGCCATTCAGATTTCCATCCTCTGATGGTAAATGGTTTTGGCATCTAGATATTTTTTAGACTATAATGTTATGAATAAACTGTATTTTACTCCCCTTTTCTGGAGTTTAACGTCTCCTTGAAAATGACTGTGGACTATATGCAAACTGCAACTGTCTTTTAACAGATTATGAGGTCTATGAGAAGACGATGGTGAAAAAGGAAGAAGGGAAGGAGGTAATGCGGGAGGAGGAGGTGGTGGAGAAGGAGGAGGAGGTGATGACGGAGAAAGAGAACGATAACACAAAGGAAGAGAAGACAAGGGAGGTGAAAAGTGTGGTGGAGGAGGACAAGATGAAGAAAAATGAGGAGGAAATCAAATACATTGAAAAAGAGGAGGACATGGAGAAAGAGGAAGTGAAGAAGAGGAGGAGGAGAAGGAGGCCAAAGAGAAACTCCATGGTGGAAGAGGAGGAGGTGAAAGGAAAGGAAAGTGAGGAAGAGAAAATAGATGACATTGATAAGGAGGAGGAGGAGGAGGAGGTGAAGAGGAGGAGGAACTGCAGGGTGGAGGAGGAGACGAAAGAAAAGGAAAGTGAGGAGGTGGAAAACAACATGGAGGAGAAAGAGACAATAACTGACACTGTAAGGACGGAGGTGGAGGAGAGGGTGGTGAAGAAGAGGAGGATGAGGACAGGGACAATTTACAGTTTGAAAGAGGAGTTGCAGACAAAGTTCCCAATAGAGAAGCAGCATATGTGGCCCAACAACAGACCTCCATCCAAGGCTCCAGCTGCACGGCGGGGGAAAAACCGCCATATTTTATTATGGGGGCCGAGGAAAGTTTGAAACTCAATAAAGTTGTGTTGAGCAAAACAGTGTGTTGTGTTTATCTGCTTAATTTCTTTAACTTAAACTTTAATTCAAAAGTGTTGAATGTGTTTAAAAGTGTGCTTACAGGTTTTGAACATTCTTACAAACATCTTCTTTTCTGTTCAACCCGATGAAAGAAAGTCAAACTGGTTTATAACAGCTAAAGGCTGAGGAAATGATGACAGAATTATAGTTTTGGTTGAACTATTCCTTTAAAGGCTTAGCTAGGTTAATTAGGCAAGTCACTGGACAACAGTGGTTTGTTCTGTAGACTGGAAAACACAATTTCTGCAGGTTTCACCAAGTTAAATTTAAGGCAGCTGTATGTGAGTGTTTGACTCTTCTTAAGCATAAAATCACCATCATATGTGTGCAGATATTTCAGAAACATGCTCAGTGAACATTCTTGTTTATCTGAAAAACAATGCTGAAGTCCGATATTCTGCTTTGCACATGTGTGTGACATGCCGGAGCGTCTGTCTTTGTTTTGGTCATTTAATTCACCTAATACCAGTTTAGCCAATTATATTTCAGCACCTGGTTGCCTTGGTGGAAAACAGCGTATTTCATTCATTTATTCAGGAAGGATCTTAAAGCATGTGCTTATGACCGAAATGCGACCTCCGGTGGACAGCAGCAGACTCCAAAATGAGACGCAGATTCAGAGTTCCACATGAGGTTATTAATTAGTAGGGGTGTAACGATACACCAAAGGCACGATTCGGTTTGGTTCACGGTTTTGGAGCCACGGTTCGGTTCGGTTCGGTTTCTGTTTGCTGTGGGGTTAGGTTTGATGTCATCTTAACAGCAATGCTAAGAAACAATAGATTCACTTAATAACAAGAACAACTAAACATTCTTTATTAACTTTGCCATCACATTTTAGTACAGTCAGGATACCGGAGTAAACAACAAACATTAAATAAATACCTCCAATATAGACTAGTCAGAAAAAACAATTCTCTTTAGTGCAGCCATCTTAAGAAAGTAAACTCAAATTAAATAAATAACTGCAGTGTAGACTATAGTGGAAGATAAACAGGCTTGTCCTTTCTAAGAACACATGAAATATTTCAGTTAATTTCAGTTAAGATGAACACAGTTTCCATAAGTATACTTCATTGATAAAGGTCAATGGCTCTGCATACAATGACTTTATCTTGCTGGAGTCTATAGCCGCCTCGCTCCACCCCAGGACGCGTTAATGTCGCAAAACGCACAAAAATGCACTAAATCGCACTTCAGCAGCGGTTATTTGAAAGCCCATATAAAGATCTGCACTTGAGCGTGTATATTTGAGGGCGTGCAAGAAGTTTTGCGCACGAACAGAGGAAATCGGCGCGCAAGCAAAGAGAATACACTGCAGTTTTGTCTAAAACTAATGTTAAGGTTCAAGATGGTTGTATTTTTGCCTCCCGTTCGCTCTCTCTCTCTCTCTCTCTCTCTCACTCTCTCTCTCTCCGTGCCTGTCATTTCTGTATGTCCACCTTCACGACAGCTGATTGGTCAGGAGAACGATCTATCATCACTGGGCGTCGTGGCGCGGGGATCTAAAAAGGCCGTCAGGAAAGCGGAGATGAGCGCATCTTTTCGTGTATTTTGCTAACATGATTATGATTTTCGTTGTTTTTGCTTAACTTTCGTTTGGGCAAAATTATTTAGCATTACTTTTGCCCACTTTGAGATATTTTGTGATTTTTGTACATTTTTAATTTGATTGATTTGTTTGTTGGTTTTTGGCTCAGCTATTTCCCGTCATATTGAGCTTTACCTCCTCAAGTTCACTCTTTTCTCAGAGTAAGGTGGATAGGGAAGATGTCTTATGACTTCCATTTTGCAAACACATAGAAAATGTATTGTTAAAGACATCAGGTAAGAGGTGAACGTCATCTTTGTATTTATTTTATTCTACAGTTCAGTATAGGGAAGAATGCGGCGCACGGCGCTGAAAACTGCGATGTCAATATATTGCCTGCGCGCCTATTCTCTCCGTCCATGCACAAAAATTCCTGCGTGCCCCCATATATACTCCGCTCAAGTGCTCCTTAGTGTGTTTATGTATAACAAGTATGTCTCCGACCTTCATTAGATTTGCTAGAAATATTTATGAATGTCTCCAATAGACCCGAGCGGCATAAATGCTCCCTGAAGTAAAGTGAAACGTCTATAAACTCCATCAAGATAACCTCATCTATACATTTTAAAGTATTATAAAGCATTATCTATTATCTATAAAGTATAATTATGGAAACTGTGTTCATCTTAACTGAAAGCGGTCGTATTTGCCAGCCTCACACGCTGCATGCACCTGTCAGTCAGTTACTGATGCGTGATGCGTAAACACACTAAATCGCACTTCAGCAGTGTGTTTTTGAAAGCGCACTTGAGCAGAGTATACACGATGGCACGCAAGAATCCCGTGCACCAACAGAGAAAATCGGCGCGCAAGCATCAGTCAGTGGCGGGGTGAATTTTGGTGTGGCGCCCTGCCATGGAAGAATGAATGTAGCGGAAACCATGCAGTAATCGAGTGATCGCGCACTCACATGACATGACATGCACTTGGAAAATACTAACTTTAGAATATAATATTTAGAACAAAACCTCATTACTAATACAATTTAATCAAATGTGATCAGATAAATATGTGCTTAAATTTGGTTTAATTAGTTAGAGACAAGTGACCTCAACCTCAACAATGGGCAGCAGGGGGCGTGAGAGTATTGCGGTACGCCACGAGAGTTTCGCGATACGTATCGTGGTTGGTGTATCGCGATATTTCGGTTCGGTTCGAAGTATCGTTACACCCCTACTGTCAACAAAAATGTACTTGGACTCAGGGCGAATTCTGTCAGGTTTGGGCTCTGATTACAGCTCTACTGTATGGTGGTCAGACGATGAGATGAGTTGACCCAGTATCATATCTGCCAACACTCCCGTTTTTCCCGGGAGTCTCCCATATTTCAGACCCATCTCCCGTTTTGTCATTTCTCCCGGAAAACTCCCGGAATTTCACCCTCTTCTCCCGGTCCTCAGGTGTTTGTTACAATCTATAACACCCCCGGATCGCCAACTATTCCGATGGCAGCTGGTGCCCGGTGCATAGAGCAGACCAGGCACCCCTTGATACAGCCACAGATACATCCCCCCCCTAGGTATGCCCAGTATTGACCCTCACCCGTCTCTGTGAGGACTTCTGCACGTCCTCCAGCTCTTCATCTTTGTCCTCCAGCTCCTTCTGATGGATCTGCTTCATCCTCTCCATCTCCATCTCAAAGCGCAGGTGCATCTGCAGAGGTCAGAGGTCAATCAAATATAATATAACATAATTGATAGATTTATAAAATATTCAACGCTTGAATAAATCACTTTTTAAATGAATCTGTCTCTAATAGAATATAATATAATGCAATAAAATATAACAATTAAAAATAATGGTAGATATTAGAATATAAAACACAGCTATTTTACATAACGTGGGTGGAATTTTCAGCACTGCATCATGGGTAACGTAGTTTATCTGTACAAATTCCACTACTGAAAATCTCTGAATTGATTTATTGCAGACAGTTGGGCTTAACAAAATAATGCTAAACAAATGTATTGTATATGTTTATTAAATGCCACGTCAGCAACAATGCCTATTATTATAAAATAAAATGAAAACGTTTTTATAACTTACCTTAACTTTATAGAGCTTTATAAGCAATAAATAAATAAATGAATAAACTTTTAAAAACATGCCGACAACCCAACAAAACCACACCTTTTTAGCTAGACACACCTCTTAATGCTGATTGGCTGCGATATATACATTGTATATTGCTTACAGCAGCTTGAAATGAGCTCATGGTTTTGTCATTGTTAAGCTCTGGGTGGAGTGTGTGTACCTGCTCATGTTGTGTGATTCTGGCCGTCATCTGGCTGATCTCCTCCGAGCGCTCCTTGTCTCTGCTCTCCAGCTCTCGCAGACGCTTCTTCAGTTCGGGGACGGAGTCGGAGGTGAGTTTGAGCGGGACACTGAGGTCACGGATCTGACAGGACAGCTCCTCTTTCAGCTGCTGCAGGTGCTGGACCTCCGTCTCACTCTCCTGAACACACACACGTGCAAATACACACGAATTGCATCATTTAATTCTTCTATGAATGTAAGAAATCAGTCTTGGGATTTTTTGGATATTGTTCATAAGTTATAAGCAATTACAAATTTTTCTCCATTTCTCCTGACCACTAGGTGGCAATGCACTGAAACTGAGCAGTCAACCTCAGATTATGGTTGTTAAAGCACACACCAATTTTTGGCTGAATATGCTAAAGCATTACAGAGATATACTGTAGGGCCCTATCATATACCCGGCCAATAAGGCGCAAGACGTGTTTTGCGCGATTTGTTGCTATTTTTAAACCAGCGCAACCCTAATTTTCACGTTTTGTGCTTTGTTGTGTGGGATTATAAATTTATATAATCTAGTTTCAAATGAACAATAATCTACATATAACTGAAAAGTTATATTCTTTGGTTTTAATTACATCATTTCATTAACAGCCCAGCTATGAGAGACATTAATCTTTGTCTTTCTGACTACTGGCTGAGACAATATGATGCAAAAGCTAGAGGCAGGCTTTTAACGACTCTGCCTTTGTTCTGGGGTGATACTTTCAGGCCAAAGAAACCCCTTTGTTGATTAACTTGTGTAGTCAGTAGCAGGGCAGGTTTTCTAGCACCTACATGCCGGGTATCATGATGACTTCAATGCTGAATTTGCATGCTTTGTTTAGCCATCTCCCCTCCTCCTAAGAAGACAATATAGACAGGACACCTTTGTCTCAAATCAGACTCGTGATAAAACTAGCAGACTGCAGACCTCCAATAGGCTCCTGCAGACACATGGACTTCTTGAAGACGTTGTATGACTGCAGATTAACCAACACGTCTCATTAAAGGAATTCTGCTTGTTTCGAGTCTCCTGGACTGGGTTCTCCGTCTTCAATCATTTATTTGTTTACAACAGTTGTTTAAATAGTAAATCCATCTGCGCCACTTTGTGGACTCATGGGTGCGCTGGTCTATAAAGGAGGTGTGTTAAGGAGCATTGTTGGTGCGTTGCTATTTTGAGGAACTGAAATAGACCGCGCCATTGACCAACTAAAAGCTGCTCTAAAGTCCAGCGCAGAGGCGCTAGTTATGAGCCTATGCAGGTCCAAACGCTTACACACTGTTAAATACACACAGGATGATCAGCAACACGCAAATATCTTTACAGATGAAAACAATTAAAGAATTAAAATGTTACAGAAATGATGATTTTCTACATCAATATAAACACCCCTGCCTCCATGCTTTCTTCACCTCAGGGGGATTTTTCAGTTTATTCATGACGATCTGCATCAGTATAATGTTATTATTATCAGCAGTATTATTTATTATCTGCATATTTATATTTGTTTTAATAAACACAAGTGTAGATTTGTCCACCTGTGGGGTTTTGGAGACGTCTGCATCACCATAAGAACAGGACGTGTGTTTGGATGTAACTCAGTGTTTTGACCACACTTCATTATTATTGTTCATTTATTCCTTTGCTGGAAATTAGAACTGAATTCAGAAATAGTTTTGAACAAATCTTTGCGCTTAACAAAGGAAATTAAATATGTGGGCTAATGGATGTGTTCGGTGGAGTGAGTATCCACTGTTCCCTTACTCCACCAAAGTAAAGGAGTAAAGAGTAAAAGTAAAGTAAAGAGAAAGTAAAGAGGCTGAATGGAGGAGGCTCGTTCTTTATCCTCGTGCTGCAGATGCTCTGATTAACTGTTTTCTCGCTAGTGAAGCGTTCAGTTTTTACACCGCCCTGTAAATAGCAAATGTGCCATGGTGCGACGCAACTGACTCTTAAAGAGAATGAGAGATGAGACTCTGATTGGTTTAATGCAAGTTATTTTCATTAAGAGAATAAGCACAACCCTGTTAGACCGTGGCGTATTTTTCTGTCCTTAAAATAGCAAAAGTGGATTTAGACGACGCACGGATAAATCGCGCTATTCACGTGTAAATAGACGCATGAACATTTTGAGCTTACTCGCTTCATTCGCGCATCAAATTCACTTCACAACAGATATTGGATTTGTGTCATGGGCAGGGCTTGTCTGAGTGCACTAAATCCATTCAGAGGTGCACCAGCTCTGTACCTGGATGATGGAGGCTTTCAGCGGTGCTTCCGACTGAGCCCAGCCCAGTTTGATGAACTGTTGACTGGTGTCGGCAGGAAGATTTTCCCCCAGGACACCAACAAGAGGAGCTACGTCATAATCACGGCCCCACAAGAGCAAGCTCCTGATTGGTTAACGCGGTGTAAATGTCCACTGAAGTTCAGATTTTCGAATTTGAGTGATTAGCGCGAAACACACGTCAATCGCGCAACTCACACCACTTCATTCGTGCGAATCACGGCATTCACGCATATTGTGCCGAAGTCTTTTCAGATTTTCGAACTTGATCTATTAGCGCGAAACACACGTCAATCGCGCAAAACGCTTAACTCACACCACTTCATTCGTGCGAATCAAGGCATTCGACACAGGATGTCTATTTGCGCCTTTGCATTGGCTTAACGGTAATCACTCGCGCTTGCCGCTTTTTCTGCGTCTGGTGTGAACACAGCATTAGACTCTGCGCCTAGATCGTTAAAATAGAACCCATGGTCTCATGTCCACTTTGTCGAACTCTTATTCGAGAAAAGTTTGATTACTTAACTTGACATTGCTCCCTTTTGTCTGCATGATCTGGTTTGACTTTCATAAAAATCAAAATTGAAAGATTACGAACAAGCAGGTAGGAATGGTTTATGTTTATGATGGAATATGATGTTGGTCATCTTGACAAAAACCAGCCCTTGCAGTTTGAAAGTTAATAGCATAAACATGAGAGAAGTTATGAACAGGTGCTGACGCTAATGAGATTGAGTTAAAGATTCCATATTTGCTACGGTTAATGATCAGATTCTCCTCTAACTGTGTGCCGAATTTCAAGAAGAAAGATTAGAGTGGGGGCCTACACATGTATGGGGACTGAGTATAAATAAACACACAAAACCAAATGCAAGTATAAGAAGTGAGAGAATAACACCACCACATACTGACATTTCTGGTACTTTAAAGTGTCCGAATAATGTTTAGTGCTGGAGTCTCCTACAGCAGGTGTACATGCATCTAAGCTTATTGTAATTTTCTAACAATATGTGTTCAATATTAGAATAATTTTATGATTCTCTGCATTAATTAGTTGCTTAAGGTCTCTAAGCCCCTCCCCTTCCGTAAGCCAGCTCTGCTCTGATTGGTCAGTTGGCTTAGTCTTTGATTATTTGTCTTTCTAAGCCCCTCCTTCTTCCCTAAGCCAGCTCTGCTCTGATTGGTCAGCTGGATAAGTAGTTGGTTATTGGTCTTTTTAAGCCCCTCCCCCTTTCATAAGCCAGCTCTGCTCTGAATGGTCAGCTGGCATAGTCTTTGATTACTGGTCTTTCTAAGCTCCTCCCACTTCCGTAAGGCAGCTGTGCTCTGATTGATCAGCTGGCTTAGTCTTTGATTATCAGTCTTTCTAAGCTCCTCCCCCTTCCGTAAGGCAGCTGTGCTCTGATTGGTCAGCTGGCTTAGCCTTTGATTATCGGTCTTTCTAAGCTCCTCCCCCTTTCATAAGCCAGCTCTGCTCTAACTGATCAGCTGGCTTAGTCTTTGATTATCGGTCTTTCTAAGCTCCTCCCCCTTCCGTAAGGCAGCTCTGCTCTGATTGGTCAGCTGGCTTAGTCTTTGAGTATTGGTCTTTCTAAGTCCCTCCCCCTTTCATAAGCCAGCTCTGCTCTGACTGATCAGCTGGCTTAGTCTTTGATTAGATTAGATTAGATTAGATTCAACTTCATTGTCATTACACATGTACAAGTACAAGGAAACGAAATGCAGTGATTACTGGGGTCTCTAAGCTCCTCCCTCTTCCATAAGCCAGCTCTGCTCTGATTGGTCAGCTGGCTTAGTTTTGATTATTGGTCTTTCTAAGCACCTCCCCTTCTGTAAGGCAGCTCTGCTCAGATTGGTCAGCTGACTTAGTTTTGATTATTGGTCTTTCTAAGCCCCTCCCACTTTCATAAGCCAGCTCTGCTCTGATTGGTCAGCTGGCTTAGTTTTGATTATTTGTCTTTCTAAGCACCTCCCCTTCTGTAAGGCAGCTCTGCTCAGATTGGTCAGCTGACTTAGTTTTGATTATTGGTCTTTCTAAGCCCCTCCCACTTCCATAAGCCAGCTCTGCTCTGATTGGTCAGCTGGCTTAGTCTTTGATTATTGGTCTTTCTAAGTTACTCCCCCTTCCATAAGCCAGCTCTGCTCTGATTGGTTAGCTGGCTTAGTATTGATTATTAGCCTTTCTAAGCTCCGCCCTCTTCCATAAGGCAGCTCTGCTGATTGATCAGCTGGCTTAGTCTTTGATTATTGGTCTTTCTGAGCTCCTCCCCCTTCCGTAAGCCAGCTCTGCTCTGATTGGTCAGCTGGCTTAGTCTTTGATTATAGGTCTTTCTAAGCTCCTCCCTCTTCCATAAGCCAGCTCTGCTCTGATTGGTCAGCTGGCTTAGTCTTTGATTATAGGTCTTTCTAAGCTCCTCCCTCTTCCATAAGCCAGCTCTGCTGATTGGTCAGCTGGCTTAGTCTTTGATTATCGGTCTTTCTAAGCTACTTCGCCTTCCGTAAGGCAGCTGTGCTCTGATTGGTCAGCTGGCTTAGTCTTTGATTATCGGTCTTTCTAAGCTACTTCGCCTTCCGTAAGGCAGCTGTGCTCTGATTGGTCAGCTGGCTTAGTCTTTGATTATCGGTCTTTCTAAGCTCCTCCCCCTTCCGTAAGGCAGCTCTGCTCTGATTGGTCAGCTGGCTTAGTCTTTGAGTATTGGTCTTTCTAACTCCCTCCCCCTTTCATAAGCCAGCTCTGCTCTGACTGATCAGCTGGCTTAGTCTTTGATTAGATTAGATTAGATTAGGTTCAACTTCATTGTCATTACACATGTACAAGTACAAGGAAACGAAATGCAGTGATTACTGGGGTTTCTAAGCTCCTCCCTCTTCCATAAGCCAGCTCTGATCTGATTGGTCAGCTGGCTTAGTTTTGATTATTTGTCTTTCTAAGCACCTCTCCTTCTGTAAGGCAGCTCTGCTCAGATTGGTCAGCTGACTTAGTTTTGATTATTGGTCTTTCTAAGCCCCTCCCACTTCCATAAGCCAGCTCTGCTCTGATTGGTCAGCTGGCTTAGTCTTTGATTATTGGTCTTTCTAAGTTACTCCCCCTTCCATAAGCCAGCTCTGCTCTGATTGGTTAGCTGGCTTAGTATTGATTATTAGCCTTTCTAAGCTCCGCCCTCTTCCATAAGGCAGCTCTGCTCTGATTGATCAGCTGGCTTAGTCTTTGATTATTGGTCTTTCTGAGCTCCTCCCCCTTCCGTAAGCCAGCTCTGCTCTGATTGGTCAGCTGGCTTAGTCTTTGATTATAGGTCTTTCTAAGCTCCTCCCTCTCCCATAAGCCAGCTCTGCTCTGATTGGTCAGTTGGCTTAGTCTTTGATTATAGGTCTTTCTAAGCTCCTCCCTCTTCCATAAGCCAGCTCTGCTCTGATTGGTCAGCTGGCTTAGTCTTTGATTATAGGTCTTTCTAAGCTCCTCCCTCTTCCATAAGCCAGCTTTGCTGATTGGTCAGCTGGCTTAGTCTTTGATTATTGTTCTTTCTAAGCCCCTCCCCCTTCCGTAAGGCAGCTCTGCTCTGATTGGTCAGCTGGCTTAATCTTTGATTATTGGTCTTTTTAAGCCCCTCCCCCTTCCGTAAGCCAGCTATGATCTGATTGGTCAGCTGTCTTGGTCTTTGATTGTTGGTTTTTCTAAGCTCCTCCCTCTTCCATAAGCCATCTCTGCTCTGACTGATCAGCTGGCTTAGTCTTTGATTATTGGTCTTTGTAAGCTCCTCCCCCTTCCCTAAGGCAGTTGTGCTCTGATTGGTCAGCTGGCTTAGTATTGATTATTGGCCTTTCTAAGCTCCTCCCCCTTCCGTAAGGCAGCTCTGCTCTGATTGGTCAGCTGGCTTAGTCTTTGATTATAGGTCTTTCTAAGCTCCTCCCACTTCCGTAAGGCAGCTCTGCTCTGATTGGTCAGCTGGCTTAGTCTTTGATTATTGGTCTTTCTAAGCTCCTCCCCCTTTCGTAAACCAGCTGTGCCCTGATTGGTCAGCTGGCTTAGTCTTTGATTATTGTTTTTTCTAAGCCCCTCCTCCTTCCGTAAGTCAGCTCTGCTCTGATTGATCAGCTGAATAAGTAGTTGATTATTGGTCTTTCTAAGCTTCTCCCCCTTCCATAAGCCAGCTCTGCTGATTGGTCAGCTGGCTTAGTCTTCGATTATTGATCTTTCGAAGCTCCTCCCTCTTCCGTAAGCCAGCTCTGCTCTGATTGGTCAGCTGGCTTAGTCTTTGATTATAGGTTCTTCTAAGCTCCTCCCCCTTCCATAAGCCAGCTCTGCTCTGATTGGGCAGCTGGTCAAGTCTGTGTTTATTGATCTTTTTCGTGTCTGAATTGAAATGCTTATTTCAAAGTGTTTGTATGTCACGGAAGGCGGGGAATTATGCAAATGAGTTACTTTGATTATGTTGATGGGTCAAAATATTCGTAAATATAAAGACTTGTTAATGCAATTTAGAGCTGACTCTTTCATTTGACTGAAAATATTGTCATTTATGAAGCATTTATGAAGACTTTACACTGAGCTACGCTACAAACTGAGAAATATTTCCGAAATCCCACATGACCTGCTCTATAACATAATCTGATGTAATGCAGACTTTACTCTTCTGCTCATTTGGGATGTCTCGTTCGGTTTTAGTACAGAGACACCAAGAGTACACAGACAGGAGCGCAGATGGTGGACACTTGACCTTTGACCTCGGCTCGTACCTTGAGTGTCTTGCGAAGGGTGAATATTTCAGCGCCGAGTGTGGTGTTTTCATGGATCGCTCTCTCCTTCTGCTCACGCTCATTATCAGCATGTGTCAGAGCCTGGGTCAGTTCACTGTCAAACCTGCAAACACACACACGCACACACCAAATGCATATTCAGTCAGCCAGCGAGTGAGGTGTTGAATATTAATGAGCTGTATGCAGATGAGATTATCATTAAGTCAGGTTGAGGAAACTGCATCGTGTAACACAGTGTGTTTCATGCAGCAAGCATCTGATATTCATACTTTACTTTGTCACCAAAAACCATGTTTCATAGTTTTAGGCTGCTTTCACACCTGTAGATCGATTGTTTTGCACCGAAACAGGGATTCAAATTGCTACAATGTTTCTTTTTCTTATTGGTGCGGTTTGCTTTCACACAGCAAAGTTTCTAAATGGACCAAAAGAGTTCAAACAAGTCACATGCGAGTAAACTCTCCTCACACTGGTTAGAGTTTCAGGGTTTATTTTTTATTGGGATTCCACTCAGCTGTCATATGTTGTTTTAATAAGCTTTATAAGTGAAAGGTGCACTTTAATTTTAAATGGTGACACCCACAGACATCGTCACCAAATATAAATCAGAGGTAAGAATTTCTCATGCAGAGCCTCATTTCAGTTGTCAAGGGTTGACAAATATATCTACTGAATCAATCTATCTATTGCCCGTCATGTTTTGTAAAATTTAATTAGTTATTTTAAAATAAGAATAAGACTTTTAATAATTTTTTTTTACTTTTCATTATTACATTTGAGCTTAAAAAAAAAGATGGCTAGAGTTCTGCATTAAATTCTAGAGTGAAATAATCGATGAAGCGAGACTGCAGTCAGATCATGAAGCAGATCAATGTTGATCTTTCTTTCCAGGTGTCAGTGCAGAAATGAACAACAGGCCTAATGCAACATATCATAAGTTTAAAACATATTAAAAATATCAGATCTTAATTTTGGTCAATTTTCCTAACGGATAAACAGCACTCTGTTTATCTCTTTGTTCCGAGAAAATGTTATTCTTATTATTATTTCTTTTCTTTATTGCGCATTGTATATGCCTTTTTCTTTGTCCCGCCTCCTGGTTGTTTTTTTGAATCATCCCATAAGTTCCCATTCTGGCGTGATTCGCGTTCTGATTGGCTTCTGGTTTTGGAGGCCTGTATAAAAAGGAACATGCGGCAGGGAGCTCATTCGTGTTGCGACCGTTGCTGGGAGTGGAGCTCCTGGATTTCCCTTACCCCTCCGGCCGACGACCAATATTCAATCTTGTTACCTTTGTTCATACGTTTAATCTTTTTGAGAGTTTTGATTACTTTTGACTATGTTTATGTTTAGGGATAAAGGTAAGCTTCTTGTATTTTTCTTTAAATATTTATAGGTAATTTAGTTCATTTACTTCACAGATTCTTTTGTTTGTTATTTTGGCCTGGGTTAACCCTGAAGAGATGCTCACTTAAAACGGACTATTTTTCTACAATAAATCTATTCAATTACTCTCAACTGAGTGTCCGAGTTTGGTTGTCGACTGAAGGGGATCTTTTGTCTTAAGTTTTTGTTTTGTTTGGGAAATCCACCACCCCAACACATTTGTTTTTCCGTTTATTATGCCCATGTTGTTTTCCCCTAGACTTGGGGCGTAATACTCTTCATATAGCCGTATATATGGTTATTACATAACCATAATATAACCTGGTTCTTATTGCATTCTCACTACAATCGATTTGCTCCAGAGTTCGTTTCAATCGAGCCGAGCCCACCTCATTCAGGCGATATCGGACTGAATGCTTTGGCGTGGAACCGAGCGTGATTGCTGGATTCACATATGCCAAACGAACTGAGCTCCAGGTACCCAAACAAATGTCTAGGTGTGAAAGCACCCTTAGATAACAACAACACTGATCAAGATTATACATGGCCCTAAATTAAATGTTTGGGGCAATAAAAAAACTTGAGTAGCATAAGCAAAATATTTATGGCCGCAAATAGAAAAGTCTATCTTTTCATACGATTGTATACATTTTTTAAAATGCATAAGTCATGCCATATCACCAGCACTGCATTCAAATATTTAAAATATTAATATTAATAAATATATATATATTTAAATATAAAAACACACACAAAAACAATTATCACAGTATCATTTGAAATTTACTCTATATGCTAATTGTTTGTGTATAGTCTTAAAACAGCAGCATATAGAAAAGATTATTTACAACCGGGGTCTCAAACTGCCGGCCCATGGGTCATTTTTAGCACCCCTCCGGCCCACAACTGACGTCAAAAATATAACGAGATTCGACCCGCCTAAACATACATTTTTGAATCACTATCATTGTTGTGCAGTGACGTCTAGCCCATAGACTGTAAAAGATATGGACGTAGTATTTGTGACGTCACCCATAGGTTTCTGAAGAACGCAAAAGAAGCTACCAGTAGGCGTGGCCAACCATCATTTTGTCTGCGCGTCATCGCACCAACCGGGGGATACCAAACAAGGGCAAAGAGGCGGAGAGTGAGCAGAGCCACAGACGCATGCTGGCATTTTGCTTAGACTGTCTTACCTATGGGAGAAACGCTTAATACTTCATCACCTGCGACTCGTTTGTGTTCTGACCACATGTGCATGCAAGACTATTGATGAAATCCAGGCATAACACTGTATGACAACACTTCAGATGACTGTTCTAGAGCCTACAGCTGATCAATCTGTCAGATTCTGGAGTGCATTACAGCTCTAAAGAACATTAGAAATGATCTTAAATAAAACAAATACATTCACTGTAAAAAATAAATCCGTAAAATTTACGGTAAAAAACCGGCAGCTGTGGTTGCCAGTATTTAACCGTAAAAAATACGGTACAAATCGCAAAAGTAATTTCTCATTTTTACAGTAAACTACCGTATTTTATTCATTTATAGAGGTAATATGTCTGTATTTTAAATTAGCAACATCTACACATCTTTTGTTACACAGATAGACATGATAACACAGCCATATGCAGGTGGTGATGAGAAAGTTCACACATCACAAACAACTTTACCCACAATCAGAAAAGTGTATCAGTGTAAAGAAGGTGCTCAGTGTCATTCACACAGCTACTAAACACCAGTATGGTAACACGCATAAAATTAAAGTCATGAAATAAACATTGTTTATCAACATTAGATGTAACATAACTCACTAACATACATTACTGATGGGGAAACAACTAAAAAGATCCATAGTGATGTCAACAAAAAGCATAAAAAGTGATGTGCCATGCAGAGAATTCTGGGAAAGTCAATTTATGGTTATTCGCCGTATATATTAAGGAAACATACTGTTAACCAGTTTACGGATTTGTACTGTAGCAATTTTACAGTTTTTTACCGTTGAAATCACAGCCATTTTTTTACAGTGTTTATAGAGATGGTAAATAAGTATATAAATTCATTCACCTGGGAAATGGAGGCCACGTGAATGGTTTGTGAACACAATTAAGTGCACACAGCATGCCATATCATCTGATAATTGTAGGAAATAATTCTAAAAAGCAACCGACTGTGTAAAGCCACATAAAACAACACAGAAATACGATGTTCAGCCACATATTTTGGTTGAGAAACTTATTAATGAATTTGAGTTGGATCGTATGCTTGTAGGTTGGATTTTAGACTTTCTTGTCCAGAGAACACAGAGGGTTAAAGTAAATAATTGTTTCTCTAAATGGTTGGTGTCATCTACGGGGTCACCTCAAGGTTGTGTCCTTTCTCCTGTTTTATTTATTCTGTACACAAATAGTTATAGGAGTATTTTTAGTAATAGGTACATTTTCAAATTTGCTGGCGATTCTGTAATTGTTAGTTTGTTAAGTGAGGAAGACTCCACGCATGGTCCTGTAATTGATGATTTTTCCAGCCGGTGTCAGGAGGCTTTCTTACAGGTGAATATTCTTAAGACTAAAGAGATGACTAGTGATTTTAATTCTAAGAGAAGACTGATTAAGGGTAAGCAAACAAGTTTTAATGGAGTGGGTGTTGAGAGTGTGGATCAGTATAGGTATTTGGGAACTGTTTTAGATAATAAATTGTCCTTTTCTGTTAATACTAATATTTTGTGTAAGAAGGGGCCACAAAGACTATACTGCTTACAGAAATGAAGATCTTTTAATATAGATAAATCACTCATGTGCATGTTTTACAGTTCATACATTCAGTCACTGTTATCCTTTTCTTTGCTTTGTTGGTTCAATTCTCTAAGTGTGAAAAATAAGAGTTGCTTGGAGAAAATTGTGAACCTAGGAGGGAAAATAACAGGGAGAAAACAGATGAGCATGGCTCAGTTATACCATGGAAAAGTTTTGAGTAAAGCTCAGAGTATTCTGTCAGATGATTCCCATCCTATGCACCACGAGTTTTATCTTCTCCCCTCTGGTATTCGATATAGAACTCCTATTAGTAAAACAAATCGCTTTAAACTTTCATTCATCCCCTCAGCTGTAAAGTTTTTAAATTTAGGGTAGAATTGTACTGTACAATGTGGTTTTGTGTATTATGTGTGACATGCTTGTATGCTGCAACCAAATTGCCTTCGGGAAATGAATAAAGACTGACTGACTGACTGACTGATGTATATGCCAAGATCAGCGGCTAATCAGCCGGAATCAGCTAAGGTGAAGTGACGGCGACCAGCGAGACCTAGCTGTCACTCGAGTGGCCACGCCCTTAATTATTAGACTTAATATAACTTAATATGAACGAAACGGATAAGTTCTAAAAAAATTCACCCCCTCACAGTTGTCACGAAGGGTAATATTAGCTATATGAACCAAAATCGTTCTTTGTACCAGGCTGTAAACACCTTTTTTTCTGCTGTAAAGTCGAGAGGGGTCTGGATGCAGACCTGGTGCACTGCAATCTGAGCTGCATCCAATACTTTTTAATGTGCTCACATAACCCCACCCCTAACCCTACCCGTCACAGTGACGTCACTCACTCCATTTGAGTGCATTGTGTCTGACATTGCATCGCTGAGTGATGCAATCTCAGCTTGCATCATAAAGGCTGCATCCAGATATTATTGGTAATACTATTTGCTCTACATGGAGCCAGGACTAGTGGAATTTCGATGAATTGCAGTTTCAGTTTCTTCCGTATTAGCTTCATGAGGGAGAGTGGGAGGTTGCTGCTTGGTCTAGCCACTTGTGGTTTTGACCCGCCACCTAGTCGACATTTCAAGTACTGCATTCAGATTACATTTACTTTCATTTTCTCTCAGTGTATGGTCGAGTGTAGTTTTATTTCTGTGACTGACTTAAACGTTAAAATATATGTCCGTAAGTGCTCTATTTTTATTAAAGCTCTATATTTGTAAACATTCAAGGGTTGCTTGATTATTATAAGCTTTATACCCACCTGTATTTTGTAAACACTTCTTCATGGCTTACACATTATGCTGGTGGTGTAACAAATATGATCAGTTTGCTAATATTGGATTCAAATGGTCCCATTTAATAGATTTTCCTTATATGCTTATTAAGATTTGCATAAAAACTATGTACATTAGTAAAATTGTACTGCTGATTGAATTGAACTTGTTAAAGTAAATATGAATATGTACATGCTTTCCCCCTCTGTGTTGTAGTTTTACAAAAAATAAAGATATTGAGAAAAACAATTGCCAGTAAAGTCACTTAAGTCAGTGGTTCCCAACCTTTTGTTGCCTGAGACTCCCTTTTCCCCTGGAAAATATTGTAAGGCCCCCCTCCACATTTAATGATATTATCGCTCATATAAGTTTGCAGTAATGATGACATAAATGTTGTTTTCAAACAAACTGTATGTTTATTACTATATCTAGATATGCTTGTGCACAAATAACAGCCTAATGTACAATATAAAAGCAAAACATCAGTAGGCCATTTGTAACTGAAAAACGTAAACCTTTAGCCTTTATATTGGCCCTATTTGAAATTCAATAACAAAAATATCAGTATTCACACTGGTGTATAAGGGAAAAATAATATAGGCTATTACAATTTAAATCTTGCATGTTACTTGTTATGCTCTACCAATTAGTGTGAGGATTGCTGCGGGGCGAATCAGTGAGACTCTATCTTTTTTGTGGGGGACGGATTACAATTTGTCCATTTTTGGTCAGCTAGGGCAGTGGTTCTCAACCTTTATATCACCACGAACCGGTCAACGCTTGACCATTTTACCGCACCTTGGGGGGGGGTTCGGTGTTTTGTAGGTTGCTAAGCGACCATTAACCGTTTTCTCAGAGGATGACAAGCTGACAAAACATTGCCGTCACTCTGATACGAGTTTTATTTATGGAGAAAATTTCAAAGCACTGCAGTGTTTGGGTGTTCTGTGTTTGTCTGAGATAATTAGTCTACCGAAATATGAATATTCCATACAAGCTGAAGCTGATCGGTCAATTCTTGTCACGTGACTCGCGGTGTGCTTGCAGGATTCGTTGGCACAAGCGTGTCACGCCACTTGTGTAAACTCTAGAAATACGCAATATGCGAACAGTTCCTAAAAGGCCACCATCATTTGCGATCTCCATCAGTTGATCTTCTTGCACAGACATGGTAGATTCACCTGATATTTTGACAAATGGGTTGCGAATCCAGTTCGTGGGTCGTTCACTGGGCCCCCTTAGCAAAGAAACTTTCCAAAGAAGTCTGTTTTTCACTCATTTTGCTGCTAGTGGGTTAAATTTGGGTGCTCAAGTGACCGAGATGTAACCGAGAGAATACTGTCATTTTTCTAAATAAAAGATCGTTCAGACTCAGATAATAAATAAAACAGAAATAATTAATGATTTCTTGTGCAGCTTTGTACCAATTGATCCACGAACCAGTACCGTTCATAAAATGAACTAAGGCAACATGATCATTCTCCTAATTGTCCACTGCTAAGAATTTTTTTTAAATATGACGCGACCCCCCAGAGAGCTCGCTAAGGCCCCCTTGTGGGCCGGGACCTCCCTGTTGGGAACCGCTGACTTAAGTTACCCAATCTGCTTTTCTGCTGTTCTTACGCTATTAAGACAATACAATTGGTTGGGACAGAATAATATTTAGTATGCCTGTTATTTGTAGTATTTTCACAACAATTTAAACTCCCCCTTTCAATATGTACTATAAGAAACAAAAAGCTGGAGTTCTGACTGCATATACTCTTTGGAAGACTGACTGAGTGTGTTTAATGCACGGCCATACACACAACCACAGATGTATTTCAGCAGCTGATGTGTGACACGATAAACGTGCTGATTTGCATCATCACTGATGACAGATAATGCCTGAAATATAAACGTCATGTCTGTTGTCCTAAGATGCATCAATTATGTCAGGTTTCCACTTTTTTCTTGTGCTTGAATGTTAAAACGGCTCTCCTATGAAGTGTTAGTCACTGAAATGGCCCCCTGCCAATTTAAGTTTGAGACCTCTGACTTACAAAATTATTTTGATATATATGATGTTTAACTTTTAGTATTACATTTAACACAGCTAAAAGGCTGTTTGACTCAAATTTAAAATAATTAAAAGAGTTGATATCATCTATGCGTTGAGATCTTATGTAGAATTGAGTAATTAAATAATGAAGTAACTTTTCAGGCAATGCAATTAGAAAATGAATTTAAATCTATATGTTATGATGGTAATCTTAATGACGGTAATCATTTAATCATAGTAATTATATACATATATATACAGGGTTTTACATTAACACCTGCCAACCCGCCAAATGCGGGTAGATTTCGGTTGTGGCGGGTTAGACAGCCACTCCCACTAGCCACTTTGGCTGGCTGAAACTCATTTTTAAATTGCCAGTGCTGGCTTGTCGTCACTACAGATTATGATCGTTTGTCTATATGCGTAATGTGACCTTGTGATCAAAAGAAAGCAGGTGAATAACAAATGAGAGGATCATGCGCACGATGAGACATGCTTTCCTCACTCACTGATGAGGGCTTTAGTGTTGCGCGCACAGATGATTCGATGCGTGCGAGTGTTTAAAAGCTCCTGTGCCGTTTCCTCACTCGAAGCAACCGTGCCTGGAAAAGAAACTAGTGCGATGCTCGTGCACCCACAGTCCTTCAAGGACTGGAGATTCTTTGTAAGCAGCAGCAGTTGTTGTCGCTTTCGCTTTATTTTTGTTAATATAGTTTATTAATCATCCTTTACAATAATATTGCTTTAATATGTTGTTGTATGCATAGTTAACTGGTGATCTGGGAGCCAGAACAGACCACTGTGCAGAGTTTTAGATGCGTGAGAATATATATCAGGGCTATTCAATTAGTTTGTCACGGGGGCCAGTTCATGAAAAGCATCCCAAACGAAGGGCCGGAGAGACATGACTTGCAATATAAGTGATGACACAACTGCATATAAGAGCCCATATGTTGTATTTTTGCTCCTTTAGACACCCACGTTGTATTTGTCTACATTAAAATGTTAATATATTGTGTTTTGAAACTATATAATATCACTGCATTGTACAATAAGTTTTTTTAACAAACATTCAAATGTTGTATTTCACAGCACAACAAAATCAGTGTATTACTGAAGTAGGCTTCTTCTACACTCAGATACGTTCATATGTTCTGTTTTGAACTGCATAACAATTATGGATGCAACAATTATAGATTTTGGTTGTAGGATTATATAGTGTGAAGAATAATCAGTGTTTCACAGTTATCACGTCTAATGTAAATTTAAGCTTTATATTAGCTAGATTTAGATCTGGACATCCCTAACTAATATTAAAAAACCTTTAAAAGGCATTTTCATTAGTAATAGTTTTTATGCTGAAGGTTTTTCTGTGCTTATAGGGCTACACAATTTAATTATGTGTGTGTTTATAGAGAGGAACGGGAGAAAATAATATAATAATAATTGTTATGAAGGTCGGCGCCAATATTTAGATTAACTGTTGTTATCATCTGCGTTCATACATACATAATAATTTTAATAATAGTTCGTCTAACATGTCTTTTGTTTACATTGCACTGAAAGCTAAGCACAACTCTCACCGCTACAGCATGAGATGTTTTCTACTGCGTGCGCCCAGACAGCCGCGAGCGCGTTGCTCCGCTTGCATATTGGCATATATTCTTACGACATAACAAACTTGCGCGCGGGAAAGACGTGATATGGGAACGGCCCGCGGCTATAGTTATTACAGCGTGCGTGCGTATTAACTTCGGTGGACAAGCTCGGAACTTTAAACTAGCGCACAGTTGGCAACTTGGCGTAACTTTGTTCAGCAGTTTCGTTTCGTGCGGCAGAACAGAAATGCAGAAATGCGGCTTAGAGAAGCCTTTACGATTAATTAACCGTGACGAATTAAAGCGCAGTTAATAGTGAAATCGGTTAATCGTTGCATCCCTAATAACGATATCAGTGCATTGTACAAAAGACCTTTTCTACAAACATATTCAAATGTATTCGGCTGCTCTCGCCACTGTCAGGTGACTCACGCTCTGCGCAGCTCGTGCTGTATTGAACAGACGCACGTCACTTCATAACTATAGCGGCCGTTTTTTGACTGAACTAAATTTATTCTTGATGTCTTGGTCACACTATTTGGAGGGCCAGAACAAATTGCCTCGGGGGCCGGGTTTGGCCCGCGGGCCGCCAATTGAATAGCCCTGATGTATATATTTTAAATGTCAGCTGTTTTGTTGAATAAAACGTGTATGTATACAGCATTATTTTGCTTGTTTTGTTAAAATTTGTGGCAAGGAAATAATGAGTTTGGTGTGGCCAGAAAAAAAGGTAAATCCTTATTGTGTTGAGCCCTGAAAAGTGAAAATGGCGAGTGGCTAGTAACGGTGTAACGGTAACGGTGGAAAACTACTAGCCACAGTGGCTGCTGATCTAAAAAGTTAATGTCAAGCCCTGCATATATATTATATTTGTACATGTTTAAATGTTCCTAAAACATGTATGCAGATGAGCCAGACCTCCTCTGTTTCCTGTCCAGCTCGTGAGCACGGCCCTGCAGGCTGTCAGTGAGCACGCGGGCGTCCTGCAGGTCAGAGGTCAGCCGTCTGCAGTGGCGCTTCAGCTCTGTTACTGTGCGTTTAGACTGATCCAGCTGAGACTGCAGATCCTGGACCTGCCACACAGGGGAGACACAGACACATGATTATACTGGGTTACTGAGTGCAGCGCACAGGATAATTATAATACACATCTCATTTGTTTACATTTAGCTCTTACAGTTGTTCTCAATTGATTTGACACATTTGTCTTGACATTCTTTAAACTCTGAGTGCAAATGTCAATACACTTTGCTGGAACTTCAGAACTTTATTGCATTTATTGCAAACCTAGTTACAGTGTCAGTAATAATAACCTAGTATTGGCCACCAAAACATAAAGTGTGTTTGTCATTGTGTGAGTCACACCGCTCATAATGATTAGTTGTTTTTCACCATGATGGTCAATCACAGAAATTAAGGTTTTAAAAATGTGAATCTGTTGAAAAGAGTCAATAGTACATAGAAAAAAGCACAGTTGTGTTTATAAAGTGCATTTATTTTTGTATGAATGTATTACATATATAGGGCGACACGGTGGCGCAGTGGTTAGCACAATCGCCTCACAGCAAGAAGATCACTGGTTCGAGTCCCGGCTGGGTCAGTTGGCGTTTCTGTGTGGAGTTTGCATGTTCTCCCCGTGTTGGCGTGGGTTTCCTCCGGGTGCTCCGGTTTCCCCCACAAGCCCAAACACATGCGCTATAGGTGAACTGATTAACTAAATTGGCTGTAGTGTATGAGTGTGTATGGGCGTTTCCCTGTACTGGGTTGCAGCTGAAAGGGCATCCGCTGCGTAAAACATATGCTGGATAAGTTTGTGGTTCATTCCACTGTGGCGACCCCTGATTAATGAATGAATGAATTCATTTATTCATTTTCTTTTCGGTTTAATCCCTTCATTAATCAGGGGTCGCCACAGCGGAATGAACCACCAACTTATCCAGCATATGTTTTACACAGCGGATGCCCTTCAGCTGCAACCCATCACTGGGAAACACCCATACACACTCATTCACACACATACACTACGGACAATTTAGCCAACTCAATTCCCCTATAGCACTTGTCTTTGGACTGTGGGGGAAACCGGAGCACCCGAAGGAAACCCACACCAACACGGGGAGAACATGCAAACTCCACACAGAAATGCCAACTGACCCAGCTGAGGCTTGAACCAGCAACCTTCTTGCTGTGAGGTGATCGTGCTACCCACTGTGCCACCGTGACATCCCTTGCTTGTCCAATTTCTGTATATTGAATATGTCTTATATTTCCACAAATAAACAAAAAATACTACAAAATAAATATTCTTGGAGACATCCTGGCGCTCTTGTTGGTCAGGCCAGAGATTACACTTCTTTTAACTTCTCTTTCATGAGCACATCATGTGGAATTAGAGGGCATTTGCCAATTTAGCTAACGTTACAAACACTGTCAATCTCAGATATTTATGCTGTAAACATGGCCGTACACAAATGTTTGATAACTGAATGGATTGTTTTGACTGTGATTGCTTACACAATGAAAAATGATGGAGAAGCTGTGAAGAGTTGCACAGTTTTGATCAACAAGCCATATGCAAATCATTCATTCATTTTCTTTTCGGCTTAGCCCTTTTATTTATCAGGGGTCGCCACAGCGGAATGAACCACCAACTTATCCAGCATGCCCTTTCAGCTGCAACCCAGTACTAGGAAACACCCATACACACTCATTCTCTCTCACACACACACACACACTACAGCCAATTTAGTTAATCAAGTCCCCTATAAGGGCGTCACGGTGGCACAGTGGGTAGCACAATCGCTTCACAGCAAGAAGGTCACTGGTTCGAGTCCCAACTGGGTCAGTTGGTGTTTCCATGTGAGGTTTGCATGTTCTCCCCGTGTTGGCGTGGGTTTCCTAAGGGTGCTCCGGTTTCCCCCACAGTCCAAACACATGCGCTACAGGGGAATTGATGAACTAAATTGGCTGTAGTGTATGAATGTGTGTGTGAATGAGAGTGTATGGGTGTTTCCCAGTGTTGGGTTGTGGCTGGAAGGGCATCTGCTGTGTAAAACATGTGCTGGACAAGTTGGCAGTTCATTCCGCCGTTGTGACCCCTGATTAATAAAGGGACTAAGCAGAAGGAAAATGAATGAATGAATTCCCCTATAGTGTTTGGACTGTGGGGGAAACCGGAGCACCCGGAGGAAACCCACGCCAACACAGGGAGAACATGCAAACTCCACACAGAAACGCCCAGCCGGGACTCTTGCAACCTTCTTGCTGTGAGGCCACAGTGCTAACCACTGAGCCACCGTGTCGCCCATATGCTATTATTTTTGTCCAACTCCAGACCGTTGTACTTACTGTTTGGACACATGTGCCAAAGCATTTGCAATTTTCTTTAATTAATAATAAATGATGTTGTAATAACAATAACAAGCTGCTGTACAATGCACAATTCAATCTGTAACGCAATATGTTCTGTCCTTCAGTGGATGTGTTATACTTTACACCAAACAAGTGGATCTAATTGGATTTTGATTGTAAACCTTAAATAAAAGTGAAGTTATTTTTAATTTTATGTTAACTTTTTTTTAGTTCTTACTCTCTCAAAATCATTCTGCATTAATCTGCAGATTTTGTCTGGTCCTGACAATGAGCAATGCACTTCTTACTGTTTTTATTGATGTACATTAACATTAATGAATAAGTGGCCTGTTTGAGTTCACACACATTTTTACTACTAAAATTTCAGGACTTTTCCAAAACTTTCAGCTAAATATTCATGACCCAATGTTTTTTGTAATGTCTACATACACCTGATAAATAAGAAAAAAACTGCACATTCAGATTTATTACAGAGGGCAACATAGTGGCTCAGTGGTCAGCACTGTTGCCTCACAGCAAGCAAGTCACTGGTTCGAGTCTCGGCTGGGTCAGTTGGCGTTTCTGTGTGGAGTTTGCATGTTCTCCCTGTGTTGGCGTGGGTTTCCTCCGGGTGCTGTGTGGGTGTGTATGGGTGTTTCCCAGTACTGGGTTGCAGCTGGAAGGGCATCTGTTTTGTAAAACATATGCTGGAATAGTTGGCGTTTCATTCCGCTGTGACGACCTCTGATAAATAAGGGACTAACCCGAAAGAAAATGAATGAATGAAATTTATTACAGCATATCAAACAATATACAGTTGAAACCAGAAGTTTACATACACTCTAAAAAAAGGAACATAACCATTTTTTTTAAATATCTGATGGTAAGTCAAACTAAACTTTTACTATTTTAGTTCTGTTAGGATTACCTAAATCATTTACATTTGCTAAATGCCAGAATAATGAGAGAATTTTTTTTGAGACTTTTTTATTAATTTCTAGACAGTCAAAAGTTTACACACATTTCCTTGGTATTTTTTAGCTTTTCTTTTAAACTGTATAACTTTGGTCAAATGTTTTGAGTATCCTTCCACAAGCTTCTCACAATAGTTTGCAGGA
This sequence comes from Danio kyathit, assembly GCA_903798195.1. Classification (NCBI taxonomy): domain Eukaryota; kingdom Metazoa; phylum Chordata; class Actinopteri; order Cypriniformes; family Danionidae; genus Danio; species Danio kyathit. The sequence goes on along the minus strand of LR812528.1, from coordinate 52,214,061 downwards.
CTTTTGGCCCATTCCTCCTGACAGAATTGGTGTAACTGAGTCAGATTTGTAGGCTGTCTTGCTCGCACAAGCTTCTTCAACTCTGCCCACAAATGTTCTATAGGATTGAGCTCAGGGCTTTGTGATGGTCACTCCAAAACATTCACTCTGTTGTCCTTAAAGCACATTTGAACTAATTTGGCAGTATGCTTAGGGTCATGGTCTGTTTGGAAGACCCATTTGTGGCCAAGTTTTAACATCCTGGCTGATGTCTTGAGATGTTGCTTCAGTATTTCTACATAATGTTCTTTCTTCATGATGCCATCTATGCTGTGAAGTGGACCAGTCCCTCCTGCAGCAAAACAGCCCCACAACATGATGCTGCCGCCCCCATACTTCACAGTCGGGATGGTGTTCCTAGGCTTGTAAGCTTTCCCCTTTGTCCTCCAAATGTAACACTGGTCATTATGGCCAAACAGTTCAATCTTAGCTCCATCAGACCACAGGACATGTCTCCAAACATTAGTCTTTTTCCAGTGTAATTTAGCAAATTGTAATCTGGCTTTTGTGTTGATTCTGGCTTGTTGATTTCCCATGTTGTCACACAAGGAAGCAGTGTGTTTGAGGTTTTCCTTCAATACTATTCTACAGTTGTGCCTCCAATTAACTCAAATGTTGTCAATTAGCCAATCAGAAACTTCCAAAACCTTGACACCATCATCTGAGCTTTTTCAGAGGCAGAATAATCTTATTGTATGTAAACTTGACTTTCAAGAAAAATATTTCTCATTATTCTGCTATTAAGCATCACAGAAACAAATGTGATAATCCTAACTCACCTAAAAGAGGAAAAGTTTAGTCACATTAACTTCTGACTTTTTTTTTTAAATGCTTATGTGCCTTTTTACACAGTGTATGGAAACTTCTGGTTTTAGTTGTATGTCGTTTCTATTTATTTTTATATCTGTAAAATAGCTTTTAGAGTATCTTGCTGTCTGTGTGAACATTTTTGAAATGTTGGCTTGTGTAAGAATAGTACCACTGAGCCTTTAGCACCCACAGTATCTTCCCTCTGTAGTTAGAGACCACACTCAAAATGTTTCTTGACTTACAGTGAAAGAGAGGTGCAGGTGATACTGTGGATTTCCTTTTTTACCCCACGCAGAGAACGTCACGTGAAGGGATTAACAGCGCAGTTGTATTTAAAATGTACCCAATATTATCATCTCAAATATATTCAAGTACACAGATATTTGTCAAACAATTTTCCATGATTTGTTTTTCCAAAACTTTTTCAGGCCTGGAAAATGCCTTGTTAAAATTCCATGACTCTTCCAGGTTTTCCAGGACTGTATGAACCCTGGTTTGTGGTCATAATAAAGGTAATAATGAACAGACCTTTGTGTCCAGCAGCTGCCGGCCTTTTTTCTCTCCCTCCAGTCTTTCCTCTGTCTGCCGCAAACGCCTGCGCAGAAACTCCACCTCCGTCTGCGCACACTCCAGCTGCAGCTGCAGTTCACTCTCTACACAAACACATACACACACACACACACTCTTTATCTGTCCTCCTCCAACATGTCTGACCGCATCTCTATGGAGTGAAATCTGTGCCAATATTTCACACACAAATCCAGCATTTTGCAAACAAACAGGATCTGCTTTGTAAAGAATCACTCGAATCACAGAAATCTCTTTGCAAAAACAAGTCAGTCTGAGCAAAACCCAGTGGTGTTAACAAATAAACATGTTGTGTTTTACAAATATAGATCATATTTCATTAATACATACAGTCCATCTGCATGTAAATGCATATAGCCCTTGAACAAACACCAAATCTAGAGCATACAGCTGAATACCTGTGGATTTTCTCACAAATGCATTCATTCAGATTTACTCTCAAACACATCCAGACAAATTTTCTCACAAATGCACTTAGGCCATTTCCTCCACCAGGAGAGCAGTTTGTTTGTTGTTTGTTTGTGAGTCGAGCGATTCTTTGCAAAGCAGATCCTGTTTGTGTGCAAAATGCTGGATTTGTTTGTGAAATATTGCCTGAAACATTTCGCTCTCTACATCTCCGCTTAACTCAGTGTTACCTGTGGCCACTCCACCGAGAGCTTCTCTATTCTTCACTTTCTGCTTTTCTTCCTCTAACTGCCTCTCCAGGGCCTCCAAAGACACTTTACTCTGCTCCACACGACTCTGAGAATAAACACACACAACAGACTTACTGGCCCTCTTCTGAAATCCTAATTAAAAAAAAAAAACATTTCCCAGGTGCTGTATAAATTTGCTGTGAAATCAAAGTTTTCTCTTCTTATTTTGATATGTATACAGTAGTGCTTGTTATAAACAATGTATCTGTGCACTTCATTATTTTGTAAAAATGTACTTTGCCTCATAAACTTTAATCAAATACCAGAAATCCTTCCTTCCCCCTCAAAACATCTTCTTTACTTCCTAGTCACATGGGTGTGGATATCAGTAATTTAGGGCGAGGCTATTAGTCTTTACAACAGGGCTATAAGTAATTTAGGGCAGGGCTATCAGTCCTTTACAGCAGTGCTTTCATTAATTTAGGGTGGGGCTATCAGTAATTTAGGGTGGGGCTATCAGTCCTTTAGGATGGGGCTAACAGTAATTTAGGGCGGGGCTATCAGTAATTTAGGGTGGGGCTATCAGTAATTTAGGGCGGGGCTATCAGTCCTTTAGGATGGGGCTAACAGTAATTTAGGGTGGGGCTATCAGTTCTTTACAGCAGGGCTTCCATTAATTTAGGGCGGGCTATCAATAATTTAGGGTGGGGCTATCAGTCTTTACGGTGGGGCTATCTGTAATATAGGGTGGGGCTATCAGTCCTTTAGGATGGGGTTAACAGTAATTTAGGGCGGGGCTATCAGTAATTTAGGGTGGGGCTATCAGTAAATTAGTGTGGGGCTATCAGTAATTTAGGGCGGGGCTACCAGTTCTTTACGGCAGGGCTTCCATTAATTTAGGGCGGGGTTATCAGTAATTTATGGCAGAGCTACCAGTTCTTTACGGCAGGGCTTCCATTAATTAAGGGCGGGGCTATCAGTAATTTATGGCAGAGTTACCAGTTCTTTATGGCAGGGGTTCCATTAATTTAGGGCGGGGCTATCAGTAATTTAGGACAGGGCTACCAGTTCGTTACGGCAGGGTTTTCATTAATTTAGGGCGGGTCTATCAGTAATTTAGGGCGGGGCTATCAGTAATTTAGGACAGGGCTACCAGTTCGTTACGGCAGGGTTTTCATTAATTTAGGGCGGGTCTATCAGTAATTTAGGGTGGGGCTATCAGTAATTTATGGCAGGGCTACCAGTTCTTTACGGCAGGGCTTCCATTAATTTAGGGTGGGGCTATCAGTAATTTAGAGTGAGGCTATCAGTCTTTATGGTGGGGCAATCAGTAATTTAGGGCGGGGCTATCAGTCCTTTAGGATGGGGTTAACAGTAATTTAGGGCGGGGCTATCAGTTCTTTACGGCAGTACTTTCATTAATTTCGGGCAGGTCTATCAGGAATTTAGAGTGAGGCTATCAGTAATTTAGGGCAGGGCTACCAGTACTTTACGGCAGGGCTTCCATTAATTTAGGGCTATCAGTAATTTAGAGTACAGCTATCAGTCTTTACAGTGGGGCTATCAGTAATTTAGGGCAGGGCTATCAGTTCTTTACAGCAGGGCTTTCATTAATTTAGGGAGGGGCTATCAGTCCTTTAGGATGGGGCTAACAGTAATTTAGGGCAGGCTATCAGTTCTTTACGGCAGGGCTTTTATTTATTTAGGTTAGGGCTATACGTCCTTAAGGGTGGGGCTATCATATATGTATATAATGTTCATAGTACATCCATTTATAAATATCACCATAGTTTTTCTATAACTGCACTTTATAACTTATACCCGTATCCTGCACTTGCTGCTATTGCACTCCTGGTTAGACCTAAACTGCATTTCGTTTCCTTGTACTTGTACATGTGTAATGACAATAAAGTTGAATCTAATCTAATCTAATCAATAATTTAGGGAAAGGCTATCAATCTCTGTGGCAGGGCTTTCATTAATTTAGGGTGGGGCTATCAGTAATTTAGAATGGGGCTATCAGTCCTTTACAGCTGGGCTTTCATTCATTTAGGGTGGGGCTATCAGTCCTTTAGGGTGGGGCTATCAGTAATTTAGAATGGGGCTATCAGTCATTTACAGCTGGGCTTTCATTCATTTAGGGTGGGGCGATTAGTTGGTGTCTCATTTCTACTCTGAACTCATCTATTCACCAATCTTTCTTCATTTTGTTAGCAATGCCCATCATTCAACATTCCAATCGGTTCCTAAAAACAAAATCATGTACGGCTCTATATTTATTTTCTTATTTTAGGACTGTTTCAAGGGGATACATGTCACAATTGCAGAAAAAAGCCAATCTTACCTTCTATTTTATGGCGATTATTTAATTGAATTTTTTTCAACATATTTTTAAACACAAGAGTTTTAATAACAAATTTGTAAAAAGTTTGACAAATTTGTCTTTGCCATGATGATGGTATATAATATTTTACTAATTATTTTGATAGACACTAGTTACTAGTATTCAGCTTTAAGTGCAATTTAAAGGCTTAACTAGGTTAATTAAGGTAACTAGGTTAGGTTATTTAGGCAAGTCATTGCATAACAGTGCATAATAATAATATTGACCCTGAAAATCTTTTAAAAAATTAAAACAGCTTTTATCAAACCCAACTACAAAAGAAAAAATGTGTGAAAATACTGTGCAAACATGTGAACAGTATTATGGGCTGGTGGTACCTGCAGCTCCTTGCTCTCTTTGGCAAGTCTCAGTCTCTCGGTGCGCTCTGTGTCTAAAGCTTGACTCATGGCCTCTCCTCTGAACCGCTCATCACTTAACTCTGATATAACAGCTGTTACCTGCACACACATTAACAAACACACATTACACAAATGTAGACACACACACACATATATTAACACAAGAGCACATACAATGATACACACACACATACACATTAAAAAACATGCACAAACAGGCAGACACACACACAAACAAATTAACATGTGTACACATACATACACGCAGACACATAAAGACGTGCACACACACACAAACACACATATTAACACACACACACACACACACACAAGCACAACTGCAGACAAAAACACGCACACACAAAAATACACACACACATCATCTATCAGTGTCCCACTAAAGGAGCTGTTCATCCATCAGCAGCTCTCCTATGACAGAGATTAGCGTTTCACGAGCCGATCACTAGAGAGCTTGAATGTGTGTATGTGTGTGTGTGTGTGTGTGTGTGTGTGTGTGTGTGTGTGTGTGTGTGTGTGTGTGTGTGTGTGTGTTAATAAACTTTGACAGACAAGAACTCATGTCTAGTCATCCATCACAGTGATCTCTGGCTGCGAGGAAATCTGATTCTGCGGTTTCTGATTTAACAGCATAATTTCACACGTGCCTCAAAGAGCACAAACACACACACAAACACACACACACACACACACACACGCACACACACACGCATACACACACGCACGCACACACACACACCTTGGTCTCCAGGTTGTCTGCAGTTTGACGCAACTCATTTCGCTCCTTCTCCGACTTCTCCAGGCGCCGCCGCAGAGCTGTGATCTCATCCTGAACAAAACAACAACACACACAACACTGATCTGATGCACAACTTGACTGTATACAACACTAACCTGAGGAGCAACTTCACAACAGAACAAGAGACAGAGAGAGACACTCAATATTATACAATATACTGAAATATACACAGATATACAGATGATGGATGGATGGATATATAGGTGGATAGGTGGATGGATGGATGGATGGATGGATGGATGGATGGATGGATGGATGGATGGGTAGATATACAGATGGATGGATGGATATATGGATGAATGGATGGATGGGTAGATATATAGGTGGATGGACGGATGGGTAGATGGATGGATGGATGGGTAGATATACGGCTGAATGGATGGATGGATGGATGGGTAGATGGATAGGTAGATATATGGATGGATGGATGAATGGATGGATGGACAGGTAGATATATGGATGGATGGATGGATGGATAGGTAGATATATGGATGGATGGATAGGTAGATATATGGATGGATGGATAGGTAGATATATGGATGGATGGATGGATGGATGGGTAGATATATGGATGGATGGATGGGTAGATATATGGATGGATGGATAGATAGGTAGATATATGGATGGATGGATGGATGGATGGATGGATGGGTAGATATATGGATGGATGGATGGATAGGTAGATATATGGATGGATGGATGGATGGATGGATGGATGGATGGATGGACAGATGATGGATGGATGGATGGATGGATAGGTAGATGGATGGATGGGTAGATGGATAGGTAGATATATAGGTGGATGGATGGATGGATGGAAAGACAGATAGATGGATAGTTAGATATATAGGTGGATGGATGGATGATGGATGGATAGACAGATAGGTAGATATATAGGTGGATGGATGGATGGATGGATGGATGGGTAGATATATGGATGGATGGGTGGATGGATGGGTAGATGGATAGGTAGATATATGGATGGATATATGGATGGATGGATGGATGGATGGATGGATAGATAGATAGATAGATCAAATGATAGACAGAATAGATTGAACATCAGAACGATAGTTAGAATGCTAGATAGACACTAGATGAGCTGATCATTCACTGCTGTAACTGTGGTGTAACTGCGGTATAACTCTGCTGTACAGTGTGATGTGTCCTCTCTCAGTACCTCTTTAGATCGGAGCCTCTGGTCATCCATGTTGACGTCCAGCAGGGGGCGAGCTCTGCACAGCAGCTTCCACCAGCTCCAGCGGGACACTGCACTGAGCACCCGCACGTTTCTCTGAACACACCTCACTGCCATCTGCTGAACCTGATCCCAGAACAGCACACATTACACACACGCAGGACAGACCTCAGTACACACTGCTCTCAAGTTAAAGCTGCACTTTAATGGAAATCTGACAAACAATGCTTATGGGTCAATTATGCATTTTTTTTACTTGTTATGCATTCCCAAATGATGATGTTCATGGTTATTCTTGTGTTAAATGTATTACACTTGTTTGTGTTTACAAATCACTGGGCAAACTTTATGACTGAGAATTGAGAACTTATATGGGAATTCCATTTGTAAAGGACTGTAATTTTGGTTTAATTGAAGTGCTGTACTTATGTTGTGTTTGGGATTATGTGTAGCATCGTGTATGATGCATGGGTGAAAATGTGAATATATGGTGTTCACCTGCATTGTTGCATGAGTCATTGGAAAATAATTAACAACATTAAGAGAATAGGAGTTAGGGATGCACCGATCCCGATACTTGGATCGGATATCAGTTCGATACCGCATATTTTTGCTGGATCGGGTATCGGCCAGCTGGTACCGATCTAAATCCGATCTTGCGCGTGTGCTATATTCTGTGTAATGTAGAGTAGCCTATTATAAGGCACTAGAAAGTTGTCATGTAGGCTACTATATCCCAAATGTTCTGTAGCCATACTATAGTTTAATGTGAAGTACAGATGAATATTCATGTGCTTAAATTCATGTTTACTTCAGCGCTTCCCTCCGCTGCGCCTGTCAATCATTCTCCATTCATTCACAATTCAAACTGTGTGCCGCGTTCATGACAACTCGAAAAACTCCCCAAGACTATTTGTTCCTGTTAATATAAGTAATCAGTGGAGAAATGCATTTAGTTTTGCATTAAATGGCTTTATTTTGACCCGTAACATGGAGTTTATTGCCGTTTCTATATCATGTTGCGCTGTTTGTTAGATCAGCAGATCGCATTCGCAACACTGGAGTAGAAGGTTATTACCTGCTCTTCACACACAAAGTAGACCTACCTGAAACTTTAAATTAGAAAAGGCTCAATAATACATTGGAAAGATCCCCAACATACTCATTTCTTTCCTTTGTGCTGCAGTCTTGAAAGTGTCCGCAGATAGCGGAGAACTGTGCGCTGTGTCTCAGTGATGCATCAAGCGCACCAGCTGCGCAGAAGCAACGTGCGCTGCTCCGTAAGATTATTCTCATAATGAGTTTCTCTTCTCTCATCCCTCCGACTGAGTTTATTCTTTGAAGGTGAATACTTTAAGCGCTGCTAATAGTTTGTAAAGCCTGACTCATTGTGGTCAAAGTAGTTGATTAAATTAATAAAAGGGAAACTGTCGGGCGCAATATGGATTGTCATTAACAGAAAATGATTTAGCCTAATATAGGCTACTCTGAAACTGTCATTTTATATATATTAATATTTTATTTAACAGACCAGTTTGTGCGCTGAAGCATAAGCAGACCTTCTTTTGAACTTCCCCTCAAATATTCTTGTTTATTTTGTAGATAACTGACCATTAAAAAATACATTAAAATAACCAACAAATTTATACCAAATGAAATTTGTATCAAACAGATGATTTTTCAGACATGCTTTCAGTTTCTCCCTCTCACTCACAGCGAGTTTAGGCGAGGGAATGTTTATTAAGTAAAACTGGCCTCAGATGGTTTAGTTTAGTCTGCATCAAACCTGCAGGAAAATATCAGGTTTTGCTAAAAGGCAGGTTATTTTACCAACGATTAGGGTCAATAGTGGTAGCCTAGTACATATTTCAAAGAAAATCTTAATATTTGAAAAAAACACATAAGCTGGACCATAACAGATCAGATCAATGTCATAACGGATGCTCAAATAATGTAGCCTATAGTTTATAGCAAGCATCATGTGTTTAGTTAGACTGTGCCCTCTGTCATATACAGTAGGCCTATAGACCTTTTTCTTGGCTGCTGCATGGAGGGTGCCATAGCGACCAGCGTCTTCCGGTAGAATGTTTAGAACTTCCGTTTACAGCGTTTACAACTGGTAATTTGAGCTCCGAAAATGGGTTTCAATAGCGTTTTTAGTGGATTACGGAGTGTTTTTGTGACACACAACTTTGAAAGGTGTGTTAAAGCCATTATAATCTGTCAGATGTGGTTCAAGCGCGAGAGGAAAACGTTCTCCCAGTTCACGTGTCTGCCATCAGAAATACAGTGTATGTGTGTGTTTAATTCACACACACACACACGCACACACACACACACACACGCACACGCACACGCACACGCACGCACGCACGCACGCACGCCACTTCACTGCATTATACAGCAAAACAGATTACTGGCATGAAACTTAACAGGTGTGTAAGTCATGCAATTTACAAAAATGACCAATAAAAGTCCATTACTGATACTATTCTGGCTGATTTTCATTTTTGCATTCTGATTTTGCCGTTTATGTTTCATTTAGTTCGTTTGTGTGTAGTATTTACCATGGTATGTGTTTTTAGTCATTTCAAAACGCCTCTTTATTTTCACTTTGTGCCAGTCTTTCAATCAGTGTGTCAGTGGGACAGGACATGTGTGTCAAACATTTTGGGGAATTACATTTGTTTAGGTTGGTTACCTCTTTGAAAAAACCTTAGCGATGGCGAGGCTCCATTAAAACCGCACAAAGATGTCGTTTGACGGTAAGGGTAAATGACTCGCAGCAGTTGTTTTCCATCCCATTAGATTGAATTTTTTTTAAATGATCAGTCCAGGAGGTGGCGCTGATCGACAACAGTATTAGTTCAAAGACATAAAAAGCAAGTAAAATAGAGTAAAACTATCGTTTCAAAGCTGTCCGAAAGTGACTGTTTACACGCATCAGCTGCCGACCGGAAGTTCTTAGCATTCTCCTTGCGCATACACGCAAAGCATAATGGGTAATTTTGCATTCTAAAAAAAAGGTCTATAGGTCTGTTATTTTTACTAAAGAAGATATATTATTTAAGCACCAGAACTATAGAAACTGTATTATGCTAAAATCGGAATCGGATCGGTTCCAAAAAAATGGTATCGGTGCATCCCTAATAGGAGTCTTACGCCCCATTCACACGAGGCTTCAGCTTCAACGTTTGACAGAGGGCGTGTCTGATGTTGGGGCTGACGCGATCGTCATAGCAGCGTCAGCCAATGAAATTAGTCAGCAATAGGCCACGGTTGGAGCCGGTGTATTTGCATACAGCGATCTGATTGGCTGACGCTTCCGTCGGCGCTTGAAAAGTTGAGCATGTCCCAACTTCTGCAGCGAGCAACGCCTCTGAAGCGGCGCCGACGGATCCACAATGCAGTTCGGCAACGCCTGACGTCACCCATTTAAAGTGAATGGGAAGCGTTGAAGACGACGCCCCGTGTGAATGGGGCGTTATAGTTAAGGATATACAGTAGATTCTTTTGTGATGGTTTACTTTATTTATTTTTTAATAATTGTCTGGATTATAAACCCTCTTAAAATCGTCCCAGTGAGAATTACACTGTTCAAATGTTCATTTGTGTAATACATGCTTCAGTAAATCAAATATATGTATTTATTTAAATGACATCTATCTTATTAATAAAACCTATTTAAGTTTTCAGTGTTGTGAGAGATATTTAGTGTATTCTGACCAACAGTGTCCTCTGATTAGTTATTTCCCAAACTATGCATCTAATTTTACTGTTCTTTCAGGCTATATGTAGATATAAACACCTATTCTACTATAAAAGTGAACACTTACGATGTCTGAAGGTGCTTTAGTAGATCTCTCGGTTAGACTCAAAAGGTTGAATGAATTTCTTCTCACATAGACTGATTGGCGTGATTATGCATTCACAATGGTATGATCCTTTATAGGGGTGGTCAAATGTATATTTATATTTTCTATTAATTTAATTTTTAATATTATTATTTATGCGGCACAGTGGCCTCACATCAAGAAGGTCACTGATTCAACTCCCAGCTGGGTCAGTTGACATTTCTGTGTGGAGTTTGCATGTTTGCTCCGGTTTCCCCCCCAGTCCAAACACATGCGCTATAGGTGAACTGAATAAGCTAAATTGGCAGTTGTGTATGAGTGTGTGTGTGTGCATGAGTGTGTATGCGTGTTTTCCAGTACTAGGTTACAGCTGAAAGGTCATCCGCTGCATAAAGCATATGCTAAAGTAGTTGACGGTTCATTCTGCTGTGGCAACCCCTGAAATAGAGACTCAGCCGAAGAAGAATGAATATATAATTGAATATTATTATTTAAGATACAGATCAGAGAGAACTATTTCTCACTATTAAAGGCCTGAACCACCCATATATCTTGTTCTGACGTCCTTCAGGCGTGTCAATTAGAGTGAACCGGAAGTTGCTGAAAATTTGATCTCAGTATGTTAATGTATTCCGACTGAAAGGGAATACTGAGTAGGGGGCGGGGCTTCCCTTTTGCACTCACCTTCATGCGGCGGTATTTGAGGCGGCCCAGGTGACCCAGACACGAGGCTTGAAGCTGCACCAGCCAACCACTCAACAACTGATCCCTCTGCTGATCTAAAGACCTGAGGACGCCACGCTTCATAAACACCTACACACACACATCAGAGCGAGCGTGACCTCTAAACTTCAGAGGACGAGGATAAAATACAACCTCTGTGCTACAGGAGCACCTGGGTTATTTTTAACAACAATAGAGAGACAGACTGAAGAAAAGATAGAAAGAGGCAGAAAAACAGACAGCTAGAACAACAAAGAATGATGAACAGAGAGATAAATTGTCAGGTAGAAAAAAGGAAAGAAAGAAAGAAATAAGACAGAATAACAGATGATAGATGGATGGATGGATGACAGAGAGAAAAAGAAAGATAAAAAGAGAGAAGACAGACAGAACGGTAGAACAATAGATTAATGGACGGACAGACAGACAGACAGGCAGGCAGGCAGGCAGACAGACAGACAGACTGACAGAACTAGGATGGATGGATGGATGGATGGACTGATGGATGGATTGATGGATGGACAGTTTTGGATGGATGGATGGATGGATGGACTGATAGATGGATGGATGGACTGATGGATGGATAGATGGATTGACGGACGGATGGATAGATGGATGGATGGATTGATGGATGGATGGATGGATGAATGGATGGTTTTGGATGGATGGATAGATGGATGGACGGATGGATAAATAGATGGATGGATGGATGGATGGATGGATGGATAGATGGACGGATGGATGGACGGATGGATGGATAGACGGATGGATGGATGGATGGATGGATGGATGGATGGATGGATGGATGGATGGATGGATGGATGGATGGATGGTTTTGGATGGATGGATTGATAGATGGATGGTTTTGGATAGATGGATGGATGGATGTATGGACGGATGGATGGATGGATGGATGAATGGATGGATGGATGGATATATAGATAGATATAGATAGATAGATAGATAGATAGATAGATAGATAGATAGATAGATAGATAGATAGATAGATAGATAGATAGATAGATAGATAGATAGATAGATAGATAGATAGATAGATAGATAGATAGATAGATAGATAGATAGATGGATGGATAGATAGACGGATAGATAGACGGATAGATAGACGGATGGATGGATGGATGAATGGATGAAGAGATAGAAAGATAGATGGATCACAGACAGACAGAAAAGACTACATAAAGAAAGACATAGAAAAATAAGATAAAACGACAGAAGACAACAATGGATGTAATACTAACTCTGCTGGCTCCTAAAACCACACTTTTCTTGTCCAGATCCAGGTCGATCAGTAGCTCCTCCACAGCCTGATGAACACACACACACACACACACACACACACACACACACACACACACACACACAAGCCTGGTCAATGAGGACTGGTCAAGCACAAACCAGTGAACAAGCTCATAAACAGAGGAATAAATAACATCCTCATCTGACATCATTAGACATAAATGACATTTCAGCAGAGGGTAATGAGGCAAGAGTGTGTGTGTGTGTGTGTGTGTGTTTGTGTCTCCCGGCAATGCAGGACATCCAGACCTTCCTCTCATCGGGGGTAATGAAGACAGAACCGTATCGCTTCATTACGGGAGCAGAGAGGGCCTGAAAACGACAGCGGAAATCACTGAGGGACATGTGCTCCGGGTACCCTGCAGGACACACACACAGACACACAGCTCACACATAGCAATAACACACTGCCTTATACACAATATTAAGTAATTAACTCTGTCATCCACTGAGCTGTACGAGACAATTAACTGGGTGAACATCTCATCTCATGACTATACTGACCAAAACTATCAGCAGTGTTATCATGCTTTTGTGTGCATATTTATATATGTGTGTGTGAATGTTTGTGGCTATTTATGTGTGTGTGTGTGTGTGTGTGTGTGTGTGTGTGTGTGTGTGTGTGTGTATGAATGTTTGTGTGTATATATGTGTGTGAGAGAGAGAGACAGACCTGTCCTGTACAGCTGCAGTGTGGGCAGCAGGTGTGTGGAGTTCAGCTGTATCCGCAGTGCAGGAACATCAAAGCCTCCTCCATCTGTCTTCACACTCAAACACTGCAGGAACACAGGCCTCGCACGCCGGATCACACTCAGCAGAGCGTCCTGCAGGACACACACACACACACACACACACACACAGAAGGAAGACTTGAAGGGTTTCATCAGGTGTGAGTAATACACAAGCACACGTCATTGAGCATGTATTATACACATAGACATCACCTTTTTAAAAGGACACGATATACAGTATAACTGCAGGGTAACTGTGTTTATTATATGACTGTCTGGAATACTTCATTCTGATTGGTCAGTCACAACATCCAAAGGGATGTTATACCCAGATAACAACCTCTAAATAACATAGGCACTGAGAATTACTTTGACCATCAGTGAATACGTTCATCCATATACTTCCAGATACATATACATATACATTCACATTCACATGCATCCGCTCGTCTGTCACGCCGCGCTTGTGTCTGAATAATGCAGAGGTCAGTGTATACACCCTCAGCTGTTTTTGTTTATCAGCCTTGATTTAATTAACTGATTAATAAAAACTATTAGAGCTCAGAACAAAGTTTTGTCTCTAATTTTTGTTTTGTGGCCAGTAGAAATGTAATAATCAGGATAAAGTGTCTAATACAACAGTGCTGCGTTCCACATCCGGCTAACAACCTGTTACGCCCCATTCACATGGGGCGTCAGCTTCAACGCTTCCCATTCACTTTGAATGGGTGACGTCAGGCGTTGCCGAACTGCATTGTGGATCCGTCAGCGCCACTTCAGAGGCGTTGCTCGCTGCAGAAGTTGGGACATGCTCAACTTTTTAAGCGCCGACGGAAGCGTCAGCCAATCAGATCGCTGTATGCAAATACACCAGCTCCAACAGTGGCCTATTGCTGACTAATTTCATTGGCTGACGCTGCTATGACGATCGCGTCAGCCCCAACTTCAGACACGCCCTCTGTCAAGCGTTGACGCTGAAGCCTCGTGTGAATGGGGTATTAGGCTTTCAGTTAGGGATGAAGTACATCCTGGCAGGCTTATCCGACGTGAAGCAGTGCACTGTTGTATAAGACTGAAGGGTTTATTCTGTGAAAACAACCATCTGGATGTACTTTATCCCACTTATTACACCAATACTTGACCCAAAACATTGTTCTTAGCTGTAATAGTTTATTAAATCTTTAATTAAACACAAAGCTGACAGAAACTAAAACAGCTGATGGAGTATACACTAACCTGAGCATTATTCAGACACTAGATGGAGACAAACAGTCAAAAACACAAAGCTGACAGACACTAAAACAGCTGATGGAGTATACACTAACCTGCACATTATTCAGACACTAGATGGAGACACACAGTCAAAAACACAAAGCTGACAGACACTAAAACAGCTGATGGAGTATACACTAACCTGCGCATTATTCAGACACTAGATGGAGACACACAGTCAAAAACACAAAGCTGACAGACACTAAAACAGCTGATGGAGTATACACTAACCTGCGCATTATTCAGACACTAGATGGAGACAAACAGTCAAAAACACAAAGCTGACAGACACTAAAACAGCTGATGGAGTATACACTAACCTGAGCATTATTCAGACACTAGATGGAGACAAACAGACAAAGACACAAAGCTGACAGACACTAAAACAGCTGATGGAGTATACACTAACCTGAGCATTATTCAGACACTAGATGGAGACACACAGTCAAAAACACAAAGCTGACAGAAACTAAAACAGCTGATGGAGTATACACTAACCTGCGCATTATTCAGACACTAGATGGAGACAAACAGACAAAAACACAAAGCTGACAGACACTAAAACAGCTGATGGAGTATACACTAACCTGAGCATTATTCAGACACTAGATGGAGACAAACAGACAAAAACACAAAGCTGACAGACACTAAAACAGCTGATGGAGTATACACTAACCTGCGCATTATTCAGACACTAGATGGAGACAAACAGACAAAAACACAAAGCTGACAGACACTAAAACAGCTGATGGAGTATACACTAACCTGAGCATTATTCAGACACTAGATGGAGACAAACAGTCAAAAACACAAAGCTGACAGACACTAAAACAGCTGATGGAGTATACACTAACCTGAGCATTATTCAGACACTAGATGGAGACAAACAGACAAAAACACAAAGCTGACAGACACTAAAACAGCTGATGGAGTATACACTAACCTGCACATTATTCAGACACTAGATGGAGACACACAGTCAAAAACACAAAGCTGACAGACACTAAAACAGCTGATGGAGTATACACTAACCTGCACATTATTCAGACACTAGATGGAGACACACAGTCAAAAACACAAAGCTGACAGACACTAAAACAGCTGATGGAGTATACACTAACCTGCGCATTATTCAGACACTAGATGGAGACAAACAGACAAAAACACAAAGCTGACAGAAACTAAAACAGCTGATGGAGTATACACTAACCTGAGCATTATTCAGACACTAGATGGAGACAAACAGTCAAAAACACAAAGCTGACAGAAACTAAAACAGCTGATGGAGTATACACTAACCTGCGCATTATTCAGACACTAGATGGAGACAAACAGACAAAAACACAAAGCTGACAGAAACTAAAACAGCTGATGGAGTATACACTAACCTGAGCATTATTCAGACACTAGATGGAGACAAACAGTCAAAAACACAAAGCTGACAGAAACTAAAACAGCTGATGGAGTATACACTAACCTGAGCATTATTCAGACACTAGATGGAGACAAACAGTCAAAAACACAAAGCTGACAGACACTAAAACAGCTGATGGAGTATACACTAACCTGAACATTATTCAGACACAAGATAGAGACAAACAGTCAAAAACACAAAGCTGAGAGAAACTAAAACAGCTGATGGAGTATACACTAACCTGCACATTATTTAGACACTAGATGGCGCCAAACAGTCAAAAACACAAAGCTGACAGACACTAAAACAGCTGATGGAGTATACACTAACCTGCGCATTATTCAGACACTAGATGGAGACAAACAGTCAAAAACACAAAGCTGACAGACACTAAAACAGCTGATGGAGTATACACTAACCTGAGCATTATTCAGACACTAGATGGAGACAAACAGTCAAAAACACAAAGCTGACAGACACTAAAACAGCTGATGGAGTATACACTAACCTGCGCATTATTCAGACACTAGATGGAGACAAACAGTCAAAAACACAAAGCTGAGAGACACTTAAACAGCTGATGGAGTATACACTAACCTGAGCATTATTCAGACACTAGATGGAGACAAACAGTCAAAAACACAAAGCTGACAGACACTAAAACAGCTGATGGAGTATACACTAACCTGCGCATTATTCAGACACTAGATGGAGACAAACAGTCAAAAACACAAAGCTGAGAGACACTTAAACAGCTGATGGAGTATACACTAACCTGCGCATTATTCAGACACTAGATGGAGACAAACAGTCAAAAACACAAAGCTGACAGACACTAAAACAGCTGATGGAGTATACACTAACCTGAGCATTATTCAGACACTAGATGGAGACAAACAGTCAAAAACACAAAGCTGACAGACACTAAAACAGCTGATGGAGTATACACTAACCTGCACATTATTCAGACACTAGATGGAGACACACAGTCAAAAACACAAAGCTGACAGACACTAAAACAGCTGATGGAGTATACACTAACCTGCACATTATTCAGACACTAGATGGAGACACACAGTCAAAAACACAAAGCTGACAGACACTAAAACAGCTGATGGAGTATACACTAACCTGAACATTATTCAGACACTAGATGGAGACAAACAGTCAAAAACACAAAGCTGACAGAAACTAAAACAGCTGATGGAGTATACACTAACCTGAGCATTATTCAGACACTAGATGGAGACAAACAGTCAAAAACACAAAGCTGACAGACACTAAAACAGCTGATGGAGTATACACTAACCTGAACATTATTCAGACACAAGATAGAGACAAACAGTCAAAAACACAAAGCTGAGAGAAACTAAAACAGCTGATGGAGTATACACTAACCTGCACATTATTTAGACACTAGATGGCGCCAAACAGTCAAAAACACAAAGCTGACAGACACTAAAACAGCTGATGGAGTATACACTAACCTGCGCATTATTCAGACACTAGATGGAGACAAACAGTCAAAAACACAAAGCTGACAGACACTAAAACAGCTGATGGAGTATACACTAACCTGCGCATTATTCAGACACTAGATGGAGACAAACAGTCAAAAACACAAAGCTGAGAGACACTTAAACAGCTGATGGAGTATACACTAACCTGAGCATTATTCAGACACTAGATGGAGACAAACAGTCAAAAACACAAAGCTGACAGACACTAAAACAGCTGATGGAGTATACACTAACCTGAGCATTATTCAGACACTAGATGGAGACAAACAGTCAAAAACACAAAGCTGACAGACACTAAAACAGCTGATGGAGTATACACTAACCAGCGCATTATTTAGACACTAGATGGCGCCAAACAGTCAAAAACACAAAGCTGACAGAAACTAAAACAGCTGATGAAGTATACACTAACCTGCACATTATTCAGACACTAGATGGTGCCAATGGTCAATAACACAAAGCCGACGTAAAGGAAACCAGATGAATAGAGCATAGACTAACCAAATTTATATTCCTTCACAAGATGGTGTCAAATGCCAAAAGTATTCCAGACAGTCGTATGATAATCTGCGATAACAACCTCCTGGATGTACTTGATCCCTAACCTATATACTATATACTGTCCACCCTATACACAACTCCTTAACTTTTCTGATTTTGACTGTAATAATGTTAGGGCTGCACAATAATGGAAATAAACAGTGTTTTATTGTTTTCCGACTGTAACATCAGGTACAGTAACTTAATAATAAAATTAATTCAATAAAATTAATCATTATTAAAGTTACAAGCGGTACAACTTCTTTTGCTTTAATGCTTTTGAAATCACACTGTATAATCAAAAACGAGACACAATTAAATACCTTGTAAAATAGCATTTAAGACTTTTTAAGGGCCTTAAATTTCTCTAAATTGATTTATCAACTTTTAATACTTTTTAAGACCCCACGGACACTCTGAATACAGACTCAGCATAGCATATTCTGCAATGTAACTATTACGAATGATCACACTGCGATGCTGAAACGATATATTGTGCAGCCCTAAATAACGTGCACCTTTAAAGCTGCTTTGGAATGCTAATAATTGTGAAAAGCGCTATGCAAATAGACTTGAGTTGAATGTAAGAGTGTCTCACCGCCTGCAGCTTGACGGAGATGCAGTGTGAGTGTCTCCTGAGGGCTGCCATCCCTGCGCTCAGAGTCTTACGCACCGCTCCGCTTCTCTCCAGAGAGCGCTGAGATCCACCCTCCACACCGCCCAGACCTCGGCAGAGTGGAGGAACGGACGCCCGCGGCCCGAACAGAGCCTTCACCGACACACTAACAAACACACACAGCAGGAGCCTCTTAGTGTGAACACATCTGCATGACACTGGGTTTGACAGCACTACACCCGGGTTTACAATAAAATGCTTTTCTTACTAAGAGTTTTTGACCTGTTTCTAGTCCAAATGTCTAAAAATTCTTAAATCAAGAAGCATTTTATCGACTAGCAATAAACATTGTTTTCAGAAATAATGGGTCAAAATTAAGTGAGTTTTTCTTTAACCCTTGTGTATGGTTCGAATGGACTCCCCTGGTGCTGTTTTTGCCCTACTGACTCTTCTATTATAATCACATTTACTGATTGTAGAGCCATAACAGCATATAATCATGCATTCTTGATTGCTGCTGCTATTCCCTGTTGAGATTAAGAGGTAAACTGTGTAATTTTTACTGTTGATCATCAGTTGGCAGCAGTGCCGGCCCGTCCTACAGGCAATATAGGCGGTCGCATTTCTTGGAGGGGGCCCACAAACGCTGCTCTTATATTAGATTTACTGTGAACGTAAGCACGAGGACGAGCGCAAACGTTAAAACCTCAAGCACTGCGCAATGCACAAACCCTATTAACACGCAAGGACGGTGAGGAAAAAAATAACTTCCACATTTCATTAAAAGATTAGCTCTGTGGCGACGCAGTGGGGCAATAGGTAGTACTGTCGCCTCACAGCAAAAAGGTCGCTGCTTCGAGCCTCGGCTGGGTCAGTTGGCGTTTCTGTGTGGAGTTTGCATGTTCTCCCTGCGTTCGTGTGGGTTTCCTCCGGGTGCTCCGGTTTCCCCCACAGTCCAAAGACATGCGGTACAGGTGAATTGGGTAGGCTAAATCGTCCATAGTGTATGAGAGTGTATGAGTGTGAATGAGTGTGTGTGGATGTTTCCCAGAGATGGGTTGCGGCTGGAAGGGCATCGCTGCGTAAAATCGTGCTGGATAAGTTGGCGGTTCATTCCGCTGTGGCAACTCCGGATTAATAAAGGGACTAAGCCGAAAAGAAAATGAATGAATGAATGAATGATTAGCTCTGTATAATGTATAGATGACAAATAGCTAAAAATGCTAATAAATACACAACAACAGTATGAATACAAGCAGAAAATATTAAAAACATACCCAGCAGCACCACACTCTATTTTGCATAACCCAGCCCACGATTGGCTACTGGGTGAACTAGAATGACGTAACGTATTCCTACACAGATTCCACAGATCTCTCCAAATTGCTCACGTTGGATATAAAGCCGAACAAGTGTCTTAAAGTCTTAACTAATGTAACGTCACAAGTGTCATTGCTCTTTTTAATCGATCTCAATCGAATTTTAATTTGAAATAAAATGTGTGTCCAAACCCGGAGCTGAAAAAAGGAAGAGAAGAAAAGCAGAGGAAGAAAAGCGAGCTCAAAGTAAAGGCATGTTCTGCTATGCATAATACAGTGTTTAGTAGTGTCATATTAGGACTTGTTTTAATGAATGCAACAATGCCCATGATCACAGAAATACTTGTAATGTAATGTGTATTTATATAGGGCATTTATTGTGTATGGCCATACACCCAAAGCGCTTCACAATCATGAGGGGAGTCTCTCCACACCACCACCAGTGTGCAGCATCCACTTGGATGATGCGACGGCAGCCACAGGACAACGGCGCCAGTGCGCTCACCACACACCAGCTATTGGTGGAGTGAAGAGACCGTGATAGAGCCAATTCAGTGGATGGGGATGATTAGGAGGCCATGATGGGTAAGTGCCGATTGAGGGACTTTGGCCAGGACACCGGGGTTACACCCCTACTCTTTACCAGAAGTGCCATGGGATTTTTAATGACCACAGAGAGTCAGGACCTCAGTTTAACGTCTCATCCAAAAGACGACGCCCACTGACAGTGTGTCCCCTTCACTTTTACTGGGGCATTAGGACTCACACAGACCACAGGTTGAGCGCCCCCTGCTGGCCTCTCTAACACCACTTCCAACAGCAACCTAGTTTTCCCATGTGGTCTCCCATCCAGGTACTGACCAGGCTCAGCCCTGCTTAGCTTCAGTGAGTAACCAATTGTTTGAGATTGTGCAATATGTGAGACAGAAATAGGCCACATTCAGCATGTTTCATTAAAGAGTCAATGAATTATCTATCCCACTAATTCACTCTGCTGAAAATAACAGGTTTCCCCCTTATTTTGTCAAAATCTAAGTTTACCCACTGTTCAACATCTAATGCAGAGTTTTGTTTGTGGAAATCTCAATTTGTGTAAAAACAAGTAAAAATGTCTCCTGCATTTCTAGTTATTTCTGCATATATTCGTGTTATTCATTTACAAAACATGCATTTGATTCAGGTTTTATTTGTAAATGTCATACTTTTATACTTTATTTTCTTAATGAGTGTTTTCTGGCTTGCAAACTTATTTGTTTAAATCTGAGTAAATATTTGTACATATGTACTACACAGTGTTTCCTCTAGGATTTTTTCCAGCAGTGGCGGCAGGACTTTTTTTACACACATCTTCCAACTATTTTAAAGACAAATATTACACGCAGTATTACAAGTCGAGATAGCATTCATGTAATATGAGCATGCGAATCTCTTTGCTTGCGCGCCGATTTCCTCTGTTCGTGCACAGAACTTCTTGCACGCACTCAAATTTACACGTTCAAGTGCAGATCTTCTCGTGCGCTCTCCAGTAAGCGCTGCTGAAGCGCGATTTAGTGTGTTTTTGTGCGTTTTCCGACATTAACACGTCCTGAAGTAAAGTGAAACGGCTATAAACTCCAGCAAGATAAAGTCATTGTATGCAGAGCCATTGACCTTTATCAATAAAGTATACTTATGGAAACTGTGTTCATCTTAACTGAAAGCTACGCAGTGTTTGCTAGACTCACACACCTGTCAGTCAGTCTGTCAGAGAGTCAGTCAGCATGTCACCTTAAAGGGTTGAACAAATAGCGCACAGCACTACTACGGTTGCAGAAAAGTTTGCGCTGTTTACCTCTAATATGTTTTGGTGCGATTATAATCCGCTATAAAAAACACGACTAAATGTTTTAAATGAGAAGTTGTACTGTAGCCGTGGCGGAATGAATTTTGGCGTGGCGGCCGCTGCCACAGATGAATGAATGTAGCGGAAACCTTGCTACAGGTTAAATGTGTTTCAGTTAATACAAATTTATACACTTAAATATTAAAATTGTATTTTTTTGTGCTTTCTCCTCAGTTTTTACACCAGTGGGCCCAATTTATTTTTTATCTCGCCTATAGGGCCCCTCAACCCTATGGGCCAGCACTGCTTGGCAGCATTAACCCTTCAGACAGGCCTGTGCAAAAAAGGGTCTGCCATTTATATGGAGTTAAACAGCAGATTATAGTGTGTGTGTGTGTGTGCAGAAATACACTTACTGTCTTTAATGTGTTCTGACAGCTGAGGGGCTTATTTTGATTTTCTCAGACATGTCAAGTGTGCAAAGGTGTCATGATTTTAAAACTACTCCAAAATTAGAGACTTTTGCTGGAGGAATCTTACCAGATACTTTATAACCCCCAAGTTAACATGCATGCAAACACGGGAGAAGGACAAGGGTCAGTGCTGGAGGAAATGTGGAGAAGACTTGGCAAACCACTTTCACATATTTTGGAGTTGCCCCGCCATTGAGTCATACTGGCAGGACGTAATGCAAGTAATACAAAACGTTTTTGGTGATGATGTGGACTTTTCCTTTATAACAATCTATCTGGGAAATATTGCAGCCAACTTAACGGTAAAAGACAAGTATTTATTAAAAATACTTCTAGCAACCAGTAAGAAAACTGTGACTCGAAAGTGGCTACAGCTGGAACCTCCTACAAAATCTGAATGGTTGGATATCGTATCTAATGTTCAAAATATGGAGAGGATGACTTTTTCTTTAAAACTACAAATGGACAAATACTTGCAATATTGGGAGAAATGGACTGTACTAATGCCTTTACACAGTGTAATCTGATTTCTATATGTACTTGTTTTCTGTGACCTGTAAGGAAATATGTGACCAGTCAACTGTTCATTTAAGTTGTGTTATTGTATTTTTTATTTATTTATTTATTTTCTTAATCTATTATTTATTATTTGTATTTTTTCCCCTTGTTTCTTCCTTAAAAAAAAGTGAAATAAAAATAAAGTATAAAAAAAAAAAAACCTACTCCAAAATTTCTGGCCACGTTCAAAACAATGTTAATGTACACTTTAAACTTAGATTTATTCAGTACGGCAAGATAAAGTAAAGTTCAGTCTGCTGAAATATAATACGCTTTATCAGTTACTGTGCATGTGTGTGTCTTACTGTGAGGAGTTGTGCAGCAGAGAGCTGGCGTTGAGCAGAGACGGGTTATTCTGGAGCAGACTGAACCAGCCGGACAGGTCATAGCGGACTGCATCTGAACCCATCAGGTGAGCAATCTCACACTGCAGCGGCTGCTCACACTGACGCACTGAACACACACACACGGATGAGAGATAACCACACACACACACATCAAACACACACTCATTTAAAGATGACCACACACACAGCAGACATATGAGATGACCACACACACATGGCTGATCACCTGTGCTGCTGAAGTACTGACACACTCTCTCCAGAACCACACTCTCACTGGAGCCCACCGTCGACAACTCTTCATCCAGAACCCACAGCAGACCCCGAGAGTCAGATTCAGGCCCTCGAACCTGAGAACACACACACACACACACACACACTGTGAAGCTGAAGTGCATTAGTGACTATGATCTGTCTGCAGTGTGTAGAGAGTGAGTGAAACCTGCAGTCCCGGCTGGTCGACGGCACACACCACCTCAGACGGACTCGACTCCGGGGCTGAGAAATCCACAGGCACTCCTTCCTGCACAGACCATAAACAATTATGTTCATGATCTCAATCTAGCTATTATAACTATCAGGAAGACCATGTCATGTCACACCCAGTGGCGGATTTAGGCATGGGCAATATGGGCGATCGCCCAGGACGGCATCTTGCTAGGGGAGGCATGGTCATCATTTGCCTATAGCTCCAGTTAGGCTTGCGCCGGTTATTTGAGTTACTGTTGCCTTTATATCAGCTGGAACCATTCTGGCCATTCTCCTCTGACCTCTGGCATCAACAAGGCATTTCTCTGTAAACCCTAGAGATGGTTGTGCGTGAAAATCCCAGTAGATCAGCAGTTTCTGAAATACTCAGACCAGCTAATCTGGCAGCAACAACCATGCCACGTTCAAAGTCACTTAAATCCCCTTTCTTCCCCATTCTGATGCTCAGTTTGAACTGCAGCAGATCGTCTTGACCATGTCTACATGTCTAAATGCATTGAGCTGCTGCCATGTGATTGGCTGATTAGAAATGTGTGTTAATGAGCAGTTGGACAGGTGTACCTAATAAAGTGGCCGGTGAGAGTGTACATATATATCTAAACAGCATTATAAGTAACTTTCTTAACCTCATCTGAATGCAGCAATGAGCAGCTGTATGTGTGTGTGAATTACCTGTGTGTATCTGTCCAGCGTGTGTGTGAAGGTGTGTGTGTAGTGATGCTCCAGCAGTCTCTCCTGCAGGTAGTTGTGGCAGAGCTCAGAGAAGCCGGCGGCCCGTTCCTCAGCGCTGTGTCTGGGGTTCCTGAGGCCCGGCGCATCCACCACCATCACTGAGGCCAGAGTGAGCTGCTGAGAGCACAGCGCACTAGACACAACACACGTGCACACACACACACACACACCAGCATTTACTTCACCAAACACAAACACCTCACAAGCTGTGTTTCCATCCAAAGAAACAAATTATACTTATGCGCAAAACTGGAATATGACATGAAACATGAACACAAATGTCTGAGCATCTTGCTGTTTTCATTAAGCATTTTTATGCAATAATCCAAAATGTGCCTAAAAAAAGGTGGATGAAAACACAGCTACTGAGACAGACATGACGAGTGTGTGTACCGGTTAATCAGAGACACCACAGCGGTGAAGAGCTCCTCATAGAGACCCGCAGCCATTCCTTCCACACACTGAGCCGCAGTCAGCTTCGGACCTGAAACACACACACACATGCTCATCTGTGTCTTCAGGTAAAATGACATCATTTTTTTTAATTTTAGCAAACTCCAAAATATTATTAAAATTACTTAATTTTTCCACCCATATTTAAATCTCTTTTACTGTATTTACTTTTGTGTATTATTGCATTTGCTCTATAAACATCTTGAAATGCCATTCCTAATATTTTACATAACATTTTGACTGATTTACAATTTAAGAAAAAAAAAAAAGGTATCAGTAGTAGTAAGGTATCTATCTATCCATCCATCCATTCATCAACTATCTGTATTCATACATCCATCTATTCATGCTTTAAAAACTGACCCCAGACTAATTAACCAATCTATCTATGCGTGCATCTACGCGTCCATCTATCCGTCCATCCATCTATCTATCTATCTATCTATCTATCTATCTATCTATCTATCTATCTATCTATCTATCTATCTATCTATCTATCTATCTATCTATCTATCTATCTATCTATCTATCTATCTATCTATCTATCTATCTATCCATCCACTCACCCATCTATCATCTATCCATCCATTTATCTGTCTGTATTCATACATCCATCTATCTATGCTTTAAAAACTGACCCCAGACTAATTAACCCATCTATCTATGTGTGCATCTATCCGTCCATCCATCCATCCATCCATCCATCCATCCACTCACCCATCCATCATCTATCCATCTATTTATCTGTCTGTATTCATACATCCATCTATCCATGCTTTAAAAACTGACCCCAGACTAATTACCCCTTTATCTCTCCGTCCATCCAACTATCCATCCATCCATCCATCCATCCATTTATGTCTGTATTCATACATCCATCTATTCATGCTTTAAAAACTGACCCCAGACTAATTAACCCATCTATCTATGCGTGCATCTACGCGTCCGTCTATCCGTCCATCCATCCGTCTATCTATCTATCAGATATCCATTTATCTGTCTGTATTCATACATCCATCTCTCCATGCTTTAAAAACTGACCCCAGACTAATTAACCCATCTATCTCTCCGTCCATCTGTCTATCCATCCATCCGTCCGTCCATCCATCCTGTCCATCCATCCATCCATCTATCTGTCTGTATTCAAACATCCATCTATCTATCTATCTATCTATCTATCTATCTATCTATCTATCTATCTATCTATCTATCTATCTATCTATCTATCTATCTATCTATCTATCTATCTATCTATCTATCTATCTATCTATCTATCTATCTATCTATCCATCCATCTATCCATCTATTTATCTGTCTTTATTCATACATTCATCTATCCATGCTTTAAAAACTGACCCCAGACTAATTAACCCTCTGGTGATCCTTATTTGTGAATCACACTTGTGGTCTTCATGGTCAAAAACGGATAAAGCCCTGTGAAGTACCCTGAGATCTTTTCAGTAGAATCATTACTAACAAGTTATTTTTGTTTAATTCTATTTTTTCTACTTTATTAATAATTTTGAGAGCTGTGTGTGGTAATAATTAATATTTATGCAGTAATTAACATACTTTTTTCTCCATAATTTAAAAAAAATTTTTTTTAACTATTTTAGTATTTCCAGGTAACCAAAACCAAAAAGCAAACAACTTGAAATTGCAAGATTGTAAAACTACTTTAAACTTTCTGCTCAGGTTTTCTCAAATCTACAATAAAGTACAAAATCCGTAAGGCGTTTCTGAGGTGAAGCTTTAGACACCACCTAAGAAAATAAAATTAAAAAATGTACAAAAGAGCAGCCTGTATTCTGACCGTCGTCGTGTTGTTCTGCGGTCTGTCGCTCTCTGATGCCCCCGCTGGCTCTCTGCAGCAACTGTCTCAGGTGGTGTTTGAAGACGGCGGTGTGAAGTTCCTCTCCTTCACAGCCCAGCATCGCACTGGCCGTCTGCGCGCTGTCAAAACTCATAAACTGCTTACGGCCCACTGAAACCACAAGAGGAGGAGAAACAAACAGTTAACACGCAGCTAAGGCTTTCTGCTTCACCAGTTTGACCGTTTTCTGACGTTTATTATTTCTTGTCATTTCTCCCATAGGTAAAGTTCTAAAACAATTGCAATAACGTGCGCACTTCCACATCGCAGAATAAGGTCAATAAAGGTTTGATGATCATCCCTTTAAGTCAGGGGTGTCCAAACTCGGTCCAGGAGGGCCGGTATCCTGCAAAGTTTAGTTCCAACCCCAATCAGACACACCTGGGCTAGCTAATCAAGCTCTTACTAGGCTTTCTGGAAACATCCATGCAGGTGTGTTGAGGCAAGTTGGAGCTAAAATCTGCAGGACACTGGCCCTCCAGAACTGAGTTTGGACACCCCTGCTTTAAGTAAAGTGTTTCCCATACCATTAAACATATTGATGATAATATTATACTCTTTGCTTCAAAGAGTATGACATTTGTCAAAGTCAATCCCTGACCTTTGCATGTTCCTGCGACGCCGAGATGGTATATTCCTGCTAACACATGCCAAATAGCCTTCTGCTCATCCGCTGAGAAGCCCAAAGTATTCATGGCGGCCAGCAGCTTCCCGAAACCCACAGCCGCTCTCTGCTTCTCATCCACCTGAAGCCCAACATAAACAACTCTGCTTATTAAAACAAATACAAGTCATATCAGAGCACACATGCCAGAGTCAGCCTGCTCACCAAACATCACAATGACAGCAAAGCATAAAAATAACACTGGAATTTAATTTCATTATTTAATATTTTGTACATATTTTTACTTTCACTGAATAATTAATAACCAATTTAGATACAGTTTTACACTAAATATTACTAATTAATATAGAAATAATTAATAATCAAATTGTTTAATTTATATTTATATACTAGTACAGGGGTTCCCAAACTTTTCAGCCCGCGACCTCCAAAATTACAATGCCAGTGACTCGCGACCCCCCACAGTTCTTCGAGGTGGTTATAAATATACGAACACTGCGCACTCAACAATAAGCCTATATAAACACGAGCATATTGACAACACAAAAAAGTGCAACAGTCTAACAGTTATATGATTTTTATATTCATTTATTAATTTGTTTATTTAATATTACCCTCACCTAAAGAGACTGGTGGGCACAACTCTTTATTCTTGGTTTCAATTTGGAGACCACCACTCAGAGATCTTATTTGATTGCCATAAAGGTGTCAGAAAGTTTAACCTGGTGCTATAAAATCAATCTGCTGCAGCTGACGCTATATAACTCTTAATATATAATATAATACAGTCAGGGCTTTACATTAACACCCGCCAACCCGCCAAATGCGGGTAGATTTCAGCTCTGGCGGGTTAGACAGACACCTCCACTAGCCATGTTGGCAGGTTGGAAATCATTATTAAATTGTAGTTTTTTTAAAAGCAGGGTTTGAAAATAAGCGTGGTCCAATATTCGTGATTAGAATCGAGAAGCAGCACGACTGACAAAAATAACTGTGTACGCGCGAGCAGAAAGCAGGTAAATACCGAACGAGAGGATGATCACTGGCACGCACAGATGATGTGATGCGCGCGACTGTTAAAAAGTGCGCGCGCTCCCGTTTACTTGCGCGAAGCAACCGTCACCGTGCCTAGAGCAAGCGCAACTGGTGCGATCGGTTCCCTTTGAAATAGACTGGACAAAGAGCGATGATCGTGCACCCACAGTCCTGCTGCTTTCAAGAGCTCAAGATTTAAAAAAATACACATATTCTTTTATAAGCAGCAGCGGCCACTGCTTTCATTTACAGGCGTATATTAACCGTGCGCGTGATTATCCTTTCATTATCAAACACGGTATGTTTCACCTGCTTTCTTTTGCTTACAGTTATTTTTGTTAATAGGGTTTAATTATATTTTTTTATAATAACATAGCTTTAATGGGAGATTACTCCCCGTTTATGTTAACTGGTGATCTGGGACCTTTAGCCAGGACAGATTACTGTGCTTATTTTAGATACATGACAATAATTCCTTTTAGTTTTTTTAAAGGACAGTTTTGTTGAATTAAAAAGTGCACCTATACAGCTGTATTTTCCTTGTTTTGACACAATAAAAATTGTGGCTAAGAAATACTTATTTGGTGTGGTCAGAGACAAATTTGGTAAATCCTTAATTTTGAGCCCTGAAAAGTCCTGTGAAATAAAAACTGATTGTATTAGCTCATGCACACTGAGCAAGCTCATACACAATACACACAAGAAGTTAAATGAATGAGAAGGCATGTGGACATAACACATCTAAATCAAGTCGTTTTAGCAAGTCAAAGTCAAATTTATGCATATAAAATATATTTTCCCAACAAGAAAAGTGTGGCTAGTGAAAATGGCGAGTGGCTAGTAATGTTGGAAATCTACTAGCCACAGTGGCTGGTGATCAAAAAAGTTAATGTTAAGCCCTGAATACAGTATAATATAATATATAATATTCTTAATATAACCAATATTAATCTAGATAATTAAAAGGCTGATGGCTTTGCATTTGCATGTTGTTTTTATGTAACTATTAATACAATTTTTATCTCCTGTGGTTATGGATAAAATATGGTAATTTTAATAGTTTATTAAAATGTTTCTGATGTTTGAAAATCACCAACTTAGCCCCCTGTCATTGTCCTGCGACCCCCACTTTGGAAACCACTGTACTAGAATACATAAAATAGATTATTCTTGTGCTATAAGTTTATGACAAAGGTGTTATTTTTAGACTGATTTTTTAGATATGGTTTTACACCAAATATAAACTGTAAAATATAGAAATGCTGTTTTTTATTATATCAAAAATAGAATTGTAAAATTTTATGAAGGATACTTTAGTTATATTTTGTGAGAACATAAACAAATCAAGATGTCGAGATGTATTATATATTATATACATATTAAGAGTGTGTAGTTAAAACAAAAGTAAACTAAATTTACTAAGTGGTTAGCACTGTGGCCTCACAGCAAGAAGGTCGCTGGTTTGAGTTCCGGCTGGGTAAGTTGGTGTTTCTGTGTGGAGTTTGCATGTTCTCCCCGTGGTGGCGTGGGTTTCCTCCGGGTGCTCCGGTTTCCCCTACAGTTTAAACACATGTGCTATAGGGGAATTGATTAACTAAATTGGCTGTAGTGTATGAGAGTGTGTGTGAATGAGTGTGTATGGATGTTTCCCAGTACTGGGTTGCAGCTGGGAAGGCATCCGCTGTGTAAAACATATGCTGGAATAGTTGGCGGGTTATTCCAATGTGGTGACCTCTGATGAATAATAGATGGGACTAAGCTAAAGGAAAATGAATGAATGAATGTTCATTAATTGTAACTTTATTGTAATTTAAAGCAACATTTTTAAACAACAGACAGAAAAGAGTGTGTAGGCAAAATAAAAGCAATTAAAATTCAATTAAAAATGCTAATTAAATGTAAGTTTATTAAATGTAATTTTAATTGACAGTTTTTCTCAGTCACTTTGGTCCATTTCTCAGATCAGAATTGAAATTCTCAACACTAGATGTTCAATCTTCAGATTATTGTGTCACTTGTGCACATCAGAAAAGCAGTTTCTCATTCTTTTGAACAAGTTGCAAATGTTTTTGTAGATCCATGCAAATGATTATGTGCAATTCTGATGTTTCCTACATTATCAATTGCGTATGCAATGTTGATCAAAATGTACTATTTTGGTCTCTGTTGAATAGTCTCACCCCCACAACATTTACAGTTCTTCTTGATTGCTTTGATGCAACCGTCAACTGAAACTCCACATTTTCAAAACAGTTAACACACAGGCCTAAACAGCAGCACTCATGGTCAAAATGACACATTTTGCTTGCAAAACGCACATACCGTGTCAAAACATTTGCAACAAAAGCTAATTTTACCTCCAAACAACACAACTTGCTAACATGTATATGAGCTCTTTCAATTAATCACTTCACAATGGACAACAAAATACAGAACTCAGTGTGAATCAGTGCACCATTGCTTGCCATTGAAGCAGGGGCGTCGCTAGACCCAATTTACTGGGGCACGTGCCCCAGTAAAATTCACCAGTGCCCCAGTAAACGTGTTGAGATATGATTTACTTCATATGCAAGTGTATGTATTAAGAGTGGTAATCCCGGAATAAAGACGTTATTCTCTGTGTGCAATCGAACCAACGCTAGTGAAAGCAGTGTAGTTTAATCAAAAAGCAAACTGACGCATCTCTGCATGTGCGCAGAAAACCACACCCACGCGCCTCACACACCGCTCCTGCTGGACCCGGACGCACTGCTCCTTCTTCCGGTGCGAGCCCCGGTTGTTATGCACGCCGAAAAAAGTACTTGCTGCTCACGCGCCGCTTCTGCATTGTGAAACCGCCGTAAGAGCCTTTTATGCGGAGGTGACGGCACGCAGTGAGTTTTGTAAGTCGACAAAACTAGAGTTTAAATAATGTGATTACTAAGCATGTCTCCTGATAGTTTTTTTTCATGAAGTAAAAAGGAGGGATGCAGTCAGTGAGGTAAAGGCCATGTCTAAGACAACAGATAATTCTATAAAACCTGTTTTTTTGTATTCTATAGAATTGTCTGTAGAACTTCATTCAAATTAAATTATTATTCATGCAAAAGATTTCTTAAATGATGGAGCATCACTCCAGTTGTGTCTTTACGTTGTTTTCCAGTTACTTTTAGGATTAATTTCTGTAATTTAGAATAATAATTGTACAATAACAATAATACTTTTATTTAATAATCATTTGTCGTGTATAATATATAACTATATATATATATATTTTTTTTTTTCTAGTGGTGTGCCCCAGTAGAGCTTTATGTCTAGCAACGCCCCTGCATTGAAGCCTATTGCTAGGGCCAGATGGAATCTGCGGACGTTTTTTGCTATTTCTGCGGAGAATTTTGGTAAAAATCTGCGGATTTCTGCTGAATTATTATGAGAGTATCATAACTAAAACCTTAATATGTTAAATAAAAAATAATACCTTTTTAACTTTTATTTATTGTTTAAAATGCAAATCCAATTAGATCCACTTTATTTTTGTAAACAAAGCAAGTCTCTCATATAATATATCTCCTAAAAGACAGAAAATATTACTGTACAAGCTGCATTGTACATAAATCAGATTTTCATAACATCAACATTTTCATATTAGTCAATAATATTACTGTAATTAATTTAAAAACGGAATATATTTAGATTTACACAGATTTACCCAAGTAAATAAACAGAATTAATGATGGGCTAAAAATCTGCAGAAATCTGTGGAATTCTGTGCGCGCAGATTCCGTGTGGGCCTACCTATAGCCAATGCCAGTTGTTGTCTTTCTATCTGGGCTGTCAAATTTGCGTTTTTGCAAAGAATTGGATCCAGAATAAGAAATGATTTGATTAAACTTATATTGAATTCATAACATTTTTTAAACTGTCGCTGAAAACTGAAATACTTTTAAGAAACTAAACAGATAAAAGTAATAAACTACTGTAAGAATTAGAGAAAACACATGTAAACCAAAATACAGTCAAATCTATTGTGAGTATAAGACATAGCCACTATTGACCTCCTTCATCCATGCTGGCACCGAACAACACAGACCTTCCACCGTTTTTATAAGGTTTGCAGACTGATTGCTAATTACCACAGCCAAATCACCCTGCAGCCCAAGACCGGTTACTCACTGAAGCTAAGCAGGGCTGAGCCTGGTCAATACCTGGATGGGAGACCACATGGGAAAACTAGGTTGCTGTTGGAAGTGGTGTTAGAGAGGCCAGCAGGGGGCGCTCAACCTGTGGTCTGTGTGAGTCCTAATGCCCCAGTAAAAGTGAAGGGGACACTACACTATCAGTAGGCGCCGTCTTTCGGATGAGACGTTAAACCGAGGTCCTGACTCTCTGTGCTCATTAAAA
Organism: Danio kyathit; assembly: GCA_903798195.1. Taxonomy (NCBI): domain Eukaryota; kingdom Metazoa; phylum Chordata; class Actinopteri; order Cypriniformes; family Danionidae; genus Danio; species Danio kyathit. Next base: position 52,181,139 of record LR812528.1, on the reverse strand, counting down.
ATCCCATGGCACTTCTGGTAAAGAGTAGGGGTGTGACCCCGGTGTCCTGGCCAAAAGTCCCTCAATCGGCCCGTACGATCATGGCCTCCTAATCATCCCCATCCACCGAATTGGCTCTATCACGGTCTCTTCACTCCACCAATAGCTGGTGTGTGGTGAGCGCACTGGCGCCGTTGTCCTGTGGCTGCCGTCGCATCATCCAAGTGGATGCTACACACTGGTGGTGGTGTGGAGAGACCCCCCCTCATGATTGTGAAGCGCTTTGGGTGTATGGCCATACACAATAAATGCGCTATATAAATTACATTAATTGAAGATTTGTGTGAAGGAGTGTCAAAACAGTGATTTCATACTGATCTTGGTAGTTTCTAATAGTTAGGAATAGATGGTTTTTGTTTGGTTACCATAGCTAAAACAATGGATTTTGGACTGCTTAAATCACATTCGTGTTAACTGTTTTGAAAAATGGTGGGGGAAATGTGTCAATCCAATGAGAAAGAGTTTGCACATTTGCAAGACATGTCTTCTGCTCTGCTGGGATAGTGATGAGGAAAATGGAGTGGGTCCTAGTTTCTTTAACCAGGTCAAAGCAAATGAGAAAAACTGTAATCATTTGTCCATAGCATAAGTCTTTACGTGCAAAATGACTGAACAAGTTGTCGCAATATTTTATTTCCATTAGACTTTTTTTCTTAATCTGTTTACAATTGGTACATTTTTCTCAGGTGAATCTTGACTTTTTCTAATGAAGGTGCATCTGAAAGGAGATTGTCCTACTGTATGTTCACATTTGTGCTTTTGTTTTGATTTTCTTTGTGCTATGCAGTGATGTATTTTCCTTTTTATATCACAAAGATATGATCTGTCAACAACTTACAGTACAAACAACAAAACAATAAAGCAATTAGCCATAGTTTACATCAAGAACCCCTCCAGAGGACTGTTATATTGACACCATGACTAAGTAATTTGACTGTCTTATTCACACACAATGACACAAGGACTTGTCATTCTGAGGGCACTGACATGTTCATTGACAGAAATTTTGTTTTGAGAGATAAACTAAGAATTCTGAGCAAGAGACTGACCTTTGCAGGTAATTCATGGTGTTTTGCTATTTGTACATGTTGTTTTGAGAAATGCACTTACTGTTTTCAATGCTGAAATTACTGCTTCAAATTTCAATTCTGATCTGAGAAAAGTACCAAAGCGACTCAGAAAAACTGCAATATTACAGTTTTTCTCAGTGGCTTTGGTGCATTTCTCACAACACTATTTACATTTGCACAACAGTTCATGCATTTCTCAAAACAATTAGTCATTTGTGCACATCATAGTAGCAGTTTCTCATTCCTTCCAACAAATTGCAAATGCTTTTGGACATGCATCAACTGCTTTCATACAACTCTCTTCTGTTTATAACATTATCATTTGCTTATGTCATGTCAGTCAAAATAAACTAAACTTGTGTCTGCTGAATAGTCATTCTATATTAAACTAATAGTCCTCATTTCATTACTGGAGTCAGTACATACACAAATGTTGAACTTAATGTCAAAATCTGTCAAGCTCATTTTATAAAATGTTTAAAATCTTTTTTTTTTCCTGAACATGTCTTCTGAACTGAACAATTTGATGACTGATTTACAGACCTGTGTATGTTGTAGGTTCAGTTCCAATATGTACTGCAGTATTGTCTACAGTTGTGCTCAGCTCTACCCAAAGGGAGTTTATGCTTGTTGTAAATAAGGGTGTGTTTATTCTTTTGCACAATGCTGTGAATAAATCAGAACTGCAAAGAGCAAATGCAGTAAAAATGTGAAACACACATATTCAGTGTGTTGTACTCAGATACCTCACTAATGCAGTGATGTCTAACTTTACTGTAGTCTTCAAATGGCTGTGCTAATAGTATATAGTGTT